>CM062516.1:11299174-12499174 GCA_031439585.1 Pterocarpus macrocarpus | reverse complement strand
ACACTTTTTTTAATAACCCGAAGTAGTTGGGATGACGATGAAGACATGGATTGTTTGGTATCTTAGGATGCCCACTGAGAATATAGAATTCTCGCTCCTATATTTGTTTCTATGTCGTCTCTAGACAACTCAGGAGCTCTCGAAGATAACTATCCTGGAAGCATTTGACCAAGATTGGATCGGTTGCCGAAGGTTGCTGTCAAATGCATACATATGTTAACACTAGATGGCTATTTCATTTATTGAAGCTCTTAGTAAAGCTGCTTATGTAATTTGAAAGGTTATTACTGTGATATAAATATTTATGTATATAAGCCAAATTCTATTTTCCCTCTTCGCTTATTTATATATTTACTTAGTATGACGACAATAGATATTATGTTATTTTCTCGAAAGAAGGCGAATAATCAAACAAGATCCATTAATTTATTAGTAGCAACCTTTAAGTGTGACATTATAACTTAAGTATAATATTATATTTAGGACGGTGTTACAATATAAATGCAAAAAAGAACACATAATTCACTCTACTAGGGTGCAATTTACTTATATGACCATACACTGACCTTTGTAAGCAAAATGCTTGTTGCACCTACCCTCCAAAAAAGGACAAATAGTTTCAAACTAATAGGTGAACTATCCATGTGGCAGGACAAAAGAAAAAAAATAGTATTATATCCCATCATTTCTTGTTTTTTCTATTTTCTATATATATATATATATATATATATATAAAAGTGAAATTATAGGAATATGAAAAGTAATTAAATTTATTTTAAATTAAAATTTAAAAATATAAAAAAATATTTTTTGCCAAGCATTTTTTTTATTGATTTAATATTATGACTAAAAATTCAAACAAACAAAAAAATAAATGATAAAAGAGAAATTATACTTTATCTTATGAACTATATATTATATTTATTTTTGTCTCTTTATATTTTAAAAAATATAAAATAATTCTTTAAATTTTTTTAAATATGTATTTTAGTTAAATTAAATATATTATATTTCTTGAATTTTGGATCATCTAAAAATTGATCTCTTAAACTTTTTTAAGTATGTAATCTGATATTTTAATTTTTTTAAATGTACGATATTTTTGTTAATAATTGATAGAAAAAATAATGAAAGAGCCAATTTATATATTTAATAAAATTTAAGTAATTAATTTGTACTTTTATAAAAATATAAAGATTAAAGTATATAATACCTATGATTCGGATAAAAGTGATTTTTCCCCAATGAAAAAAAATCAAAAAAACGCAGCCCACACAAGTCACCTCAAGTAGCACAGAATAGCTGCCGCATAACTAGAGCTAGGCGCGTCGCTCAAATTTGGGCGGTGTCGGTGGAATGTGTTATATATAGAGGACTCCGCACAGAGAAGGGACACCAGAGAATGAGCGCAAAAATACTCTGAAAACAAGGAGAGGAGCGTACGTAAAAGAGTGAAAATAAGTTGTGAGACACTTTACAGTCACATAAACTAAGCAGCAGAAGGGAGAAGGAGGAGCACTCAACGGGTATAAAATCCATTACTTACCCCAAATGTTGCGCTTTTTATTTATTTATTTATTACTGAAAAGGTATTTGGGGTTTGTCTTTTTCATTAGCTGCCCCTCTCTCTCTCTTTTTTGATGGCATGGGATTGATGAGTTTAATTTTCTTATGAATCTTGGGCTCTTTCCCTCTTATTTGTTTAAAGAAAAGAAGACTATCTGAGTGTATATTCTTTTTTTTTTTTTAGTTTTGTTTCTTTTATTTTTCATTTCTATTTTTATTTTTTTATTAATCACTAACATGATAAAATCTGAATGTCATCTTTAGTGTTGGACTGATGCCTATTCCTCTAATAATAGTCTTTATTTTCGTAATTGATTTGTTTCACTTTTAAATAGTTATAGTTGTATTTATGTTATAATTTTTTTTCGACGTAGGAGTTTTAAATTGGACTTCAATTTTGAATTATATTAATATATTATTTATTTCCCATTTGGAACCGTTGCACACATGCAATAAATGTCCAAACTTTGATAAATTTATTTGTGTTTTTATTCTTTGGCGGTCTTTTTATCTTTGTCTAAAATATCTTTTTTTTTTTGTGGGGTGCTGTGGGTTTGGTCCATCTTTTTACCTCTCAATTCATGTCAACCTCCATATAAGACGCCCCTTAATGGTGACAACTAATCAAAGGCAAATAGAGAGATTAAACGAAAATGAAAAGAATTTTGATGAACTAAATAGAAACATTTTAAAGAAAATAAATCAAATAGAAAAATCATAATATTTTGAGAAAACAAAAACATAACTAAGCGATTGAAATTTTATTGATCCATCCACCACACGCTGATAAAAGTTACATCATCGTATGACTATCTATGACTTTTGTAACTCTCATACTTTTCCCCTAAGAAATTTGTTCGGTTTTTAATTAACTGTAAGACCAATATCTTTCAAATATGAGACAATATAGTTTAACTTTTTTCATAAGTGATATGTCTCACCTTCATCGTTCCCTAGTTCCAACCCCATGTTGCCCACTTTTGGCTTTACAAAACTAAAACCTAGGGGTTGATTTGCGGTTTGAATTGATTGAAGAGTTATATTATTTGTATATAATTTAACATTAGATATAACATTTCTCACATAAATATATACAACACTTTTTTTATCTCAATATACATATTCCTCAATACTCACTTATACTTATATTCATATACTATATTTATACTGTGTTCAACTAATATCTCCTTTTATGGAAAGATGAAATTCTCTCTTTCTTTCTAACATACATGTCGTGCCATGAGAAGAAATAAGTGAAGCTAGTTGGGCAGTACAGAAATTTTTCTACTCACTTTTCAGTGAAGTGCCATATTAAGGAGGATATTCTCTTATAAATAGAGACCTCCTCCCCAATGCATTTGACGCACCATTACAAGTTGAAAAATATATAGTCTTTTGGTCATTTTTTCAATTTTATATATAGAGAGATACATTCTTCTACTTCATAAGAAAGTTTCATTGTTCTCTTTTTATATTAACAGAGGAGTTATAATTTTTTTTCACACAATAAAAACCTTTTCTCACTATTTTTTGTGAGTCTTAAGTTTTTAACTCTATTTTAGATACATGATGTTGTTTTCATAATTCTATTATTGTTAGAAGTCCCACATCGTTTAAGGATATGGCATAGATAGACTTTATAAGTAATTGAGTAACCCTTCCCCCATGAGCTAGCTTTTAAGGTTGAATTAGGCCCGCTCAATTTTAAGATAATATCAGAGTCTATCCTGTGATTATTATTGGTACCTCTGAGATATCAGGTCATATGGCTTCACATTCCAGATATCCAGTCTTGGGCGTGAGGGGGGTGTGTTAGATGTCTCACATCGCTTAAGAATATGGCATAGATAAACTTTATAAATACTTGGACAACCCTTCTCCATAAGCTAGTTTTTGGAGTTGAGTTAGGCCACTCAATTTTAAGAATTATCGACACAAACATTGATAAAGGGCTTGGTTGTGTTCTTAGGATTTAAATAAAGGGCATGGTTTTGGTTTAGTAAGCAAAATAAAATCCACATAAAGCAAACAAAATTTGCCAGCCATTGATATTCCTATTTTCTATCAAGGCAATGGCTCATTTCCAACATGCTTCACTCCCAATCAGTTCCTCTGAAATTCATCTTTCAAGTCCAATCAAGTGCAAGGCTTCGAATAACGTTGAGATTCACAGTCAAACAATTCTTCGTCGATCTGCAAATTTCCATCCTTCAATTTGGCATTATGATTATATCCAATCACTGAGTAATGAATATAAGGTATGGTTTTTCTTTCTTCTAGCATTATACACTTGTCCATATCTCATGCACTACAAGTCTCGAGTTTGTAGCTTCATATCTTTGAAAAATATTGAGGCTAACACAATTCTTACATTAATGCAGAATGAATCGTACGTAGAGCAAAGAAGACTATTAAAGGAAGAAGTAAAATCGATGCTTTGCAAATTGGTAAATCATGTTGATCAACTTGAGATGATTGATGTCTTACAAAGGCTTGGAGTGGCTTATCATTTTAAGGATGAAATAAAGAACATGTTGGACAATATTTACAACATGGAGGCATTCAAAGGGGAGAACAATTTACATGCTACAGCTCTCAAGTTCAGGCTCTTAAGACAACATGGATATGATATATCCACAGGTTTTCTGATATCACTTACTTACTCATAATCTTTTCTTATTAAATTAGATTATTTTCTCCCACTCGAACAATCATGTTATGCAAATAGACAGAGAATTTTTCTAACACAATTATTTAATTCTACTTAACACTAAACACAAAATATCATTGCACAACCGATTGGGTAATTTCTTCAATAAAATACTAAAAACATAAAATAAAGCAAAGCCATCACAAGAGCAAAGATTCAGTGACGGGTGTTGGGACAGCAAGTTGTAAATGCAAACTTCATCCGTTTTTGCAAATCGGTGAGATATATAGGTATAGGTGGTGCAACTTGTGATTAATTGTAATTGTTTGAAAAATCTAAGTGGCACTTATTAGCAAGTGATGACATTAAATGATTTCATTACTAACATTTTCAAACTTGTATAAGACAATACTAACATCCAAAATATGATAAATTCTTAGATGTTCATGAAATACCATGTGAATATGCTTACTAGAATAGAATAAAATTTTAAGATAAAATTAACTACTAATTTATATTTTTTATCTAAAATGTTATTTTACTATTGACTATGAGTACAATTCACGTGACACTCTAGAAACACCTAAGAATTCCTCGCAAAAAACACCTAGAAATATGATTGAGACTGCTGCACAACCAATTAATGTTTATTTTTGCGTTATCGTTGTAGATGTTTTTGATTGCTTTTGCGAAGGAACGAGTAATTTCAAAGAATATCAATCTATTAATGTTGAGGCAGTTCTATCGCTATATGAAGCCTCAATTCATTCGGTGGGAGATGAAACCATATTGGATGATGCAAGAAATTTCACTTCAAAATTTCTCGAAGAATATGTGAACAAAAATAGTGGTAGCTACATATCCCTCCTAATCAGTCATGCTTTGGAGTTTCCACTACATTGGAGGCTGCCAAGATGGGAGGCTCACTGGTTCATCAAAGTATATGAAAGAAGTCACAATATGTGTCCCGCATTACTCCGATTTGCTAAATTGGATTTCAACATGCTTCAAAGCATTTACCAAGAAGAACTGAAGGATGCATCAAGGTGATGGCATCTATCAATTAACCTTATGATTTCATACACAAATTACGTGAACTGCTATTTATTGAGATTTTCAATTATTTATGTTTTACACTTTTACTTAAGCTAAACCTAAATTAATTGTTGTCAAGTTTTTCTATTAGACTGTCATAAATTCAATTGTTTATATTTATATTTACAAGCTTAAACTCACAATTTTTCGTTATTATCTCTCTCTCAAAAACATAGCATTTCAAGGTAAAACACTACCAATATGTCACATTTATAAAAGGTCTATTCATATTTCTTCCTTTCTTTATATTTCTTGCCTTTATCTATAGCTTTCTAGTTCTTCTAGTATATGCCACCATATATGCTTTACCGGTTATTTTATTTTGTTCTATATATGCATTTCTCATTATTACTTTATGGCTCTAATAAATAATTCTATTATTTTATAAATAATATATTTTAGTTTATAATTTTTATTTAAAGTGACATTAAAAATATAGATCCAGATTACTAATATATTGACATTATTCAAAGAATAAGCCTATAGTAAACAATGAATTATGACTATGATAGATAATGCGATACAATATTCCCAATAACCAAAATCTTTTAAAGTCGAAATTGAAAATTTTCGAATCAATGGCAAGCAAGTTGGGGGTTAACAGAAAAGAAGTAATCATTATCAACCAACACATTCCGCTTAAATAACTATCACATTGAAGATAATTTAGGACTTGGAATTCAAATTAGTTAATGAGGAGAGGCAATATGCAAATAGTCGTGATAATAGCTCCGCCCTCTATAGTTTTGCTTTAATTAATTAAAGCTTTTAACTATTTTAAACGTGCAACAGCGAAAGGGGGCAATGAAATTTTGTACTAATGCTGACTTTCTTCCAAGATGATGGAATTGAACTGGCTTAGAAGAAAAGTTGAGTTTTGCTACAGATAGGTTGATGGAAAATTTCTTTTGGGTTGCGGAAAAAACTTTAGTCCAAACCTTGGTTATTTTAGAAGAGTTATAACAATGGTCTATTGCATAACTACCTAAATAGATGATATGTGTGACGTGTATGGTACTTTGGAAGAAATGGAGCTATTCACCGAAGGAATTGATAAGTTAACATTATTGCAACTCCATCGTATTTGATTTTGTCTTATTAAAAACTCTGGACCGTTAATACGTAATTCTTATTATTTCGTTCATGATTCTAGATGGGATCTAAGTTATGGCATGAATAATGTTCCTTAATTACATGAAAGTATGCTTCCTTACACTCTACAATTATGCATCTTGAATGCATCTGGACGATTTTTTTCAATTTATCTTTGAGAAAAGGGCAAAAGAAGATATCATATATTAATAGTGCTTAATATTTCTTCCATTTGAAGATGGTGGAAAACAGTTGGCCTAGCGGACAAGTTGAGTAGCAGGGATAGGTTGGTGGAGGGCTACTTTTCGGGTGTCGGAATGAATTTTGGGCAAGATCTTGGATATTTCAGAAGAGTCATAACAAAGGTGAATGTCCTTATAACCACAATTGATGACATTTATGATGCGTATGGTAATTTGGATGAATTAGAGCTCTTAACAGAAGCAATTGACAGGTTAGCATTATTGCTTCCCCCATTTTTGTTAAAACTTTTCTACTGTTAATTTGATGGTTGTTATTTTGTTTGTGATTCTAGATGGGATCTAGATGCCATGAAGAGTCTCCCAATGTATATGAAAATATGCTTCCTTACACTTTATAACTTTGTCAATGAAGTGGCTTTTGAAACCTTAAAAGAGAATGGAAATCTCATCATTCCGTACCTAAGAAAATCGGTAATTCAATATATTTTTTTTTTCATCTTAATAAATTAGGTGTTTATTATAAATCTTTATGAATATAGAATTAAATATAATCAAATTATAATTATTCTCAAATTTTTCAGTGGACAGATTTATGTAAAACATATTTCAAGGAGGCAAAGTGGTACCATAGTGGACACACCCCAAGCTTCGGAGAATACATGGAAAGGGCATGGGTTTCCACAGGTGCACCTGTAATTCTTGTGCATGCTTACTTTTTGGTTCCAAATCCATCCAAAATGGAAGACTTGTTTATCTTGGACGAATACCCGAACTTGATTCGTTTTGCATCATTGCTTTTACGTCTGGCTAATGACCTTGGAACATCACAAGTATGCTGCCAATATTGTTCTTTTTCTTTAGAAAAACTCTCCTGAAATCAATACATTAATATTAACTTTCTTTTTTGGCTCATAATTTTCTTATTTTGGTGTTGTAGCGTGAGAGTGAAACAGGAGATGTGCCTAAAGCCGTTGAATGCTACATGAATGAAACTGGAGCTTCTGAAACAGATGCTCGTGAGCATGTAAAGAGAATGATATATTCAACTTGGAAAATGATGAATAAGGAAGTTCGTAACTCCACTTACAATCAAAGTTTCTTAGATATTGTCGAAAACGTTCCTAGGACAGCACTATTCTTTTACCAATATGAAGATGGCTACACTACTCAAGATCCTGAAACAACGAGTCGCCTATCATCCTTGATTATGCTACCCATTCCTATGGAAGATTCAGATAAAATTGTTGAAAAATGATTACTATAGTTTCCTAGATTACTAGCACTAATGAGATTGTGGTGGCTACAAAAGGTTTGAGTTTGTGTTTCTTGAATAAATGTTTAGAGTTTAGTATGTTAAAAGTGATCCAGTGTTGTGTGTAAAAGTAATCTTTAATACGTTAAGACTTGAATAAATGCTTCCATTGTGTTGGCTAAAATTACATCTTTCGGTATGAATTGTTTTCTATTGATATAAAGATTAAACAATTTTTTTTTTTTTCTAAAACATGCTGGTTGAAGTGGTAAATAATTTTGATTCTTGGGATGAGAATGCAAATTTCAATTTCAAGAAAGTAACAACTTTAAGAATATTGCATTGTGCTTTCACAATAAAGTGTGAATTAGTTTTGACTGGTTCAAATGAGCACAATCTATCAAAATAACTTGTTATTTAAAAAAAAATTATGTTAGAAAGGAAGAGATAGATAATAACTTTTAATGTAATTAGTGGACCTTGTAAATTGTGGTGGGTTCCTATATATATTAAAAAAAAAAAAAAGACACGAATACATCTCTCTCCAATGAGATGTCCTGTTACGTGATAGGGTCTTAATCCTTACCAATCATATATCTAAAAAAGGGCGCATGCTACTTCGTGTTTCGGCGGTCAATATGCATGATGTATTTTATGATCTAATGGTGAAAATCTAATGATATAATAATACATTAATTACCTATGATATATGGTAGTAATTTTCTAACTTTAATCAAACTTAAAAAATATGGTTAGATATATTTTTAAAGTAACCAAAATTTATCTATGTAATCTTAAAATTGATGAGAATATCTTAGAAAAATTGATAATTTTGTTTAATTTTATGTCGCTATATTTTGACCCAAAATATTAAACTAATGAGTCTATGAATCTTTCCATTTATATAATCTTCACTAAATCTACTCCTATTCAATGTGGGACTTCATCACATTTGAAATTCTGTCATTCTCATCCTAAAGTGTGAATCCCAATATTAGTACATTTCCCTCAACAAAAGTCATTCTAAGTATTCATAGGGAACCATGGCCAACATTCCATGGGTTAGGACCAAACCTAAACACCAACCAACCAAGATGTTAGAATACTCAACCTAGTCAAATCAGTGACTATGATACCTAGTGGCGGAGTTTGAAGAAAATTTTTAAGGGACCAAAAGAATGGAAGAGTTAAGACAAGGGAAATCCATCTATTAATCAAGTAATATATATTGGTTTCTACTAAATATTTGCACAATATATGAATAATTGATTAATTTTTCAATTCTAATTAAAGACGGACATCAAGAATAAAATGCCAAAGTTGAAAACGTAAATTAATCTTCTCATTTTTAGTGAAGTCCATGCAGCAGTATTTGCCAACAAAAGTACAAATACTAATGTGTGTTTCAGCACATTAGCTGTAAAATTAAAATTATTTCGATAATTGATCATAAGTATAATCAAGTTTATGTTTCAATATGTTAACAAAGTAATTTTAAAGTAGTGTGTTTTGTCTAGATTGTATGAAAATAATTGCTTTTATATGATAAATTATTAAAAATGTATAAAATGATTTGTTTATATTTTATAATATTTGATACTTAAAGTTATTTTGGATATTATAACTCTAAAATAATTAACTTTTGATTTATTCAAAAGTTTTAAAAATCTGCTTTCACTTATAAGTAGATTAATCTAGCTTAAAATTAGATTTTTTTTTTGTTTTACTTATAATCCATTTAAATTTTTTACTTAAGTTTTACTTATAAGTATGTTTGTGTGTGTGTGTGTGTGTGTGTGTGTGTTAATCTTTTTAAAAAAATTGTGTGCTGGGGTAGGGGGTTGGCTCCTATTGTCTTGTGTAAGCTTCGGCCTTGATGATACCACCACTTACAGGATTAACTGGATCTAGATTAGGATTTAGAACACCAAAAAGTAGGAATATAGTTCATATTTTCAAAAAACACAATCTACCAATCTTATTATAGAAGATAATGTACACACTTGAATAAACCAAGTATAAGTTTTTCCACTCCGTCTCTTTCTCCTTATAGAAGTCACAACAATAGAGCAATAAGCCGTAAATGATGCCTAGAGTGGAGTGAGATCCTGCTCATCGTATGAACATATAATAACCTATTTTTATCCATCAAAGACCTACACTAATTACCTAGGGCCCTACACCATAATCTAACACACTCACAATTGAGCCAAAGCCTAACAACATATGATGATTTCCAAACCTATAATGGATTGCATAATAATAGCATGGGTCTATAGGGAACCATCAAACTATCCATTCAATCTATTCTATAAAACCAAAATAGCTACCAATCAATAGAGCCCGAATATAAAAGTTTCTAACATTCTCCCACTTAGGCAATAACATTGATTGGTTTTATTTAGTTTTAAAACATTAATTTGAAAATGACTCTCAAGTTGAATAACTATACAACAAATCATAACAAAGCTATGGGCTAAGAGTCATAGATGAATGATAAACTATATAGAGTCTAGCTCACCAATAATCACATAACTAATAACATCATCAGCAATGATGACAAAACATGAGTGACCAAGGTGTAGACATACTTATCACATCATACATGTGATCCTCTCTATGCCATTATGTATGGATCCTTATTGTACCTTTTTAAAAAGACACAACCAACCTTCCAAAAGGAGATCACAACATGTTTCTCACAAAACACCATTCCAAAAAGGGAAATAATAAAAATTTTCCTATGAAAGACCAATGTTCTCTAAAGAAAACATCCATATAGCAAGATATATTTATAATACAACCAACATGGGGTCGATTGAGGTGGCAGGTGCCTTAGTCCCTTAACCAGTGGTGTCGGGTTCGAGTTTTGGAATGGACAAAATTATCATTGCGAGGCCCCTACCCCATTTGGGGACCTCAATCGGGTTGGACTAAATTAGTCAGGTTCTTGGTGATAGGGGCCTAGATACCGGTGATTCCATCGAAATATATTCATAGTACAAAAATAATACTACAACATGGTAAGACCAAATTTCCATGAAATTATCATCATGTACATATAACATAATTCATACTCATTGGAGTCCCAATGACGTACAAACCCAATGCAATCACAATGTTAACAACTCCCACTAAACAATCAAATTAAAATACATATAATAACCATTAAAGTTTGAATATGTGATCTTAATGAGGCTAACCTAACTCCACTGTTATCCAACATTAATCAATTCCAAAACAAATTGATTAAATGTCATTAATTCACATATGGGATTAAATAATTGGCTCCCACCCAAATTGTCATGACCCCCATCCCATCATGGATCAAGTGTAGGGAAGCTTCATTCCCTAGCAAGCTTAACACATAAAATTTTCATAAAAATAGACATAGTTTCCCTTAAAATTAGGACATTTCTAAGTAATCAAGACTTGCCAATGTCCAACCAGACAAGTAATCAATTTTAGAAAGCTACACAAGTCTAGCCCTCTATACAAAACTAACCAGAAAGATCATGAACAAAATACAGCTCATAGCATATGTCATGGACCTCTATACAAAATGTAAGCCATATCGGGCTATACAAGTTTCTCAAAAAGAACAAACAGGCCCCCTTTTTGTGGCTCACTAAATGAAACTGACAAGAGTCCTATGGGGCAAGAGGAGCAGCACTCATCTTTACTGTAACATCCCCATATAACGTTATAGGAAATAATGAAAACGTCCTTGGGTAGACTTTTATTATTTACAACTTTACCCCTGAATATTTTTGAAAATAACATTTAGGTCCTTATATCAACTGAATAAGCAGAATAATGTTTTAAACGAAGCAGAATCACATAGTGGAAACGTAAAAACCCAATTCTTGGCCAATTGGGCCACAGAGGTGTCTACATGTGAAATGACGTGGAATGCCCCTAGATTTGCCCATAATTACGAAAATGCCATTAGTCATGGAAAACAGAAAATAGAAGGCCCTAAACTTGCACAACACCCCGTTAATCGATTTATTCGATTTTATTGAATTTGTAAAGTTAATTAGAGGTTAACTAGGAGTTGATTAGAAGTTAATTAGAGAGATTAGAATTAGAAATAATTAGAATAGAAACATAGAAAACCTCACAAAATTCTTCAAAACCGTTTTACCGATTTGAAGGAAATCGGTAAAGATTCGGTATTTTAAACTGTCAGAACCGAGTCAATAGAATTATAAATCGAAAATACTAAATTTAGGCGCTAAGAACTCAACCACTTGCCCCCACAAAGTGGTGCCACTTGCTGCCACACATGAGCAGAAAACTTGGATGAATCATAGCCACCCAAAGAGCAACCAATAAGAAGTCAAGAATACAACTACCTAGAGTTATATCAATGCAACCAATTCCTCCTCAATCCTTTTTCAATTTTCGGCCTCAATATACCAGGCCACTCTCTCCCTTATTTTCTTCCTCATCTCCTTCTCTTCATCCTTGTTTCTTCACCCTTCCTTCATGCCTTCACCCAAGACTTGTTTCCTCACTAGCTTAAGGTTCAATTTTGAGGTAGGATTCCATTTCTGTTCTTGATTTCTCTGAATTGTCGCTACATGAAGTTTCAGTTTTCTTTATTTATTTGATGATGTATTGGATGTATTTGATGGTATATGGTTGGATTAACACGAAATTTTGAGTTGGGATTAAAGTTAGGAGGAGAAAACTAGAAGAAGTAGAGGATTAGGATGCTACCTAGGTGAAGAACCCATGGTGATCCGTACAGCAGAGTGTACAGCTCTGCCTATAGCTGTTTAAATTTAATGAAACTATTTTTATGTAAAACTAGACATTCAGGGTTTCCATACATATATAATATAAGGCCATTGGATTAGTATTGAGAGAGATATGAATTTTTGAAGTTTAACCTAAGTTTTTGAGTTTGATTCTGGGCAGACTAGATTGTTTAGGGCAAAACTTGCACTATACTACTTTTAATTGAATAAAACTAACTTTGTTAGAAAGCTTACACATAGTAGAACATCCCATAAAAATTTCAGGGTTAGATACGATCTCGTTTGTTCCCAGTGGTTCGAGGAACTTGCCCTACATCTAAACCGGGCCAAAATAGGGCAATTTAGGAGGGTCAAATTTCGGGGATTATAACTCGAGCCCTACTAAGGCAAATGGAATGAAACTTTTTACAAATGAAAGATTGTCCTGTTAACTTTAATATGAGACCAATTTCGTATGATTTGAACTAGTTTTCGATTTTTATCGGATTTTTACTTTTAAGTGTATAATTTTAGCCAACTACTGGGCAGGCTGAGATAAAACCTAAATAACTTGAGCTATATTTATCAAACTAGATGGGACCAAAGAGGTTATAAAATAGACATATAACACTCTAACATACCCAAAATTTAGGTCCAGATGAGTTAAATAGAAATTGTGGCTTGATTTACAAAAACCGGGTTGAATGAAAGTGTTAAGACAGCAACCATGTTTTAAATGTAACAATTGTGCCCATGAATTTGATGATTGAATTGTGAATGAAGTGTTATAATTTCTCTGTACAATTGGTTTTCTGAGTACTAGAACTATTCATGGGGAAGCAAACACGTTCCGTTATGCTGCCGAATTTTCGGCAGAATCATATGAAGTTATAATATCTTGTGTTATGAAGATTTAAGTTATGAATATGAAATTCTAGATGCAAGGATATATGAAAGTAAATGATGAAGCATATGTATGAGTTCATTCAGCATGTCTATACATGATTATGTATGAGAATGAAAGGATATGAATATATTAAATGTGGATCTCTTCACTTGGAGGCAGTTAATTGGGTCCTTCCCTATGAAGGCAGTTAAAGGATATGATGAAGGCCCTATATTCCTAAGGAGTGTGACATGGCGATCACACCCCAATGGGGTATGACATGGCGATCATACTCTGGAATATGGCATGGTGAGCACATCCTAAGGAACGTGACATGACGATCATACTCTGAGACGTGGCAGGAAGAACATATTCCTAAGGAGTGTGACATGGTGATCACACCCCGATGGAGTATGACATGACAATCGTACTCTGGAATATGTGTAACAAGTAAAGGAAGATAAAGGAAGAAAAGAAAATTATGTGTATCTGCATAAATTCAAGTACAAGTAAAGGCGTGTGCAGATTTTATGTGTTCCGTATATTGGTGCTATTGTATTTTAATACGTTTCAATTATTATTCATAATATAATTCATAAATTGACTTTGTATTGGCTCACTCAAATGACAAGTGGATGAATAAAATGAACCTTGCTTCAGACAGTATGTTTTCGAACTATAAAATTAAACAGTTTGTATAACATGATCACCTTTTTCATAATAAATCAAAGCAACTAGAGATGTCAACGATGACATTATGTATAATAGTTAAAGAATCCTACTGAGAATTTTAAATTCTCACTCCTATTTTCGTGTTATCTCCAAATAGTTCAAGAAGTTGCAAAGATGGCCGAAGTTGCTGTCAGTTAAGTTCCGCTCAGATAACAGTAACAACTCCTAAGTGTGGTACTCTGACTTAAGCAGTACTGTACTTGGGAGGGTGTTATATTTACAGCTGGATCTGAAATAGAGAAGGAAACCATGGAGTGAGTTATATAACTTAGTGAGGAATAATATGCTTACAATTAGCATGAGACAAGTTTACATTCAAACCATATTTGAAACTATGCTTAAAGGTATAAAATGAATTCTTACATTATGAGAAACAATGTTCTAATTCAGTTTTATAATAAAACTCATCTCTATTGATTTCATAATTTTGCTAGTGATGCTAAGTTGAATGCTACGAGTGTTGGAGTTGTTATGAAAGAGCATGCACCTGATCATGTTGATTTCATTTTAGTGATAAATTATGTGGATTTGATAAGGCCAACTAGGCTTCTCCCTTCTATTGTGCAACCACTAAAGTTGGAGCTAAAGCCACTACCTGCTGACTTGAAATATGCCTATTTAGAGAATAATGAGAAGTTTTCAGTGGTTGTGGCCAAGGACCTTCAACCTGACCAAGAAGAGAGATTGTTGCATATTTTGAGGCAAAAGAAGAAGGCAATTGGTTGGTCACTTGCAGACATTCCTTGCATTAGTCCTTCTATTTGCATGCACCGGATTTTGCTAGAATACAGAGCTAAGCCAGTAAGGCATCCCCAAAGGAGATTGAATCCTTTGATCCTAGCTATAGTGAAGGAGTTCACCAAGCTACTGCAAGCTGGCATCATATATCCTATCTTGGATAGCCAGTCGGTGAGCCCAATGCAAGTGGTCTAAAAGAAATCTGGGTCATAGTGGTAGCCAACTAGAAAAATGGGCCTATTCCTACTAGAGTTCAAAATAATTGGAGAGTTTGCAACCAAGCCATCGAAAAATACCATTATCCTTTGCCCTTCATTGATCAAATCTTAGAGCGACTAGCTGACAAGTCCCATTATTGCTTCTTGGACGGCTACATGGGGTACTTTCAGATCCACATTGCACTTGAACATCAAGAGAAGACTACCTTCACCTGTCCCTTTGGCAATTTTGCCCACCAGAGAATGTCGTTTGATCTTTGCAATGCACCTGGCACCTTTCAAAAGTGCATAGTAAGCATCTTCTCTAACTTTTTAGAGGACTGTATGGAAGTTTTTATAGATAATTTCACAGTATATGGTTCCTCTTGTAATGCATGCTTAGCTAGTCTTACTAGAGTGTTGAATAGGTGCATAGAGACTAATCTTGTTCTAAACTTTGAAAAGTGTCATTTTATGGTAGAACAAAGTATTGTCTTAGGCCATGTTGTGTCTAGTAATGATAAAGTTAGATATGAAATTTTTGAAATTGTAATAAATTCAATGGATTATTGTATATGAGACTAAGCTGTGACGAAATAACAAACATTAGCTCAAATATTTGAAAACTAAATCGTTACATGTGTATATTGCTAATAACATTATTTTCGTCAGGAGACTTAAAGCCCCCTTTACTACCTTTACAAATCAAGCCAAATTAGTTAGGTTTCTGGTAATAAGGCTCGATGAACTGGTGGACTTCACCCAAAAATTATAGCATTATTTGTCTTGGAACTCTTTATCTTCTTGGTCTAAACCACCAATACCCAGAGTCTGCTTGACTCTAGCTAATTTGGCTCAAGCTGAGTCAACCCCCCTATGAGAGTAAGGCTCTCCTAATGCTAGTTTTTTTTTTTTTTCTATCTATAAGACTTGAAACTAAGACCTTATCTAAGAGAAACATATATCGAACCACTTGAACTAACTAAGCGTTAGTATTGGAACTCTTTCTCTATAATTCTTTTTTTAATCCTTTCCCTTTTTCTTCCAGTACTTTATGTACCTAACTTGACATCCTAATCCTTAGATTCATCTATAGAGGGATATTATACCTAACATGCCAAGCAGTTATAAACACAATTATATAGAAAGATAGCCTAAAACTCCCAAACATAGCTTTTATGGATATGGCTTTACATTGGTCTGAAGCTTTCCTTTCTAAGCTTAACTTCTCTCTTTTTTTCGCTTGTGTCTTTGATCAATTTCTCCCATTTGGTGATATGTCGAGCCTTAGGGGTTGTAGGGTTATATATGCCATGCTTGTCATCTCTATGTTATGAATTTGAAAAGCTTTGGAAGACTCTTATTCATTGTTTTATAGGTAAATTACATTGACCTTTTCCAAGGTTAGGTGACAGTAGACACGACCCTCCTTGATTTTTCATACCTAAGGGAGATCAGGATCATGTTTGCAATAGTGTTTAGTGTCACGTTTTACAAGATATGAAGGTGTTATGTATAATATCACCTACACTTTAGGGAATGTCCGTGTATATTTTTAAAAATCGAGGGGTATCGTGTGTAATATCACCTAATCTCAGGAGAAGTCAGTATAATTTACTCTTATTTTATTTTCCTTTACTAGTGTTTCTTCCCCGTTAGGCATAGCTTCAGAAGCCATTTCCAGCCTATCGTATGATTGCAAACTTTTCCTATGTCACTAATTTGGTGATCCGATTTTAGGTTGAATGGCGGTGCAACAAAATTTAAAATTTGGTCTAAAAAAATTGACATCTCTTCTATCAACATATTTTTTTTATTATCCTCTTTTCCTTTTTTTTTAACTTTTATCTCTTTCCTTTTTGTTTTTGATATTTAATTTTTCTAAAATCATGAAAGAAAAGGAAAGAAGAACAAACAAACAAAATAAGGTAAACTATAATAAAACCTATGAAAAGAAGTGAGTTCAGATGACATGTAATTAAACTAGGATATAAAAAAATTACATCTGAAAGTTATTCAGAAATCATGCAATGTGAATAAAAATGATTCAAATGAAATTGTGTTTATAGTGAACATCTAATACCATAATTGTAACTTTTTTTATCATAGAATATAACTTTTTTAGGAAGTAGTATCGTGCTTTCTCTAAAGAAGAGAATCCCAAAACAGGTAAGGTTCTTCAAATTAAAAGAGAGTAAAAGCTTTTTCAATATTATGAATGAACCAATAAAATCACTAAAAAAAAAAAAACAACTCTAAATAATTTTATTAACATCAGTTAATCCAAATGACCGCTATAATTATTATCATACCTTGCATATATTTAATCTAATAATGCAGTCACACGACAGCCACCCTGTATTCAGTCACATGCGATCTAATAATGCAGCGCACAGATATCGCGCATAAAGAACCTCAAGAAAAGAAATTTGCCTAAAATCTTTTGGGTTATGTATAAAAATGAGAGATGAAATTCTTCATCCGTAGGAAGATTATGTGAGGCACTTACATTTTGAAAATAACGCTGCTCAATGGAGAGCAGCTGTAAAATTGTTTTTTTTTTTCAAAATCTAAATTTCACACAACTCCATTCAGCTCGCCTCGCTTGAAACCCTTTTCTGCCAAAATAAAATGGATCCATAAGTGCTCATTTAAATAGACTAGTTCGCAACTAATTACTCAGTTCTACAATTGGTGAAAATGAAAAGATGTTGAAAACGGGAATTCTAGAAAAGAGAGAGTGCAATTTTTTAAGAAGCATTGACAGCCACAGAGCTGAGACAAGAAGAATATAGTACAAAAGGCATCAAGGTAAGCTTGTACAAAACGAGAACAGAGTTCATACATTAGAGAATCAGAATATCTTCTAGTACAGAAGTTAAATTTTAACATGAAGTTTTACCGGGCGATTCTTAAAGGCTACACCTAAATAAGTGCAACATACAACAGCTTAAAAGGTTAAGACTAAATATTAAACATAAGGATCATAATCTGTTCACATCTCTGCTAACTCTAGTGGCGATATGTAGGCTGGTACTGATAGCCATTTCCAAAGTAATTGCCATGACTAGGGGTGAGGTTATATGTTACAGACCCCATGACAGGGGGGCAGTGATTGTCAGTTGGTCCAGGGTACATATAAGGGCGGTCGAACACATACTGAGGGTACCTGTCAGCAGCTCTAGGATAGGAAGCTTTGTCAGAAGGAATGTTAGTGACACGGGGACCATATCCCATGCCATTGCCTCGGGGTCTCTTGGGTTGAGGCTTTGTTGCTTCAGTTTCCCTCTTCTTGTCAGATTTGGCCTTCTCAAGTTGGAGCACTCGCTTCAGGAGGGGATCCAGAGGATACTGCTGTTCAAGTTTATGTTCTTCAATGCACTTGATTACAGCCTTGAGAGCAACCAGCTCTCGCTCATTAACCTCAATCTGAGACAAGTCATTAGGAATATTCAGAAAAAGAAAAAGAGATTATTACTGCAAAAACCGATTAGGCATCAAACATAACAGACACATTTCATAGAAGGTATCTTGAAGCATGCAAATATGGACCTAATGAAGACATGGAACATATGCTTGAATACATGTGTACACACGCTTAGACACAGCCATTGAAAAGACAGTAAATATCTTCAATCAATATATTTCTTTTATTAAATTGCACTTCTCATCCATCTAATTTTTATAATCAAGCAATTTGTCCCTATTGTTTCAATTGCACCAATGACACTTGAGGAATATCCAATGGAGGGAACAATTAAGTAAAATCCATCAATTGCCATTATATCTATTCACGGAATGAGGTGCTGTGTCCATTTTTTTTTCTTATTTGGCATGACAAAAGTTGACTCAGGTATACAAATGATGAGTAGATCCATGTAATCCTGTCAGCGTCCTCAGTATTCTAAAGATATTCCAAGTTAGAATACATTCAGAATATCTTCATCAGATTATCTTACAATATCTTTAGAACATATGGTCAAGTCAATTAGTCATGTAATTGATATTTACCTATTAAATAAGTTATTGTTAGTAGGCTTGGGCTTGTACTAGTAGTCTTAGTTCTTGACCAAATTATTAGCATAAGGAATATTAGATTAGGGCATTGCATTACATAACATCGTATCAATTACTGATAGTTGTCTTTCTCTCTTTTTCTTTCTTCAACCTAAACCTTAATACAGTATCAAAGCAATATCATCCACCATGACCTGTGTCTGTTTATGCTAAATTGAGTTCATGAAACTGTGTATATGCATTCATTCTTTTTCCCTTATCTCCCTCATCCTTATTCTTCTTTTAATATATTGCAAATAATTTGCGTTTTAAAAAGAAAACAATAACAGGTCACGTTTTGGCTTCTGCACAGCCAAGAGTGGCAGGCTTGTGAATGATCAGGCAACCCACAGGCAGTTGCAGGTAACGTTTGGGATAACCAGTGGTAGATAGGTTGAGCAGTGGTGGCTTGCAGTGATGGTAGGTCCAAATATTGGTGGTACTAAGTTGTGCTTCAGTAAGTGCGGACATGATGCAGGACATATCTGTGGCTGGGGCCAACTGGCGACCAGCAGCCTGAAGAAGTCATCGATGGTCAGAGCTCTGGTGACATCTCCAGCGAGCCCAGCCTCCGGGGGAGAATTGGATTCCGGGTGCTGTTCTTCTGTTCCTGGTTTTAGCTCCCTTTTGATGGCTTCCTGACAATGTTGTGATACATGGGATAGTACTGTTTGAGGCATGACCAGTGTGTGCCTTTGTGTTAAGCCTGGTGGAGATTTCAGAGTCTTCTGTGTTCAGTGATGGTCTCTAGTTTGATTAGAGGAGATTCTAGTGAGATGGTTCAGGTTTAACACATTGTCTTATCACACAACTAGTCTTTACTACAGCAAACATTCCTATGCAACTACCAAGCTCAATGTTTCATGTTGGCAATAAGACTATTAACTAGGGAACATCAACTAAAGGTGGACATAATATCAGAAGAACTCAACAATATTTCAGATCACTAGTTCAAATCATTAAAGGGAAACAATGAGAGAGGGAATAATTACTCAATGGTTTAAATACAATTTTGGTCCCTTTAGTTTGGTTTTGGTCCTTTTTTTTTTTTTTTTTGGGTGTAGGTTGTTATGGTTTCCTACCAATTAGGTTTTGATCCTATAGAGACCAAAACCAAAATAAATTAAACTATAAAGACCAATCCTTAATGAAAAATAACAAATATGGGGATTAAAACCTATAAAAATAAAAAATACAAGTACAATAATTAGGCATAGGGACCAAAAACCAAACTTGTGAGCATAAGGACTAAAACCTAAAAAATAAAAATATAGGGATCAAAACCAAGATGAAGGAAATGGTAGGGACCAAAATCTTGTTTAAACCTTAATATAGCAGAGACTCAACAACACACCTGTGCAGTCCGAGATGAGTTAACACTTCTAACGGGTGAGGCAGCTTTTTTTGCATCCTTCACGTAAGATTTCAATAAATGCGTGGGAGAAAACTGTTCTGTAAGATCAAATGCAAAAGCCAAGTTAACTGCATCAATTTGCCGCCCACTGTTCACCAATACTTCAATTACACCTGCACATTCAAAAAGAAAAATGAAGCAGTAAAACAAACAGATGCAATAGTTTAGTTGCTTCACTCTATCATTGGTATAAATGCTAGATTCATGCATGAGACTCGCATGTTAAAAACCATGTTAAGCTCTTTGGTTCACATAAAAAAGTCAATTACAGCAGCATTGTAATCTGTTAGGTTCCATAAAACCTTGTACCATATAATTTATATCAGATTCATCTTTCTAGGTATGAAGAACAAGACTGAGGTACTAAATTGATACTATTTTCTATTACCAAGGGACTAAATTAAAGTCTATTAAATATGATTGAGGGACTAAATTGATGCCATTTTCCATAATTGTGGGATTAAATTGACTCCATTTTATTTGGAGGACCAAATTGGTTTCACTTTTTTTGGTTGAGGAACTAAATTGATGACAAAAATCTTTCAAAGACAAAATTGATTTCATCTATATCTTTGAGGGACAAAAATGAGTGTATACTCTTTATCTAATCATTGTAGAATCCCGCTTGTACTAGCACCAAAAATATTTGAGAAGCATCCATCATTCACGAAATGTATCCGACACCGATATTAAAACAATTTTTAAGTGTCAGTGTTTCATATGCTAGAATTAGCTCAATATTGTTCAAAATCTCAGGTGGATTTTATAAGATTTTAAACCATCTTGAACATTACAACAAATACGCACCAGGCATCTTCTCTGACAACCCAAGGCAACGACACAAATCAGCAGTTTGGCGACGACGAGACACCATTGGAATGAGCCTGGATAACTCCTCCTCGTTAAATTCAGAGGCAATATCAAAACTAGCTAGAAGTTGCAAAAATGCATGCGCCTCCAAGGAATTCCCATTGCCAGCATCCACGACTAGAGTATCCAATCTAGGTTTCCACTCTTCAGCAACTGCTTTTGCCCTGTCCTTGATATCATCTGATATTACATTAGGAACACAGTCTGAGTTGGTCAGGAAAACACTTAGACATTCCATCAGCATGATACAGGTCCGGCGAAGACCCAATAAGTTAGCATCCTTCTTGACATCCTGATTCGACGCTTCCATAGAGTAGAACCCTTCCAAAGAATCTAAAACTAAACAGGCAGCATTAGGAGCAGCTCTTAATGCATTTGGTATTTCCTCCCTTACAGCAGCAAGATTCTTACGGTTATCAGATATGAATTTGTGAAGGCCTCCAGCATCCATCTCTTTACATAGTTTTACCAACTCTGGATACGACATCAGCTCCACATTTCCACTTTCAGGAGAAAGTTTTATACCTTCTAAGTTACTTTCAGCAGCAACAGAAACAGAATCCACTGGTTTCTCCTCCCCTCCAGGTGTCCCTTGACTCCCACCAGAGACAATACCCAATTCTTTTGATGAAACCTTCCTGTGCTTCTCTCGGGCATTAGCAATGGCAAATACAGCAGTATCTCTTTTCTCTTGAAGTTTCTGCAAAGAAGCTTGCTCCTTGGCAAACACAGCAGCTTCCCGCTTCTTCAACATTTCGCGAGTTTTCACTATTTTGTTTTCAAACTCTTTCTCTTGGTCTTCCAATTCATGAAAGCGTCTCTTCAGGGATTTCTCAAGCCCATGAAAATGTTCCTCAAGCTCTTTCCATTTCAAGTTAAGTGTAACAGCTCGATAGCTTTCAAGTTCAGCAAATGCCTTTTGGAGCTGTTGTATCTTAGAACTTGTAGAATCTATCAGTGTAGCAACTGAATCTACGTCTTCCATGGCAAAGAAGCTGAAAAATACAAAACAATTAAACAATACCAAAATTAAGCTACATATGCAGGAACCATGCTCAGTATAATGAACTAAACACTTATCAGCAATTAAAGATATTCATCATCTTGATGTGAAAATTCATACTCATGCTATCCAAATGCAGGAAAGTAAACCAATGAAAAACATATTAAGGCTTGCAATTTAGGACTTCATTAAAATGCTAGCAGTTGAAAGGGAAAGCTGCTATTATTTTGGGATATTATAGTATATAATTACCTAAAATAGGATCGTTCTTGGTATAGTTGAGTAATTGGAAATGCCACTAAAATGGTTCTTAAAACAAATCTCAGTGAGTGTATAGCTTTAGGGCTTTAAGTTTGAACTTTGTAAAGGCCTATTTTGCAGTAATTTCAAAACTATACACAAAAATCCAAATATCAAAAAATAACCATCAGATTTCAATTATTTCTGTTACAGACTATAGAGTGAGTACATATTATAGCTTTGTTCTCAAACCTTAGCAAAGAACATGTCCCAAGTTTAGGATCCAAACCTTTTCGAGTCACAATAATAAAACCCTAAAAATAGAAACGGGAGCCAAATCGGCCCCAACAATTAAGACAATTAAATAAAAAAAAGAAAGACAGTACAGTTAAACTTAAAAGCTCTCATACTCTAAAGTAACAAACAGATTTTTCTTACAGCAAAGAAATGAATTTCAGGAAAAATAAAATAAAATTACAAAGCTCTGTGCAGAGCCGTACGGAGTAAAATTTGAGTGCAATGTCTACGAACCCACTCGCACAGAAAATCTCAATGATAAAACGGAAAAGTGGATTGTTGGTCCACGCAAGCAAACTAAGCCGATCTAAGCTGATAGCAAGAAAATTAAACCCCAAAAAAAAGACAGAAAAGAAAAATTAGAAGGATGAAAGAAAAAAAAAAAAAAAAAAACAAGAGTGACCTCACCTGATTGATCTGTGAAGGAAAATAAATTAGCCAGAGAGAGAGAGAGAGAGAGTTCTCAATCCATTTTCGTCTCTTCAACAGGAATTCTCTAGAGAGAGAGAGAGAAGGGGGTAAGTGGGCGTGGTGTTGTGTTGTTTAATCAAAAGAGAGTCACAAGCCTGTCACTCTAACTCTGTGTGCCACTGTGCGTCTTTCTTTTTTCTTTCTTTCTTTTTTTGTTTCTTTGTTTTTTTTTTTTTTTTTTTTGGGTTACGTCCGTTCCGTCCCGTTTTGGTTTTGGCGTCTCAGCGTTTACGGAGTTTAGCAGCTAGTAAGCGGAGCGTTTGTCTGAGCGCGCCTTCGACAAACATTCCTATGCGCTGACAGCTGACTATTCGCCGCACCTAGTCTATCTATATAGAGTATTATTTTAACATAATATAAAAAAATAAAATAAAAATTGGATCAAGTTTTTTTATAAATTGTACCTAATTTTCAAATTAAAAAATAATTAGTAAATTTTTTTTAAGAAAAGTATATATTTTTAATATTTAAATTACCTATTTCACAAAAAAAAAAAATATTCACATATTATCATTTAATTTGAAATTTGGTTAAAATAAAAATAAAAAATTTGATACATGTCTTGTCCTAAAATATATTGATCATTAAAACAATGGGTTTCACTAATACTTTTATGTTCGGAGGTGAGTTGTCCAAATCTGAAAATTAGATAAGCTCCGAATGAATTTGGGACACCAAGGTTGCTCCGATTTGATTGCTGGAAAGCTAAGATTGAACTTCTATGGCCAATGGGAATATACCTGCAAAGATTCCGACGCTCAAGTCAAGAAGTGCAAAAAATATTAGGTTTAGGGTAGATTATACATACTTGATTTCTAAAGTTAATCACTTATTTATAGATGGAAATGGATGAGGACGAGTAGGTGCACCCATGATCCTCAGAAACGGCCTCCGAATCCTTCAATGGCCTTTTGGGTGCAGGTGAATCCAAGATACGCAGCGCACGTTGGGGGGTGGGTGCGATTTCTTCTCTCGCCGAGGTTTGCTATGAGCTTCTTGTCTTACACCATAGAGTGCTACCACTAAGTGAATTTCGAGCCGGGCCCCTACTTTGTATTATGTTAGTTCCAACTTGGGCCTAGTTGGCCCAAGTGTGGATTGAGCTAAATGGCTTAGTTTGGTCTCCAAGATCCTAGTCCAGAATATTTTCAATTTTTCTAAAAAAGATTAATTTTAATATATTGCCAGTATAAAAGAATTTTATATTGTTATCTAATTATATATTTTTATTTATAAGATATTTAAAGTAATAGTTAGTTGAGTCAAACACTTTTTATTGATGTAATAATATACAATTAGATGTCTATGTAAAATATTTTTACACTAATAATGTATCAAAATTAAATTTAAAAATACTGATATTTTATAGGAATTAGTAGTTATTGAGTCACATATTCTATTTTTTGCAATAAAAATATAAAAAGATAAAATGTATTACAAATTGATTTTTTATTATTAATACGGTAAACGGTTAGATTAAATGCATAAATATGGGATTAAGGGCAAAATTATGGTAATATGGTTTCATTAAAAACCGTCGTTGGCAATTTTTGCTGGTTCAAACTAGCATGCATGCATGCATCTGCAGAAGTAACGCGTGGCAGCTCCCCATAAAACAACCAGTGGCGGTTTTTGAAGAATCTCTGCGAAAAGCCTGCAAAAGTTGGGAATCTCTGTGTTGGACAGCTCGAAAAACTGTCAATGGCGGTTTTTGATGCAGGAATCTCTGCAACATATCAAGTCCTGCTCCCTCTCTTGCAGCGTACCAAACATGTATATATATATATATATAGAGTTTGCGAATGTTTGAGAAGAGAAGCATTCCGAAGAGAAATAAAAGAGTGTTTGAGACGTGAATAAGAAAGAGAGAAAGAGGAAGTGAGGAAGGGTAGACTATAGTGCATTTGTTTGAAAAAAAATAGAGAGAAGAAGAGAAATATTAAGGGATTAAAAATGGTTCGTAACTTAACAATGAATTCACACAAACATATCTCAGAACAAATTTGTGCTGAAAATATAAGTATTATTTGTTCAAAATAAATTCTTGACATGTGAAATTTTATTATTAGCAATGATAGATGAATTACTTTTATTATTAATTATCAAAATTATGAAAAATAATTAATAAAAATTGATTAATAATATTGTAAAAAAATATTTGTTTTGTTCTAGACATATATAATTTTATTAGTATCAAATTTT
Source organism: Pterocarpus macrocarpus (assembly GCA_031439585.1). Taxonomy (NCBI): domain Eukaryota; kingdom Viridiplantae; phylum Streptophyta; class Magnoliopsida; order Fabales; family Fabaceae; genus Pterocarpus; species Pterocarpus macrocarpus. The sequence goes on along the minus strand of CM062516.1, from coordinate 12,473,465 downwards.
TTGCTTTTAATTAAATGTCTACTGTTGACTTTTTTTTAAATTTGAAATTAAGCAATTAATATATATATATATATATGGTTGCACTCCAAGTGCATAGTTTTTTCAAATACTATATACGAAAAAAAAAACCCACAAATTAACTTACCAAACCTATATGTTAACTAATTTAGTTTATCTTTGAGTATTTTAAGGAAGCTAATCATGGAGTAAAAAAAAATGTTCTATTTTATTTTTTTATATTTTTAAAGATGTTCTACTTTAGTTTTTTATATTTTTAAACAAATAATAAAAAAAATATTATATTACATGCTTTATTAATATCAGTTTGTTTACTATTTGTAACAGGGGATGAGGCCATTGTGACTTCGTCACTTATGGATGATGCCACCTAGGGCCAAAATACGTGAGCATTTACAGTAGGTTGGTCTTGATCGTGTTGCACATATTTGCCAAATGCAAATAAACAGCTCTATTATTAATGCACTTGTTGAACGGTGGAGGCCGGAGACACACACATTTCACCTTCTTTGTGGGGAATGCACAGTCACTTTGGAAGATATAGCTAGTTTACTTGGACTCCACATCGATGGTCTACCGGTAATTGGATCTACTAATCCCAGCACTACAGCCCTTCAAAATATGTATGAAGAGCTACTTGGCTGCCGACCTAGCCAGTATGATATTGATGAATGTGAAATAAAATTAACATGGCTCACACAGCATCTTGGTTCGCTTTGTATTGATTCTGACATCGCAAGAACACAACATGTTCGTGGATATATATTATCTATGCTGGGGCATATTCTGATGCCGACCAAAAGCAATTCAGTAATCCATGAAAAATTCTTGCAACTATTGGTGAATTTAAATGAAATTGGGCTTTATAGCTGGGGATCAGCAAGCCTGGCTTTTCTGTATAGAGGGCTAGATCATGCTACATGCAATGATATGAGAGAAATTTGTGGTTGCATTATATTGCTACAAGTGTGGGCGTGGAATAGGCTCCCATGGTTGGCTCCAATACCAGCTGAACCAATGGCTTTTCCTCTTGCTCTTCGATAATTTATATTTAAACAAATTATTAGTCAAGTATAGTCAAAATTAGCTTTAATTAATATAAATTTTCACAGATAGAGACAACAGCGGTATCCACATAATATTCCATTTAGAGATCTTGGAAATATCATATTGGCATTAGATCATATAGGAGTTCATCAGGTTTGTATTAATATACCATAGTATCTCTTATAATATCATATATAATACTATTTGTATATCTGATTTATTTTTAATAATGCAGTTTGTATGGCAACCATATGGGGATGATGCTATTAATGCCCATATTCCAGATGACGTCAAAGGTGAACAGCTATTATGGTCAACTGTTAGCCCATTGATTTGCTTTAAGGTATTAGAGTGGCATGCAGCTAACTGAGTAATGCGTCAGTTTGGATTTGTTCAACATATTCTTCTCCCCCCCCAAAGTCTAGAGGGATTCCACAACAAAGACTTATGGGGATTAAGAGAACTAAGGAATTAGAGAGCCTTGGATGATGATTGGGTCACTCTGTGGGACCACCGATATCATTGTATATTACAGGGATTTCCCATTGATAATTATAATCCTTCTGTTGAATACGGGGAATAGTATACACAATATGCGATTGATTGGCTTTGGTTGTCCCCGTAAATGCAACAGCCAGCCCCGCAGCAACAACAATTTCCTATGCAGTCACCCCCTCCTCAATAGCAACAGTTCCCTATAGAGCCACCACCGCCCCAATAGCATCATTATCCCATGCACAGGTATGCTGAGTAGCAGTTTCCTACATCTTCAGCATAACCGAATGAGGAGTTATATTGGTCTCCACGGGGAGAACAATGGCGGCCATTTCAATAGGATCAACAACCCCCACAATAGCAACCAGCACGAATGTCCATAAATGTAATTGGTATCCGTCGTGGTTCAAGAAGCAAGGAATCACGGGGGAGAAGGTCTGTTGACTGCAGCAGTAGCAGTGGAATATCTCACGGGTTACTATGCACCTATGATTTTGTCATTGATGATGCTCAATTTACCCAACGAGCAGCTCCCCCTTGTGAGTTTGACCTGAATGCGGAGGCGTCTAATGAAGAGGTGCCCATACAGGAGGTGCCTATGCATCGGGCGCCCATACAGGAGGATGTGTACCTACTAGAGATGGTGACACCTGATTATGGGATTACATCTCAGTCAATATTTTCCCCAGGTGATCAATGGTCGGTGCCACTAATGCAGTGGGAGATGAACTCGCACAACACATCTGCATTTGCCCTTATAGTGAAGCTTGAAGTTGGTGGACATAAGGCTAGAGGAGATGAGGCTAAGGGGAATGAGGTTAGGGGAGATGACGCTTGGGGAGATGAGGGTGCAAGGGATAATGGTGGCAGAGGAAGAAGACGAAGGGGATTACTTTCTTATGTTCTACGTCCATTTACATATTCCCCTATTAGATATACCCCCTGGATGATACGCAAGCTAGTAATGTTCTTTATTATATTTCACAATAATATTTTAGTATTTAATTTATTGTAATGTAGATATTCATTTAGTTTCCATGTTTATGTATACTTAATGTTGTGTTGTTATTCTTATACTTATTTTACTAATTTATTGTAACTGAATTAAAGGTTTACATTTGTTAATGTTCTTTATTATAGTTCACAACAATATTTTAGTATTTAATTTATTGTAATGTAGATATTCATTTAGTTTCCATGTTTATGTATAATTAATGTTGTGTTGTTATTCTTGTACTTATTTTACCAATTTATTGTAACTGAATTAAAGGTTTACATTTGTTCCTAACTAAAGGATTTCTTCTTTGTTTTTTTTTTACCATCTACTTTTTTGAAAAAGACTAAAAGCTCCTCAATTATAATATTTATAATCGCTTTGCTTTGTTATAAAAACTAATTATTATCCATTATACAATATTAAATAAAGTGAGAATAATTAATTAAGAACTTAATTATACAATTAATATAACAACTTAATTCAACAATACACAAATTCATTAATAATAACAACTTAATTCAATCATCATAGAATAAAAAATAGAAACAATCTATAAATAACTACTCAATACTATGAGCTAGACCGAGGAGCGTTTGGATATTGGCTGCGACTATGGCCCTTGCCTCGACAAAGACCGCACCGTCGTGGTCCTCGCATCTCACGCATGTCCATTTCATTCAGGAAACGGCTTGATTTGGGACGTCCTTTTATTGTGCGCTTCTATGCAAGATTAGAGCAAAGTCTTGGGCCTCTATATTGGCGCCATATACCTTCGTTATCTATGACCCCAAACCCAAACTCCTTTTTGTAAACTTTACATATCTCGCTGATTCTATAGATATCATCAACATAAACTCGCCAATCAACATTCTGGTTAGAGCAACAAGCAAACACATGACGACACGAAAATCGATCTGTTTGGAAGTCACTACAATCACAATAGCTCTGCCTTAGGTCAACTCTATAATCTTGGCTGTTAGATAGCTCCTGAACATGGAAAACTTCATTTCATCTATCGAATTGATTGACACGGAGGTTTCTAGATGCCTACTCGTTTGATTGAAGTCAAGTCGTCACGGCTTCAGAGAAAATATATCCAGCATTTTTTCACGCGTATGCCTCACTACCTTTACGTGCAAATAGCTCTGCCAACCGAAAGTAAGTTGCTCAAACTAGTGCAGTGATCGGAAGATTGCGAGCCCCTTTTACCACAGAGCTCACGCACTCAACTAGATTCGTGGTCATGTGACCCCACCGATGTCCACCATCATATGCTTGCACCCATTTTTCTCATGGAATTTCGTTAAGCCAATCTGTATATACCTCTCCACGTTCCTGCATCCGCTTATAATGAATATTAAATTCATGCTCCGTCCTAGAATACCCTGCAAAACACAATATGGTTGATATAGTATTTCTCAAAATGGCATTCACAAGTTTAAACAAAATATCAATGACCCATGTGGACGACGAGTTTGTGCAAGTAAGGTGCCTTAAATCTCGGCAAGAAATTGGTAGCGATGTGTCTAATACTATACATGTGGAATGCTCTCGGAGGTTTCCACTGGCCATTACTTCACCTTATTGCTGCATTAATTGACTCGTGGCAATCAGATATAATGCCAACTCCATCTTAGGTCGCAAAATGTCTACGTAAATTATCCAAGAAAAAATGCCATGCATCTGCAGTCTTACCCTCGACAATAGCAAAAGCAATTGGCAATATATTTTGATTGCCATATTGTGCAACTGCCACCAAAAGAGCCCCTTTATATTTTCCATACAAATGTGTCCTATGAGCCTGTACGAGTGGTTTGCAATGTCTGAATGCTCTAATACAGGAACCAAAACTCCAAAACACTCGACGTAATATTTGCACATCCGGAACGAGTTCATCTTCGCAATAAGCCTCTGCAGCATCCAGCTGAACAACTGATCCTCAAACAGCATCACACATTGCTACATACCATTGTGGCAAAGCTTCAAACGAGGCTTCCCACTGACCAAATACTTTGTCGATGGCCTTTTGCTTTGCTATCCATGCTTTTCGGTATGTCGTCATGTATCCGTACAAAGATTGAATCTCTGCAATCACAGATTTTATCTTAAAAGAAGGATCAGATTCTACCATAGGTTTGATACATTTTGCAATTGTGTTTGAATCTAACTTTGTGTGATCCTGCAAAATCTTTGCCCTAGTACAAGTGTGTGGGCTATTGTACTTCCTAATTTCCTAATAATACTTATTCTTCCTGAAACTAGCCCTAACAAGCCATCCGCAATCTACGCCAAAGTGTACATATTTACAGTAAAACGTCGTTACTTCTAACTCATATACTTTGTAGTCCATTCCTTTTAATATACTGTAATGCTTAATTACCCGTATAACAGCTTCTCTGTCATTGAACTGCATTCCAACACCCAATTCTCCATTTATAGCAAGATCATCAATAAAATATTAAATATAATAAATTAAATAAAATTAAAATGGTAACAAATTAAATATATAATAATTAATACGGTAACATAATAGAACTACATCTATAATCTAACATCATAACTAATAATTTTTAAATCTCATATAATAAATTTTTCACTAAAAATAATTATTAAAATGTCAGTGACTACATACCTAGATTCGCATATTCTGGATGGTGCTTTCATAGCTTCAAGATCTAAAGCACACATGAATGATGGCTCCTTAAATTCATGCTGACTAGTCACTATTGTGTTTGATATGTACAACTGCTCGTCATTTGCATCATCATTTGCTTCATCATTTGCAATATCATCATCGCTTTCATATTGGCTTTCAAAGTCTTCATCATCGCTTTCACTGATGTTTTGTTCCCATTCTATCTCTCTTTCTGGAATTGTGCCTGGCTCAAGTTCTTCCTCCTTATCGTCAGCTTGATGATAAGAGGCAACAACTTCTGTAAAATTAATGTACAACTCAACAATAGAAATTTGTGCTTGATATTGTTGATGTATCCGAAATATTTGTTGAAGGTCACCATCATCACATACTGGAATTGCTTGGTATTGTATGAAACTGTCAAAAATCGAGATTGGACATCTATATATTATTTTCCCCACTATTTTCGGGGTCTAAGCTTCTATGCATCGACAAAGCCCACTCTCTAGATCCGCAAACGAAATAGTATATGGAATAAATAAATATGCTGGCTTCTCACATATAAATGTCACACCTTTACTTATGTTTGTAAGAATATCACCATTAAAATATACCATTATATTTGCATTCATTTTTTTTCCCTTTTTCTATTCTCTACTATGCTCTATTATCCACTCCTTCTCTTAGATTCACAACGCAAATATCTACAGATAAGTAATGAGGAGAAATTAAATTTATATAGCAAAGGAATTAAAAACCGCCAATGACGAATTTACTGTAGTGAAAAATCGCCAATGGCATTTTTTGGCCTCAACAGTGGCATACACATGAAAATTTAAAAACTTAGCCAAAACCCGCCAATGGCGGTTTTTATTAAAATATTTTTCATTCTCAAAACTCGCCACTGATGGTTTTTCGACCAACAGCAATTTTCAAACAAAAACCGCCAATGGCGGTTTTTCCCTGCTTCCCCATAACCCCGTAAATAACCCGTAAATCCCATATTCATGTATATGTTTTTTTCAAATCCCATATACATTAAAAAGACCCTTACAAATCAGCAAATTAAAATATAAAAAGATAAAACATTTAAAATTAGTAGAATTAAGGTTAAATGTTAACTACTCCTTAATTATAAAATATTTATACTACCAAAAGAATTTATTTGAAACAATTATATAAATTGATAATCTATAATTAATAGTTTATATAAAAAAATTTATATTTGCAATAAATTAAAATTAAATTCTTTTTTTTTTCATTTTGTAAATTTTTTTATATGCAAAAGAAATTAATTTTAATTTTTTATAGAATAATTTGTAATTTTTTGTGCTATATTCTTTCTATATTTATGTTTATTATTTTTAGGTTAAATTAATCTATCAATTTCTGAAATTTTTGAAAAAATTTAAAGAAATTCCTATATTTTAAAAGTTTGTAATTGAATCCCTGAATTTATTAAATATTTGTAATGGGTCATTGATCACAAATGTTTGCTAAAAATCTATCAATAAAATTAAAATATTCTTAAATGCTAACTCAACAAGTTGATAATGGATATGACAATATTTTATAATATTTCATTTTCATAGGCAAAATTATTTCAGACTTTTGTGTTTAGCAACTCATTTACAAATATTTTATAAATTTAGAGATCTAATTATAAATTTTTAAATTATAAAAATTTAATTAAATTTTTTCAAAAAGTTCAAGACTAACAAATTAATTTAACCTTATTTTTATATTATATTTAATTATTTACTACTGGAAATTCATTCAATATTTTAAATTTTTATCTCAATAGATTTTATTTTGTTTTATTGTTAAAATGCACTTCTATCCAATCCGTCCCGTTTTGGCTTTGGCGTTTAGCGTTTTATGGACTGTTGCTGTAGCAGCTCGTAACTACGGACTACAGAGTTTCTCCTAGCGCGTCCTCGACAAACATTCTTCCGAGCTGACTAGTCGCATCATGTAATCTATATATTGTTTTAAAGATTTAATTTAAGATATGAATATGATCCTAACCCCAAAAAAAGAAAAAAAATTAAAATATCTGAATATTAAAATATTATACCTAATGACCATCAATACGCCATGTTCTTATATATTTTTCACGTTCCATTCCGCGGCCACTAGCTTTTTTTTTTTTTTTTTTTTTAATACGGAAGAGATCTTCAGCTCTAATTCTTTTGAACGATCTTTTTTTATTTTTTTGTATTATATTCTTTTTATATTTAAGTTTATCATTGTAGCTGATTTTAATTATTATATAAGACAATATTTTAAATTTCTATCTCAATAAATTCTTCCATGAATATTACAATTTTATGGTTACTAAATTGAAAATCAATTTTTGAAATAGAAAAAAAATGAAAATCACTTTTACCATTCAAGAAAGTAAAGAATAACCAAAATAATTCAAAGAGTAATATTACTTCATTAAAGACATGTTTCACCACTAAGAGTGAGTTTAGTAAGGAGTGAAAATATAAGTAAAAATTTTGTAGAGTAAAATTACATGTACTTTTGCTTATAAATTTAATTTATATAATTTTATACCCTATTTTTACCCACTTACCAAACTGATCCTCAAAGTGAAAGTAAAAGGCAAAATAAAAACTAGTATTGTGACATTCGTTTCATTTCAACACTGAAATTATTCTAATGCAAACTCACAATTAAAAGGGCGCTGACTTGTATATGTATAACTTTGGCTAAAAATTAGACAAAAGAATAAATAACCATCGAAAATATAAGTAAAAAAATTTAAAATATTATCAAGAAATTTGTAAAATAAAAGAAAAAAGGGAAAGAGTGAGAATGTCACAACCCAAGCCCAAGAAGATAACTTATCCGATAACATATTGGAAGGAAGAACTATGGCCTAATCGCCTAAATACTACATTAGCACAATTCACAAAACATAAACACACAACATTTTGACCGGAAAAAAAATATAAAATATAAAATAAATAACCCAACACAACATTGAACCTCTATCTTTAGCCAACTATACAATTCTACAATTAGTGGACAGCACTGCCTAAGAAAATATTTAAAACATGGAATCCACAAAACAAGGACCTAGAAAGAATAACGTAGATGGTTGAGGTAACCCACAGGGGCTCAATAGTTCCTAAACTTGATCTATGCTTTTCAACTTAGAAAACACATGCAGTCAATGAGAAAGTGCAGTTCTTCAGAAACAGTGACAGTCACAAAACTAAGAAACAAGAAAAATATACAAGTCAACGAGGTAAGCTTGTACAAAACTAAACAGAGTGCATACATTAGAGGATCAGAATATCTTCTACAGCAAAAGTTAAATTTTAACATGTCATTTTACCTCTTTTTCAGGATTCTTAAATATTACATGGATAAAGTGCAACATACAATACAACAGCTTAAGGGTTAAGACTTAAGGCTAAATATTAAAGGAAAGGATCAAAGTCATCCGTTCACCATCTCTGTTAACTAGTGGAGATATGTAGCTTGATACTGATAGCCATTTCCAAAGTAGTTGCCATGACTAGGAGAGATGTTATACGTTGCGGAACCGAGAAGAGGAGGGCAATGATTGTCAGTTGGTCCAGGATACATGTAAGGTCGGTCATAGACATACTGCAGGTACCTGTCAGCAACTCTAGCATAGGAGGTTTTGTCAAAAGGAATGTTAGTGACACGGGGACCATATCCCACGCCATTGGCACGGGGTCTTTTGGGTTGAGGCTTTGTCACTTCGGTTTCCCTCTTCTTGTCAGCTTTGGCCTTCTCTAGTTGAACCACTCGTTTCTGGAGAGGATCCAGAGGATATTGCTCATCAAGTTTATGTTCTTCAATGCACTTGATTACAGCCTTAAGAGCAACCAGCTCTCTATCATTAACCTCAATCTGAAACAACAGTATGTGATTAAGAATATTCAGAAAGAACATATATCCACAGAAAACAATTGAAAATCGAACATTAAGAAGGTAACTTGAAGGCTGCAAATAAGGAACGAACAGAAACAACAAATATATGCTTCTGTAAAGAAACTGTGGGTTGCAAATGGGTATTTAGTATAAATTACATTTCAGATGGAATTCCAGAGAGATATAAGACACAGCTGGTGGCAAAAAGGTTCTCACAAATCTATGGCATTATAGCATAGAAACCTTTGCACCTGTAGCTACACTCAACACAGTTAGAGTACTACTTTCCATGGCTGCAAATCTGTGCATTCCTTCAACAACTGTATATAATTATGTGGAAAAGGTTTTCCACAACTGTAAATAATTATTCAGCATCTACTAACTGATAATAAGATACAATCACACAAAAAGATTTTTCCCTTCATTTATAGCTTATTTGGCCAGTTAAACACATTCCTCTCTACAAGATCTTGCTTAATGACAAGGCTAATACTTCACTGTCTGATCTCTGATAAACTCATGGAATCCTATTTAGGGAACTTCAAATTTGGACTTGGACTTTAATTTGTATTTCCATTTACTGATCTTACTCTCCAGAACTTATTTTCTCACATAGTGTAGTCATTTATGCATGAAAGTAGAGTAAGTGTGGAAGCTAAGGACACAAATACAAGAGATCAAAACAAGGGTTAGAGGTTGGGGGACAACCAAACCTTCCCCATTGCCCCCAAGCCTATAACATTTTCTTAGGACACCATTAGTAAGTTATAGTTAGTTAGTTAGTTAGGTAGTAGTTACAATTAGTTAGGGATTAGTATAAAAAAGAGAGAATTAGAGAGGGCGAAAGGGATCAGTTGAGAAATTAGTAATCGACAATCTAAGAGAGCAAGGGATTTCTCGAATATCCCTAACCATTGTATTTTCATATTCAATAATATACACTACTCTAATCCAATTCTTATCAACTAGTATTAGAGCCCTAACCAATCCAGGGAAGGGCTTTTCACTGGAACAACCAGAGCAATGGAGGCAATTCCAATGTTTGATGGCAAAAATGTGCTCAGGAATGGGATGTGTAGGGTCTTTTCCTTGAGCATGAGAAACTTGGGCATGAATCACCAGAAGCACACAGTTTAGAAGAGGCGGGAGCAACACTAAGAAGACGACATTACTAGTGGTACGTGCTTTTGAATATAGATAACCCAACTGGGAAATGGTGGGAATTTCTTAGGGCATTTGTTGACAAGGAAAAAGAAGAAGAAGAAGAAGAAGAAGAAGAAGAAGAAGAAGAGCTTAGGGAGAGATAGAGACGAGCAAATGGTTCTTGACTGTTCAAGATCCAGAAAAAGGTGCAAGAAAGGTGGAACGAAGCGAGAAGATGATGATCCAAAATGGAGCAAAAAAGGAGGACGCTCTTGATGGGTTAGCCTAAGATCAAGAAAGACCCCCACACTTGGTCTTGCATAAGGAAACTGGAGAGCCAGAGTTGGAATCATGACCAAAGGAGGACGTTCTGAGGTTCAAGAATACAGTGGGGAGAGGTGGCGACATCAACAGCGCTAACACGTACAACAGACATGCCATGGGGTCAAGGAACACAACGGAAATGCATAAGAAAGGGTAGCTATTGGAGGAAGAAGTGAAAAGGGAGGCGAAGGTAGAATGAGCATTGGAGGTCCAGCACTAGAAGCAGTGCAACCCTCAACCATCGCCGAAATCACTCGTTCAAGATTCAAGGTTGGTGGCAGTCAAAACTGTCGTGATGGTGGAGGAACGGGGAAGGGATGTCGGAGGACGACGGTTGTCGACCATCCCAGTGAGTCCACTAGTGCCGATGAGCAAGGGGTCGTTCCTGAAGGTGGCGATGGCATGAGCAGAGATAGCGATGGCAGCACGTCACACTTCTAGTGGTGGCAACGTTATGAGAAAGGAGAATGAAGCAGGGACAACAGTGGACAAGTCCACATAGGGCTCATTGTCCACCCAAATGGACTAGGCCCACAACAAGGCAGAGTGGAATGGAGGATTACCTCAGTTCAGACCAGTTTTCATCATTTTAGGCAAAGCCCACTTTACGAAAGAGCAGATATTGAGTTTTAAGGAAAGCCACTATTTTTCAGAGCTCATGGCTCAAGCCCACTTCAATCGAGAACAAGTAGCAACTTGTTTTATGATGTTAATGGGCCCAAATAAATTTGTTGTTATCCCAATTAGACAATGGGATCCTGGAAGAATTTATTTGTAAATATCTAGTAATAAGTTCTTGTACCCCCACCCTGAGGACAAGGTGGATCTTTACGCGCGTGCGCGTGCGCTAGGAGGGGGGAGTAGTGTTAGGACACCATTAGTTAGTTAGTTCATAGTTACAATTAGTTAGGGATTAGTATAAAAAAGAGAAAATTAGAGAGGGAGAAAGCGATCAGTTGAGAATTTAGTAATTAAGAGTCTAGGAGAGGAAGGATCTCTCGAATATCCCTAACCATTATATTTTCATATTCAATAATACACACTATTCTGATCCGGTTCTTATCACATTTCTAAATTTTCCTGAAGTTCGAGACACTTTTCCCTGAACAGAATTTTAAACTTTTATCAAAATAGCACAGTGGGGCTATCACTTTTATGTTTCTGTCTTCACCCCTGATAACATACATTGCAATAGGTGAAGCTGAACACCTACACATAAAATAAAAGGACATTCGAGTTCAACAACCAGTACAAACTGATTACTGATCCACAGCATTGTTGCAATAAATTCATGCAATGAGCAAGTCACATTAAACAAAGTGGACATTCAAATTAATTTAATGAACTGGCCATTGCCCATATAGGCTACCAGCAAAGTCTGACTGGTCCAAATAGCACCATATAGCAAGGGTAAAATTTTTTGTCATCGATGCAAATAATGTTAGCATATGGTCTCACCACACAACTAGTTTCCACTGCAGCAAACTGTTGAAATTATAGGGTTTAGGCATGGAAGGAGGAAAAGATAATAAAGACAATAACATGAGATTGGATTGATTTGATGTGTTACAACACACTATTCCAAGGGTTATATTTACACTAATAATTAGGTCAAATAGTAATACTACTGTAATACTGCAAGTGCAAGTCCAAGCCCACTAATACAATAAGTCTCCTAACCCTAGCACCCATTCAAATAAGTAAACACATAGGGTGTGTTTGTGAGTTTTGATGTTGAAGAGGAAGAGAGAGAAGGGAAGGGATTTGAGGAGTAAAGTGGACTTATGGCTACTTTTCAAACCCCTTCCTTTCCCTCCCTTCCCCTCCAAAATCAAATTCACAAACACACCCATAAGGAAGACATAATAAATTAATAACATAAGGAAGCAACTCCTAAGAATCGTCATCGGTTAGAACTGATTTGACAATATATTATGAACATAATCTAAAAATATTCTAATAAAATAATTTCTCTGCGACTACCAAGGTCAATATTTCATGATGACAATAAAACTATTAGGTAACCTCAATTAAAAATGGACATAAATCAGATCTCAGAAGTACTCGACAATATTTCAGATCACTAATTCAAATCATTAAAAGAATACAACAACAGAGGGAATAATTAGTTAATATAACAGAGACTTAACGACGCACCTGCGCAGTGGGAGATGAGTTAACACTTTTGACTGGAGAAGAAGCTTTTCTAGCATCTTTCAAATAAGACTTCAGTAAAGGAATGGGCGAAAACTGCTCCTTAAGATCAAATGCAAAAGCCAAGTTAATTGCATCAATTTGCCGCCCACTGTTGACCAAAACTTCGATTACACCTGCACGCAATAGGGGAAAAAGAAACACTAAATGAAGTATTAAAATGAAGAGATTCAATAGCTTAGTTGCTTCACTCTTTACTTAATAGAAATGCTACATTCATGCATGTTTCCATGCCATAAGCCATTTTGGGATGCTTGTTAGAAAATAAGGTCTAGTTTTCTCATTAAAGTCCATCATCACTGTTTGCATTGTAATCTGCTAACTTCAAGTAAGTCTCCTGTCACATGATTTATATGAGATTGATAATTGACATTGATCAGTTTTCCTTGAACATCCTAGCATACTAAGCACACCATTGGATCGCCTTCAATCACTTTCAGGAAAGCATAAGAGTCATTGTAATTCACATTTGCTTTGGTTTTTCCTTCAATAATTCAACAAGAAGCACCAAGCAGGCACATCCATCAAGACCGGCAAAATACCATACACCAATTATTCGAAGATTGTAGGATTTGGAGAGATGTTATTTCAAATGGAGAGTTTTGACAGGCACTGGATGCTTTAACAATGTGCCATATTATCACAAAAAGATAACAAAGGAAACAACTCTTTTATGATGAAAATCAACGTAAGTTTAAAGATAAAGATACATTAGACAATTAGATGAAAAAAGATATGTATTGAATAAAAAGAATAATAAAAAACAACCTTTTTCTTTGGTCGAATCAGATTTAGCACAATATTGTTCAAAATTTCAGATGATCTTTATAAGGTTTTCATCTATGTTGAGCATTATAAACAACTTTAAAAAATACACACCAGGCATCTTCTCTGACAACCCAAGGCTACGACATAAATCAGCAGTTTGGCGACGCCGGGACAACATTGGAATTAGCCTGGATAACTCCTCCGGATTAAAATCAGAGGCAATACCAAAGCTGGCAAGAAGTTGCAAAAAGGCATGAGCCTCCAAGGAATTCCCGTTGCTAGCATCCATGTCAAGAGCATCCAATCTAGGCTTCCAGTCTTCAGCAACTGCCTTTGCCCTCTTCTTGATATCTTCTGAAATTACTTTAGAAACACGGTCTGAGTTAGCCAGGAAAACACTCAGACATTCCATCAACATGATACAGGTTCGGCGAAGACCCAATAAATTAGCATCCTTCTTTGCATCCTGATTTGACACTTCCATACAGTAAAATCCTTCCAGAGAATCCAGGACCAAATGGGCAGCATTAGGAGCAGCTCTTAATGCATGTAGTATTTCCTCCCTTACAGCAGCAAGGTTCTTGCGATTATCAGATATGAATTTGTGAAGACCTCCAGCATCCATCTCTTTACATAGTTTAACCAACTCTGGATAAGACATAGGCTCCACATTTCCTTTCACATCTTTAAAGTTACATTCAACAGCAACGGACACAGCATCCACTGGTTTCTCCTCCACTCCTGGTGTCCCTTGGACCCCATCAAAAACAACAGCTGATTCTTTTGTGAAACCTTCCTTTGCTTCTCTCGTGCATTAACAATGGCAAATAAAGCAGCATCCCTTTTCTCTTGAAGCCTCTGCAACGAAGTTTGCTCCTTGGCGAAAACAGCCGCTTCCCGCTTCTCCAACATTTCGCGAGCTTTCATTGTTTTGTTTTCAAACTCTTTCTCTTGGTCTTCCAACTCGTGAAAGCGTCTCTTCAAGGATTTCTCAAGCCCATGAAAATGTTCCTCAAGCTCTTTCCATTTCAAGTTAAGCGTAACAGCTCGATAGCTTTCAAGTTCAGCAAATGCCTTTTGCAGCTGTTGTATCTTAGAACTTGTAGAATCTATCAGCGTAGCAACTGAATCTGTGTCTTCCATAGCAAAGCAGCTGAAAAATATAAAATAATGAGATAAAAACCAAAATTAAAGCTACATAAGCAGGAACCATGCTCAGTAGAATGAACTTTATCAGCAATTACAGATATCCATCATCTTGATGTGAAAATTCATACTCATGCTATCCAAATGCAGCCATGCAGGAAAGTAAACCAATGAAAAACGTATAAAAGCTTGCAAATTTAGGACTTCATTAAAATGCTAGCAGTTGAAAGGGAAAGCTACTATTATCTTGAGGTATTATCATATATAACTACCTAAAATAGTATCCTTCTTGGTATGGTTGAGTAATTGTATGTCACTAAAACGCATCATAAAACAAGTCTCAGAGAGTGTATAATTTTAGGGCTTTAAGTTTGAAGTTTATAACATCCTATTTTGCAATAATTTCAGAACTAGGTTGCTGTACAAATTTCAGACAATGAACCAGAACTTGTGCGTGTCGCGAGCACCTGCTTCATATAAAACTGCATAACCATCCCATTTTCATTGCCCACACAAATCCAAATATCCAAAAAATAGAAATAAAAATTACCACCAGATTTGAACTATTCCCTTTTTTTTTTTTTTTGATAGAAAAACAGATTTCAACTATATGTCATATAGATTATAGGGTGAGTAACATATTACAGGTTTGTTCTCAAACCTTACCAAAGAACATGTCCCAAGTTTAGGATCCAAACCTTCTGAGTCACAATAACTAATAAAACCCTAAAAATAGAAACAGGAGCAAAATCGGCCCCAATATTTATATTCAACAACTAAGACAAATAAAAAAAAAGACAACACACTAACACTTAAACTCCCATGCTCTAAGTTAGAAACAGATTTTTCTTCAAGCAGGGTAATGAATTTCAGAAAATAAAATAAAATTACAAAAGCTCTGTGCAGTGCCGTACAGAGCAAAATTTGAGTACAATGTGTACGAAACCACTCGCACAGAAAATCAAAATGATAAATTGGAAAAGTGAATTGTTGTTGCAGAGAAGCAAACTAAGCCGATCTAAACGAAAGCATGAAAATAAAAAAAAAATAAAAATAAAAAAACTAAAAAAAAAAGACAGAAAAAATTATAATGACAAAATAAAAGTAAGAAAAAAAAAAAGGAGTCACCTGGTTGATCTGCGAGAAGGAAAATATATTTAGGCAGAGAAAGAGAAAGAGAATTCTCTCAATCCATTTTCTTCGCTCTTCAACCGCAGCTCTTTAGAGAGAGAAAGAGGTAAGAAGAAAGAAGAAGGAGGAAGAAAAGGGGCAAATAAGCGGGTGTGGTGTTGTTTAATCAAAAGAGGGAGGCTTCTAACATGATCTTGGTGGGTTAAGGACCATCATAGTCCCTGTAATCCAATGGTGAGATATAATGACATAATCTACCTATTTTAAAATAATTCTCTAATTTTAAATACAAATAATTGAAACAGTCTTAATATATTAGAATTGTGTTTATGGATTTTATTTCGAAGAAG
The DNA here is from genome assembly GCA_031439585.1 of Pterocarpus macrocarpus. Classification (NCBI taxonomy): domain Eukaryota; kingdom Viridiplantae; phylum Streptophyta; class Magnoliopsida; order Fabales; family Fabaceae; genus Pterocarpus; species Pterocarpus macrocarpus. The sequence goes on along the minus strand of CM062516.1, from coordinate 12,457,282 downwards.
AAGGAGGGAAAGGAAGAATTTTTAAAATATAATTGTGAGTTTATTTTATGTTTTAAATATTTCATTTTTCTTCTTTCATTTTTAAAATCAAAATTTACAAATATATTTTAAAAAAATTTAGATATATTTTATAAAATTATATTTTTTTATTTAATAGAGATATAATTAAAAAATTAATTAATATTAGTTAAGTTTTTAATAGATAATTATTTATAAAAAACTAAAATTTTAAAATAGATAATTATTTAAAAATAGAGATATTAACAATATACTAATTATTTATATTTATAATATATTATAGTAATATTTCAATTTTAATAGATTTTAAATTTATGATTAAATGTACTTTAAAAATAACCAAAATTTATTTGAGTAATTCTAAAATACTTTAAAAAATTTATTTAATTTCATGATTATATAAATTAATTATGTTTAATTTTAAAAGTATATAGATAAATTTTAGACTTATAATAATACATCATAGATGATTAAAGATGTATTTATTTATGATTTTTTTAGCAACAAATTATTTTTATGTAAAAATTTAGTTTTTATATTTAAATCATTTTTTAAAAATAATCATAATTTTAAAAAAATTGTTTTCATTTTTTTATAAAAAATGAAAATAATAACTTATAAAAAAATTAATTTTTTTAATTATAAATAAAATTCAACTTTTAAAGTTATTTTTTTAAAAAGTTAAATCTATAACACCCTAAACATATCGATATAGTATTATTTTCATTCATTAGATTATAAGGACTATAATGGTCCTTTAACTCCGCTTGAACCCTTGAAGAAACCTCCTCAAAGGAGAGTCACAAGCCAGTCACTAGGGATGTAAATGGGACGGGACGGGACGAAGGGGCCTGGCCGTCTGCCGTGATAGAGGATAGGCCCGTGCATGTAAATCTTCCTTGCCCCCATATTATTAATGCAGTGCATTTTTTATTTATCCGCGGGTTTATGGGTATCCATGGATATCCATGGATACCCGTTAGAATATTAAAAATATTAAAAATTTAAATTAAATATAAAAATTTTAATATCATAAAATATTTAAAATAACCATAAATAATAATCTAATTTAACAATTAAAATTCTAACAATTTAATATACTTAAAATAAAAATAAACACATAAAATAAACAAAAAATAAGTACAATAATTCAATTATACAATCTAAATTCTAACAACTTAAAATACTTAAAATAAAAATAAATACATAATAGTAATCCAATCATTAATCTAATATATAATAAGTATAAATAAATCTAACTTATAAATTTAAATTTTAGTCTAATCAATTTAAATAACAATAATATTAGTTTAACTAAATTAATAATTTAAGGGTAAAATAGTAATTTCATGAATGCCGCGGATATGAGATAGTGATCATGCATGTTTAACATGCGGGTATTGAAAATCGTCATTCTGCGAGGCAAAATCTTCCATCTGCCTTCTGTATTCATACACGCAGTGCGGATTTTTTTGACACCCCTACCCGTCACTCTGTATCTTTGTGGCACTGTGCGTCTTTCTTTTTCTTTCTTTCTTTTTTTATTTTTTTTATTTTCTTTTTACCGGTTACTTCATTTCCGTCCCGTTTTCGTTTTGGCGTTGAGCGTTTTATGGAGTGTAGCAGCTAGCAAGAGAGTTTCTCTGATCTGAAAAAATCGATAGCAAAGCGGGACAAAAAAAAAAAAAAAAAAAAACAGAACAATATTAAAATGAACATAAGAGGAAAAAAAAGAATAGAAAAAGAACAGGTAGCTGATTGATCTGAAAGGACACAAATTAAGCAGAGAGAGAAAGAGTTCTCAATCCATTTCGTCACTGCCACAAACCTTGGACGGAGAATGGTGAGAGAAGACGGCGAAAAAAAGAAGAAGAGTAATGCGTGCTGTGTGGGTTTGTTAACGATGGACCTTGTGATTAAGGTCTAGGACTGATCATTCCTTTTCTTAACCATTAATTGCAAAGAAAATAGTATATAACTAAAAGATTTTCTAATCCAACAATATGTAGATCAGTGACCATAACTGGACCCTGTATTGAGGGTTCAGAATAAAATGACCCTGTGTGTTGTTTAATGAGAGAGTCTCATGAGTTTTTATTTATTTATATAAGTTTTATATTATTAATCGGTAAAAATAAGAAAAAATAAAAAATTATGATAAATTTTTTATTATAATAAATAATTATATATATATATATATATTAATATTTTTTATTATATTTATTAATGGATAATATAAAATTATATTATATTATTTATATATTTAAATTAAATTCTATTTATATTTATTTATTGTTTTTATTTTTGGGTTTATGTTTGTGGGCACTCCTGTATTGGCTAACCACGCACCGACACCCTCTTTTGTCTGAGCATATATCTTGTCTGTAAAGTTACCTGCAGCTGCCTTGTTGTCTGCCAAAACGGAGGGCTTTCGCCGTTTACGGACTCACCAACTACGCATTTTTTTTTTTTTTTTGACGTATCATTTTTTGGCTTTCAGCTTTGGGTGAACTCTTGGAAGTCGCCCTTATCAATTTTAATATCAGAAAAATTAATTTTTAATATAAATAAATCAATAAATTGATCTTTAACTTTTTGTACTATTAGATAAATTAATTTTTAATAAAAATAAATTAATAAATTAACCTCAAATTTTTTAAAATAGTCGACAATTTACTTTTTTATTCATAGATTAATAAGACTTCCTTACAAGTGCCTTTATGATATTTATTAATGATTAAAAAAGATTATATAAGAAATAGATATTAAAATATTTATGTATCAAAAAAATTATTAAAGTATTTAATACATTAAAATTTTAAACATTTATGTAATTTTTCAACCGAAATAGTAGTTAAGCCACTACTAACAGTATATTAATAGTAAGTGGTTTAAATTATGAGTTCAAATGCTAACTAATGGTAATATAAAAGAGTTTTATATTAAGATATAATCAAATGCTTGTGTTTATAAGACTTTTAAAGTAGTGGATGGTTGAATTGAATATTTTGGCTAATATTACAATATATGATTAAATATTTATATAAAAAATTTTTATACTAATAAATAGGATAAAAATAGGCCATGTTAGGCCACACTCTAAACAAGCCAGGCTTGTGTCATAATTATTAGGCCTAAGCCTGACCTATTACCTGTTAAAGACTTTATTTTTTGCTTGACTTAGCATGTTTGGGTGGCTTAACTTGGTATAGAGCCTATTAAAAAGCCTGTTGCAGCCAAAAAAAAAAAAAAAGAACCTCCTAATACTTATCAGGAAGTCAGACCTAAGCTAGCATGTCGGCCTAAACAGATCCAGGCCTTCACATTGCCATAAAAAAATTTGCTAAAATAGAAAAATTAAATAATAAAAATGATAGTATCATCACCTATACTATGCCACTAGCCCACGACAAAATTGTTAAGCTATTTATTGAGACGAATTTAGTAACTTTTGAATATGTCACCACAAGTCTACTATGCTATGTTATCACAAGTAGAGCCGTCAAAACAGGTAGAGCCCAATGGGCCAGCCCAAATGACCCGATAAAATATGCGAGCTAGGTTATATAAATAGGAGTAAAAAAAATTTTAGCCTAGCCTCGCCAAACCTAATTTAGCCTGGCCTAACCTAAGCCAACACACTTTGTGTTGAGCCAGCCCAATTACCCGAACATATTTTTTAATTTGAATAATTAGTTGCTGTAATTTAAAAAAAAATGCCCATTTTTACATTCTAAAATGAGCCATCAATTTTGGTCCATTGGACAAGTTTTGATTAAAGTAGACCCCCCAAAAAAAGCAATATTGACCCTAAAAAAAAGAAAACAAAACTCTAACCCAAAAAAAAAAGTGAAAGAAGAAAAAAAGTTAAAAAAGCCTTGTAAATCGTGAACCCATATTTCATGTTTATATTCTATCCACCCAAGCACCCACAAATCTCATTTAAAAAAGTGCCTAAGTTTCTAGATTTTTTTAAAAAAAAAAGTAAGTTGGCCCGTTCTTTAGCTTATGACTTGCAAATGATTGGACTGAGCTAGCATTTTGGTAATCCGAAACTAACTTAACCCAATCAAATCTGGCCAAAAAATAGACCTGTCTGAATGGGCCGGGTCGGCTTGTTTTGATAGCTTTAATCACAAGTTCACAATAAGAGAAATTTAATATCTAATCGTCCACAAATTCACAACAATATAATTATACAATAAAAAATTTAACGAACAAAGTTTAACATTCAACAACAGCAATCTAGAAACATCACATCATCGAACTAAGTGCAACATCCAATGAATTAACAAAGCATCAAATCTTCAAAATAATCTTTCCTTCTTGTTCAAGCTCAATTACCTTCAAAAAAATTACTTATATTATTAGATCATGACATAACATAACAAGTATAGGAAAAAAAATTACTTTGTAATATATAAAATTTATACTATTTGCATTTCTTCAAATTAGTCAATGCATGTCTATCATCTTCAAGATTGGGTGTAATTGAAGACAACATTTACCACTGCATGCATAATTCACAAGTACATACATGCTTTGACTCATACAATCTATCTATACTACTAATAATTGAGACTCATTTCATGGAAAATTTTGCCATCTGTCAATTTTTCAACAATCCAATTTTTTTTTTTTTTTTTTTTTGTGATTAACTTCTCAGCAATTCAATTCCAACCATAATCCTAGATTTACTATTTTGAGAAACTTTTTATTTGTAGTTTTATTTTATTTTTAAAAAAAATAATAAATTACTGACACTAATAATTGTAACTCACTAACCCTCTTCAATGAGCCCTTCTTGTCACTGATAATTTAACGTAATTAATAAATTGCTATATTTCCAAGTCCACTACACTCTTTTAAGTTGGAATGCTAAATTAGAATATGTGTAAGTTTAATTCACATGCAATTATCTCTTCTGACTACTAAGTTTTTATCAAATTTTTACAATTACAATTCTAATGAAATTATTTTTTTTATGGTCAAGTTGGAAAGCTCATTTTTTAATGACTATCCTTAGATAATATTATATCTTGAATGAGGTTAAAAAACTTTGTGAAATATTATAATATACCTAAAATACAGTATAATAATTTTCTTAACACATTTTGGCTTTTGTTTGATTTTTCTTCTTAAATAACTTATGTGCGGATACTTATTTACCTTTTAGTGTTCTAGAATTTTGTTGCTAATTTATAAAGAAAAATATGAATGATTGTATTGACATGATTTTTGCATAATAGATGGATGCAATTTCGTGTGTTGCATTAGGATAAGGAATTTGTACACCAAAAAGGCCTTTAGCTACTGCCAAATATACTTAACAGAGTTACACATGCTGGCCACAATGCCCACAAGCATTAAAATCATAAGGCCTTGCCGCTGGATATTTCATCTACTAATTAATTTGCTATAGTAGTTAGATGAGACATGAGGAGGCTTTTATGTAATGGTGTCTGCAGCAAATCAAATATGTTAATCTCATGTCATGGTGAACTTGTGTAATTCAATATTCAACTTGGGACATTTTAGATTAGGACACCCATTTCATGAAAACTAGTTGTAATACAGAAACAATATCATTTTATCACATATAATAAGAGTAAAGAACCTTGTGAATCCTATTTGGCCAAACAAAAGAAGTTACTTTTTTTTTGGGTTAGTGATACTTCATCTTTACATGTTTTCTTATCTCATTCATGTCGATATTTGGGGACTACTATCTTCTCCATCAATCTTTCGTCAGTACTTCTTGGCCATCATATATGATAAATCTATGGCACTATTTGGATAAATAACTTAATTAAATCCTTATGTGAAAAGAGTTTCCTACAAAAAAAAAACTTGTATGAAATGTAATCTATGAGTAAGTTATTTTGTATTTCAATACGGAATAATAGAACTATTTGTTTTAGTTTGTGCTGCTTGTTCCTAGAAAATTATGCATGAGGCTTTTTTGAGAAGCTAAATATTTTAACTTTCCCAAAAATATTAAAAATGACATTTTGGGATGTCATAAGTTGTATGATACAAAGTGACTTTTAACCATTGAAAAGTTTAAAAAAAGCCATAAGTAGTATTATCTAAATGCACCTTATGTGTATTTAGCTCTACTTCATGAAATTGAAGTCAGAAACCGCAATTCATATTCAAACATTTGTTAACTTTGTTGAGACATAATTTGAAACTAAAATAAGTGGGTTTGGTCGGATAATATTAGACCAGAACTTAAGTTGTCCAAATTTTATGAATCCAAGGGCATTGTACATCAAACCACTTGTATGAAAATTCCACAATAAATAACCTGTTCGGTTGGCATCTTCACAGCTAAATGGTGGCTTCCCAAGGTTATGGTGATAGAAAGAAGCTTTCATGCTCCTTTTGTAAAAAGTGCCTTGAAATTCAGGATGTCCTGTTTGCGTTGCTCAACCAAAGAAGTAAATGGTATAGCTGAACTAGTGTTGAGTACAAAAGGAACAAGCATGGGTAAAGTATTCCACAAACTAGAGATAAATCCCGTGTGTTGCATGAGTTTATTAGTTTGTTATTGATAGTTGTTTTAATTGAGAAAACTTATAAAAGGAAAATGTGCTATTGATTTTAATGACAAAGCAGTCATCTTTATTTTGTTTTACGTTTTATTATTAGTTTAGTGTATTATTATTTATTTAGTTTATTTTTAAGAATAAATTAAGGATATAGGGTTTAAGGTACATTTAGGCATTTAAACCGTAAATTCTAAAACAAACTAAGTGAATTTACATTAAAAGAATCTTTGGAATCTAGAGAAAAAAAAAGGTTAATATATTTTGTCTTATAAGTTATTAAATTTAATATGTTTTAATTATTTTATCTATTAATTTATTTTTTGATCTAAATCACTAATATTTAAAGTTGAATAGACTCCAACTAATCTGACTCATGTTATAAAAGTAAAACTTCTGCAGTGTTAGTTTATTCTAAAAGCATATAACCCAGTTATTAAATTAGTTGTTAATATTTTTTTATTATATTTTCATACATGATATATCATAATTAAGAGAAGTATAAGAAATTAGATTCTTTTATGATGGAAAAGTAATGTAAAATTGATGCATTATGACAGATAAAAATCTGGCATCCAACATCCAAAAATTAGATATGTGAAGTGCATATATCGATATGAAAGATACCATGATAAAATAAGGAACAATAATTCCTCCAATTATACATAACCAATATAAAAGCTAATTGTTTACAATAAAAATAATGGTTAATGATCTAAATAACATATAAATGTGATAATAGATAATAATAGTAATAATTAAAAAAGAAATCCACATCACCATGAGCAACTGAGCTAACAAGAGAAACATTAATGCAAACAATAATATAAAAAAATGTAGATATTTCACATTATCCAAAAAGTATATTAAATTAAAATATAAAATAGATATTTACTGCAATAAAGTGCAAATAATCCACATATATAAGAAAAAAAACTAAAAAGAACAATAAGTTTAAAAAAAAAAGAAGAAAGGTATCTATCCCCACTTACCCATCCCCTTCTCCATCTCCCCCTAATTTTATTAGGAGTTCCTTAGAGCTAAAAAAAAAAAGGACAATTATTGTCAAGGAGATATATCTCCTATTACGGACAATATATGCCCTTAAAACACTATGATTCTCATCCGCCTTGAAATAAATTTAATCCTTTTCTTTAAGTCTAAAATCTATCACGACTTCCACCCTTAAATAAATTGAATCATTTTCTTTAAGTCTAAAATCTATTAGCACTCCACCCAACTTTCAATGTAGCAAACTTCTTATTCCTGTCCATCACCTTCAACTGATATGTGCATTTGCTATCGTCATTTGAGACTTTTATGACAACTTTGTTGGGTTCATCCCTCAAAACGAATCTAAAGATCTTCGGCAGAAGAATCTAAAAAAAGAATAAAGGTGAAATAACAAAAAATAGAAAACCAACCAAACAAATAAAGCATTGAAATAAAACCTCAATAAACGTTACACTAATTGAAAAAAGAAAATTACCAATGGATTCTTTTGCACATGCCACAATGATATTATTATCCTCACCATACTATGTAAACCAATGCTATCCTCATAATCCAACTTCGGTTCAAGGTCAAACACGTAAAGTCTTGTAATGGTCTAGGGTGATATATCAGTCCTACCTCATAGTGGATTAGTGGTATGATCACTCGTGGTATATCAGGCCCCCTTATAGTGCACTAATTATGCAACCATTGGTCTAACTAAGGGACACTCAAGTGATGAGAGCTCTCATACATCCGTATGTTATGGAGTTCCCACGAATAACAAACATCAGTATAGAATGGATACTTATGATGACAATTATACTAATATATTTCATTGAAATTTGCCTATTACATTATTATTGTTAAATAGGTTGGGAATTACCTTAAAAGACAATTCATTATCTGTTTACTATTTTCTAGTTAAATGTTTTTGCTCGTAGATACATGTATTATTTCCACTATATTACTTTAATGTAAGCCCTGGAGGATTTTGGGCAACCACAGCATACTTTTGAAAACACTGCCCCTACTGAGAATTTGTCTCTCACCTAGTTTTCTTTGGTGTATTTGAAGGTAATATGGTATGAATCTAGATTTTTGTTAAGCTAAAGGTGGTATGGGAACATGACCTAGAGCTAGACTTGATTAGATTAGTGGTGCAAAACCGTTACACCATTATCTATTTCATACCATTCTGATGGAAGGATGGACGCTGCACTAAGGTAGATAATTTGACTTCTAATTTGAACTCTCTGCTTGATAGATGGATAGAAACATGTTGTCCACTGTTTTTGGTTCTGTTATAGATCAAGTGGAGGATAGGTGACATGACTTGTCTAAGTGTATTTTAGGGATGACTTTATCTAACTTTGGATACTTGTATATTTTGGGATGATTTTACTTAACTTTCTAACTCTAAAGTACCAAAGGTGCATATACCTATATTTCTATATTTGATCCATATTCAATTTACTTGACTGACAACTAGAACTATTTAACCAAATTAAATTTACAGTAGCTTTTGCCAACCCAAGGTAAATAAAAAAGAAATAAGAATAACAAATGAACCAGTCGTTAGAAAAAAAAATTACACTAAAATAATGGAGTAAGAGTTAGTAACACCTAACTAGTTTAATTGTTAAGATCATCTAATTTGGGAATAGTAAATTAATAATTAACTAGTTAGTGTTACGTTGGTGGTTTCAAAGCAATTGTTTGGGTAGGCAATTGACTACAGGTAGGACTAGTATAGCCATACTTCTCTAAGGGCTTACTTTACATGCATAGGTACTTTAGGTATAGTTTATATGTATACTTCTATCTATGCGTGGTATGCGTTTCTAGCTACTACAAAATAGAATTGAGCCTGATCATCTCATTCAATGGCAAGTAATTATCCTAATTACCTTGCTATTCCAGCACACACTTTGTTTCCCTTAAACAACATCTCATATTCAAGTCTTATAAATGTAGAAAACAAACATTAGGAGAGTTTTGCTCTCTAATGAATCAAATCAATTCGAGTCAAATTAATTAGAGTCTAATAAACTCTTGATATTGATAGTCTTAGGGGTGTGCATGGGTACGAGTCAACCTGAGCAACCCGACACGACTCGTGGTAAAAAAATCGGTTTGGGTTGGATTATCGGGTATATAGGGTAAAAACCCGATTAATCCGCCCAGTATTCAGGTCAGATAATGGGTTTAAAAATTAAATCCATTATCCGACCCAAAGACTCGAACCCCCACTTCTTTTTTTTTTTTTAAATACAAAATCATTGACTTATTCTCTCCATCTCTTTAGTCTGTCTCTCCCCTAACTCATAGTGTCACTAAAGTTACCTTAGCTTTTTCCCTTTCCCTTTCCCTTTCCCCTTATACGCTGCCACTCCCCACCCCTCCATCATCCACCCCTTCCCCTCGTCGGTCTTTCCTTGTCCTCCACCACGTACCGTTCCCTATTGTCATCGACCAGCCACACGTCGTCGAAGGAAGCGCCATCTATAGCCACTGCAAGAGTGCACGAAGTTCACGAACTCACATAGGAAGCCACTGTTTGCGCCTCCATCATCACAACCAAGAAGGAAGCCACCGTAGGTCAGCCGTGAAGAAACTCTCCAGCAAAGGGTAGCCTCCGCCGCCATGAATCTCTCTACCACCAAAAAGGGAGAGGCCCTCATCAATCATTTAATGTGAGATTCTAACCTCATCAACACATTATCCTTGATATTTTGTTGATTTGCTCAACCTACTTGTTTACTTGTTTTGACTATTTGAGCTTTTTGCCATAATGGCTTTTGGATTGGATTGATGAATGTTGTTAGATTATTGATATTGGACCAAACGTGAATATGCCAAGATTGAGACTTGAGAGTAATACATCTTTGTTTGGGTGTTTGACCTTCTGATTATGTAATATGTGAGAAGTGAGCCACATTTGCATTTGAATTAATTTTGATTTATATTAGTGTATAGTTAGATTTATTGATGATTGATATTTTATAATTTATAATATTTTTCATGATTATGATCATGGAATTATCAATTATGTGTGTATTTTTTTTTAAATATCTTTGATTATCTTAAGATTGCAAAAATACAATTTACAGTTTGAAAAATGTCACAAAATTTGGGGGTGTTCGATCTATTTTTCATCCTTTAAAACAAAAAAACGAAGCTAGTGCCTACCCGACTATCCGACCTAATCCAACCCGAAAATATTCGGGTTGGGGATAAAAATAACAAAAAATCGACCCAGCCCAACCGAACTTGTTAGATTGGTTTGGATATTTTTTCCCTCTGAACCCGACTTGAGCCAACTCAACTTGTGCACACCTAGTCTAAAAAAAATAAGTCTAATAACATATTCAAAGGTCTTGTTATTAAACATGCCTTTAAATATACTTTAAACCAGAAATGGCGGTGTAGGCAAAAATTACAGCACAGAAAAAAAAAAGGGCTCACTAGATAGAAAACAAAAAATGGCGGTCTAGGCAAAAGTTAGAGCAAAATCAAAAATGAAGGAAAAATCCAAAGCATGATACGATGATGAACTAATTGAAAATGGAGGTCAAATCATAAACTCACGGGACAAGCAGTTCACAAGAGAGGTTCTTCAGCACACAAGACCAAGAATCAGTTGAAAATAAAGATCAAGATAGAAATTCAAGAAGCAAGCAGTTCACTAAGAAGTTCTTCAGCATATAAAGCCACAGGTCAGAAGCCAAAGTGAGGTTACGACAAACAGTTCAAAAGAGTGGTCAAATGCAATGACCCTTCAAATAGAACAACTTACTTAAATCTAACAAGGGTTTTCCCAAAAGTACGATGTTTAGAAACTGTAAACTAGGGCAATTTTTTTCACTTTCTCATCATTCATCTTTTTGCATCATCATATCATCTAGGTCAATGCACATATCGCTAACACTAACTCATTCTTTATATCACCTTCACAGTATCATTCACTTTTTATATCATTTAACAAACTGGGGCAACTTTTTCTCTTCATTCTTTCTCCTCATGTAAAGCCATTCATCTTTTGCATCATTAATTCATCTAGGTCTTGTAGTCAATACACACGTCATTCTTCATATCATCATCACCATATCATTCATTTTTCATATCATTTCATAAACTGGGGCAATTTTCTTGATAAAATCTTCTCATCATCATTGATCATTCAATTTTTTATACATTATCAAAATCATGACATCATTCATCATATTATCATCACATCATCATCCTTAGGCATTTTTCACAGCACAAATCATTTTCTTTATAAATATCACATGTCATAGACCATTCATTTTCAATAGTTATTACAAGTCATTTCTTCTTCTGTAAATATCGCATATCATAGATCATTCATTTTCAACAGTCATCACGAATCATCTCCTTTTGTTAATATCCCATATCATAAATCATCTACTCTTCTGCAATTATCACCATCACTCTATTTTTCTGCAATTATCACTATTATTTTACTTTTCAGCAATTATCACTATCATTTTATTTTCCAACAAATTATCACAAGGCATTTCAATTCTGCAAAGCTGCATTTTCAAATTTCAACTTTTCATAGCTGCATCATCAAATTTAATTTCAAATCTATTTCAATTTTGCAAAGCTGCATTTTCAATCTTCAAATCTGCATCATCAAATTCAATTTCAAATCTATTTCAATTCTGCAAGTTGCATTTTTCAAATATATTTCAACTCTGCAAGTTGCATTTTCCAAATCTATTTCAATTCTGCGAATCTACATTTTCAATTTCAATTTCAAATTTCAATTTCAATTTCAAATCTATTTCAATTATGCAAAGCTACATTTTCAATTTCAATTTTTCAAAGTTGCATTTTCAATTTCAATTTCAAATCTATTTCAATTCTGCAAAACTGCATTTTCAATTTCAATTTCAGATCTATTTCAATTCTGTCTACATCTTCAAATTCAATTCAATTTAAAATCTATTTCAATTCCGTTTGCATCTTCAAATTCAATTTCAAATCTATTTCAATTCTGCAAAACTGCATTCTCAATTTCAAATTTATTTCAATTTTCCAAAGTTGCATCTTCAAATTTAATTTCAAATCTATTTTGATTTTGTAAAGCTACATTTTCAACTTTTAAGCCTGCATCTTCAAATTCAAATTCAATTTCAAATTACACAAGGCTACATTTCATTCGCATGGTTGCATTTCATTTTCATCCACAAAGCTACATTTCATTCACACAGTCACAAAGCTGCATTGCATTTGCATGGTTGTATTTCATTTTCCCAAGCATCTGGTCCCATCATCTTCCTAACTCGAAAAAAAATATATGTTCATGTCTTTGCTAGTTTCTTACTACGAAAATATCAAACCTACGGTTTTATATTTTCTAGTAAGAAACAAGTAAAGAGGGGAATTGTGAACATCATATTTTGTCCAAGATAAAAAAAAAAATCAAAACAAATCAAAAAATCAGAAAATAAAAAAATAATAATAAATAAAAACAAATTTGGATAAATCTCTTCGTTATGGCATTTGTATCCAAATTAAATCAAACCCGATAATCATCATTAAGGCAATTTCAATTAGAATCAATCAGACTTAATTGCGATTAAATCCCTCCAATATATATAAATAGAGCAAGCTAATCAGAGAGGAGGGATTTTTTTGGGAGTCATAAAAATCACTGGAGAAGTAGGAAGAATTGGGAGAGTGTGCGTCTAAAGAGAATTATTGCTACAGTTGGCACTTCATTTACTTGGGGGCATTGCTGGTATATCTCTTTAACCTTTTTATCTCTATTGCTGTGCCTGGCGTCTCTTGTGCATTGCACTGCCGAACTTTGCCTCTGTTCATATGTCCCTTCTGAATGATGTTATTACCTCTGCTTCCTTTACATCTTTAGTTTAAAAAATTGAGATTTCTTGTGGGTCATAATCGTTGCAGCTTCCTTTTTATGCTGCTAAGGGTGCTGCTTATGGTATACCATCATCATTGTGGCATTTTTGTGTTGCTTTCTTATTTCACTTTTTTCGGGTCAATCATTTTTTTTTTTAAAAAAAAGCAAAACATTTATTTTTGGAAATGGCCAAGACATGGTCCATGCTTGTTACTTTTTCTTGTGTCAATACTATTATCTATGGTGCATTGCCATTATATTGGAGCACATGTGGACCTCTTTTTTATCATTTTTAATTTTTTTAAATGTCGGACTTTTCTTCTTTTGGGTGTTGCTTTCTTCCTTTTATTTTATTTTATTTTTTTTGTAAATATACATAATATAAGTTTTCTTTTTACTCAAATAATAAAAACAATTTTTTTCCAAGTCTTTAAAATCCATGCAATAATTTCTAACATTTATGTGTGGTTTGGCCATCCTCAAGGGTTATGAGAATTGTAAGGATTTATTGTATAATTCACGCTATTCTGAACCTTGTACAAGAGTGGATTTGTTTTCTTTCTTTTTTCAAATAAAATAATTTCATAAATAAAATCAATCCAACCCACAATTATTTTTTATAAGAATTATGTGATTTTGAATTTCTCATTGCACCAGAGGATACGTAGGAGTGGATAATTTCCGTCAAATCAAAATTTAAATCTTCTTAAATTTGGTTCGATTTTAACCTTAAATAACTGTAACATTAATTTAACTTTCTTTTTTGTTTGTAAATAATTATTATATCAATTTCTATTTCTTTTGTAAATAATCATAAGATTAATTTTACTCTCTTTTTCGTGTATAAATAATTGTTATATTAATTTCTGTTTCTTTTCTAAATAATTATCATATTAATTTTATTTTTCTTCTCTTTTGTAAATAATTACCATATCAATTTTTTCTTTTTTTCTTTTGTAAATAATTGTATATCTATCTTTTTCTTTTCTTTTCTTTTTTTTTTCGAAATAATTATCACATAAATCTTGCATTTCTTGCCTATTATAAATAATTATCATACTAATTTTTTTTCTTTTACAAATAATTATTATATTAATTTTGTATTTATATTATTTTGTAAATAATTACCATCTTAATTTTGTATATTCTCTTTTGTAAATAATTATTATATTTTGCTTCTATGATCTTTTATAAATAATCGTTATATTAGTTTTGCTTTGCTTTTTTTTTGTAAATATATATCATATTAATTTTACTTTTCTTTTGCAAATAATTGTTGTATTGTTCTTTTGTAAATAAGTGTTATATTAGTTTGCTTCTCTTTTTTTTATGTAAATAATTATCAATTTTATTTTTCTTCTCCAATAATTGTTATACTAATCTTGCTTAATTTTTCTTTTGGAAATAATTATTATATTTTTAAGGGGAAAAATAAATATTATTATGGTTATTAATTAATTTACATAACAAGTTCTAGGGTAACCGTTATAAAACGGATGTATTAGAGGTGCAGTTGAATTAAGTTTCCACCCTTCCCTATGCATAATTGGACTCCCGAATTTAATTTCTTTAAAAGACCAATTTTGCCAAGTTAAAAGGTTTTTCCGATTTTTTCCATAAATAAAAATTAGTAGCGACTCCATTTGAAATTATTTTTCAATTTTTTTGTTGCCTCTCTTTGTGATGTCCTCCAAGTGCGTTGTGACAGTTATTATAACACACACATACATACACACACACACACACATATATATAAAAGAATATTTATATAATTTTATATTTAAGTGAGGACTTTACAGGTCTCCATGGGGCGGAGACCTCATCCCCCACCCCTGCTCCAATTAGCTAAACAAAGATATCCCCTTATCTCTGTGGGGACCAAATCTATCTCCATCCCTATCCCCATTCCCGTTCCCATTCTCGTTACGAGTAATTTCCATAGATACATGCTTTAATAGATATTTTTGTCATCCCTAATTTATATCAAGTAAACAAGACGTTTTCAGATCATGCATTTAAAGCAACAGGCCACCGGATATGTTTAACAAAAACACCTTAGGCTAACTCAATCTATTTCTACCCTTAGTTTCAAGGCGTCATCTACAGTACTCCTTGCTAATCAAGGAATATGGTGTACCATATAAATCTGATGGTGAGATTATAAGGTGTATCAATACAATAATCATCTATAATATATTGTAGTAATATCTAATTTTAAGAAAACTTAAAAACACGATTAAATATACTTTAAAAATTAATTATCATATATTAATAGTATAAAATTATACTGACAGTATAAAATAATTTTATACTATTAGTATAATCAAAAAAATTTTATCAGTATAATTTTATTCTATTAGTGTAATTTTACACTAATAATATAAAATAATTTTATACTATTAATATAATTTTATACTATTATTGTATAAAAATTAATTTCTAAAAATTATAAAAATTTGATCAATATAATTTTATTCTGTCAGTATAATTTTACATTTTTATTAGTATAATATTATACTAATAGTATAAAAATTAATTTTTAAAATATATTTAATTATATTTTTAAATTTTTTAAAATTAATATATTATTATAATATATTATAGATAATTGATATATCAATATATTTTATAAATTTTAATTCTCTGATAATCTATAATCACAAAATATGCTAAATACCTTGGACCATAAAGCACGTTGCAGACTACGCCTAACTTCGAAACCCAATTTATAAGTTTTCAAAATTTGGAAGTTTCCGAGTAACTTTAAACAAGTATAGATTACTATACGAGAGATGATGTATTATTTGTAACTAATTTATTGACTTATTTCTCGGGTACTAGCTAGTAAAAAAGAAAACAGAAACAAAAAAAAAAGGGGGAAAGAGACCTTGTTAATTCATTAAAAAACGCTTTATACGCGGTCATCTCTCCTCCCAAATTTAATAAAGGTTACTTTATGAAATATCCAAGTGTATGTGCCCCTGAACTACTGGAGAATACTTATATGGTGTCGGAATATTATGTGATTATATTTTTAAATTAATTATATAAGTATATTTTATATAAAATTTATTATTAATACATAATTTTATAAAAATATATTAATATAATTGATTAAGAGTATAATTATATAATATTTTTGGATCATATAAAATTTTTTTAAACTATTATATGTATAAAATGAAATAAAACAAAATATGCAAAAAGAATTCTAATTTCCACACGTCTCAAAACAATTAGGCGAAAATCATAACGATAAAACTCTAGCACATTAACATCAAAAAAAAAAAAAAACTCTAGCACATTCAAGTGCCCAACAACAACAAATTTACTAAAAGGTATCTAAATGTAAAATAATATGTAATTAATTTTAATGTCTTATTAATTAATCATATATTATTAATATGTCAATATTTAACTAGTTTAAATGATTTACTGTTTATATTATTTAAATAAGATTTTGAATTAAATCTTTATAAATAAAAATATTAATATTGAAAGAATTTTATTCTTATAATAAGATTGATCTAGTTAGAATTTAGATTAGTTGGGTCTAATATATTCTAAATATTGGTAATTTAAATAAAAATAAATATTTTTATTAATGTAATAATATATAATCAAATAAATATTTAATTTTGATATATTATTAATATAAAATTTTTTATACTATCTAATTATATATTATAATATTATTAAAAATATTTAACTTTTATCATAATAACTTTAAAAGTTATTTAAATGATAATATATGATTGTCCAACAATATAAAATACTTTAAATTGGCAATATATTAAAAGTATGTTTGGATTTTAATTTGGGGGATTAAAATCAATTTTGACCCTCTAAAATTAATTTTAGCAAATTTTGATAATGTTTAGTTTTCAGGTTTTAAAACCAATTCTTGCCTTTGGAATTGATTTTGGGAGAAATGAAAAGTTATTACTTTTTGTTAGAATCACTTTTATATGAACTATTAAATATAAATCATTTTACTTTAAAATCAATTCTATTTAAGATCAATTTTACAAATATAAAACCAAATACACATTAAAACTAATTTTATTAAATAATTATGTAAAAAATTTTTATACAAAAATAATAAAATTACATTCAAAGTCGATGAAAAAAAAATTATATAAATATTTAATTATATATTATTATATTAATAAAAATATTTAACTTAATTATTCATTATAATTTTATAAATAAAAATATATAATTAAATGGTAATATATAAATCTAAATAATATATATGTTAACGTATAGAAGCCGTTAGCGATAACACATTATTTTTTGAGTTTGATTGGTATGCATTGTATTATTAACTAATAAAAATAAAAAAAATAAAAAATTATAATAAATTATTTATTATAATAAATAATTATTTATATAAATTAATATTTTTTATTATTTTTATTAATTAATAATATAAAATTATTTTATACTATTAATATAGTTAAATTAAATTCTTACTTTTTTGTATTTTTATTCTCCCCGCGACAGTGATATTACTGTACTTTATTATATACATTCTTTGCCGTCTTAACTTCCGCCCACTTGCCAAAAGATTATTTTAATAAATGAAAGAAAAATGCTCATCTTTTTCTCTCTTCATTTTTTCTTTGGTCCAATAACATGGCCCCTTTTTTTCTCCCTTGAACGAAAGGCAAGTCAGCAACACTTTCACAAGTCTTCGCGTTCTTACAGTCCAAGTCTTCTCTCAATCGTGCTTGGAAATTTTTGGCGTTCCTTCTTTGACCCGTTCCCACTTCCCACATATCCCCCTCTCTTTCTTCCCCCATTTCACAACCACGCTATCAATATCATCACACAAAACTCAAACACAAAGAGGTAACTTCTTTGTTCTCTTTTTGGTCGCCTCTTCATTTTCTAAACTTCACTAAGTTTCCCTTTTTATTTTTGGGCCTTATTTCTTTGTTTTCTGTTCAGGGAAGTGTTTCCTTTTAAGCTTCATGGGTTTTCCTCAGTTGGGTTGTTCAAAATCCTAGGTGGGTATCTGAGTACTTATGCGGAAAAACTCATGTTTTTTCATTCATATATTAAGTCAACTTGAATGGGTTTCTCAGGGTTTGGATGATGTGCTTTCCTTCTGTCAACTAGTCTTTGTTCTATTGTGTGTGTGTGTGTGTTTTTTTTTTTTTTTGTTCTGTTTTAAACTGGAGAATTGTTGTCTTGGTTATTGACTTATTGTTGGTTTGGTTTTTGATTAATTATTGGATGTTTGAGGTTGACTTTGTTTCTGTGAATGTTTTCTTTCTCAGGTTGTGTTCTTAGAAGGGTTGTAGTAGTACTATGGAGTTAATGTTTTGTGCTGTGGCTTGAATTTTGAATACCAATTTGAGTGAGGTGTTTTTGGAGTATTTGTTTTGGTGGTTGGTGTTTATAGGATCTTTGGTGAAGATGGTTGTGAGTATTGTTAGTTTCTTGCTGCTGGTTAGTTGTGGCATCACCTATGGGACTCAGACTGATATCTTCTGCTTGAAGAGTATCAAGGATTCCCTCGAAGACCCTTTCAATTATTTGCAGTCTTCTTGGAATTTCAACAACAATACTGAAGGGTTTATCTGCAGATTCAATGGGGTTGAGTGTTGGCACCCTGATGAGAACAGGGTCTTGAATCTCAAGCTGTCAAATATGGGGCTCAAGGGCCAGTTTCCTCGTGCGATTCAAAACTGCTCGAGCTTAACGGGGCTGGATCTTTCGATTAACAAGCTCTCTGGAACCATTCCAGGAGATATATCTACTCTTCTGCAATATGTGACGACTCTTGATCTATCCTCAAACGATTTTTCTGGTGTGATACCTAATAGTCTTGCAAATTGTACCTATCTCAATAGCCTTAAACTTGATCAAAATAGACTCACTGGTCAAATTCCTGGACAATTTGCCAGTCTTTCACGGCTTAAGACATTCAGTGTATCGAACAATCTTTTGACGGGGCCAGTTCCGAGCTTCAGTAGTAAAGTTACGACAAGTTATGCAAACAATCAAGGCCTATGTGGAGGTACCTTGCCGCCTTGTGAGGCCCAGTCTTCCAAAAGTAACACTGCAGTTATAGCTGGAGCAGCTGTTGGTGGGGTGACTCTTGCAGCATTAGGATTAGGTGTTGCAATGTTCTTCTATGTGCGCCGGTTAGCTTTCAAGAAGAAGGAAGAGGACCCTGAAGGAAACAAATGGGCAAGAAGTATAAAGGGAGCCAAAGCAATAAAGGCAAGCTATATTGATGCATTGGATAGTACCTATATGATTAGACTTAGCCAGCTATTAATTTTTCTTCTTAGATCTGTCTGTGTTTTAGAACACTAGATAATTGTTTTAAATAGTTTTAATAGAAAATGGTTTATTGCAAAACATTTCCAAAAAACATTCATAATACCTTTAACAGAAGCATTTTCTAATAAATATTATATTTCCTTGACATTATTGATTATATATTGTGGGAAAACTTGTTTTGCACACCTCTGCTTCACACATGGGAAAATAATATTTTTTCTAAACCAAACTCATTAAGTGTAAAATTAGAAAATGCAGAATATGTAAAACTTCTGTAAAATTTATGGAGTCTTAGTTCATATGGCGTTCTGTAGTATTGAACTGTTATGACGATATTTTCCCTAACTCGACTGCATTGGACATCAGGTTTCCATGTTTGAGAAATCAGTTTCAAAAATGAAATTGAGTGATCTCATGAAGGCTACTAACAACTTCAGTAATACCAATATCATTGGGTCAGGAAGAACAGGAACTGTTTACAAAGCTGTTCTTGATGATGGCACATCGCTTATGGTTAAGAGATTGCAGCAATCTCAACACTCTGAGAAAGAATTTCTGTCTGAGATGTCTACACTCGGGACTGTCAAACATCGTAACCTGGTTCCTCTTTTAGGTTTTTGCATGGCCAAAAGGGAGAGGCTTTTGGTGTATAAAAATATGCCAAACGGCAACCTCCATGATCAGCTACATCCTGCTGCTGGTGCCAGCACCCTTGACTGGACTTTGAGGCTCAAAATTGCAATCGGAGCAGCCAAAGGATTAGCATGGCTTCATCATAGCTGCAATCCCCGTATTATCCACCGAAACATAAGCTCTAAGTGCATATTGTTGGATGCAGATTTCGAGCCCAAAATTTCCGATTTTGGCCTCGCCAGACTGATGAACCCAATTGACACACATTTGAGTACTTTTGTCAATGGCGAGTTTGGGGACTTAGGTTATGTTGCTCCTGAGTACACAAGAACTTTGGTTGCTACACCAAAGGGGGATGTTTATAGCTTTGGGACTGTGCTTCTTGAGTTGGTGACCGGTGAAAGACCTACCAATGTGTCTAAAGCTCCAGAAACGTTCAAAGGAAATCTGGTTGAGTGGATTATGCAGCTCTCGAGCAACTCACAACTCCACGATGCCATCGATGAATCGCTTGCCGGCAAGGGTGTCGATAACGAGCTTTTCCAATTTCTGAAGGTTGCATGCAGCTGTGTTTCGTTAACTCCAAAGGAGAGGCCCACCGTGTTTGAAGTATACCAGTTTTTAAGAGCCATTGGGAGTAGGTACAATTTCACTACTGAGGATGAGATACTGGTGCCTGTAGATATTGACAGTCCTGATAACTTGGAGGAACTTATCGTAGCTCGAGAAGAATAAGATTGAAAAGGTATGTCAGATATACAGGTTATATATATATATAATCAGTTTGAAAAATGTAATTACCTATCTCACTTGGTGGTCCAAAAATAAGTGTTAGTGTTATATATAGTTTTGAGAATCTAGATTCAGTTGTGTGCTGTTGATATCGAAACATCAATTTAAGATCATTAATCATGGATAATATATGGTTTACCCTTTTCTAATTCATTTTTTTTTTAATCTGATTTCCTTGTTCTAACCCTTGTATGCTGACATGTATGCTCAAGTAGTTTCTCAAATCAGTGATTTGAGTTGCAATTTTGTTTCGTTAATTACTCTGTTCTCATGTGGAGGGTGCTCTTTTTAAACTTGTAATTCTTTTTGTTATTTTACATTATATTATTTAATCACATAGTAGAGAAAAGTAAATATTCAATATCTTTTTTCCAAAGTTTCTGTAGTCCATTTGCTTCTATGCATGTTGAGAGTCAAGAGTATGTGTTCTGAGATGCAGTCTTGGGACAATTTTTCCATTGAAGAATGTATACGTCAAGAGTAATGATATATCCTATTAACAAACACGCTCCTGATCAACTTCCTAATTTCTAAACAAGAAAAATAATGAATGTTTTTTATGTTTCTAAAGATAATGAATATATTTGCAAAACATTCAGGGTCGTTTGGTATGCCTGATAATATAAGGCCTGATAAGATGAGAGCTGATAGTATAAATTCTGATTGTATAAGGTCTGATAAAAATTAATATTATATAGTGTTTAATATATCACTGTATAAGATATTGTATTATATAAAATAAAATTAGAAGAAGCTATTATAATAAATATAATTTTTAAATAAATATTAAATTTAAAAATTAAGAATTAATATAATTGTTTAAATAGTTATTATAATTATTTTAGTTATTTTTTATTATATATAAAAATAATTTTATATTAAAATTTATTTATTTGTTTTTAATATTTTTTCATAAATATAAAAAAATGAGAGAGAGAGAGAGAGAGAGAGAGTGAGTGAGTGAGTGAGTGAGTGAACTAGAGATAGAGTATTTATATATTGAAATCTAAATAGGCATAGTATTATATTCTTATATTTAGTTGTATTTTTTGTTTTATATAATTAAATTTATATTAAATATTATTATTTATATATTTTAATAATAAATTTTTATTCCTATACTTTTATTTTAGTTTGAATAGTTATTTTACAATTTTTTTTAAAAAACTATTTATTTATTATTGAATCATATTATTTTTTATTTATATATTTTTATTTTTTAATATTTATTTAATAATTAGTTTTATTTGAATAAAATATATTAAAAAAATAAAAAATGAGAAAATCCTTATATATTAAAAACTAATCAAGCCTAATACGGTCTTCCTGTACTGTATTAAGTTATTCATCGTTATAACGTAAGGGACGTTTGATGGATAAACTTATACAATATGTTGACTGCATCAAATAATGAATAAGGTCATAACGTATTGTATTACCTTATCCTATAATACTTAATACGGCATGCCAAACACCCCTTCAATTTTTTCAAGTTTAGTAATTAGGTGGATATATCATTTCATATATCAATGCTTGCAATTTTGTACTAAAATCAGAATTTTTTTTTCGGGTGCATAAAAATAAATATTTTTTAACCAGCCTATCAAAGATTACTATCATTTTGGAAACAGTGTATTAATCAACTAGTACTTGGCATTTAGAGATGGTCAAGTACCGATGTTCAGAGTTCCGCAAGTATTTAAAGACCAGGAACTTAGATGAGAGCGGAAAATCAAACCTAATGAGGATATACACGTTACGCCCCTTTTTCGATCTTTACGGAAAAATTTCTTTGTTGTGGGTACAAGAAATGGTAAAGGTTTTAAGAAAAAAAGATAAGTTCCCTTATCTGACTTAACTAATAGAAAAAGACATTATATAATTATAAATTCACGTAATATTATTATATGCTGAATAAATACGTTTTAATACTAAT
The DNA here is from genome assembly GCA_031439585.1 of Pterocarpus macrocarpus. Lineage (NCBI taxonomy): Eukaryota > Viridiplantae > Streptophyta > Magnoliopsida > Fabales > Fabaceae > Pterocarpus > Pterocarpus macrocarpus. The sequence continues at coordinate 12,434,166 of CM062516.1, read as the reverse complement.
TCAATTAAATATTTCTTCATAAAATTCATAAACAATTGCCATTATAAAATTTCTTATATATATGTTTGAAGTGATCAGATTTAAGAAAACTAAATAATTCAAGAATTCATTAGAAAAAGGAAGTCAATTGGCACTGTTGCTTGGTAAAGATTATGCGTTGATGGAAAGGAGGCAGCAATATGCCAAGAGGTTGGAGTTATATAGGTTCGCCAGGTTGAGATTGATGCAACTTGTTGCTTGGAAGAGATGAATCAATTAATCAAAATAAGGACAATGATAGAGTTGAGACTATTGGCAGCAAAAGATTGGTTGGTTTTCTCTGCTTACTCTCATGTCTGATCAGAGTTGTGGGGGTATATATTGCTTTTTGCCATGGTAGCGTTTGCATGTTAAAATAATGTTTTGATTCATGAAGAGAAAATGGAATTTAAAAAAAAAAAAACTATTCATGTAGATATAAATAGTGAAGAACGGATATTAATTAGGTAAAATGGATATTAATTAGGTAAGAGAAAAATTAGAGAAAAAATTAATATGAATAAAATAAAATTACAAAGTTGCCCAAAATTATAAATTAATAACTAATTCAAGAAAGAGGAGAGTGAGTTTTATGTCCAAAACAAAATATGGAACTTGCTAATATCTATACTTTCATGTGGAGATTGGCAATTCTCTATTTGAATTATCTTTCTCTATTACCCGATTATTACTTCAAATAATGTTATATTAAATGGTATTTCTATTTTCTATATTACTTAACAATAATTGTAATTCATCTGAATGAAGTGATAAAATAAGTTTATTTGACATAAGTAAGCTTCATCACAAATAAATACAAAATTTACAGAATTTTGGATCGCTATAAAATCCTCAATTAACAAATTATTATGCTTTCCCATGCAATTGTAATCTTCTCTACAGTCTTAAGTTATAATACGTCAATAGATGATCATGTTCATAGAACTAGTAGTGAGAGGATACAAAGTCCATAAAACCTATAACGTAATTAACAAAACGGATTCAAGTCATAATTGTCTCACATAAGCAAGCTCGCAATCATACAAAGAGTTACACAATTTTCCAATATCACAAAAGTCACTCCCAATATTATATTGCCCAATATCTCACAAAAGCATAATAATTTCCAACATATCGTATGATATTATGTTTTTTAAATCTAGATCACTAGTATCTGGAATTCATTAGATCCAAATCAATTTGGTTTAAATTAGGTTGGCCCATGGATGATCAAGGGCTCAACAAAGTGTCTTTCCAGGATAAGGTTTTGGGAAGGAGAGTTGCACCACAGCCACAATGGAAGGATTTTGATCTTCTATTGGAGAATTCAACCCAGATTGAGTTGGAGGATAATGATCCACTTAAACCTAAGGTGTTTTTTGCTGATTCAGTCATTAGCCAAGCTTTTGAATCTTGGAGGGATGCATTCATAGTCAAGCTGTAGGGAAAGTCACTAGGCTTTTCCATGATGAAGGCCAAGCTTGCTAATATGTGGAACCTTAGAGCGGGTTTTGACATCATGAGTGCGATAAATGGGTACTTTATGGTGAAATTTGACTTGTCGGAGGATAGAGCATGGGTTATGGAGGGAGGTCTGTGGATGATTTAAGGTCACTATCTTGCTACGAAGCAATAGACGACCTGATTCAACCCCAGTGACTCTTGTTTTGGTCACACCATTGTATAGGTGCAGCTGTTGGCACTTAATTTGTTGTATTATGATGAGCGCATGTTATGTGTCATTACTAAGGCAATTGGGAAACCAGTGAAATTTGACTTGACTATTGCTAAGCTGGATTGAGGCAATTTTGCACATATTTGTGTCGAGGTCAACTTTGCAGAATCGGGTAAGAGGAGAGATTGGATAAAGGATCATTGGCATGAGGTTGAGTTTGAAAGCCTCAATCTTATTTGTTTAGCATGTAACAGTTTTGGTCATGTATCTAGAAATTGTTGTTTCACTTCGATGGCCAAGTCAAGGGTGGAGCAATCATTAGAAGAGTCACCTACGTTGGAGGAGGAGAAGGGACAAAGAAGCCTGATGTGGTAATAAAAAAAGTTTTGAATTTTGGAGAGATTTTTGAGGCTGTTAAAGATACGTGTAATCAAGAGGATCATAACGGAGAATGGCATTTGTTGCAAAATAAACAAAAATAAAATTAGAAGAAAAAAGGGAAAGAATTTATGAATTCCAACTGTGATTCATGTATCACGAATAAAGGTTCTCATGCCATGCAGCCACAATCCATTCCATCACTTGGGAAGTCTAAGAATGGGTAAAACTTTGGAAACTGGTCGAAGACAGTAGCTGGCCCAAAGTAGAACACAAAATATGATGGGCCAAGTTTTGTGTTTGGAGTGTTGAAGCCTGATAAGGTGGTCAAGGGAGGTAGGATTTTTAAGCCCAAGCGTCAAGAACAAGTGAAAAGCAATAGCAGGGTGCATGAGAATACATCACCCCCGTTGCTTAAACTATGAGTGAAGAGGCATCGCAGAGATAGTTCAGAAGGGGCTTTCATTGGTAACAATAAGGATCGCTTTAAGGAAGTCCAATAAGTTGCGAAAGTTGCTGGTAAAGGGGAGGGCATTGCATCCAATGGTGGAGAAAAGGAGGGAGTGTAGCATGTTGACGAGGTATAGGACAGAAAGAAGACCTTGTAGCTGGTCTTGGGACTGCATCCCTTTTTTTCCTTGGATTTTTTTTAATGATTATTATTAGTTGGAACATAAAGGGGGGCAGTGAATGTCGTTGGAAAGAGGGTGGTGAAGTCCATGGTGGAGAAGGTTAGACTTGATATTTTCATTGGTGATTTTAGAGGCAAATGGACATTCAGGAGGTATCTGGGTTTTAGGTTTGAGGGGGATTAAGTACACTATGGTGGACATTTTCTAGCAGGCTATTACAGTGCAGCATGGCATGGGTACGACATCCTAGGCTTGGTCTACAATATATGGTAGTCCTATTCCTTCATGCAGGGAAGCGCTTTGGGATTATCTTTGCTCTCTAAGATAGAGAATTTCCATGTCGTTTTGGAAATTTTAATGAGATTTTGTTACCTCAGGAGGTTCGGGGGTGAGTTTTCCATTTGTAGAGCTGGGAAATTTGCTGAGGTGGTTGATACGTGTAATCTCATGGACATTGGGACATCAAGCAGTCAATTTACTTGGTATCACATTGATCAAGGCAGATGACAGGTTGCTAAATGCCTGGATAGAGTGTTAGTTGATGTGGTTTGGCGTCACAATTTTTTGGAAGCCTTTGTTGAGACTTTGCCGAGGCTTTATTTTGATCACCACCCAATTTTGTTGAGGTGTGAGGGTTTGGGTGTTCCATCCTAGGTCATTCCGTTTCGAGGCTGCTTAGACTTTGCATGAAGATTATGAAGCTGTAGTGGCTAATGCTTGACCTTGTCAAAATGATGATGTTTTTGGCAAGTTGGTCAGAGTTAAGGAGGATTCTCTTGTTTTTAACAAAAATGTCTTTGAGAATATTTTCAGAAGGAAGAGATCTCTTGAGAACAAATTGAGGGGTGTTCGGGAAAAATTGAGAGAGTTGATGTAGCTTTCTTTTTTTTTTTTTCTATCTTGGAGAGAGACCTTCAAAAAGAGTATGGGGAACTGTTAAAGCTGGAAGAGATGTTATGGTTCTAGAAGTCAAATGAGAAATGGGTAAAGTTTGGCGATAGAAATGCAAACTTTTTTCACACTCAAACTATTATTATAAGAAAAAGAAATAAAGTTTCTAAGTTGTTTTTCTCTAATGCTTCTTGGAGTAATGATGTAGATTTGTTGGAATAGGAAGCCCTAAAATTTTTTCAGTGGTTTATTTTACTCCTCTGAGATGGTGGATACCTCTTTTTTAACTGATATGGTTTTCCCTTAGGTTGGGGAAAAGAATAGTCTGCTGCTTTTGAAATCTGTTTCTAAGGGTGAGGTTTTCAAAGCTTTTAAGAGATATGCCTTCCTTCAACGCGCTAGGGATAGATGATTTCTGGCCTTTTTTCTTTAAAAAATATTGGCATATTGTTGGAGATGAGGTTTGGTATCTAGTCAAAGATACTTTTATTTATGGTTTCTTTAATTTTGCTCTTGTTGAAACTCTCATTGTACTTATTCCTAAAGAGGATCAGCCTATGAGGATCAGAGACTTTCAGCTTATCAACCTTTGTATTGTTTTGTATAAATTGATTACCAATGTCTTGATAAATAGATTGCATCCTTTCATTGGGGATTTGATTGGTCCTATGTAAAGTGGCTTTGTTCCTGGCAGAAGCACTCAAGATAATGCCATTGTTGCTCAAGAGGTTTTGCATTATATGCGGAAAGCTAAAGATCATAATGGTCTAATTGCTTTCAAGATTGATTTGGAAAAAGCTTATGATAAGGTGCATTGGCATTACTTGAAATTTGTTCTTTCAAAGTTTGGTTTCCCATCCTCCATAATCAACCTCATTATGTTGTGTTACATCTTCTTCTCTGTTTATTTTATGGAATAGGGTTAAATTGCTTGCTTTTTCTCCATCTATATGCTTAAGGGAGGGTGATCCGATTGTCACCTTATCTTTTTGTGCTATGTATGGAAGGCCCAAGCTATTTAATTGGTAGTAAAGTGAATATGGGTGATTGGCAGCCTATGCGTGCTTCTAGAGGTAGGCCTTATCTTTCCCATTTACTATTTGCTGATGATGTTTTTGTTATTATCTAAAGCCACTACTTCTAATTTGAGAACAATTGGTGTGGTTTTAGATTCCTTTTGTAAAGCTTATAGATTGAAAGTAAATTTGCATAAATCCAGAGCTATGTGTTCTAAGAAAGTTTCTAGACAAAGACAAGAAGTCCTTTCTTCTATTCGTTTTGCCTCTAATTTGGGCAAATGTCTAGGGTTTTTGCTTTTTCATCACAGGCCTAAGAAGAGTGATTTTTATTTCATTGTGGACAAATTGAATCAAAGGCTGGCTTCTTGGAAGGGCAAATTATTAAATCGAGTAGGAAGATTAAAATTGGCTAGATTAGTGTTGGCTTCTATTCCTATCTATCCCATGTAGTCCTTTTGGCTTCCTATAGCTATTTGTGATAAGATAGATAAGGTAACTAGAACATTCTTGTGGAGTAAATCTAATTTGCAGAGAGGCTAGCATCTAGTTGATTGGAAGGTTGTGACCTAACCTATTAATTTTGGCAAGTTAGGAATTCGAAAATCTAGAGATGTTAATACTGCCTTACTTGGTAAGCTAGTGTGGAGCCTCTTGCATGAGAAGGACAAGTTGTGGGTGGAAGTATATCTCACAAGTATTTGAAGGATAAATCTGTCTTGAAGAGTGAGTGTTCCAATTCTTGTTCTTATGTTTGGTGCACTATTCATAAGACTGCTGCTATTCTCAAAGATGGCTTTCAGTGCGCTTGGGGGATGGATCCTCTTCTTTTTGGTATGATACTTAGACTAGAGAAGGCCCCCTCTGTAGTTTGGTTGATTTTATCCACATTTCAAACATCCAAGTAAAGGTCCATGATTGTTGGGATTAGGGTCAATGGAACCTGAATTTTCTTTCAACTATCCTTGATAGTCATGTGGTTAACTTAATGAAAGAGATTCCGGTTCCTCGTTAGCCTAATTTTACGGATTCTGTGGTTTGGTTGGATTCTCTTTCTAGTACTTATTTTGCTTCTTTTGGCTACTGCTAGTTGTTTAGATCCAATCAGTTTCATGCTCTCATTCTTGGAGGTGGGTTTGGAAACTTAAGACTCCTTTCAAGATTTGTTTTCTATTCTGGCTTTCTCTCCATGACTGCCTTCCTACTAATTATCTCCTCTATCATAGAGGTCTGTCAAGTTCTGCTATGTGTTCGCAGTGTAATATCAGCCTAGAGACTACTAATCATTGCTTGCGAGATTGTTCCTATGCTAGAGCCATTTGGTTTCTAGTGGAGCCTAATATGCCAGCATCATTTTTCAATATGTCCCTCCAAGATTGGTTGTATTTGTTCTCCTCAAGCTCTTGTGCAAACTTATTTTGTGCAACTTTGTGGCAGATTTGCAAATCTCGTAATGATTGGGTATTTAATAGGTCTCAAGCTCCTCGGTGTGTTTTGTTGCGCAATGTTTTGACTTTGTTTGACAATTGTAGACAAGTTTTCCCTCATTCTTTGATGCCTAAGCCTACTATTATGGTTACTTGGTCTCCCTCCCATATGTTCATCAAGATTAATACTAATGGAAGCTCTTTGGGAAATCTTGGTCAGGCTGGTTTTGGAGGTCTACTGTGTGGTGAGAATGGCAAATGGGTCATTAGTTATGCTGGTTATATCCCTTGGGTTGACAACCTTTGTGTTGAATTGTTGGCTATGAGGAATCGTCTTGATTTGGCTTGGAGGTTAGGCTTTAAGAAAGTCATTTGTGAGTGTGATTGCACTGAAGCTTTGAGGTTGTTTCATGGTCAATCATCAAAGTTTCATGTTTATGGAACTATAATTCATTATATTAGTCTATTACTAGACTGAGACTAGGATTGCACTCTTCAAACATATATAGGAAAGGCAATCAAGCTACAGACTTTTTGGCCAAGTATGGTGCTACATCAAGTATGGATTTCACACTTTAGGACAAACCTTTGGCTGGGATCGATGGAGCATATTCTTCTTGTTGATTTTGTTGGGACTATCCATTTGAGATAAATTTTTTGTTGGTTTTGTTTTTTTTTTCTTTTCTCCTTTAGCTTATGTGCCCCCCCTCCCCCCAAAAAAAACTAGGCTAGCCTACTATGGATTTAAAACTCTTTCAATGCTAATTTTTACCATTCACATAAGACTCAAACTAAAGGCCTTTCTTAAGCAAAATAAATGATAAATCACTTAAACCAACCAAGTATTAGCATATTAGATTATATTATATGCACAAAATCAACATGAAAAAATTTCTTAAATGTTTAAATAAGTTTCCTATGGGAGTGTGAAACATATTATGGTGCTAACAACAACATAATTGTGTTTTGAAATTTTAGTAATTTTGTTTTTTTTTTTTTTACACAATTGTCTAATAATGTATTACCACATTAACAAAATTGTATGACTTCTACAATTATTATTTAAAAAAATATATATTAATAGTATATGATTGAATGATAATATAAAACCCTGTATACTCAGTGTATCAAAATTAATCTCTAATAATATATAAAGATGTTAAAAAAAAAATAGGGTGCAAAATAATGTTTGCAGATAATTGAAGATTGTTCAGAATCATTCTCTTGATGACCCGTTAAACGGGCCAGCCTAGCAGGTAGATGAACTCGATTATTATTATTTTTGCTATTGAAAAATATAATTAAGACTTATGTTTGATAATGTAATGTTGAACTTTGAAACTTGGGACTTTGTATTTGGATTTTGATATTTAGTTTGATTTGTATTTTTGTAATTTGATTTGTAATGTGTTGGACTTGAACTCTTGAAGTTTGGACTTAAGTTTGATTATGTAATGTGTTGAACTTTGACTCTTGAGACTTTGGGTTTGAAAACGTTTTTTTTTTTTTTTTTTGGCTACATCAACGACAATGAGGTTTTAGCCCCTTACCTCGTGGATACTATCCAAATCTCTCACCACTAGACCACTCCTAATGGTTTTTGGATTTGACTTTTGATGTTTAGTTTAATTTCAATTTAAATAATTTAATATTTAATATATTGAAATTGAAGTTTAGACTTTTGATAATATTTGTGATGTAATAATGTTAAAAAATTTTGATTTGAAAAAATTGATCGATTAAACTCGTGGACTAGCCTTAAATGGGTTGTATCGACATTATGTCAGTGCGTTAACACTTGCTGTAGATTGGTTTGACCAATCTAACTCTCATACCTACATGGGCTTGGTCAAATGGGTTGGGTCTAAACATATTAGGTCTTAGCAGGTTGGGTTGGTAGGTTTATTAGCCATATGGGTCAGTTTTGCCTATTGTTGGCCGGCCCGCATTGGGGCGTGTCAAAATATATAGGGTTAAGTGAGCCTAGAATTACTTTTACTTTAAATTTATTTGTTTGGCCCACCCCTTTTGTTAGATTATTTAAGCTGATATATCAAGTTTGGCCCATTTGATACTTCTATTGACAACCTAAATCTATATTGTGATATTTTTTTATAAAATTAAAAATTAAGATTCATTTTTTATACATTTTTAAGTACTATTTTGCAAAATTGAATATATTAACATAAACACAATTGATATGCCATTATTATAAATATGCATGGATGTTTTTTGTTGGTCCAAATATGTATGGTTTTAAAATCTAAAGTTATGCAAGTGTTTCATAAAATTTCCCAAATGTATACATATAGATGGAGAAAAAGAACTAGCATTTTTAAAACACTAGAAGTGAGAGTGGTGAGAGACTTGAGTAACATGTATAATGTTTAGATTCTAATATGAGTACTACTGGTGAAAATAAAAATAAAAAGCTAGCACATTTAGTGAAAACAATGGACAAACAAAAAAAAAGAAAAATGTTTAACCAAATATCGCCGTTGAATATTTCAAACCATTAAATTGATAGAATAATTACACTATAAACCCATTTCAATCATAATAGCCACTAATAAAAATAAGATTTTATTCAAAAAGAGTCACAAGGTATGTATGTATATATATAGAAGGGGTATATCAAGTGAGAAGAGCGATTATTTATAAAAGCTAAATGAGTAAATTTGACCATTGGTTTGACATAAATAGTTAATATTAAAATATAAAGTCATGTGATAATTTTTTTAAATAATCATATGATCTTTAAATAATTTTAATAACTTTTGATCTTATCTATTTATGTATACATTATATACTTGAAGAGTAGATTTTGTATACTTATTCTATTAAATAATTTTTTAATAAATATTGGATTTCATCGATTCAATAGTTAAATAATATGATATTATTTTAATAATCAATCATAACAAATTTAAAAATAAATTTGGACATTAATAGATATGTAACCTAATAGTAAGCATTTATCTATATTTTTGAAAGTGTATACATAAAAATAATTTGGGAAAATTAAGTACTAAATCGGTTTTAAATTGAAAGAGATTTTATACTCATGATTGATTTAGTTGGAATTTTTAATTTAATAATTGATTAATAAAATTTAATATTTATAAAAAATCATTTAATGAAGTAAAAACACTAGTACTTATTTTTGCAGTGAACGAGTCTTCACCCATATATATTATATGTGTTTTTATTTATTAGTCTAAAGTTGGAAGTTATTATTTTCTGGATTAAAAAGCTAGAAGTTACTTGTATTTCAATATTTCCAAAAAGAATTCTTTTTAATTCTTTTTGTAAGTTTGGATGCTTTTATAGAATTGCTTATGTGGCAATTGTTGAAATTGAGTTGAATGGCGGCGGAGGGTGAAACAAAGTTAAAGGAGTAGTTCGTCTAAGTATGTTTAATTGGAGTGCTCTGTGAAGGGATCAATACAATATGTTACGATCATTACTTTTTTATTTCTTTTTTGGCTAAAAATAAATAGAGCACACTTAATGACAACTTTTACTATTATAAATAAGAAATATGTATATACTGTGCATCACACACACGAGAAAAAGAGTAACTGCGTAAACTTATATAAACTAAACTAAACTAATAAGCAGCGCCATTGCATCTAACATTTGTCATAGTTCCTTGCACTTCCATTCTTTGGGACACCAAACCCAGATCATGGATGATAAAAATTGTGGCAACAAGGGTTTATCATATGGTTGTCGGTAGACTTGACTCACTTCATTAGTAGCTCTTCCCCTCCTATATGGACATGGTAGCTCTTGGCCAATGAGTCTCCTAATTCGAGCATTTTCATATGAAAAACCTATAAAGTAACATATGGTGGGAGCACTTATTTTCTTTTCTCCATAATTATGGTAAATGGAAAAAATGGAGAAAAAAAATCACACAGAAGACAAATAAATATTATCTCCAATCTATTTTATTTGTCATTTTAATCATATATATAAGAATTAAGGAATTCAAAATCAAGAATTAATTATAAAAATATTTCCTAAAATATTTTTATTTAATTTTTAATATCTATAATTACTTCATCTTATTAAACTTATAAAAAGTACGTTGTACTTAGAAGTCGGGAAAGGATAAAATTAGAAATTAATAATAAATTTTTTTATTGATATACGAAAATAACAAATAAAATAAATTAAAAATTTTTACTCAAAATGAAAGATAAAATAAGATAAAAATAGTATATAACAAGATAATGAGACCTTCCTGAGGGATTCACATACCTGCATAATGCCCAGAAGCACCAGCAGGACTCCTTGCCACCATTGACTTGGGAGACAAACAAAACACACAAAGAAATAAAAGTACAACCCAAACAAGTGAGATCCTCTTAGAAGCCAATAGTTTGGTGCACCTCGCCATGAATGCCAACATATCCTAATTTATAGCCAAACATCGGTTGATGGTGCTTGCCTTTCAAGCATTATATTAATTATTAAGTCTAATTTTGGCGATGTGTTTGTCTTTACTACACAGGTTTTGTCATTGGTGTCCTTTTGTCAACGGTATTTTTTTTTCTTGGGTGGGGGGGGGGGGGGGATTTGTGTCTTCGTCATGCTTCCGCCTATTCGAGGTCAAGGGCTGACATGGATGACACAGTCAAATAGCCATTGTAATTTCTCTAATTTGCAAAAGGAAATAATTCCATTTCTATTTTCATCTCTAAATTAATTTCGTCTCAAATTTAGATTTAGAGAAAGATACATAAATATGCCAAAAATAGCAATATAATAAGAGGAAAGCATTTGACACAACTAATGATGGTAAAGCCAAGCCCCAAATTCGTGTCATATGCATCTATATAGTTACAATAAGCTAGAATTATATAATCACGATTACGTTAAAGAAAAGATAGGTTGTCCTAACTCTTGAGTAATATAAATTGTTCTGAAGGTCCTTATAATTTTACTCAATTTTTAATTTGGTCCTTATAATTTAAAAATTTTTAATTAGGTCCCTACATTAAATAAATTATTGTAATCAAGTCCTTAGAGTAATCTCAAATTACAAAATTTTTTAAAATTTTATATAATTTAATAGGTCTTAACTTAATTTTGTAAGTTCAAACATAAAAATTTATTCAATTTAACTATCAATTTTGCAATGATAGATTGCTCTAGGGATTTAATTATAAAAATTTATTTAATGTAAAGATTTGATTGAAAATTTTTAAACTATAGGAACTTAATTAAAAATTGGGTCAAATTACTAGGATTTACAGAATAATTAAACCTATATTATACATGAGTTCCATGAACAATATTTAAAACGCTATCTGGCAATCTAGGTTTGTCAACTCCAGTTAGGTAGAATATTGCTTTGCTAGCCCCCATAATGTTTGTCTAAAACAATATCAAACCAAAAATTCACATATCATAGGTGAAAAGAGCCCTCCAAATTTCTTTGTCATGATTTTGCATTTGTAAGATATAACGTGTTGAAAAATAAGGGTAAACCAATCTGAAATATTCCATTGACACAGAAGTGCAAATTTATATGAAATAAAGTTCCACTTAACATGTTGATCTAGTTGTGTGCATTTCTGGAAGAAAAGAACATATATGAGGTATAAATTAAAAGTGATTATGATATCAAACAACATAAAAAAATGAATTCTATATTTGACCTTTTCATCAAAACATAAAATTTGGGCAAACATAAGTATCCTTTTTCAATAATTGTACGAGTTTTATATAATGAAAATAACTCTATCTTTTTTATAACTTTTTATCAACTAAATTGATCAGTTTGGATTTTCTACCCATTGGTCGCCATCTTACCACACACAAGGGGAAAATATCCCTCTTCTCAATCTAGCCACCAATCTCTGATCCTCAATCCACTTCTTCACATATGCCTCTTATTTATGGCAAATATACCCTCCACCCACTATAAATAACATAGTATGGGAATTGTAACGTCCCGATTTCCGGCCTCCTTACCCAGATTTTCTGATTTCCGACTTAACCATGGATTGGCTTGACTTTCCCGATTTCTGACGTTATGCGACTTCATGGTTGATTGTTCAACCAAAATAAGACACGATTCCCGACCTACGAGTTAATGGACGTGAGATCGGATCGCTGAGTTGGTCTCCAAGTTCGACAAAGATATACGGGTTTCGACCTCATACTTCATTCCGAAGCTTCACATAACAACGGACATCCAACTTCACCTTCAAGTTTCCCTGAATTCCGACTTCATCTTCGAATTTGATATAAACTGGATTATTTCCTACTTCCGAGTCCATCTTGCACAATTTCCGACTTCACGTCCTGTCCGATTTCCGATTTCAACTGGCATAATTTCCTACTTCCCGACTTAACCTTCAAGTCCAAACAACACGAACGTGATTCCCGATATCCGACTTCATGTCTCAAAGACAACGTACCCAGTTTCCGATCTCATAGTTTATCTCCTAGTTTCAGCAAGATGTACCCGATCTCCGACCTAAGGCCTCATGTTTCAAAATAGTGTACATGGTTTCCGACCTCCGAAGTTATAGTTTAACACAATAAAGAGTTCCTGCCTTAGAGTTGAACTCAATGGACATGAGTTCAAATCTTTGGTTTGATTTCCAATCATGCGCGATTTCCGATATCCGAGATTATCCCCAGGAGACTTCCATTTCGGTTGGTGTTCCCGAGTTTGAATTGGGAGTTCCGAGATTATGTGATTGTAAGCTATCGACTTCCGACATCCGACCTTGCTTCCAAGTTTCAAATAAACCAGACAAGATTTCCTCAAGTTACAAATAAGATGGGATGATTTCTAACATCCGACTTCAGCTCAAATGGTACGAGTTCCGACTTCAAGCATAGTAGAGACGAGTTCCGATTTCAGGTAGAATGGAAGCATATTCCACTTTTGGGACGTCGTGGAGAGCAGTTTGTGGGATGACGTGGAAAGCAATTTGGCCACAATGGTGGGAAACATGGCCGAACTTCAATCACAAACTCTCAACCAATCAACACTTACAATCCCAACTACCTCCATGTATTTAAGTCAGACTTCTCTTCTCATTTGAGGTTGATTTACGCCTCCTTCTCTCCCTCTTGTTCTAGCCTCCTTCTTCCCTTCTCTCAATCAACTCCATCACTCCTTCAAGCTTAGCAAGGTTCTAACACTTCAAGTTTCAGCACTTAGCTCAAATCATACTCCAAAGAGGTAGGATTCTATTTCTGTTCTTAAATTACTTATATTATGATTGCATGAAATTGTACTCTTTTTCATGTATTTGATGAATTATTGGATGGATTATGATTGGATTAATAGGAGATCTTGAGTTGGAATTATGGTTAGAAGGAGAAAATTAGAAGGAATGGAGAATTAGGATGCTGTCTTAGGGAAGAATTCCACGGCAGTCTATACGGCGGAGTGTACGGCGCTGCCTACAATTAGTTAAATCTGATGAAACTATTTTTAATGAAAGTAGACATTTAGGGCTTTCCATACATGTATCATATAAGGTCATTGGATTAGTATTGAAAGAGATATGAATTTTTGAAGTTTGACCTAAGAATCAGGGCTTTCATCCGGGCAGGGTGACTTGAGGAGGGTATATCTCACCCTATACAACTCTAAATTATGTGAAACCAACTTTGTTAGAAAGCTTACATATAGGGGAACATCCTAACATGAAATTTCAAGTTTTTTATGACCCCAATTGATCCCAGTGGTTCGAGGAAATTACCCTATGTCCAAACTGAGTCAAAACAGGGTAGTTCAAAAAGGTGGAATTTCAAGACTTATAACTCGAGCTATACTAAAGAAAATGGAATGAAACTTATTGCAAATGAAAGGTTGTTCTGTTAGCTTCAATATGAGATAAATTTCGTATGATTTGAGCTTAGTTTCGATTTTTAGTGAATTTATACTTCCAAGAGTGTAATTCGGACTAGTGACCAAACAAGCTGAGGAAAAATTTAAATATCTTGAGTTATACAAATCAAAATGATATGGGACTAAAGAGGTTAGAAAGTAGACATATAGAACTATGATATATCCAAAATTTAGGTTTAAATGAGTTGAATTGAGGTAAAGGTGGATTATACAAATTCGGGCAGAACTGAATAGAATTGGCAGAATGGCCAAATTGATGGTTTCACAAGTGTTAGTGGACATATAAGGTTTGAGTTGAGAATTGCCACTTTTACATTGATATATATATATATATATATGTTAAATTGATTATATTGCTATGACTGAATTGTCTGTGAGAACTGGCACTATTCATGGGGAAACGGAACTGATCCGTTATGCTGCCGGATTTATGGCAGAAGTCTATGAAACTAGGAATGTTTGTATGCAAGAATGATATAAGTATGATATGAGGTATATGAGAATAAATCAAGAAGCAGTATGATATGAGGTATATGAGAATGAATGATGAAGCGTATATATGAGTTCATTCAGCATGTTTATGCATGATCATGTATAAGAATAAAAAGACATGAGTATATTAAATGTGAATATATTGAATATGGGTCTCTTCACTTGGAGGCAGTTATTTGAGATCCCTCCCTGTGAAGGTAATTAAATGATAAAGATATGGATCCCTTCACCTGGAGGCAGTTGCACATTGGGTCCCTTCTTGTGAAGGCAGCTAAAACTTGGGTCCCTCTATGTTGGAGGCAGTTGCACATTGGGTCCCTCCAACTTAGAGGCAGTGGGTCCCCTTGCGGGTGAGTCGGTGTAACGACGGTCACGAGTTGAGCAGACGAGCTCACTCCAAGGCCAGGCTACCTAAGGGCAGTAAAGACTAAAGACTAAAGATTAAAAGATATGCAAGCACCCCACTCACATGAGGCATGGCATGACCCAGCTAATGTAAGTACCGAATGAAGATCCCATATTCCTAAGGAATGTGACATGGCAATCACGCTCTGATGGGGTATGACATGGCGATCATACTCTAGAATGTGGCATGTACAGATTTTATGATGAAAATAAAGATGAAGAAAGAAAAGTAAATTTCATGTATATGCATATATGCAAGTACAAGTAAGGTTATGTGCAGACATTATGTTTCCAGCATATTGATGCTATGTGTATTTTAAAATGTTGCAGTTATTATTCATAGTATTATTCATGAATTAATTTTGTGTAGACTTCCCCAAATGCCAAGTGTATGATTAAAATAAGCTTTGCTTCGGATATTATATTTTCGAACTATAAAATTAAACAGTTTGTAAAGTATGTTCACCTTTTTCATAATAAATCAAAGCAAACTGGAGATGATAACGATGACATTATGTATGATAATTAGAGAATCCTACTGAGAATTTATAATTCTCACTCCTATTTCCGTGTTATCTCCAGATAGTTCAAGAAGTTTCCGAAGACGGCTGAAGTTACTGTCAGATAAGGTCCGCTCAGGTAACAGTAACAACTCCAAGGTGTGGTACTATGACTTAAGCATAGTATTGTACTTGGGAGGGTGTTACAGGAATGGGTCAAGGAGGTTAATCTGAACTTAGATACTAAATCCCCTCTCTATCTCTAGTACACGCACACTCTTTTTCTCTTTGGGAGAGCTTTATTTCTTTCTTTTTTTAGCTCTCTACCACCATGTCTAGTCACTCTTAGGTTGTGATAAGTAAAACTGCTCTCACTATATAACCTAATGCGTAAGCTACACGCAATATCTCACCATCAATATGGTCGCAATGTGCAACACACGGAATACTACCTACGAAAACCAAAATGCAAATGCCACAAGCAATTTGCACTTATCTTCTTCTTTCTCATCTTTCACGTTGTGTCATTTGGTCGTGGCATTCGGATATATACTTGATCTGTGTAAAAAGAATCTAAAGGTGCCTTCTATGTTGCTTGTCATTTGTTTCATAAGCTTTGTGAAAGATGCCAACAGGAGGTAGCCTGTCTCCATTTTAAGTATTTGAATTTGTTTTTATGAGACGCATTGCATTTTTATTTGTACGAGATACTTTGCGTTTTTATTTAGCCATTCAACTTGTTAAAAAATGTTGTCATTATGAATTCAACATGTTTATATCACGTTTTTATCTATTATTATTACCACATAATATCTTTATGATTTCACCCTTCACAAATTGAAACTTGAAACTTGAAATGATCAATAAGCCCCGTTAATATTCTAGTCAACATTTCGTTTAGTGGCAACAACGTCATGAGCACTGCTGTTGGTCGATTTGTATCGATTTCTTTTAGGGGTACATTTGTATGATAACATCAAGCTAAAGCCAATCTTAATTATCATTTATTATAATTGATATGATTTATACAATTTTATCATCATTATTTATAACTAATATGATTTATTATTATCATTGATTGTAATTAATATTTATTTGATTTTAATTATGACAGTGAATTAGAAGAGTGCCTGTACACTTCAATAATTATTGAATTTTCAATTTTATTTAAATCAATACATTCTTTCTAATTTTAAATCATTGTAAATATTACTAAAAGGTAGATTTATAACATTTATAGTTAATTTAAAATCTATTATAGCACGCGGCTAAGATTTTTATTTTTAGTTTTTTGGTATTGATGTGACTTTCGCATATGTAACATTGGCGTATTGGTATTATTTATGTCGTATTTGAATTTTTTTTTTCCTCTTTCCTTTCCAAGTGCACTCTTGTAACGTTGTGGATGTCCATGAACATTTACTACCTTTAATTAGTATTCACACTATTGTTAGAAATTATCTCTCTTTAATGAACATTGATATTACAACGATTATACTATTCTATTTATATAAATTAATTCATTTCCCTGAATTGTTTTCCATTTAATTTATTGATTGACATACGTTTCTCTTTTAGTTATTATAAGATTTTTCTCTCAAGTTAGCATTTTCATTCTGATTTACCAGTCAATTCTCTTTAATTAGTATTAATATTCTTATTAATAAATATCTCCCTTAAATTTGTATCTATATTCCAATCAATGGTTATTTCTCTTTAATTAGCATTATTATCCTTATTTCCAGTTATGTCTCTTTAATTAGGATGATGCTTATATTTGCGATTTTTTCCTTTTATAGCGCTTGACTATAATTTTATGACTATTTGTGTTGTAATCTTTTAGATTAATTGATATTCCTGTTTTCTCCCACATTTAAAATATGTATACTTCTTACAACATAATTGAAATGATTTATACCCTTTTATCACATACATTTAATTATAGTTATATATAT
Organism: Pterocarpus macrocarpus; assembly: GCA_031439585.1. NCBI lineage: Eukaryota > Viridiplantae > Streptophyta > Magnoliopsida > Fabales > Fabaceae > Pterocarpus > Pterocarpus macrocarpus. The sequence goes on along the minus strand of CM062516.1, from coordinate 12,416,892 downwards.
TATTTTAATAAATGTAAAAAAACATAATTTCAGCACAATAGTAAGCATTAGTGTTTGTAACTGACATCCAATTCATGGTAATTAGCATTAATGTTGAGATTTCCTGCTATAATTTGTAGGCCATTAATTGTCCTTATTTAAATGTGTTCATAGTATTTTTATCCCTTTTTTTTCCCTCTCCCATCATCTCTAACATGTGGTCAAAATAAATTTTGAAAAAGGTTTTTGGTACGGTTGTTGAAAGGGGTTTTCGAGGAAAAATCTCGATTCCAAGAATATGTGGATTCCAAGACATTAGTGGATAAATAATATATTTATAATAATTTTATAAATAATATTTTATGCACAAGGTTTTAAATAAAAATGTGGGATCACTCATACACGTAAATATCATCTCGAGTGATTTAAAGTACTCGAATTAATCACCTAATACCTTGAATTAATTCTAAAAAATCCCATATTATTTTTTGAGCATGACAAATCAAAGGAAATAATTCTACAAAAATTAGATAGACATGTCATGAGAGTAGTCAAAGTAAGTGGTTAGAAATGGTCACACCCTATGTTAGGTAAATGAGTGGATATGATCGTGCCACATCAACCCCAATCGATGGATTAATCACCACCACTCCTTCCAATAAATATCACAACACTCTTATCCTTGCTTTTCTCTCCCTCATCCATGGCCAAAGCACCTACACACACATCATCATCATATTCTCCACCTTTTTCCTCATCACCACCATAACCATGAGCTTCAAGCTCATGATTGATGGCTTTCTTGGTCTCAAAACACTTTGCTCTTTTTATGACAATTAATTCTCATCTCTTCTTCTTCAAAACCCCTGAAATAATTAAAGGATTCAAGTTATTTATGGAGCTCTTCTCATCCCTTGAAAGTTGCAGCCATTAGAGGGGGATAAAGTTAGGAGTTGCTTTTGGGGTCTTTGCTTCCATAGTTCAAAGAACCATGAGGTATGTAACTCAAATCCTAGTTTCTTTCTTCTAATTTCTGGCACCATATATGCTGCCAAACCCTAGGTCTTTCACCTAATTTTGATGATGGTTTTGCTGGTTTATTGTTGATTGATATGGATATGTCATAGTTTTGAGTCTATGAAGGTGTGTGGAACTTGTTTATGAGCATGGTTGGTTTATTATGTGTGTGAATGCTTGCGATTGATGTAGGGCAAAAATTAATGAGGAAGGTTTAAGTTCTTAGTTGATGATGATGCTCCTTAAGCTTATATTAATGCATTAAAACTAGTAAGACATGAGTTAGTGAAAGGAACAAGCCAAGAACCCAAAAAGATTCATAAATAGAATTAAGTTAAGCTGTACAATTTTAGCCAATAGGGAACTCTTGGACCATAACCTGAGCTAGGATCTTCAATTGAAGTGAAACCAATTTTAAATGAAACCTAACTCATAGAGAGTATACCCATGAAATTTGAGATCCATTGGACTTAAAATGAATAGGTTATGAATTTTTGATGTAGGCTATAGGTAGAGTAACATGGATTGGAGCATCATGTGTTCTAACGGGCATACGCCCTATAGTCTTTTAAATTAAGTGCAACTAATTTTGTTAAAATGCAAACACATAGAAGAAAAGTCTTTCAGTGGGTTGCTCCTAATAATTTCATGAAGTTATCCCATGCTCTGTAGGTGTCAATATAGGGCTACCCCGCTATAGAGCTTGTAACTTAAGCTTTGCTTAGCCAAATTGAGTGAGACTTAGTTTGTTCGAAAGTCGATTAAAGTGTAAGCATATAAAATTTCAAGGCAAAATAATAAGGGATGGATTTTTAGGAATTTATATAAGTTAGCTACCCAAAAATGAGAGTCTAAAACAAGAAAGTGGTGATATTTAGCAAAATCATAAACCTTGTTTTGTGCAGTTAATATCTCAGTCCCTAGAGCTTGAAATTGTGTGAGATCAAGTTAGAACCAAACTGGGAAGTTTTAGTATTAACTGACCTAAAATGAAATTACTATGAATTTTGTAACATTGCTATCGAGGTTTGAAGTTGAAATAGGACAGCCTCACTTGAGGCAGTATAACTTAGCTTATACCTGTTAAAATGTGATAGGATCAAAAAAGTTGAGTAAAGGACATGATAAGGAATGCCTCTATAAAATATAAGGATGAGATGAAGAGAAACAGATTTATGGTGAATTTCTAAAGCAATGACAGATTTCAAGTATGCTATGCTATGTGTCTTTAACCTCGGAAAATGTAATGCATGCAAAAATTGTATAAAGGAAATGAAGTATTAGGCCTCCACCAAGTATGGGCTAGGACAATATGGTCACAGACAATAGATACTTAATGTCATGAGCATACAATATATTTAAAGAAAGAATATTTTGAAAGTAAAGTTATGAAGCATGTGTATAAGTATATATAACATCCTCATACATAACCATATATAAGAATGTACAAGGTAACGTGAACTTGCAAGTTAATTTAGCGATACATTGAGCCTCCACCTAGTAGTGGGGTAAGATGATATCATCACAAGTGATTACTTTGACTAGCCCCTAAATAGATTAATGGGAATATAGATCAATGTAAGTGTCGGAGAAAGTAAGTGCAACAATCACGTATAGGAACGAGCTTGCTTGGTCGTAAAAAGCAAACGACTAACACTGTTGTTCATGTTACAAGTTAAAGAAAGAACCAAAAAGGCAAGTGCACTTGCATGATTCAGTTTATGTGCAATTACATATGCATGTTCCATTATTTTATACTGTACTGTATAGCTACCATTATTATGATTGGAAATTATACTATTATACCTACCCTAAAAGGTGCCAAGTGGTTGTTAAAGCAATCCACTTTGAGAAATATATTTTCAAACTTAAAATTGAACGTGTGCTCTCTCTACTTGTTCGCATTTTCATAATAAATTGAAGCTACTGGAATACTTATGGTAACACCTTATGTGCTTAGTAGATGGAGTGTACCTATTGAGAATTTTAAATTCTCACGACCTATTTGTATATCTTTGGAAATATTCCAGTATAAAGGATGTGCTTTCAAGTCTGTAGTAGAATTTTGGGACTTCTACGAATTGCATGATGTGGGCTTAGGGGTCTAGCACCCAGAGCTCTAGCTTGAATGTCAAGGCAAGTTGTTAGTGTAATGAAGTGAAGAATGTAGAATAAGAAATATTTTGTGTATAAGTAGTTAAGTTTAAACATTTATATTTTAAATTATATCTCCTTACATAATTCAAAATTTTGCAAATCCTAAATTATTCATGAAATACTATACTAAAAGGCCATATGTTATGTTTTTCTCAATTTAAAATTTTCACAGAACCTATAACAATTGCTAAATATAACCTTGTGACTCAAGCATAGCGTATATATTTATGGGGTGTTACAGGAAGAATAGATGTGTTCCAAGATGTACTTGATTTAATTAATCTCCTATGTGTTGAAAGGTTTGAACCTTACATCTGCAAAGAAAAGGAACTAGATTGTCTTTTTTCTTTTTCTTTTTTTTTTTAACTTTTTTTGTCTTCGACCATGAATATTCGATTAATCTTTGGGCCACCGACTACATGGGGCTCGAAGAACTAAAGGACCAATTAAAGGTGCAGCATCTCCCAACACAGGTTTCTCCACTTCTAGGGCTCAAACCTAAGACCACTGGTTTAGGGATTTGAGCTCCCTATCATGCCAACCAACCATGTGTTGGTAACGAAACTAGATTTTAGTTGTGATAGACTTGCACTGCCATGGCATAATTAACAGATGCTAACGTAGCACAAACGATGCTGACATGGCACACATATGAATCTAATGTGAATTATGATGTGGTCAATATTTTTCATTAGTTATTATATAACAGAAAAATGATTAAGGATCAAATTAAAAATAATCTATAATATAAGGATCAGTTTAAAAAAATTTAAAATATACATATATATAAACCTAATTAAGCTTTTATGTATATATATATGTATATATACCCTAATGCTCTTTGTTCTCTTCTCTATCTAGTATTTCATTATATGGGTGTTTTTTTGATTTTTTTGGGGGGGGGTGTTGCCATATTGTTCTTTGGTGGCAGCCTCACCATTTTCTTTTTCCTTTCATTGTTAGCATTTTGTGTCTTTTGTTTTATTTTTGTTGTCCTTTTTATTGGTGTTTTTTGTTGTCCCCTATGTGCCCTTCTAAATTTTTTATTTTGATGATTTTATAGATGACAGAGATGTTCAGATTTATTTAAATGGGATTGTAATATATTCTTTAAATTGTAACACTTTTCGCGTTAATCTCTTTTATAAAAGATACTTAGATATTGATAGACTTCGGATAAAAAGTAGAGTCATAGATCGTTAGTTAATTTAGAATGTCGAATGTGTTTATTTTTTATTAAACTTGGATTTGATATATCTTTTTCAATTTATAAATTTTGTTAGGCCTATATATGAATGAATTTTTCTTTCTCATTGGAAAAAATCTGCAAAGAAAAGGAATTAATTTCATATCCTCTAAGTCTCCTCTTATTCGTTGAAAAGGTCAAGTCCTTGGTTAGTTAGATTTTATAAACATTTAACAAACCCATCAAAAAAAAAAAAAAAAAAGAAGAAAACATTTAACAAAGCTATATGCACACATATTCAACATATGGAAGAGATATGTTCAAGACACGTTTCATGTTGAATAAATTCAAAGTCGTTGACTATCCTATTATCCTCGAAAGTGTTAAGTCGTCCTTTATCAGTTGATCATTTTTTTTTTTTTTTGGCGTCTATTTTCATTTAGTAGCTTGTAGGATAACTGGGATCTTGTTTGGGGATATCTAGAAGTGTCAATGAGGCACCAATTTTATAGTGCAAAGGACGAATTACAATAAATTAAAGCTTAATTGGGTTGTTATAGTTCATGAACAGTTTTTTATTGAGTAAGATTTTTATTTCAACACTGTAGTTCTCCAAAGATATGCCGTTATAACACTTTAGTCTACCGTTAAAATGTTATAATGCCAAATCTATAATGGACTCAAGTGTATATAATTAATTTTTTGAGGAATAAAATATTAAAATAAAAATCTTTTAGAGATCAAAATATAGTCTTACTGTTAACTTAATTAAAATATTGATTTCATCTCTAATTTTTTTTTTCTTTAATACTCAATCTTGTGTATATAATGTAAAGGGGTTAGGAATTGTTTTGTATAAAAATAATAATTTTAAAATTCCAAATCTAAATATCACATGCAAAATTTATTTCAAGTTAGTTATTTAGTTTTACTGCAACTAATTGCATTTGGATATCTTAGATTAAATATAAAAATTAAAGATAAAAAATCAAATCAAATGGCAGATTTTTTTTTCAATAGAGGATAAATTTTTTAATGTGAAAAAATAGGTAATACATGTTTTATTTCTAAAAATAGGCCACTCTTTAATTTTAATCTTTTAAAATAATGTAATCTAGTTTAGTTTTCATATTTTTTAAACGTAAATGTAAATAATTTTTGAGAATTTTAAAAAATTATATGTTTCATCTTTATAGCAAGAATCATTTACACCCAATTTGAAGAAAACGAGAATTTTGAAAGAAAATTAAATACTAAAATCAGATAATATTATACTTTCAAAGATAAAAAATATTTAAGTTGAAAAAAATACAAAGTATTCTCATAAAGAGAAAAAAAGGAAAACAAAACATATAACACTTAGTAGATCCAATCTTGTATAATGAAATAAGCCAACTCCACGTATATTGGTGTTCGATGCCTACAAACATATATTGGTGAAAACAAGTTCCAGTTTCACTTAACTTTATCATAATAATATACTAAACCATTACTTTATCTAGGATGCTTCCTCCGTTTTAGAAATACTTGAAATTTTAGGATTTAAACATAGATTAAGAAAAATAAGTAAAGTGTTTTAATAATAATAACAAGTAATTTAATTTTATAAATTATTCTTATATCGAAATTATAATCTTATCTATGTTTTTAGTGGTTACTTTATTAATAATATAATTAATATAAAAATAAAATTAAAAAATAAATAATATTCATAATATTGAACAGAAGAGAAAAATTACACTTTGATTCTTGAAAATTTTTGTATTTAAACCCTTTAGTCCTCAGAAGATCAATTATATACACTTAAGTTCCCCAAAGTATAGTGATATAATACCAAATCTTTAGGAAACTTAAGTATATTCAATTGATTTTCAAGAAGTAAAATGTTAGAATAAAAATGTTTCAACCAAAGTGTAGTTTTATTCGTTTTTATTTCTAGCTAACATAGTTGACACCCATTCATGAAATAGCCCATTAACTTAGTTTAAATATGCATAGGCTTACTTTTCATATTAAAATTTAACTTTATTTAAAAGAATGGGGTAGTAAGAACTGAATTTTTTAGGTCAAGTAGATTTTAGATCCTTTATCTTTTTTTTTTTAATTTAATTTCTTATCTTTAATTTTTTTTTCAATTTGGTCCCCTTATGTTTGATCAAATCATCTTTAATTTGGTTCCTAGTTATCCTTACGACATATAACAAATAGAAAATTCTTGCATGTTCCTTTAATTATGTGACAGAAAAGTGATCAAGGACCAAACTAAAGATGATTTGAAACATAAGATACCACATTAAAAGAAAATAAAGAGAAGGAACCATATTGAAAAAATATATATATATATATATATATATATATATATATATATATATATATATATATATAAAGGATCAAAAAACCCTTTTTTCAAAAATTTCTCAACTTATATATAAAAGTTTTAATACATGATTAACTTGCTTAAAGGGTAAATCACACACACTTGTATGTGTATACACACACACATATATATATATATATATATATATATATATATATATATATATATATATATATATATATATATATATATATATATATATATATATATATATATATATATACTTAATCATTTACCTTTTAATTAAAAATTACCTTATTATTAAAAAATATCGTATTATTAAAGAAAAAATCTTTACTTAAGTTTATCAAAACAGCCTTACTAAAATTTTGATAAAATAAATTATTTAAATTTCAAATAATTTCATACACATAACTTTAATTAACTTTGCTCATGATGGAAACTGGTAGATGTAGAGATTTTCATTTTATATTCACAAACCCTACAAAAACTCTCATGAAGCTACCACAAACCCTACATAAACTCTCATGAAGCTACAATGGTAGCATCATCCCACTCTAATTTTTTTTGAGTGGATCATATCAGCCCAGCTTGAAGTTTGATGCAAGAGCAGCTTCTTTATTCTATTTTATATACTTAATTTTTACTATAATTTTTTCTTAATGTAATTAGCAGTCACACAATTAGCATATGATGTTTTAATGAACTCTAAACATTAAGAGTGTGTTTAAATGGAGTATTTTTAGGGAATTTTCGTTGACCTAGTATAGTTTTTTTTTTTTTTTTTGGATACTAATCCATGTCAAAGGAATTAAATTGGCTAAAACATTTAGTTCCTATAAAATTAGCAAATTTTGATTTTATTTCTTAATTTTTTTTTATCCAAATATTTTCAAAAGTTTTGATTTTAGTCCTAACCATTAGTCTACCTCCATTAAGTGATGACATGCATGATGATGAGTCATGTCACCCTCCCATATGGCAACTTAAGTATGATTTTAGTCTCTATAATTATAAATCATTTTAGTTTTAATCCTTGTAATTTTTTTGAAAAAATCAAATAAAATCTCTTTCCACTCTTCCACCCTTTCTCCAGCCCCCACCCTCTTCCTCCCTTCCCTCTCCCTACCTTCTAGCCCCCACCGATTAAAGAATTGACATCCAAACTTTACCCAATAAAACAAAAGGATAATCCCTAAACACCCCAAGCCTAATTCACACTTAATTTCATTATTAATAGAACAAAAAAAAAAAAAACATGACACAACATAAACAAAATTTAGGGCACAAAAATGCTGGGAGGGGGGAATAGGGGTGTGGAGCTGTGGCTAGCATCTAGCAAGGGAAAGCATGATCAATGATGGTGAAGACAAAGTTGGTAGCACTGTGGTGGAGAGGTGATGGCAAGATGGTGATTTTGAAGTAGTGGAGGTATAACATGACGACATGGTGATTTGCAGTTAAACTCATGTAAAGGGTGCTTCATGGTTGCATGATGGTGACATGGTCAAGAAGAAGAAGAGGTGACACGATCATGGAGGAATGGTTACAGTGGCTATTGACGGTGCAGCTAGGCAGAGAATAGCGGCTACATGATGGAAGCTTCAATAGCAATACTATGATGGCAGCAATGGCTAGGCAAAGGATGTGGTGGTGGTATGCTCACGATCTCTTTATGGAGAGGGGGGAAGAGGGGGGGGGGGTTGGAGGGGTAAAAGGGATGGGGTCAAGAAGAAAGGGAAATAGGAGGGGAAGGGGGAGATGATGAATGTTGGAGGGGGACTATGGTGGAAATATGTGTTTTTTTTTTTTTTGTGTGGTTAGAAATAGAGGGATTAAAACCAAATTGATTTATAATTATAAGGATTAAAAATATATTTAAGTTGTCACATGAGAAGGGTGATGTGACTCTCCTTCATCCACATCATCAGTTAACAGAGGCAAGCTAGTATTAAAGACTAAGATCATAATTTTTGGAAATATCTGGATAAAAAAAAAAATACAAGGACCAAAATTGGAGTTCACTATATTTATAGAGACCAAAAGTTTATTTAAGCATTTAAAGTTTCAAGTATTTCTATGAGGTATTTCCTACACTTTAAAATAGTGGATTTCAAATTTCACTTCCTCAAAAGGAAAAATTCTCTCTTCTCTATCCTTTATCTCTTGATTTCTTCCTCCTCAAAGTCTACCACCATTCGTCGTCCACTACTTGCTATCCACTGCCCACTATCCACTACCTACCATTTGCTGGTTGTCACCTACCACTCATTCTTGCCACCCCATTGGTCTCAAGTTTAGTCTTGTATATAGAAAAAATTAGTGTTGGAAGAACTTAACTCTGTATAGGTTGACCCGACTTGAATGAGATCATATACTAGTTGCTACATTAAAAATAGAAAAAGAAGAAGAAAAGCATTTTCGATATTATCAACATCTCCCTCTGCACTCTTTACTATTGATGATGCCTTCTTCATTTAATCAATGAAAGGCAACACTTTGTATTAACAAGAAGCATCTTTCATAACTTATTTTATTTTTTATTGTAATGATTCATTTATTCTAGGAATAAGTCTTGTATAATTACTTTATTCAATAACTTTTTATAAACATTGAATTTACTTAATTGGATCATTGAATTTTGTGATATTATGTTGATGATTAAACATGCCAAATATCAAAAAATTAGACATTGTTAGATATATAATCTAACACTTAATACTTACTTATATTTTCAAAAATATATTATACATCAAAATAAATTGGGACAATGAAGTATCAAATTATTTTTAAATTGTATGAAATTTTGTAGACTTAATCTACTTAATGGGAAGTTTTAATTCGACAGTTAAATTGATGAATAATGTTCATAAAAATTTATTCAATAGATTAAGTATGTTGTCACTTAGTCTTTGAGTAAGTGGATTTTCATCCTATATTTTATGTGTTTTTTTTTAAAATATTTACTAGTCTAAAGTCAAAATTGCTAAAGGGTTTGTTTGGTTTCTATTTTTATTTCTCATGTTTCCTATTTTTAAGATTTTGTAAAGGAAGTAGTGAAAATAATAAAATCCTATGATTCTTATATTGTGGAAGGCACTATGAAAGCTATTTGTATTCTCTGGAGGATGATTGTGTGGAGAGTGTCGATCAAGCCGAAGATTCAATTTTGAATGAAGTTAGAAAGGCTTGGGAATTGGATAAGAGTTTAGGTTTCTCTTCCACAAAATGAAATTCACATGATTTGGGCAATGGCTAAAGATCGTAATTCTAAGAAGGAGAAGAAAGTTCAAGCTGCATGAAGGAAAAATTGAGATAGGAAAAAGGGGAAAGAAAATCTATAAGGTGTTAATCTTGTATTGTCGTGGTGTTTTAGTTGGAGTTTTTCTATGCGGTTTGTGCTCAGGTGGTCCCTTTTGCTAATGTTACAAGATTAGTAAGGACTAGTAGGCCATTTGCTCGTGGTTGTGGGGTAATCTTGATTAAGCTATCCTTGGTTCAAGATATTTTGTAGCAGTTTGATGGATTTGTTTCTCTTGAGTGCTATTAGTGTTTGTCTTGGTGCTATCATCTATTTATAGGTGATTGCTTTGTTGGCACCTTGTTGATCAGTTTAGGTGATATTTTCAGTTGTTATTTAGAAGATTTGTATTTTGTTTTTTTTTTTTGGACTTGATGTATCTTGTTCTTTGCTTCTCTCTATTAAAGAGTTCTGAACTTCAAATAATCGAAAAAAAGAAAATAGGATACTATCTTCTCATTTCATTTCCTATTTTCTTTTTTTTACAAAATCCTGAAAACATAAAATAAAAATAGGAACCAGACAAATCCTTTGTGTTTTAATACCCCTAAAAAAAAACTTTTTTTTTTTTATAAATTTGGATGCTTTAATAGAAACGCTTATAAGGCAATTGTTAAAATTGAGTTGAGTGGCGGCGAAGGTGAAATAAGTTTACAACATAATTAGTCTAACTGTCTAAGTATGATTAATTGGAGTGCTGCAGCGTGCTTAGGGACCAATACAATATGTTATGATCAGCACAATTTTTTTGTAAGTAGTAAATAGGGCACACTTTAATAAAATATTTATTATTCTTTTTATGCAATTAAAATATTTATTATTATACATATAATAATATACCGTGCGTATCACACACATACAACAGAGTTACTAGTTATATATAAACTAAACTCATAAGCAGAGCCATATGCCTCAGTTTGCACTTCATTCTTGCTATTGTGACAGACGACCCAGATCATGGATGACGATAATTGCCCCCCCAAGGATCATCTGCAGCCCTTAGGAATCTCCTAATTCGAGCCCTTTCATTTGAGAAACCTACAAAGTAATACAGGAAGACTTATTTTCACCATAACTGTTCCTATGGAAAAAGAGGGGAAAAAAAAGGAAAACGTACAAAAGACAAATGAATATATAACAAGAGGATAGTAGGGTTACTTAGACATAAAAAATAGATATGAGAATGAATGTCTATAGAGGGAAAAAGTCACTGAACCTTGCTCCCACTTGTTATCATAAGATGATTTGTGCTTTTTTCCTTTCTATATAAGTGTTTACTCTTATGTCCACTTTTATATCTAAACAATATCACTCTAATAAGAGAAGTGGCCCTCCATGAGGGATTCACTTACTTGCATAAAGCCCAGAACCACCGGCAAAATTCCATGCCGTTATCCTGGAAAAAAAACAAAGCACACAGAGAAATAAAAGCACAACCCAAACAAGTGAGATCCTCTTAGAAGCCATTAGTTTGGTGGTGCACATAACAATGAACTTCAACATATCCTAATTTATAGCCACACATCGGTGGGTGTTGCTTGGCTTTCAAGTATTATTTTAAGTATAATTTTTATGATGTGTGATTTGTCTTGTGCCACGAGGTTCTTTCATTTATGTTCTTTCGTAGGGAAATTTGTGTTTTTCTCCCGCATGCGTAAACTAAGTCAAGGGGTGCCATAAATGACAGGGTCAAATAGCCATTGTTAATTCCCTTCCAATATCATACGGTAAAATGAATTTTTATTTATTTATTTATTTATTTTAGAAAAACTTCTATATGAAAAGTAAAGATTTGAACCTTACATCAGCGAGAAAAGTATTTGATTTTAATTGTGATAGAATATCCATTAAATCTTATCTTATTGCCAATGAAAATTGGCACAGTTAATAAGAATCGTAATCATATACTATAAAAATGTGAATTCGATTCGCACTGTTGTTATGAGGATCTTATTGGTAAGTGATTTTATAAGTCTCCTATAATTATTTTATGAGTTCGGGGGCTGTGTCCTATCCTTAGTGGGATGATCGGTGTTGAATCTATCTAAACTTTTTATTTTTGCCAAAAAGGGAAAAGAAGAATCTCGTCTTATTCATTGAAAAGGTCAAGTCCTAGGTTTGTCAGGTTTTATAAATATTTAACAAAGCTATGTGCACCCATAGTCAAAAACTCAAAATATGGAAGAGATATGATCAAGTCATATTTCATATATTTATTAAATTCAAAGTCGTTAACAACCCTATCATCCTTGAAAGTCTTTAGTCCTCCTTTATCAGTTGATCTTTCTTTTTTCTTTTTTGGTTTATTTTCATTTAGTAACTTATAGGATAACTAGGATCCTGTTTTGTGATATCTAAAAGTGTCAACCAAGTAACATTTTTATTTTGCAAAGGATGAACTTTGATAAATGCCCAATTAGGTTGCCATAGTGGTGACTCATGATCAATTTTTTATTTCTAGCTTAAGCGGCTGACACCCATAGAACTCGGGTAAGAGATATGATATTTTGACATCTCATTTAGACTGTGTTTGACATATTATATTAGGTATGGTAGGATAAACTAATATTATATATTATAATCTTATCTATTATTTGGTGTAGTTAATATATTATATAAACTTATCCATTATAACCCCCTTATATATCAAAATGATAGATAATTTAATCAAGTTTATCAAGGCTGTATTAGTACTAATTAGCCTTTGATGCATAAATATTCTTTCATTCTTTATTTTTTTATATATTTTATTAAAATAAAAATAATTATAAAACAAATAATAAAAAATAAAAAATTTATAAATAAAAATAATATTAGTTAATAAAAAATATATTAATGATAAATATTTTTAAAAATAACTATTTAAACTAATATAAAAATGTATAAATAATAATTTATTAAAATATATAAATAATACTAAATAATACTAAATAATATTTAATACAAATTAAATTATATATAATAAAAACATTTATATACAATATATAATGCCATCGAATATAGGAATGCGATATCAAACCTAATTGAATTTTGATGTATAAACACTCTCTATTTCTTTCCTTCTAATTTTTTATATCTATGAAAAAAATAAAAAATATTCATTAAGAATATATAAATAAGTAAGTAAATAATTTTCAATATAAAATTATATTTATGTATAATACAAAAATAATTATAATAAATATTTAAACAATTATATTAATCTTTAGATTTTTAATTTAGTAATTACTAATAATTATATTTTGTTATAATCTATTTTTTCTTGTTATATTTTATATAATACAATATCTTATATAGTGACGTGCCAAACACTGCATAGTAATAAAAATTTTATCGTGCTTTATATAATCAGACCTTATACTATCAAACCTTATCTTATCAGATATGCCAAATGGACCCTTAGAGATGTCTACAGTGGCACCCTTGAAGATTAGGAGGAGACAAAATAATATAGAGTGGGTATAGAATACACATAAGATGGTAAAAGTGAATTTAATAAAATCGTAAAACATTTGAAACAAATTAAAAAAATAAAAAGTAGGGTAAGACCCATAAGCTTTAATTCTCCTCCTTCTCTGTCCATTGCTATTCAAAGTTCAAACCCATCAAATTTCTTCATCCTCCATTAGATGCCTTGTCGCTTAAACACATACAAGGCGTCTCTCATGCGCCTTTCTCCTCTCCCTCAAAGCATTAATTCATAAAAAAATATGAGCAAAATCATCCTTTCTCAAACTCTTCTTCCTCCTACCTCCCAAACTCTTCTCACCACTGAGCATCACTCTTCCTACTTGGTCCAAAACTCATCTCACTTAGAAATCCCTCTTTTTGCTGAACTCAATTGAAGTTTCTTTTCCTAGTCCTTGTGTTCATCCATACTTTGTTGAGTTGTTGTTGTTCGTTTCTATCCTGTTGTTCTATTGGATTGCTCATCTTTGTCATGCATCCAACCACTAGGTGGCTTCCCTAACGTGCATCCCTCCCAACATTAAAAAAGGTAAACAAACAATTAAGTATTTTTTGCCGAAAGTGGACTACATCCTAGCAAAATTGATTGACTATGGGAATTTGCACCAACAAATATAGCAAAAGGCATTTCATATTTGTTAAATATGTTGTGTCAAAACTCACAACATCTCTGAAGGCTTCATGTGCATCTTTACTTCTAGCATCTGTCCAAAATACATTTCTCATGTGGAACTCATCATCCAAATTAATGTCAAACCAAAAATTATTATTTTGTTCCTTCATCCTACAAAGTAATTTACCAAAGCTTTGACATCTTCTTCCTTTCTAATTGCACGCCTTTCATTATTAATGTAGTTCTTGACATCTCATTCAACAAATGGTAAATTCTTGTACCTTCTTGTATCCTATAGAATCGTCTGGAATGTTTTGTTGATCCTCGACTCCCCCTAGCCTCATCATTTAATTCAATTGTTCTCTTATCATGTTTGCTGATGCTCTTGCTTATTTTAATCATTCTTGCCTTTGTAGGGCTAGGTTCATGACAGTGGTCAAGAACCATTCTTTTTATAGACCATACTCCATCTCCTCCCTTTCTTGCACTAATCTTTGCCCTATATTTTGCAATTATAGTTGGGAGCATCTTAAAGTTGTTGGTATTTTTGACACATGGCTTCCCTTTTGTGTGCACGCAAGCATGAAATAATTTAGTTGTCCATCATCCCTTCTTTTTTTTTTTTAATTTTTTATCTTCTATCCAAAACCCTTTTGAGTTGAATACTTTCCATAAAATGATTTAGGGGCTGTTTGGCAATGATTTTTAAAAATAGTTTTCAATTTTTAAAAATGAAAAAACAAAAAAACATGTTTGGAAGGATGACTTTTTAAATTGATTTTTAAAAATTGAAAAACAAAATATGAGTTTAAAAAACAAAAAATGGAAATCAGTTTAAACATGTTTTGGGCTTTTTGTTTTGGGAAAAACACGGTGGCATCTTAGTAAATATGTTGAGTTGTTTGCATTGCTCACTCTTTGAATCCCATGGTCCCCCCAAGGCATGCCTCACTTATGCATTTTCCCTTATTAGGGGTCACGGGGTTGGTTGGTTTTCCTGTGTCAAGAAAGCATAATTCACACGCACAGTTTTGCAAATCTAGCTGTGGTGATGGTGCCAACATTCTATACATGACAGTGGACCATGGTAGAGTTAAAGGATGAATATTTTCATTGAAAAATATATTTGTGATTATTTTTAAAAACAATTATCCAAACAGATTTTTTTTAATCATTTAAAAACTATTTTCAGAATATTATTATCAAATAAATTTTTTTGTTCTTTTATTTTTAAAAATTGAATTTAAATTTACTTTTAAAAACTATTTTGAAAAACTAAAAAATAAAAACAATTTCAAACAAGCCCTTAATATTTTCTTCTGAATGAAATACCATTTGAACAATTGGCTCCAATGTTTCAAAATTGCCATTGATGTTATCAACCTCACCAACGGGTTCCACACCACCACTTGTATCATAAATGTTTGAATCCTCCATTGACTTGAATTACAAAGGATGAAGCCATCTACACAAAATAGGAGAAAAATAACAAATCTCTATTGCAAAACCCACCTCAACAAAGAAGCAACAATCAATACATTAAGAGTATACAAAATTGGATAATGTTGTTGATATAATAAGTGGACACGTAGTCATAGGCAAACAAAACAAACTATGTGTGAATCATAATAATGTACATGAATGGTATCACAAACCACAATTCTTAAAATTGGACCTACTTAACTTCTATTGTAATTAGTAACCATTATATTTATATTGGTGATTTGTTTTCTAGTTGCATGTAACAAACTGACTTTGGTCGTAACTTAGTAGTATCCCAAAGTTCTGCATGTAATTAGTAACTCGTATATATGTGTTGGTAATTTATACTCTAGTTGCACACAAGAAACTGATATAGTTGGTAAGTTAGCAACATACTTGAGTCTTTTTAGGACTTAGGAGTCCAAGATGGATTTATTTGTTATGGATATTCAACAAACATGTTTCATGCACCCTTTTCTCCTATGCAAATATATTAAAAAATGACGGTGTCATTGTTCTCATCATCCAACCCCAATAAAAAATGGTACTTTAATTTTTTTTCATTTTCAAAATGAAACTCTTCAAATTCCTTCTTCTTTTCTTTCCATCTCAAAAGAAATAAAGAAAGGAAAAAAAGGGTTTTAGTGGAGGACTATGGGAGTTGGTATTACTTGATGGCCTACATCAATTATTAGCATCTGTGAATCTTAATAGATATTCCCAGGATCGTTTATTTTGGAAATTTGACAAAAAAGGCCTTTTCTTAGTTAAGTCAACGTCTCTTGCAATCATGGGGGGAGTTCTTAGTCTAAGGAAATAAATAGCTTTAGTTTTACAAAATCCATATAGAAGGGTTTGTTGCCTCCTAGAGTGGAATTGTTAACATGGTTTGTATTAATTGGTTGGCTGTATACTAAAGACAGGCTTCATAGAGTTGGTATCTTATAGCAAGATCAAATTCTGTGCTCTCTATGTAAAAAGCATGTGGAAAGTATAGAACACTCTTTTTTCTCATGTGAATTTGCTAATTTTTTGTGGTGTCAATGGTTGAGGAAATGGACATGAATTGTGCTGCGCTAAAGGATCCTCTGAACTTTTTGGAGTCATGGATGGATAGCAGAGTAAGGAAGAACTGCAGAAAGGCTTGGTGGATTGCTTTTTTTTTTTTTTTTGTGACAATTTGGACTAGTTGGAAAAGAGGGAACAAATGTATTTTTAAGAATAAAGTGAATACAAAGGAGGTATCTTTGGAAATGGTTGTGTTTTATTTTAATCAATTGGTAAATGATGCAGGTATATCTAAAACTTGAAGGGCTGAGTAGTATTATGTGATTGAGTGGTTCCCTTGTGTCCATATATATAGATATGAGTAATTTCTCTATTCACTTTTATGGTTACAACTATAGGCAATGATTTTGGGCATTGTGTCTCAGGACATCACGTAGCAATTATTTGTGGCATTTAGTAACTTTGGAGACGCTTGTTGATGTTGCATTGGGACTCTCGTCTACAATCTCGATGGTTGAAGGTTTAGCTTTTTGTTCCCATAAGTGTGGGTGTGAGGTAAAAAGAAGAAAAAAGAAAAAAGAAATAAGGAAAAAGAAAAAGTGAGACTCAA
Organism: Pterocarpus macrocarpus; assembly: GCA_031439585.1. Lineage (NCBI taxonomy): Eukaryota > Viridiplantae > Streptophyta > Magnoliopsida > Fabales > Fabaceae > Pterocarpus > Pterocarpus macrocarpus. The sequence goes on along the minus strand of CM062516.1, from coordinate 12,399,733 downwards.
TGATAGAGTGAAAGAAAGGTATTTGAAGTGGAAAGAAAGAATAGAAATTTTTGTGTAGTAAGGGTGTGAATTAGAGTGAGTGAGAAAAAAAAAGGACATTGTGATAGTAAAGGTGTTTTATCTATCAAAGTTGGTTTTGTTTTGCAATTCAGTTTGATTCTTTGCTTGATCTATGCAAAGCTTGGTTTGTTATAGATGTTAATGTTGTTGTATGTTTGTGGTTTTAGTGTGCTAAGGGGTATTTTGTGAATGAAGTGGCTTCCCTTATGTCATTGTAAGCATATAATTGTAGTTTTATGTCACTTCTTGGTCACAACTATAGGCAGTATTTTTTGGAGTTGTGTCTCATGTTATCAAGTAGTTTTTTTTTTTTTTTTTTGCTGCTGTTGTGATGCTTGATGTTGTTATACCAAGTTTCTCACCTACCTTATTGGTGGTTGAAGGTTTAGCTTCTTGTAGTAGTAAGGAGAAAGAGACAAAAAAATATGAGTGAATAGTAAGAAGATAGGTATGGAGAAGAAAAATGGAAAAAGAAATAGAAAGACAAAATATGAGTAAGAAAATTTGAAGTGGTTAAGTATGGAGAAGAGAAGAATAGTAAGAATAGTTTTTTTTTTTAATGCCAAGATTGAGTAGGATAATGAGAGTAAGGGGGAAAGAAAGAAAGGATAATGATAAAAGGAAAAAGAAAAAAAAGAGTGAGATTGAGAAAATGTAAGGAGTGATATCTGACAAAGTTGGTTTGTTTTGCTATATAGTTTGTTTCTTGTTGTGATTCTACACATATTGTTTGATGTAGATGTTAGTGATGTTGTATATGTTTCAAAATATTTCATTATCCAGTCTCCAGTTCACATTTGTTAAGGCAACAAATTCGAGCATAAGGTCTTGAGAATTTTGATGTTATGAGGCTATACTCAGTTGGTGGCTTGGGGCATTTGTCAGTTTTGGGTGTGGTGCAATCAGGCTTAAGTCATGACATGTTGAAGTTGTGGATTATGATATCCTTGTCGATGGAACCTTGGTTTATGGATTATACATACTTGAAATTGATGCAGTAAGTAAGGTGTGGTGGGCTGGCTGTTATCGATTCCATAGTGGTGTTTTTGATCTTCTATATAGTGATGAACAGTTCTAATTCTTGTGAGGACAGTATTGTTACTTGAGTTCGAAATGCTATACTAGAAATCATCATCATAATGGCTAAGTTTTTGCAGAGATGTTGTTATGGTTTGATTGGTGTGCAATGAAGTTGTTGAGCCGAATTGTGTTGATCATGGACAGAGGTATAACTTAACTATTTCAGGACGTGGTAGTATTGATACATATTATAGGAGCAAGTTCTCAACTAATTATGGTGTCTTATTAATTTTGTTGAAAGAGGTTGTTAGTTGATTTGGTGTAGTTTACTTGTACTAGTGTATAGATGTCAATGGGTGTATAGAGGTATAACATATTATGGATGTGTGTGTCTTTGGGTGTCGGATGGATTTGATGTGCTACTCTATCATATTCATTTCTGATCTTTGTTACTCCTCACATGTACAGTGTGAGTGTTGCTTTCAACAATTTCTCAAAAAAAGAAACGGGTTTAGGGGTTCAAAGCAAAGGTCAAGAAAAGGTCACAATAAGGTTACAAATTTACTCATACAATTACACAAATGAAAAGAAACCATTTTCTCTTGGTCTTTCTATATTTACACAAGTATTTCTTCACTTCATTCCTATCTCTTCTTCCATCTTTTTTTGCTTCAAATGAGCAAAAGCTGATCATCTGAAAATGGAATTTGATATAGTCTTAAATTCCTAGGTTAGAAGAGTTGAAAATTAAGAAAAAAGTGTTAGTTACCTTTTTTTCTATTGTAAATACATCACACTAAAACAATAGATCCTTACCCTTGTTGGTGGAAATGGCCATGCTTGCAGATATAGAAAGAAATGAAGAGGAGGAGCTCTTACTAAGAGACTATGAAAAAGTGATAAAAGAAAGGGAAAAGAGGAAGAGAAGAAATGCTAAAAAGGAGCTCTTCAGTGGTGAGAAGAAATGGTGCCACGAGGATTTTGAGACGAAGCAAAGACGTGGAAACAAAGGCATATAGGCATGGAGTAGAGATTGGTGATGGGAGGTGTAACGTCCTCCTTTGTGCACTACTATGCTTAAGTCATAGTACCACACTTAGGAGTTGTTACGGTTACCTGAGCATACCTTAACTGACAGCGACTTCAGCCGTCTTTGCAACTTCTCAAACTATCTGGAGATAACACGGAAATAGGAGTGAGAATTTAAAATTCTCAGTAAGATTCTTTAACTATTGTACATAATGTCATCGTTGTCATCTCTAGTTACTTCGGTTTATTATGAAAAAGGTGAATATGTTATACAAACTGTTTAATTGTATAGTTTGAAAGCATACTGTCCAAAGCAAGGTTCATTTTACTCATACACTTGGTATTTGGGAGAGCCCATACAAAGTTAATCCATGAATTATACTATGAACAATAACTGCAACATATTAAAATACGATAGCAGCAATATACTGGAGACATAACATCTGCACATACCTTCACTTGTACTTGAATTTATGTAGATACATAAAATTTACTTTTCTTTATATATCTTCCTTTACTTGTTACACATATTCCAAAGTACGATCGCCATGTCATACTCCATCAGAGCGTGATCGCCATGTCATGATCCTTAGGAATATGGGACCTTAATCATATCCTTTATCATGAATATTTATATGCCACCATAAATTTTTGGTACTTACAATAGCTGGGTCATGCCATGCCTCATGTAAACCCTATCCCCTATACTCACACTACCTGGGTCGATGCCATGCCTCATGTGAGTGGGTTGTTTGCATACGCTTTAATCTTTGTTCTTTACTACCCTTGGGTAGTCTGATCTAGGAGTGAGCTCAACTTGTGACCGTCGTCACACAGAACTAACCTATAAGGGATTCACGTGCCTCTAGTCTTGGAGGGATCTCATTTTGGCCATGTGCCTCTAAATTGAAGGGATCTCTTCTGGTCACGTGCCTCAAGAATAGAGGGATCTCATCTGACTACGTGCCTTCAATGTAGAGAGATCTCATCTGACCACGTGCCTCCAAGGTAGAGGGATCTCATAGTTTTATACTGCCTTCACAGAGAGGGATTCAATGTACAACTGCCTCCAAGTGAAGGGACTCATATCTTATCTTATTTAACTGCCTTTACAAGGAGGGATCTCATAACTGCCTCCAGGTGAAAAGATTCACATTTAATATGTTTATATCCTTTCATTCTCATACATAATCACGTATAGGCATGCTGAATGCACTCATACATATGCTTCATCATTTACTTTCCTATATCCTTGCATCTATAATTTTATATTCATAACTTAAATCTTCATAATATAAGCTATCATAACTTCATATGATGCTGCCAAAACGGAACATGTCCGCTTCCACATTGATAGTGCCAGTTTCAGCAAACAGTCAGTCACAATAAGAGATCAAATATAATGCATTAATCTTTCAAGCACCATCATGGAATTGAAACACTTAGACTTTACTTGAACTCATATGTGAATTAAGGTGCCAAATCCTTTAACTTTGGGAATCCTGCTCATATTCTTCAACTCTGCCTGTTTTTAGAAATTAAGCCTTAAATTCATTTTAACTCCTTTGGACTTGAATTTCGGATATGTCAAAGTGTTATGTGTCTATTTTCTAACCTCTTTGGTCCCATATAGTTTGGATAAATATAACTTAAGTTATTTACGTTTTATCCTGGCCTGCCCTATGGCTGGCTAGAACTACACACTTAAAAGTAAAAATCCACTAAATATCGAAAACAAGTCCAAATCATACAAAATTGGTTAACAGGACAAATTTTCATTTACAATAAGTTCCATTTCATTTAGTTTAGTAGATCTCGAGTTATAAGCCTCGAAATTCGACCTTCCTGAGTTGCCCTATTTTGGCCTAGTTTGGGCATAGGATGATTCTTCGAAATACTAAGAGCAAATGGGACCGTACCAAACTCGAAATTTTATTATGACATGTTCTCCTACGTGTACTCTTTCTAAAAAGTTGGTTTCACTCAATTTGGAGTTGTGTAGGGTGTGTTACACCCTTCTCAAGTCACACTGCCCGGATAAAAGTCCTGATTCCTACGTCAAACTTCAAAAATTCATATCTCTCTCAATACTAATCCAATGGTTTTATATTATATATTTATGGAAAGCCCTGAATGTCTAGTTTTAAATAAAAATAGTTTCATCAAATTTTAATGACTGTAGGCGGAGTCGTACACTCTGCCATACAGACTGCCATGGGACTTCTCACTTCAGTAGCATCCTAATCCACCACTTCTCCTAGTTTTCTTCTTCTAACTTTAATTCCAACTCAAGATTTCATATTAATCCAACCATAATCCATCATATACATCCAATATATCATCAAATACATGAAAAAGAGTGAAATTTCATATAGCCACAGTTTAGAGAAATTAAGGATAGAAATTGAATCCTACCTCTTAGTATGTGATTTTGCTAAGTTTTGGAGTTTGGATGGAACCTTGTCAAGCTTGGAAGTTTGATGGAGTAAGTTAAGAGGAGAAGAGAAAAAGAGAAAATGAAGGCTGAAACCAGATGAGAATGAGATGCCAGTCAGCAGGGAGAAGAGAAAAATCTGATTTAAGCATTAAAGAGGTAGTTGGCTTTGTGGGTTTTGATTGGTTGAAATTTTGTGATTGAAGTTCAGCCATGTTTCCCTCTTTTGTGGCTAAATTATTCTTTACGTCGCCTAAAAAGTGAAACTCACTTCCATTCTATCTGAAATCGGAACTCGTCTCTATTCTATGTAAAGTTGGAGCCCGTGTCCATTTTATTTGAACTTAGAGCTGAAGTCGGATGTCGGAACTCATGCCCACCTTATTTGAGACTTGGAAATAAATTCGAAGATCGGAAATTATGTCCGTTTTATTTGAAGATTGGGAATAAAGTAGGAGATCGGAACTTGTGTAAATTTTGATCGAACTTGGAGATCAACTCAAAGATCTGAACTCGTGTCCATTCTAGCTGAGTTCAACTCTAAGGTCGGAACTCGTTACATTCAACCCGTAGGTCGGTACTTGTGACCATTCTGTTAAACTATCAACTTGGATGTTGGAAACCATGTGCACTTTATTTTGAACCATGAAGTTGGAAGTCGGAAACTATGTGCAATATATTTGAAACTCAAAGTCGAAGACCTAAACTCGGAAACCACTCTATTTAATTTGAAACTTGAAGATAAAGTCGGAAATCAGAAGTAATCCGAACTTGAAGATGAAGTCAGAAATCAGAAATAATTCGTTTTATTTGGAACTTGAAGATGAAGTCAGAAATCGAAAATAATCCGTCTTATTTGGAACTTGAAGATGAAGCCAGAAATCGGGTCCGTTCTCTTTGAAACATAAAATCGGATATCGGAAATCAGTCTGAATCATGCCCATTGTATTTGAAACATGGAAATAAGGTCGGCTATCGGAAAATCATGTAACTTGAAAATAAAGTCAGATATCGAGAATCACGTCCATTTTGTTTGAACCTTGAAGGTTAAGTCGGAAGTCAGAACTCGTGGTGGATGTTACAGGAGGACAAATACTGGGGAGAGATGGGTTTAAGAATTTCAACTTACTTTTTCAGGTATATAACCATGGTGTCACCATAGATATCTCTAAATGAGATGTCAAAATATCATATCTCTTTTGGTGATAGCCCAATAAGTCAGTTTAAACAATGCATAGTGTAACATCTTGAAATTTGCAATACGTATAAATTGCACTGTTAATTGACTTATTCGATTTTATTATATATGTAAGAGTAATTAAATATTAAAAAAAATTAATTAGAGGTTAATTAAAAGGTAATTACAAGTTAATTAGAGAGATTAGGATTAGAAGCAATTAAAATAGAAGCATAGAAAACCTCACAAAATTCTTCAAAAATCGTTTTGCCGATTTGAAGAAAATCGGTAGAAATTCGGTATTTTTAACTATCAGAAATAAATCAATAGAATTACACACTCAAAACCCTATGTTTAGTGGCTGAAAACTCAACCACTTAGTGTCATGCCTTAGGATTTGATATAATCTTTTAGATTAGTATTTTTGTGTATTTAGAAGTTATTGGATTAGGTATATGTTTAGAAATGTGTGGAAAAAAAAAAAAAGAGAAAAAATTTCAGGGTGCCAGTGCCTAGGCGCCAGCTTTGGGCGCCTAGGTGCCAGCAGTGTTATCAGCATGTTAGGTTTCAGGGGTTTGGGCGCCAGTATCAGCGCTTGACCCAGGCGCCGTATCAAGATAATTGAAGGCGTTCCAGATTTGTTGAAGCCCAGTGCGCGAGATGACCGCCTAGCTCTGTCCGACTTTTTGAGTAAGTTTCGGCTCTCTCTCCCTCATTTTCACTCAAACTCTCTCTCTCTTAGGTTCTTCTCTCAAACAAACCCTCCACTCTCACTTATCTCTCTAATCCATCATCTTTCCCTTTGGATTTCCTCACAAATCCATCCCCTCACATCTCCTTCTTCATCATCACCTTCACCATCATCCTCCTTGAGCTCTCTCTCTCTCTACCCTCTTGAAGTGAGAGAAAGAGGAAGGTGGAGGAGACCCAAAACTCCTCCCTTGCTCCACTCCTCCTTCCAAGGCTTTAAGGTAAATTATCATTACTCTCTACCTAGTTTTAGTCATAGATTGGTTAGTTTTTTTGTTGCTTGGAGTGGAGTATGGGTTTTGGGGTGAAGAAAGTTAGGCTCAATTTGGGGATTTTATGTTTGGGGGTTGATTGGGGTTGAGTTTGATTTCTAGAAGCTTATTATGTTAGTTTTATATGTTTTGTAGCTTTGGACTCTTCCGGGGAGGCTCCGGTTGGCTCAGAGGCACCACCCACTTAAGCTGTTGAATTGAAATCTTGGCTGTGAGTGAATAGTGTACTCATAGATAAATTTTATATGAAATTATGCATGTATGGTACAAGTTCATGTTGTTAACCACTTTGAAAAATGATTCAAATTTATATTGTTTTTAGTTTGGAACTAAATTCTTCATGAAACTATGTTAAACTCTAGTTTACTAATTAGAATTTACATTCAGTGTATGTTAAATGTTATGAGCATGAGACAAGACTTAAGAATTACATGTGTTAGAATGTGGAAGTTATCTAAATTCTCATTATGCATTAATGCTATAGTATGAACGTATAAGTTAGATTAAAAGAAGAACTTATTGACAAGGATTTTATTATAAGTAAAGTTTTCCAAAAAGGGAGGAAACTGTGACAGAACTGTTTGCTAATGACAGTATCATTAGCCTTGGTGCACCTCGTATAACCCAGCTAGCAGGGTGATTGCTAGCCCGGCATGTATATCCCCAACATGTCCGGAAGATTATAGACACTGACGGCGTGAAGTTACTATTCTTGTTGGGGTTAGGCCACGAGGGCCACCCGGTCGGTAACTATTTACGGAATAGGATTCTCCCTTGAAGTTTTATCATGATATGAACTTAATATTTCAGAACTTCTTTTGTTGAGAGAAAATATTTATATTTTGTCTTCATAATTTAAAGTATGGTTTGGATGTTTTTGCTTGTCTCATGCCACCTATGAGTACATTATTTCTCACTGAGTTTTATAACTCACCCTATGGTTTCCTTATCTATTTCAGATTTAGCTAGTTGAGCGAGTTACGCTCCTCCTGCTCACTAGGAATTCTGCTTGCCCTTTTTGGTGAGCCACTAGAAGGGCCTTGGCTTCTCTTTTGGATTATTGTTTGTTTAGCCATGGCTTATGTTGATATAGTGCTCCATGAACTACAGGCAGGGTCTGGGGTTGGATTAGAATTGTGTTGTATCAATCTAGTTTTTCATTTTGACTTAGTGAAGCAAATGTGTATTATTTTGTTGAACTTACTTTAGCTACACAACTCTTTTGATAGTCTTATGTATGTAAGGTTTCCAAACCGTATATATATGTATGTACATAGATATGTATAATTGTGTTTAAACTGTGCTAGATTGTCTGGATAATTTTACAGATTTTGTATAATTGGGAATGTCCGAGTTTTAGGGGAAACTCTGTCAATTTTTACGTAGATTTTTTTGTTAGGCTTGCTAGGGAATGGATATTCCCTATGCGCCAGTCACGGCCCATGGAGGGTTGTGACACTTAGCCCCTTAGAGGTGGCACAAGATAGCCACACAAAGGGGGGAGACTTGGCTGAATTTTCAGCCAAGTTATGGTGGCCAATGAGAATTGAGTTTCTCAGCTACCACCTTTACACAAATGGCCATAATTCCCTCTCAATTCCCACATGAATTTCGGCCTCCTCTTTCTCTCTCTCTTTCAGACTTCTTTCCTCCTCCTCTCGTAATCTTCTTCCACTTTCAACATCTATTAAGTTTCTTACACCCAAATCTTTCGATAAAACTCAAGACTAGCTAGTGGTGACACCAAAACAAAGGTAGGATTCTTCAATTTCTTCTATTATTGGTGCTATTATGGCTAAGTAGAATTTCTATTCTTTCCATTATATTGATGATATATGGTATTTATATGAATTCTTATGGTTGGATGAATGTATAAATGTTGAGTTTGGATGAGAAGTTGGGTGAGAATTCAAAAAGGGATGCAAAATAGAAACTGAAACCTTGAAAACCTTACAGTGTCCATACTGACGGAGTGTACGGCTCCGCCTACAGCCATCGAAACTTAATGAAACTATTTTTAATGAAACTATACATCTGGGGCTTTATAAACATATAAAATACAAGGCTATTGGATTAATATTGAGTGAGATATGAATTTTTTAATTTAACCCTAGAATTCTGTCTTTGATTAGGAGCAAAGTAGAGTTCGAGGGAATAACTCACCCTCCACACCTTCAAATAGAGTGCAACTAATTTTATTAGAAAGCTAAGACATATAGAAATGTGCTATAAAAATTTCAGAGTCAGATTATATACCAATCGCTCCTAGTAATTCAACAAATTTGCCCTAAGTCCAAATCTGGCTGGAACAAGGTAGCCTAAAACAACCAACTTTAGTAGCTTGTAACTCGAGTTCTACATAGTCAAATGAGGTGAAAATTTTTGGAGATGAAAATATGCTTCATAAGCTTTAAAACGACATAGGTTTTGTGGGAATCCATCTAAGTTTCGATTTTTAGTGAATTTATACTTTTAGGTGTGCATTTCTAAGTAGTTACAGGACAAGTTGAGCTAAACTCTCAATAACTTGGGTTCTAGGTATCAGAACGAGATGGGACCAAAGAGGTTAGAAAATAGACACATAACATTCCAACATATCTAAAATTTAAGTCCAACAGAGTTTACTAGAATTTATGGCTGATTTTACAAAACCAAACAGCATTAAGGAGCCTAAGCAGAATTTCCAAATTGATGAACTAGGCACCCTAAGGCATATGTGATTTCAATTAAAACCTAAATATTGCTATTCCATGTTGATGTTGAAGTTTAATGTGCTATACTGGTACTGATACTATTGGTTGATTATTTGTTCCAGAATGACACTATTCACGGAGAAGCGAACCTGATCCGTTATATTGTTGAATTTCCGACATAAATTAGTGATAGTTCTAAATGTTTGTGTATTAATATTGTTATGCGACGTGTATGAATACCATGCAAGTATTATGATTTGAGAATGATGTATAAAGCCTATGTATTTATGATTCTATAATGAAAGATATGATGATGAGTCCATATTCCGAAGGAACATGACATGGCGATCACGCTCTGATGGGGTATGATATGACAATCATACTCTGGAATATGGCATAATGATCCCACACCCTAAGTAATGTGACATGGTGATCATACCCCGATGGAGTATGATATAGTGATCATACTCTGAGATGTGGCAAAATGAACATATTTCTAAGGAGTGTGACATGATAATCACACCCGATGGAGTATGACATGGCGATCGTACTCTAGAATATATATGACAAGTAAAAGAAGACAAAGAAAGAAAAGAAAATTATGTGTATCTGCATAAATTTAAGTACAAGTAAAAGCATATGTAGATTTTATGTTTCCAGTATATTGGTGTTATTATATTTTAATACGTTATAGTTATTATTCATAGTACGATTCATGACTTTATCTTGTATTGGCTCTCCTAAATGACAAATGTATGAATAAAATGGATTCTGCTTCGGACAATATGTTTTCGAACTATAAAATTAAACGGTTTATATAATATGTCCACCTTTTTTTATAATAAATCAAAGTAGCTGGAGATAATAATGATGACACGGTATGAAATTTCTTAGTGAATCCTGTTGAGAATTTAAAATTCTCACTCCTATTTCCGTGTTATCTCCAGATAGTTCAAAAAGTTTCGAAGATGGCTGAAGTTGCTGTCAGATAAGGTTCACTCATGTAATAGTAATAACTCTTGAGTGTGGTATAATGACTTAAGCATAGTACTATATCAGGGAGGATATTACACATAGGCTTGCTTTATTTTATATTAAAATTTAACTTTATTTAAAAGAAATATAGAATGAGGCCTAAAGATTTAATTTTTCATCAACTTACTTATAAAGGTTTTAATATATGTGATTAGCTTGTTTCTTAAAAAGATAAATTATTAAGTGGAAATCAAATCCAAGAAAAAAAATAAAAATAGAGATTCATATATGGAATTTATGTATTTGTTCATTATTAACTGGAGATTCACATAAAAAAATTATATATGTTATTACGAAAGAAAATTTTATATTTGAATATTGCTTAATGGTATGAAATAGTATTCATGAAATCTATACGAAAATTTAAAGTAGTTGAAGACTTAATCATCCCTCATGCTCAGTAAAAGCACTAATTAGAACCCATGATTTTCCCAAATCGTGGCTCTCTTTGTTATCAGTTAGTGCGCACAACCATTTATTCTCCTATTTCACTTCTTTAATTCTAAGGTCACCACGGATAGGAAGGGTTGGACATTGATAGCAAAATTGTCCTTTTACTATGTTGTTTCTAAATGAGTTGGCAAAAGTTTGGCAAAGTGAAAAGAAAAAATTAGTGGAAAATTTTGAATTGGTGCATATGGGAAAAATATATATCACACTTTAGAAGTGTTGCTTGTAAAGAAAAGAAGAGTAACACTTAAAAATTGTTGCACTTTATCAAAATAAGTGCATCCATAGCCAAAATGATATGGCAACATTTGAGAAGCATGCTCTTTAAATTTTAAAAGCACACTTTTAAATTGATGCTAAAAATCTGTTGCCAATTTCCCTCTTAAAAGGCAACATTTATAAAGTGTCTCTTATTATAGCATAAGGGTACACTTGTAAGTGTAGTTTTAAAATATGTGGTCCTAGGCAAAATTTATTTTTGTGCCAATTCCACCACCAATTAAGAGGGCATTCGAAAGGCCCAAAAATTGTAGAAGAAAAGATAAAGATGAGCAACATGTAAACCCACACAAGTTAAAGAGATCTTATTCACTATTTACCTGTTGCTTCTATGGTGCTGAAGACAACACTTGTAGAGGTTGCAAGAAAAATAAGAAGTGAAGAGCTGAATAACAAGAATTTGTAAATGGGGTAGCAACTGTGGTTGGGGCAACACCAGTGGTGGCTACAAATAAGGTTGTGCCAAAACTTGGGATTGTAGTAGCACCTAGTGCTACAAATGAGATTGCCTTAACTCGGCCATATCCCAAGTCTAAAATACAAGACTCTCAAGATGTGCCAAATGTAAAGGTGTGAATGGTTTTTCTTTCTGAAATTTGAGAAACATTGTTATTATCTGAAATATTGAATTTTTATTATATGCAGCAAAAGGGCCCTCTAATTATTGAAGCTCCACCTAGGTCAGCTAATGAAGCTCCATCTAATGCAACACATTTATGTATCACTTAACACTTTTTATTATTTGATAATTAATCTTATTTATGTCAATTTCATCCTTTTCTTTTCTATTGTAGAACTGTTTCAATAAGGGATCCTAATCCCCTACCTGGGGCTACAATTGTATCTAGCCACCTCCTAGACCCTTTGGTCCTATATCCTATACTGTAAGACCACCAGCCATGAGATCGACCATTGCCACTATAACACCAAGTCTGCATGCACCAACACCAACACTTACTACATCAACACTAAGAGGATCATCTCCATAATCCAAGGCAGTTCCAAAGGATATCATTTAGGGAGCAAGTTCATTAATAGCATCAAGGTCAACAAATTTCATGAGATTTGTGCCAACTACAGGGTTCAAAACTCTAAGGTAGAAGAATTAAAATTTAGGGTTTAGTTATGGCTTATTTAATTTTATACATGGCTTATATTTTTATATGTCTTATAGCCCTTTATTTTAATTTGTACAACTTTTTTTTGTTTGATTCATGACTTGTAATGGTCTATTGAGACCAATGACTTGTATAGGGCTTTGGCTTTTTTTATTTGGTATTGCACACTCATATGTTGGATAATGTTATTTTGAAATACAATAGAATAAATTTGCAATGGAGTTACTGCCGTGCAATTGGAATTACTGGTGCATGTAGATTATTGAAATAGGTTATTGGATTAGGTCATGTTGTATTGTTATCAGAATATATTATGCATCAAATATAAGAACATTTTGCAACAATTATACAACAATTATGTAACAAAGATTGTGCAAAAATTATGTAGCAAATGTAACAAGATTATGCAACAATTGTAATTTTGACTTTGATTATGTAGAAAGAGAATAAGATTAACATAATAACAGATAGCTTTTCAAAAGGAGAAATCCTATTAATATAAATTTCATTTTGACTTGTATGTAGGGCATGGACGGGTTGTTTCTCTTCTTTACCCCATTTTATTGCCAAGTGCACCAGTCAATTACATAATAAAGGATGAGTAGAGTATCTTTTCCACGAGGATTGAATTAACCAACTACTACGAGTACCAAATAGAGTCTATTTAGGCTAACTGAAAGTAATATGAGAGTGATTCAAGGCAATAAGCAAGCAAAATAAATAAAAGACAAATAATTGCTATTAAAAGGGTTAAGAATTCGATGGTGAAGCACACTAGGAGTTTATTACTATAATTTGACATAGATTTCAGCTAATTTTATATAAATTTATTATTTTTAGCAAATAATATACAATAATTATGGAGCTATTAATGTTTATTTGATGAATATATGGTTATTTTATAGATTTTATGCCTAATTTTATCCAATCATGCAAGGGAAGGAAGATATGGTCATTAATTGGAGTATCTTGGAGACAAATCAAGCTAGTTTGGGAAGTGCTTATGAAGAAAAATTCGTATTTCTCTCTGCAGCGATTAGATTGAGATGATTCAAGATGTTTTAGAAAGATAAAAAGAAGATCTCCAACTTTGATGTTGACCACAAATTCAAGTTCTCAAAGATTTCAGGTGAAAATCTCGTTGCGAGATAGAAGAGCAAATCTATCCAAATGCTATCTAACCTGAACTTTGCCTAGTATTTCGCTAATATCTCAAGATAGAAGAGTCAAATTGATGCAGTTCTTGAGGGTTTGAAAGCTAAGAAAAGTATCTACAACTTTGTATTTCAAAATGGCTGGCTAATTCGAATAGTAGAGACTGCTACAATGCTCGCAAATTAATAGTCCAAGTTGGATCCTACACCAGAACGTGAATTGAACTTCTTTGGCCCAATTAAGATACAACATAGAGCTGTTTGGACCTAACCTCTAAACATGAGCTACAAATTGGACCATAATAAATGGAAAAATAGTTAATTTGGCCCAAGAACTCATTAAAGGAGCTTCATGAAGATTCTTTGATGATTTAAATTCAAATCTTAAGAAGATATCTCAGGATCTTATCTTATCTTATCTATTCCTTGATAATAGGAATTCAAATCTTGGAAAGATGACTTAGGATATGATCTTATCTTATCTTCTATAGCAAATCCTCGTCATCAAGGAGTCTATATTTTCTACCTTTTTCATGAAGAGAGACAAAACTTGGGTCTTTTAACCTAAAAGGGGCGCACATTAGAGGCTCTTAGAGGAAAAGAAGACTTGCAACCATTGATCAAGATTTTTCTCTTCTCTTTTCTTCTCTTATATTTAGAATGTTTATTTTATTTATGAGTAGCTAAACTCTTGTTTTCCTAAGGTGATGATGTAATCTTGATTGATGATGATGATGTATTGAATCTTTGTTTTAATGTATTTCTTTTTCTCTAATTGATGTTTTTATATTTATGCTTAATACTTTTTATGGACATAGGCCCCTATAGATTGATCCTAGTATATGTAGACTATGATAAATCTAGGTACACACTTGGAGTATAGTATAAAAATCGTTATTTGCCTACTTGTCTATGAATAGGATAGAATAATTGTGGGACATTAGTCAAAGGGGATCACTAAATACTAATTTCTTTTGTCTTAGAATTCAATGTCTTGGAAATCTAGTTGTCTTTTAATGTTTAGAATAGAATTAGAATATGCGAGGAATCCACTACTAATTTATTGAGGATCCCTGCCCATCAATCAGATAATTAGATTAAGTTAGGCATAGTAGGTCAATATTCATTAGAAATCTAGATGAAATCGGATCCCTAGTGCTCTCTTTCTCTTGCTAATTCTTATAATTCTTCTTTTTAATTGCATCTTTATTATTTTTCCTTTCTTCTTGATAACTATGATATATTACATATTTTTGTGAGCCTAAATAGAATCAAAATTAGGGACTTGATACTTAGCTAATTTAATCCTTGTGGATTGACACTCTACTCACTACTCTTTTACTTGGTTGCCTGGTGCACTTGCTAGTATTGGGTTGAGAAAACAAGACCACCCATCACTGGTGGGTCGATTTCACCTTTTTCTTGATGGTTATTGAATTTTTGGTATTTGTCTGAATATATTTATTTAATTAAAGGGCGGGAATCCTAAAGTGATTAGTAGCAGATTCCTCTTATATGCTAATCCTATTCTAAACCTTTAAAGACAACCAGACTTATGAGACTTTGAATTCTAAGACAAAAGAAATTAATGTTCTGTGACTCCCCCTTTGACTAATGTCTCACGATTATCCCACACTACTTATGAACAAATAGATAGATAACAGTTTTTCATTTGATGTTCCAAGTGTGTACCCAAATTACTCATGGTGTACATAACTCTATATTCATCCCTATGGGTGATCAAGCCAAGGAAAGTATTAAAAATAGAAATAAAAACTCAATATAAATAGATAAGATTCAAACAACCTAAACAAAACTCAATACATCATCATTCACATAGGCTACGTCTTAGCCGTAGCATACCAATGGTTTTATCCACTTATGGATACAATATTCGTATTCAACAAAGAAATAAATATCATAAACATAAGAAAGAGAAAAGATAAGAAAGGATGTGCTCAATGGGTGTAGTTGATCTACTCTCTCCAAAGCTTCCACTCCCCTGTGCTCTCCAAAACAAGGATTTCAAGTATGATAGTATCTCAGTGTGCAAGTGTGGAACCCCTTTTTAGCATCTAATCTCATATATTTAAATTAGATATAAGAGTTAAGAGAATGTTCTCCTTCTATATTGATATGGAGCTCTTGGTTCTACCAAAATTGGGATAAGGAAGCCCAATTTACATTCTGGTAAGGCTCAAATCTAGACCATCAACTTGCACGATTTGTAGCAATCTCTACAAGTGGACCTAGCCTTTCTTCAAGAAATACAAATTTGTAAAGAACTAAATTAGCTTTCAAACTTCGCAAGAACCATGTCAATCTGACTTCTATAGCTTGAGATATTGGCATAATAATAGGTGAAGGTCAAGCTAGATAACATCTAGACAGATATGCTCTTTAATCATGTAATAGATTTTTCTTTTAGAAGCTTTTTGAATTGGAATTTGTAGTCAATAGCAAAGTTGGAGATCTTTTTCTTCATCTTTCTAGATCATCTTGAGTCATCCAAATCCGATCCATGTATAGAGATACGAATTTTTCTTTATTAGTAATTTCTTAAAATCTTCTAGATTTGGTGCCAAGAGACTCCAATTAATGCCAAAAATTTTCTTTCCTTGCAAGTTAAGATAAAATCAATCATAAAACCTATAAATTAACCAAATATTGACCAAATACATGTTAATTGCTCATTAATCGTACGAAATTAAATTATTATATAATTTTATCTACAAACTCAATAAATCTATACAAAATATGCTCAAAACTATGTTAAATCATATAGTTTTTGACATTCTAATCGTTGCCCTTAGCCCACAATAGCGTGGTTTTCTCCTTCATCCCCTAAACCACATTATGGTCCTTGTCTAGCTCCCTTCTATGTGCGATGAGTTTGAGCATCCTTGGGGTCGATTTTCACTAGCCATGATGTTTGAACCCTAAATGGTTGGGGAGGATCTCTTATGGGTGGGCTTCGAAAATGGGAGAGTAATTCGTGAGATAAAGGAAGATCGTGGTTTTAAGGTTTATGAAGGGGAAGAGGGATATTGGGGATTTGGACCTTTTTTGACTCATTTATGAAATTTTAGATATCAAATTGAACCCATTTTTCAACCATGCCACTTAAGATGCTACATAGGATGCCTATATATCAATTAACATGACATATCAACTAAAAGGTGGCAGAATAGTAACGAAAATGGAGTCCGAGACTAACATAACTCACAGTTTGCAGTCTAGGGGACTAAAAAGTTAACTTCTTAATGTCAAGGACAAAATTAACTCGTGTGCAATTTCAGGATTAAAGTTGGAGAATTTTGGCTGCTATTTTAAAATTTAGATTAGTCATTAAATTAATGAAGAAGGCTAATTGAAAAAAGGAAAATAAAAGCTTTAAAGGCATAGAGCATCATACCATCCCGTGGTGATCAGTCCTATTATTAATTTCTTTTGACAGTTAGAATAGTTCTTGTACTATATATGTACAAAATCATTTATTGATTACTTAATTTATCTTTTACGTAATTTGAATAAGACATTTTTTTAATAATGTTATGATCTTATAAATTAATAAATAACTTAAAAAATATAAAACAAAATTTATTGTTCTACTACCTCTATTTTGAAATAATTGTTCAATTTTAAATGCACAAATAAATTAAGGAAATGAATAGAAAAGTTTTAATATTAAAGAAATTTAGGTATATTTTATAAAATTATCTTTACTTAATTCTCTCTCTTCCTTAATTATCTTTTTTTATTTACTTTGTCTCCTTTATTTAATAGAGGTATAGCTAAAAAAATATAATTAATATTATCCAAATTTTCTAAGTAGATAATTATTTATAAACAAATGAAATTTAAAAATGGATAATTATTTCAAGACAGAGGCAGTATTATTTAGTATTTTAGTAATTTATTAATCACCAGTCATTAAATATTATTAATAATAATATAGAAATTCAATATTCATTACATATGTCCAAATTTTTATTGTCTATAGTCATTTTTTGTATTTTTTTAATAAGGGTCAAAGAATCGTACTTAAGCTAAATTATCGGCAGAGATTTTGGTTAGTTTTTATGATAAATTAAAAAATAATTATAATTTGATTTAGTAAGTAGAAATGGAAAATACCTTTTACTACGATAAATAATAGTACAAATGTTTATACGAATGAGGTGGCTTAGTTTTATCCATCAATCTCCTATTGATTTTCGTAAACGCTGGCATACTATTTTTTTGCTAAATTGCACTGCTCATATAAAGTTGATTATCTGATTTTTTGGGTTAATTAAATTGTGTTATTTATTTTCAATATAAAGGTGAAATGAATTTTAAAAAATATTGACTTGTTGTAATGTTGTTATGGCACTTAATATTAGAAATTTCGGAACCTAATACAGGCTATATAACAAATTATCACTGCTTTTTACGTCCGTTAAATTTAATTAAGTAAATCAACAAGTAAGCAAATTAAGGATGTGTTTGGATAAGATTTTTTGGGCAAAAAAAAAAATCACTTTTTTTACTAAAAAAATTATTTTGATATATTTGGATAAATTTTTAAAAATAATAAGAATCCAAAAAAAAATCTGTTATTTTAGTATAATTGAAAAAAATAGCTTTTCAAAAATATATATTTTTAAATTTTTTAATTATATAAAAATTTTTAATTTTATAATCACTTTTTTAAAAAATTAAAACAAATGCATCCTAAATTTGTAATTAAAAAATCACTCAAAACTGAAAAAAAAAAAAAAAGCTTTCTTGCCAAAATCAAGCCTGTATAATAAACCCACCTAAATATTAATTCAGCAAAATATAAAATTGATGCATCAATTTGAAAGTGACCACCACCACCATTTAGCAAAGCACAAAGTCACAATAATAAAAGTTTAATTTACATGTTTGTGTTCAAACACGATGAACAACAGAAAAATTAAACATTAAATCATAAGCAAACTTGTTTCGTTTTCACAATATAAGCACCCAGCAGCATCATAAACTCTCTATTGAATCAATGAAAGCCTAGCAAACTTATTTTCTTCTCATAATATGAACACCTAATAGCATCATGAACTCCAAGCTGAATCAATGAAAGTTTTGAAGAAAACAAAAAATATTAACTCAACCACCTCAATGCAATAAAAGAAGGGATAAAAAAATGATCTTATAAAGATTACCATTAACTTAAAGTTTTAGTTAAATTCTTAACCCCTGTGACTAGCATTTGTGGTCCTATCAAGATATAGGGCAGAATTATAATTCATTATAACATAAAAAATAGAAACAAAAGAAGTGTTGGGTAGTAAAATTTTTCTCAAAAGGTAAAGTATGGACTGAGAAATTTTCCCAGTCAAAAAATAAAAAATAAAAAATAAGAGTGAGAAATTTTCACTAAAAGAATGAGCAGAAAAATATATAATCATCTTTCGTATTTAGTGAAAAATTGAAAAATGAGTTACAATTTGGTATAGTCAATAGAAATTGATTATCAAATCACTTGGTTATGGGTTAATTTAGTTATGTTATTTATTTTAAATATAAAGGTAAAATCAATTTTAAAAGACATTAGCTTGTCATAATACTATGACAATGGGATCGAGCATTGATATTGGAAATTCAAAAGGAATATAATATACGCTATATAGCAAATTGTCAATGCTTTTTACATCAATTAGTCAAATAAATCAAATTTGTGTGATAAACCCACTCAAATATTAGCTCAACAAAATATAAAAATAGTGTGCCATTTGAAAATTCCACTACCATCGTTCAACAACACACAAAATCTTAATAATAATATTAAATGTTTGTTTTCAACATAATTAACAGTAGAAAATGAAACATAAAATCATAAACAAACTTCTCCCTTTTTCAAAATATGAACACCCGACAATATGATATATAAACTTTTTGTTGTATCAATGAAAGCTTGGTAAATTTATCTCCTTCTCATGATATAAACACCTAACAACATGATGAACTCTCAGTTGAATCAATGAAAGTATTGAGAAAAAAAAATCATTAACCTAACCACCTTAAAGCAATAAAGGATTGATAAAAAATGATTTCAAAATAATTACGTATGACTTAAAATATTAGTTGAACCCATAACCCTATGGCCTAAAATTTTGTTGTCCATTTAAGTTATAGGATAGTATAATAATTTCACATAACATAAATAATAAAATATAAGTGTTAGGCGTACAATTTTCCTCAAAAGGTAAAGTGTAGGGCAAGAAAATGACAAGTTTCGCCAAAAGAATGGGCTTGAAGTATTTTCCCAAAAGAACTGTCATTTATAATATATGTACATATATGTATGAATGTATGCATGTGTGTATTTGTATGTATGTATATGGAAAATGCTAACTTTCATTTTTTTGGAGGAAGGTTAACAAGCTTCACTCTTTTAATTAGATAATAATATCTATTGTATTTTTTTTTTCTTAAACAACTTAAGTGTTATGTGTATTTTAGTAATTAAATATGACATTACTTGCTAAACAAAATTTTCTCTCTCCTAATACTAGCTAATTTCATAAATTATTTTCTTTTTTAAATACTAATTAAATAAAATAAAATAATATTATTATTAATTAAAAAAGATAAATAAAATATTATATTTAAAAATAAAAATAAAAATATTATATTATAAATTTTAAAGAGAAATTAATTAATTATTATATTTTAAAACTAAAACATTAATGTTTACATATGTTTTTTTTATAAGCAAATTGTTATATTGTTAATTTTTTGAAAAAAAATAACGAGAGAAAAATATTTTAAGAAAAATATTTTCATAAAATAAAATTGTACTACTATTAAAAAAATATGAATTTAATTTATATGTACTGATATCATTCAATCATATTTTTTTATGTGCATGATTTTTGAAATAATGTGGTGAGAGTCATATATATTTACTTATGTTATACTATATGATCGAATAATACTGTAAAATTATTTTACATTATTAATATATATAAATTAAATCCAAGAAATAAAGAGATTGTCAACTTTCTTCAAGATTTTATTGAAAATATAAATTGTACTATTATTAACTTTTTGAAAAATGTAAGAAAAACATTTACGGTGTTAGTAATTATTAGGAGGGAGAAAATTTGTTGTGCAATAAACAGTATATTTAATTATAAAATTAGATGTATAAAACTATTCGTTTGCGCGTGGGGTCATTGGTAGTGGGTCATGGTCCCTCCTCCCAAAGCTTCTTGTGCGTATCTCCATCTCTTGCTTTCATACTTCTCGCGGGCTTGGTTCTGCTGATATGGTTCGACGCCAACCGAGGAAGGTTCGTTCTGTTTTATCTTTTAAAAAAAATAATTTTAAAATTTAAAATTTATATATAACTAAAAAAATTTTAAAAATAATTTTTTTAATTTAATTATTTTAAAAAAATTATTTAAATATACAAAAATTGAATTTTTTTCATAAAATAATAATAATAATAATAATTTTTTTGCTAAAAAAATTTCAAATACACACCTTAAATGGGAATTCCCTCCTTCTAGTTACCACAAGTTGAATGTGGCGGCAGTTTGCATGGGAACCATCTCGCTGCTGGGTTTGGTGGGCGCAGCAGGGATGATTCTGGGGCTTGGGTGGTGGGCTTCTCTTCTCTGGTCAGTTGGGAGCTCGGTCCACTCTCTTTGCGGTTGCTAGCATGGGAAAAAAAAAGAGATTAGGAAGTTGGTTCGTCGCTTTCGATTCTCTTTTGGCGGTGGATATGGCGCGCAATGGAGCGGGGAGACATCATCTGATATTCGAATACTGGGAAGGGAAGTTCAGTTGGCGCGCACACTTCGGGAAGGGAATTCTTGCGCCGATTGGTTGGCGAAAGAAGGCTCTCGTGATGCTTTGGAGTTTCGGCCTTGGCCTACCCTTCCTCCTTCTTTGCATTCCATGTTGCTAGGGGATAGGGCGGGTGTTTCTTTTATCGGATTGTTGTCTGCTTTCGTGCTTTTCGCTTTTCGACGTACCAAAAGAGAGTTGTTTAACAAAAAGATCGAATGGACATTTTTGTCCCATTAAATTAGCCGTTAAAAGTTAATGTGTGTGTATATATATAGTTTAATTGGTATGTACTGATAACCAATAAAAATTTTGAAAAAGTGAGAAATTATAGTAGGTTTCTCATTATAATGGGTGATTATTTATATGAATTGGTATTTTTTATTATTTCTATTGGTTGACAGTGTAAAATTATCTTTTATATATATATATATATATATTCTTAAAGTGCGTTTGATATCAAATATGTTTCTGATATTTAAAATATGATATTATTTTAGTCTCTGAAAGAAATATATAAAATCAAATATATCCCAAAAAATTTTATTTAAAAGGATTAAAGTGATATCATATTTTAACTTTTAAAAATATATATTTTATATTAAAAAATTTTAGAGATTAATATAATATCACATTTAAATTTTTAAAAATTAAATTATTGTAAAAAAATATTTTAAAAATTAAATTGTATTATATATATATATACACACACACCCCCTTTCTCTATTCTTACCCAACCAAATTTTGTCATGCCAAATATAAATGATAAAGCTTATCTATCTTACAATTCATTAAAAATTTAATCATCTCCATCCAAGATATTAGCTACCGTTGTTAACTTCTTCATTTCTTTGTCCACCTTTCTTAAAGTTTTTCCATTATCTTCTATTTTGTAAATCAAAGACTTGCCCTACGTCTGGCTTTGACACTAGGATTGAGTGTCCTATTGTCACATTTCTAACCAGAAATGCTTAGGACTGGCTATTCACTGTAAGCCTCTGGAAAATTTTTCTAAGCGAGACGAAATTTCCCTTAAAAATTGGGACGCTTTTCCCGAATCTGAAAGCTCCAGATACAAACCAAAATATACAAAGTACAATTCGAATATTAACAATATTTAAAATACAGACTCAAGACAACAAGCATTCTCCGAATGCCCTCAAAATTCAGAACATGCGAGACATACAAAAAGATAGATATTCTTTTAAAAGCAAAACCTATTACCATTATATATATATATATATATATATATATATATATATATATATGTTATAACGGAAGTCAGACCCTGTGATTATGGAGCATAACTAGAAATATTTACATATGATTACTCAACTATACATGGATCAAAATATATAGACAACCCGAAGGCCCACACTGATTGCGTCAAGTTCACGAAACTTCTATACCTTTTTAGTTTCTTGAGACAAAGTCACTGCGGCTAAACTTAACTCAAATAAAGGGAAAGTGAGGAGTGAGTCAAACAGACTCAGTGAGAGATAATATACTTATAACAAGGAGTAGGACAAGTGTAAACACGAGTTTTTATTAAAATAAATATAATTAATTAACGATACTCTCATAAAAGATTTATATATATATACATATACAATTACAAAAGATATTCTAGATCAAACATGTTGCAAGAAACCAAAACATGGTAAATCAAAAAAATAAAATAAAATTCTTAATAAAAAGTCATCATTAACAAATTAGTACTTCCAACTATTGATAAATTGAATACATTTGAATATGGAGTTAAAATTAGTTTTTAAAAATAAAATAAAACCAATTCTAAAGTTTAGAAGAAAATTAGGTCTCAATTACAGAGTCGAGCAGGCAGAGCAGACATCGCCTCTGCAAAGCGTCCTCGAAGGATCAAGCGACGGATGTCTCTGCCAACGGTCCTATCTTAGAAGGATCGACAACAAGCAGATCCAGGACGTATGGCGATCATGCCGAACTAGCAACACCCCCTGCTATTTGGGTTGGCTAAACCAAGATTACTTTTTGCCCGATATCTTTGCCAAGTTAGCGTGCAGTTCTACATTAAAGGTTCCTCCCAAGAAAAAAAATTATTTGTCCAAAACTCAAAGAAAGCTCATAATTAACTTTATTTCAAAAATTAAATTCATCAAAGTCTCATAGTCCTACAATAATAAAATCTAATATAATTCCAAGTATATCAAATTTTAAAATCTAATATACTAATTCTAGACCTTTTCGATCATGTTAATAATATTAAGTGTAGAATTAGTTCAAGGAATCAATTTCAAAACTTACTATATCAAAATCTATAATATCAAAATCTATAATTTCCATTGTCCGAACTCATAACATTAACTTGAAGCGAAGCATCATATCGATTTCAAAACATTTAGATAATTAGATCTCAAACATCAATTGATAACAATACAGGAAATTTCTTAAACCAAAACGGAGTATCGAAGAGAATTTCTCAAGATACTTGTCCCACCTGCGGATGCACAGAATTAATAAGATAATAATACTATAAGCAGTTTTAAAGATTCAATTAGAAGACGAGTAGCTGTCAAAACATATATTTAGAAAAATAAGAACAGAAAACAAGTTATAAATATACTATCACTTACAGACTAAACCAAGAAGAAGCAGCTGGTGGTTATAGCATCTTGGAATCTCGGTCGCTATCCTGGGGGAATCCGGCATCAAAACATCACCATTCATGCAATTACGGTGCCTACAGGGGAATCAACCCAAGATACCTCACACAAACCCCAAATTCCTTATCCCGGGGTTTTACCAACTTATCCAAAAATCAAAATTTATAGAGAACAATTAACTAAGACATATGGTGCTAACAAGTAGTATTAAATTAATTAAGTAAGATTATTTCACTTGCCAGTACCCATGATACTTAAAGATTAATCATCAATTAAGAGTTACCAACATTCACCAAAATAAACATTATAAAGTATCCAATTATAATTCTTCAAGCTTAAAAGTTCTAAATCTTAAAACATAAAGCTGTTACAAAACTCATGAGCACACCCATAAAACCATCAACTCAACATAGGAACTAATCATTACCAAAAGTAAAGGAAACTAATACTTGGGAATCATAAGAAGAAAAACTATTGGTTGAGGACATTTTTATTTCAACAACCACAAGATAAACTCACCAAAGAAGTAGTGAGTTAACTTGGAAAAAGCAAGCCACCTCCCCTCCATCTAAAGCACCGCCATCAGAGAAGAAGAGCGTGGTGGAGAAGGACAAGCAAAACCACAACAAAGAAAGAAGTAGAACTGCGACAGAGGAGCAGAACTGCGGCGGAGAAAGAAGTTGAACCGAGAGAAGGGGATCTTGGCGATTGTGCAGCAAGGGAAAGTTGATTGCGGTGGTGAGTGAGAAAGGAAGAAGAGAGAGACTGCAAGTGAGAGAGGGAGTGAGAGTGAAAGAGAGTAACGGAGAAAGAAAACGAAAAATGAAGGAAAAGGGCATCCGGAAGAACATTCCAAGCGTGAAAGTGGAGGGAGAGAGGTCTATGGTGCACCATGTCACTTATGGTGCACCATGGTCTCTATTTCTTGTTTCTTTTTTTTTTTTTTTTTTGTTATTTAATATCAGGATATCACACCTATCAATCTTTATCAAAGTATTAGTGTCAAAGTTTATAACTGAAACAAATGAATTCTAAAGCCTTCAATACAAAAGTATTAGGGCTTGAAGTTTATCGAAACTTAATCATCAAATTAGCATGATTGTTTAGTAGCAGAAGCTTTGATGATAGGGTGAAATAAATGTAAAAGCATTGAAATTTGAATAGAGCCAATTTTTTAAGATCAATTACAGAGTAAAAGTGGTAACGACAAATGACAAATCCATGTATCAAGCACTCAATAGAGCAGCTAGCCAAAATTGCAATCTTCAAAGCATCACAAACTTTCAATAAGCTTGCTTGTGCCACACACTTTCACCCATTCCTTAGTTTTTTATAAATTAAATATATATTATTATATATATGAATTTTGTAATTATTATTATAAGAATAAAAATATTTTAATAATTTAAAAATATATTATTAATTAATAGTATAAAAAATTATATTAACATGACATAAAATTAAATTCTTTTATATATACCCTAAGAAAACTAAGCTTGCTATTAAAGATACCAATTGTTTTGGTTTTTTTTATGTAAATAAAATAAAAAAAAATTAATTTAAAAAATGCGATAATTTAACAAAAAAAATTGAAAATCCGAGTTTTACTAGGCATTAGATAAATCGGCCCAACTAAATTGATTTCTAGTGTAAATTTTGCCTATAAATAGCGGCTTGGGTAGGTCGATTTCTATATATTAGAGAGAGAAAGTGAGAATTGCAGTTAGAGAGAGAGAGAGAGAGAGAGAGAGAGAGAGAGAGAGAGAGAGGCAAGGAGAGATATAGGAAAAAGAGTGAGAAGAAAGGAAAGAAGAAGAAGAAGTAAAATTTGTAGTTAAAAAGCTATATATTTGCATTTATGAATTATTATAATTAGTCATTCTTATTATTGGATTTGTGTTATAGATCTAGAAATATGGAGTATGATTTACGTTATTTGGATGATAGTATTCATATTGCTGGAAGACTTAATATACAGGTAATTTATTTTTATTAATATACGTTGATAGTTTAATTATATTATATAAATTACGTATAATATGAATTCGTAGTTAAATATGAAAGTATTGGTCAACTTAGATTTAAATTTGGATTTGCATTTGAATTTGAATATGTTAGAATTAGAATTTGAATTTGAATATGAATCCGAAGCTAAATTTAAATTTGAATTTGAGTTTGAATGTCAATTTGGATTTGAAATTTGAATTTGGATGTTCGAATTTTGAATTTGAAATTTGAAATTTGAATTTTCATTGAGTGGGAATTTCAAATTTGAAATTTTGAATTATAATTTTAGCAGGGAATTTTGAATTTTGAATTTCGAACCTAAAATTTTGAATTAGAATTATAATTTGATTAGGAATTTTGAATTTTGAATTTCAACTTTAAATTTGAGTTTGAATTTGAATTTGTATTTTAATCGGAGTCTAAATGTGGATTTGAATTTGTATTCATTATTTGAATGTTAATCTGAATCTAAATTTGAATCTGAAATTGATTATAAATCTAAATTTGGCATTCAGATATGAATCTAAAGTCGAATTTGAAATTGAGTGTGCATTTGAACTTAAATTTAAATTGGCATTTGAATTGGAATTGGAATTGGAATTTGAATGTGAATTTGAATTCAAAATTGATATTACATCTGAACTTGAATATTGTAATATGAATTTGAGTGCGAATTTAAACTTGAATTAGAATTGGAATTAGAATTAGAATTGAAATTTCAATTATAATTTTGAATATCATTTTTTGTGTGAGCCTAAATTGAAGTTGAATTTGAGTGTGAATGCAAATATGACTTTGTATGTTACAACCTAATTGAGTGCTTCGAGGTCAGCGTCAGTAGTCGCAAGTACTGGTACCACATCCACTAATGCAAACTAATTTGAAGTAGGTAGGTTTGTGGTATGCGGCAAACATACTGTATTTGGACTATGATAGCGCATTGATTAGTGCGCTTATCGAGCAGTGGTGTCTGGAGATGCACACCTTTCATTTGCCATTTGGAGAGTGTACCATCACACTTCAAGACATTGCATTCCAATTGGGATTGCACATTAATGGTGAGCCAGTTAGCAGATGCATAACTAATTAGGAGACCTATTGGAATCATGATTTACAGAGCTTCTATAGGGAGCTACTTGGGGCAGTGCCAGATGAGTTAGATATGCCAGGAAGCATTGTTAAACTAACCTAGTTCAGCATAGCATTTGCTACATTGAATGTCGATGCATTTGAGGAGACAATTGCATGCCACACTAGTGCATTCATTCTATGGCTTCTTGATGGATTTTTTATGGCAGATGCATCAACCACGAGAGTTAGTTTGAAGTGGCTTCCTTTTCTTCGTGACTTTGGCGAAGTTGGAAGGGTTAGTTGGGGCTCTGTAGTATTGGCGACTTTGTATCGCCAATTATGTCGTAGTGTTAAGCATGACAACCACAATGTTGCTAGGTGCTAGCCCTTCTACAATCATGGGCATAGTATAGAATACTAGCATTGCATCCTAAAGGCAGATACCGACTCATGTTTCCTTTAGTTGGGAGATAATTTTTTTATAAAAATGATCAATTTCATTTATCATTTTCTATTTACAAGAGTACTAATTATATTTTTTTACGTGGGGAGGAATTCAGTTTTCATCTAACTTGGGGGAGAGACGACTGCTTCATTATAGGGAGGTTGTTGATGTTATCGACTTTAAAGGGGTAAGCTGTATAGAGTGATTATTGACTTGCAGATTGAGTGTAATTTTTTTTTTTAATGGCGTCTAATGGATGATTGATGTACAATGCGGTTTCGATGGCTGCCCTATGAGTACGCAGAAGTGACATTGAGGACGCCTCAATTTGTGTATGCTGAAGTTGATATTTGGGTGTTTGTGACATCCCTGTTGTGCTTCACCATATTTGAGTGGCACCATGTAAATCACGTCGTTCGACAGTTTGGCAGATAGCAACACATACCAGAGGAGCTGCTAAACATTGACAAGCTGCATTATACGAATGGGAGGGACACTGATTATTGGTGGCCTACATACTACCATCAATATTATGAGATATGGGATGAGCGCAGGGGCCGAGTCATTGAGTTTCCTTCCACCCAGAGCCTTATTTCGTCAGTCACGTACTTCAACTGGTACTCAGGTGTTTTATTTCATTTTTTATCAAGAAAAAGAGCTTGAAATGACCTTAGGATGGTCGAACTCCAGCTGAAGCACCAGTTGATGCCCCCCACCACCATTTATGTAAAAACTAGATCATGTTCCCCGCCTGCGTAGTCGGGGGAGTGGAGGACGTAGTGGGACCAGTCTAGCCTTCGCACCCATCGGTAGGGTGTGGGCTCTGATGAAGATGCTGATGATGATGATGTAGATTTTGATCGTGCGGAACCCAGCCACTTTTTTATGCCCAGTCACAACCACCCCTCTATGCCGGGTTTGAGCTATCAGTTCTACGGTTTTAGCCACGAGGTTGGTTCTGCTTTGAGCTCATAGTTCATGCCTTGCTCTAGCCTCGATCAGTAGTTCACGACTAGGCTCAGTTAGGATATTGACCCTAGGTTCTCTATGAGTATTGAGGATCTCTTCAATTCACAGATGCCACCCGGTTATGCTTAGATGTGCATTCAAGATATGGACATGTATAGGTCATACTAGAAGGCCGCTGCTTCTACTACTGCACCTCAAGTGTCGCATGATGTACCAATGACATCTGAGTGGTACAGGCTATCTATGGATGGTGTTCTTGACCTGAATGCATCAGACATGCCATTCTCGACCATGCAAATGCAGTCACTTGAGTCTGCGCACCTGGTGATGTATGGTTTTGATCTTTTTAGTAGGACACCATCATTTGCATTCACGGCAGTGCACATTGATCTTAGTACTTTTCGTCAGCAGCACCACGATGAGGATCAAGACCAACACCAGTTGCAACAATTAGAGGTTGGACAGGGCAGGCCGATGTGGGAGATTCAACCCCGTCAATATCACACGAGTTGTCCTTTTCTGACCCTAGACGACACCAGTGGAACTGTTAGGATCTGCATGAATTAGGTATGGATTATGATACCCTACTTTTTCAATTTTAGATCAATTTTAATAGTGTTTACTTGATTTTTTCTAAAAATTTGTATTACCTTTTGTAGGCATGCTCATAGAAATACCCTTGTATAATCATCTATTTTTTTCTATTTCTTCAAGTTTATTTTATTTTAGTTGTGATATTGTAATTTAATTTTAACTTCATTTTATATACCGTAAGTTGTTCTCATTTCACACAGTTCGCTCCTCACACAAGCCACAAAGTCTATTTATAAATGTTATAGTCGACCAGCATTGTTGATATCTACAAGCTATGGTATTTTAGCAATGCATTCATTATTATAAATCTAGATAATTCTAGTCATTTGTACACTTCCAGACTAAGGCTAGAACAATCTAGAGTTGTTTCAAAAATGTCAATGCGTTGCTCCTAGTATTGATCATTCATTTCTGACTTGCATAAAAAAGCTCACCCAAAAAAGATGATCTTTAGATCACCCATAAAGCAGTCCTGACTGACAAGATATGATGGCAAACAGACGAGAAACGATTGGTAGTAGGAAAAATAATTTTTTCTCATTATTAATGGAACACTAGTACAAGAAAAAAGTACAAGGGAACTCCCTATTGAAATGTATTTATAGACGTTCAAGCTGGCTAGCATTGCCAATATCTCGAAGTAAGAATTTTTCGACAATACATTGATTATTGTAAGTTAAGATATTTATTGTCGTTTGCAATCAAACAATAGACTAAGATCAAAACAAAATAGAGTTATTTCCAAAATGTCAGTGCTGCTTCCAGC
This sequence comes from Pterocarpus macrocarpus, assembly GCA_031439585.1. Taxonomy (NCBI): domain Eukaryota; kingdom Viridiplantae; phylum Streptophyta; class Magnoliopsida; order Fabales; family Fabaceae; genus Pterocarpus; species Pterocarpus macrocarpus. The sequence continues at coordinate 12,369,950 of CM062516.1, read as the reverse complement.
TAGTGCTAATCTTTCATTTTTTTCCCCCATTAGCTCAAGTCTTCTTTCTCATTTTGAATTCTTTTCAAAACTTTGAAAATTTGGCACTGCTTAATCTTGTTATTTGCTCCATTCATATTTCTTATTAAACACCTTATTTCTCTTATGAGAAAAGACCAATAGTAGGAAAAAACAAATTTTCCACTTTATTATTGAAATATTTGTACAAGAGAAATGCACAAGACAAATCTCCATTGATTAGACATATCACACGCTCACTCACAACACTTTAGTACCCCCTCTAATAATTTTTCATTCACTTCACGTTACTTTTGCACTTGCCGACGTCATACACTCTCACCTCACTCTTTCTCTTAGTTTTTTCTCGTTTCACACATTTTACTTTTCATACAAGTCATGAATCCTATTTATAGATGTTAAAGTTTGACATCCACCTCCTTCACCTTATGCTAATCAAGATTTGCCTGCTTGGGGAGTGAGTCACAATGGTAATTTTTCTACGAAGTCCACTTACCTTCAGTTTGCTGATTTATCCAATGCTCCTCATGAGGCCTTATTTCATTTGATTTGGAGATGGAAATGTCTGGAGAGGATCCATAAGTTTCTCTAGTAGCTTGCTTCAGGATCTTTAATGACAAATGTGTTTCATTGGAATAGGCATATTGCTTCAGATCCTTGTTGCTCCAGGTGCAAGCAAAATCTTCATGAAACTACTCTTCATGCGGTGAGGGACTGCAATGTGATTGCAAAGTTTTGGTTCATGCTTATTGATTTATTGAAATATTCGGACTTTTATATTTTAGATGTGCATAAATGGTTATCTCAGAACCTTAAGTCTAATATATCAGGTTTTAGTAATTGGCCTCTCTTGTTTGGTACTGCAACCCTCTTGTTCAAAAATCTTTCATCAATTTTGGATGGTGTTTCAGTCTCAATAAGTGGTTTATGGTTTTACTCATTCATGTCTTTCTCTTTCCAGTAGGTAGGGGTGGAAATAGGCTAGGCTGCCTATCAGGAGCCTATGGCCTAGCTTGTATTTGGCCTGACCTAGCCTGATTTATTCGAAAATAGGACCAGGCTTAGGCTTTTTAAGAGCCTATTTACCTTAACAGGCCAAGCCCAAGCTTAATGAAAGACCTAGTAAACCTGTCAGGCCGACCTGCGCCTATTAAGATTTTATACATATGTATATATATTATATAATTACTAAAATATACAAGTTTTGAGCGCATACCATCAAGGTGAGAGACGCAGAACTTGACCACCAATCCATTGGCTACCTTTACTTATTACATGCATAATTTTTATCTTTATCTCTTTATTTTATTACTTTTAAAAGTCAATTGAAACCTTAAAGTTCTCTCTTGCACAACTGCTTAGATTCATTCTTTTTTGGCGCACAAAGTGACCACAAGTCACAACCCACTCTCTCTCTCTCTCTCTCTCTCTCTCTCTCTCTTTCTCTCTCTCTCTTTCACACACACACACACACAATAGCAAACCAGTGCTGAGCTGAAGACCTCATTAGCAAGCCACCGCCGCTGCAACTTCATTGATCGCCTTGCCCGCTGCAGACCGGCTCGCCATGCCATGCCACTGCAGACCACCTCGTCACTCCAAATCCCCTCACTGTCCTTCATCGTGCCAGATTGCCCTCGTTTGTTGTGGGAGCATTGCCAATTCCCCTTTCTGTTTCTGCTATATGTTTTGTAGCCAAATGTGTTAGTTGTTGACATAAAGCTAGGCTTACTAAAATGCCACCTAAGCTTAGTTTGATCTAAATTCATGAGATGGCTTTTTTTATTTAGAACACCTAGTGTTTATTGTTATTATTATTATATCAATGTTTGTTCTGAATCTATGATGCTTGAGCTTATGTCAATTTGACTGCAGAGATAATATTGTCTTTTTTGGAATACTTATTTTCTTACTTTGCTCACAATTTTTGATTAATTTTGGGATTTTAATAAATTATCAGGCTTTATTAACAGACTTTAGGCCAAGCCAAGCTTGTAAACAGCCCAAGCTTAGGCTAAAAAAATAGCCTATAATAGGCCACAGGCTAAGCTCAGGTCAATTCTTTACAATACAAGCATGGTCTGTTAAGGTGAAAACCTGGCCTATTTCCACCCCTACCAGTTGGTCTCGAACTTTAGTTCAGTGGCAATTTCCTCCTGAAGAATTTGTGAAGATTAATTGTGATGGATTGTTTTTGGCTTCAAAGGCTTCTACTTGTGGATGGTTTATTAGCAATTCTTAAAGCTTATTTTGTGGTGGTTTTGTTGCGAATCTGGGTAGCTGTCCCGTAACAGTTGCTGAGATTTGGACAATTTATTATTCTCTATTTCTAGCTTGGCAAAAAGATTTTCGCCGTGTCTTCTTGGAGTTTGATTCTTCTAGTGCTCTTTATTTTATTCAGAAGGATTTCATAGAGCATCATCCTTTTCTTTCTGTCATCAATCGTGTTCGTGAGCTTCTTAGGTGTGACTGGGTGATGTTGATCTCACATATGTTTTGTGAAGTTAACAGAGTGACGAACATTCTTGCTAATATAGGTCACTCAGTTTAGCTTGGAGTTTGTTTTTATGATTCGATTCCTAATGGGCTTGCCTCTTTGTTGAGGGATGATGTTGTAGGTGTGTCTTTTTCGTGCCTTATTCATTAGTTTGTTTCTTGCTTTATTTGGGTGTTAGCCCTGTTTACCCACAAAAAAAAATGTTTAGCATCCAAAAGCTAGAATATTCCTCTAATACATTTATTATTGTAACTCAAGTTAAAAGAAAGGATACAATACTGTTTAGGGCAAATTACACTGACCTTTCCTGAGGTTTGGTGAAATTCACCACAACCCCCATGTATTTGTCTAAGCTATACTGACCTCCCATTAGGGGGAGGTTAACGGAGGTCAGTGTTATGTTTACGAGGGTGTTTAGTATCACATTTTGCAAAATACAGGGCATCGAGTGTAATATTACCTAAAACTCAGGGGAGGTCAATGTATATTTTTATAAATTGAGGGGGTCACAATGAATTTCACCAAATCTCAAGGGAAGTCAATGTAATTTACCCTATCTTTTATGAAGCCCAATCAAATTTGAGGAAAATAATATAGCTATGCATCAAGAGAAACCTAAACTATCATTTAGTATAGGGACATTGGCTTGTCATTCAACAAGGAATGATATGAGGCAGAAGTGTAATATCCCAATCTTAGAAGAGGCTTTGGAATGAGGAAACCAAGTCGTTGAAGTAGGTAATCAATTACCCTAGGGCCTGTAATAAATTACTAACTCCTTTGGATGTCCACAGGCTAAATTTTTCTTGGTGTGATCGATTACCCGGAATGGTAATCGATTACTATATACGGGCTCATGGTAATCGATTATCATGGCTGGTAATCGATGGCAATGGATTACCAAGGGGCTATATATAGCCCGAGACACACTCTCTCACTCTCCTCATTTTAGGTTTCTCCTTCTTTCACTACCTTTAAAACTTTCTTCTTTCTCTTTAAAACCCCTGCCTTCTTCATCCTTTGCCTCTATTTCAAATCTTCCCATCCAAATCCACACCACCTATACATTATGTCCCTCCCATAGCATTAATCTTTAACTCAAATTCTTACTCCTCCAATATCATCCTTGTGGGGATTTAAAGTTGAGGGGGGTGCCACCAAGGCACCCAAGTCTCTCCTTTTTCCTTTTCACTTAGGGGGTAAGTCTCTAAACATATTTTCTTCCTCCTCACCATAGAATTTCGATTCTTCCATTTTAATGGGACCTTAGTGAAATTTTGTGAACCCTAGGCTTATGAACCATGGAGTTTTGGGTATTGTGTTGATAAATGATGAATTCTAGCTAATGCATAGTGTTGTGGCTACATTGTTGGGGCTAGATTCCCCCAAGGATCGCTCTATTGGCCCCAAAGCTTCGTAGAGTTGGAATTCCACATTTCGGATAAGTCTGCAAATGGATAGTATATCCATAGCTTGAGTTCCTAGTATAATTACCATAAATATATATTTGCAAATGATGAATTATTTTATTGAAATTATGCATTAGCTCTAGATAACTTAAATTTAGGAAGTGAATTATTTTCTTTGCTTAAACTTTATACAAAAACTAACACATGGGACAACGAGATGATTCCTATGAGACAATGATGATATTTTGTATAATGGATAACATGGAAAGTGTTTTATGAATGCATAGTATCAGTTTATTCTTGGATTGGTTTTGGACCTTGCAATTTTATTTAAGTTTATTCATGGAAAGTGTTTTGAATGCATTTGATACAAGAATTAGAAAGGTTTTCTTGGAAAATTCTATGACAAGATTTGTATGCTAATGGCAGTAGACCTTAATCTCGGTGTGTAACACCTTACCAGACAAAATACTATGTTTAAATCAAAATATTTTATTACGTGTGGCAATCTAATTAAATTTCATTTTCAGGCTCAATGTTAATTACCCATATAGAGTCTACTGGTCATTTAATCAATTTTCATTCGGTTGCGGAATAAGTAATGGATAACTGCTGTAATAGAAATAAAATAAAATAAATAAAAATGTGGAATAAACAGAACTACTGAAACTGCATCATATATATATATATATATATATATATATATATATATATATTCAAAGTTTGCCAAAAGATACATAAGCAATACATGGTAATAAAATGAGGCTGCTGAAACAAAATAAATCGGCTTGTCTCTATGAATAGTACCTTATCTGGTCCCTACGAGACATTTCATATACTAACCATCCACTAGATTACTGCCTATGACCCAAAGTACCAAAAGAGGGCCATTCTATACATCTACTCCTATTGCACTAAAAACCCCCCTAAATGGACTCCGAAGAGAAGAATCCATTGCCCATGCCAGCGTCTACCAGAGCATAGCCATCACTAGGCGCTGACAATGAAGAAGACAAGCTCACGGCCTCCGATGGGTGCTCCTCCTCAGAAAGTGAAATGGACGGGCCTGTTGAGGAGATGCTGCTGGAGGAGACGCTGGAAACGCAGCAGCAGCTGTTGCTATTGGTGGAGATGGAAAAGGATGTGCCACATATATGGGGATGGCGATGTAGGGTACAGTAAGATCAAAAAGAGGATGAGAAAGTGGAATTGCAAAATCTCTACCAAAGAAAAAGTAAAAACGAAAACGACAGCTATCGGCAATATATACAGAGTCCAGCATAGGATAGAGATGGAAGTGCAAGTCCGGGAACTTAATGAATAGGACTCCTGTCGCCACATTCTCCATGATTTGAGAATGAGGCAGAAACATATAGTGGGGTGAGAAAAATTTCTCAGTAGGAATCCTAATTCTAAACATATCTGTCATTGCCGTCATTCCCAGTTGTTTCGATTTTTCTTAATTCCAAATGGTACATCATGATGGTAATATTCAACTAAAAGCTCATGTCATGAAAATATAACCCGAAATAAATTAAAATTTTAAATTAAAGCAATGAAAATCTAGTTAAACAGGTAGGCTAATACAACTAAGACAGTAACCGTAACAGTAACATATCATGAGAAATAAACAAATAACTATAACAATCAATTAAGAAGTAATATACAATGCATATAAATGTGCAAACTGAAAAATGCATCTTATCTTTGAAGGCTTTCGCCTCCTAAAACTTGTTTTCCATTCTTGGTCCCCTGGGAGTCATTGGCCATATACTCCTGGGTAATAGTCTGCTTTTTAGGATTGAGCTCATTCCTTTACAAGATTGCCGGGTTTACTTTCCCTGATTTTTCCACTGATCTATTCCCATTAAACTTATTTAGGGGCTAGCCCAAATAATATGGAATCCTTTATATCTTTCATAATTTGCATGCACAACTAACATTATTTTACTTGAACATCATGTATTCATACAAATATTTCATAAGGCATATGAATTCATTGCCGAAATTTCAGCAGTATAACGGATCGAGTCTGCTTTCCCGTGAATAGTGCCAGACTACTAGTACAATCAATTAAGTATGCAATTCAATGTAAACAGCAAGTTACAGCAACATTATTAATCATACGGTATGTCAAAATCAATAGAAATATTAACAAAGTTTTCTGTTCACTCTACCCTCTTCTACCCGAATTTTGTAAAATCCACCTTTACTCCTATTCAACTTATTTAAACCTGAATTTTGAATATATTATATCTCTATGTGTCTAGTTTCCAACCCTTTTGGTCCCATCTCATTTTGATTTGTATAGCTCAAGTTATTAGTATTTTACCTCAAATTGCCCTGTACTTAGCCAGAAGTGCACCCTTATAAGTGAAAAATCACTAAAAATAGAAATCTAGGTGAAATCATGCGCAATTTATACCAAATTAAAGCTAACAGAACAAGATTTTAAATGAAATAAGTTTCATATCATTTGCATGATTATATTATGAGATATAAGCCCGTAAGTTGATCCTACTGGACTACCATGTTCCAGCTTGGTTTGAACTTAAGGTAACTTCATTGATATGTTGGGAATAATTAACGATGAATTTGACTTTGAAATTTTTATGAAACATTCCCTTATATGTTAGCTTTCAAATAGCATTAGTTTCACTCAATTTAGAGTTGTGTAGGGTGAGTTACACCCCTCTTAACTCACACTGCCTAGATGGGAATCTATGATTCTAGGTCGAACTTCCAAAATTCATAACTAATTCTATACTAATCCAATGGCCTTATATTTTATGTTTTTGGAAAGCCCTAGATGTCTAGTTTCATATAAAAATAGGTTAATCAAATTTAAATGGCTATATATGGAGTCGTACACTCTGCCATATAGACCGTCGAGGAAAAAACCCTAATAGCTTCTTGAATTCTCTCTATCTTCAAGTTCTTTCATACCAATTTCAATTCTAATTATAACATACATGCAAAATCAACCATAATCCATCATCATCACTCCAAATCACATCAGTATCATGAGAAATATAGGATCCCAACACAGCCCCAAATCAAGGAAAACAAGAAGAGAAGTTGGATTCTTACCTTGTTTAGTTGAAATCTTGTTGGTTTGGTGTCTTAGATTGAAGAAACTTTTGATGAGACTTGAAAAGGGGATGAAAATGGAGTGAAGATAAGTGTGAATTAAAGAAAAACGAAGAGAAGTCTGCTCCTTTTGTTGGCCGAATTACACAAGGGAGAAAGAGGGAATTAATCATAAACTTTTGAAGGAAGTCTCACATGATTGGTGGATGTGTATTGGTAATTCAAATGCAGTGTGGCTGCCCTCTATGGCTGATGTAGTGCCACATATGGATGTGTTTTGGCTAAATCTTAGCCCTCCATCCTAGGGTACTCATAGCATAATTTCTATTGGTCCGGTTCTGACAATTTAAAATACCGAAATCTTATCGATTTCTTTTAAATCGGTAAATCGGTTTTAGAAAAATCCTATGAGGTTTTCTATGGTTCTAATCTAATTCCATCAAATCTAATCCTTCTAAATCACACTTAATTGCCTTTAAGTGAATGCTTAATCGAATTCTAATTAATTCCAATTATTCGATAAAAACCGAATAACTCGGTTAATAACGATAAAATTTTTCGGACATTACACCGTGCACCTTGTCTTGTCATGATTTTGTGGCCACACACGGGGTGATTCATGCCTATTTTTAGGTCCATTCAATGGGACAATTCCAACATATTTTTAGGCTCACAAAAAGGAGAGGCCACCTAAGTTTGATTCCTGCCTATTTATCCTGGATTAGATGGCTTCTCACTTTTATACTAAATATTTGAAATTCATCTATTTATCTTAAGATAACAAGATTAAGGATATCAAAGGTTTCTAACTTGTTTACATATATACTATTATCTTGTGTACATTGTAACATCTCCAACTTTGAGAGTGGTCGGGCATAGAGGGAAGTCGATCCCGAGGCAGAGGTAAAATGGTAAATAGTTGAATTATAATGAAGAGTAGCAAAACTATAAATAATGGCTTACGATTATCAAGGGGCATTAGAGGAAAAATCCCAATTCTAGGAACATATGGGCCCTAGGACACTAAAAGCTACACAATATACATGTAATAACCTTATGAATAATGTTTTAAATTCATAGTTTTAAATAAAAATATGGGATTACTCACACATGTAAATAATATCTTAGGTAATCTTGAGTACCCAAATTAATCACTAGACACCTTGAATTAGTCCTCAAGTGTCTCATATTATTTGAGATGAGCTCTAGGAAATGACATTTTATTTCATCAAGAATGGTTAATTATGTGACACACGTTAAGTTAGGTAAATTGAGTGGTTTAGAAGAAGCCACACCAACCAAGTATTAAGAATAGTTTCCTATAACACAAAAAATTGATCTGATAGAAATTTAAAATGCAAGAGAGTTTAATCATTAGGAGATTATATGTATTAAATGTGGCCTAGAGTGGGCAACATAGCCAAAAAGTCAAGAATTAATTTGGATTACACACCTAAAGGGTGAGTCACCGTCACTTTTTGCAAATATCTCCCTAAAACCCTAACTGTTTCACCAATTTTCTCTCCCCTTCAGCCACCCTTGGCTAAACTCCCTTTCTCCCTTAAACACCTCCATTTTTGCTCACACAAGCTCACAAACCCTTAGTTTTTTCTTGTTTCCTTAATATCTACCTAACTCTTGAGTTCGTTTGCAACTTTCTAAACCATTTAGAAGCAAAAATCCATCCTCTTTGAACCATGTCAAGCTTCAGTCGAGGAAGAAAAAGGAGTAGCTCAGATGTTATTTGGTGTTTTAAGAGGGTTTTAGAGTTGTTGGAAACAAGGTTTAAAGCACCCTTGAGCTTGGAAGTGAGATGGGCTCCAAAACCACCTTGTATGTAGTTGTATGGTCAGATGAGCTAGGGTTTTCATCTTTTTGTTCCTCATAAATCTGGACTGAGAATGATGTTCTTTAGGCTTCTAATAATGAGTTAGAACTAGTGAAACTTGAGTTAGTGACAGAAGCAAGCTAGGAACTTAAAGATGTCCATAAGCAGAAAATAGGACAACTCTAGACAATATTAGATCATGAACTATATCTTGATTTATAGACCTTCAATTGAAGTGAAACCAATTTTACTTGAAGCCTAACTCATAGTAGGGTGTACCCACGAAATTTGAGATCCATTGAATTTAAAATAAATAACTTATGAATATTTGAAGTAGGCTATAGGCAGAGTAACACATACTAGAGCAGTATGTATTCTAATGGGCATAACTTGCCCCATAGACTTTCAAATTGAGTGCAATCAATTTTTTTAGAAAGAAAGCAAATAAGAGAATAAGTTTATAAATTTTCAGATTCAAACTCCTAGTGGGTTACTCCCAATAATCCTATGAATTTGCTTCATGCTCTATAAGGGCCAATACAAGGTAGCCCAAATGTAGAGCTTATAACCAAATTTTTTCTTAACCAAATTGAGTGGGACTTAATTTTTTTGAAAGATTGTTCAAGTAAGTATAAGCATGTAAAATTTTGTAGCAAAAATATAAATAATGGATTTTTAGTGATTTTTCATTTTTAGGTATCCGTGTTTGTCCCAAAATATGGCAGTAGTGGATCAAACTTAAATAATTTAAGTTATACTTATCAAAACTTAGTAGGACTGAAGAGGTTTAAAAATAGATAATAGGGCAACCTCTCTGTAGAATTTGAGCTTAAAAGGATTCAAATTGGAATTTTGGTGAAATTTATAATTTTGGGTAGAATTGAAGAACATATGTCTAAATTGTAGTCAAAGTGCACATAACTTAACTTAAGGGTCTCTAAACTATATGGGACCAAAACTAATTGAAATGTTGAAGAATATATGTTGGTTTGGATGCCATATTAATGTAAATGTTATGGTACTACTATTTGTTAGAATACTTGTGATTGAGGTATTCCTTGCCTTCATGAATATATATTCGATTAAGATTTTGATTCCTATGCTGGAATTGTTCTTTTGATTGACTGGGTATTTCATTTACTGTTACAAATTTTGAGGACCTTCATATTATAGTTGTCATACTGCCTAATTTTTGGTAGAAATATCTTGAAAGTAAGCATGTAGCATAAGAATAAATGCATTCAAACATTCCCATGTATCATTACGACAAAGACTGCATAAGAGCATATGAATTAAGGAAGTATATGAACATATGAGCTTTCAAGATGATTGTGAAAATGAATTACTTGGGCCAAAAAAAGTAAATTCAGTTAAGTCAAGGAAAGTAAACTTGGCTTCTCTTGAACTAAGTTGAGAAGGTAAACCGGCTGGGAATAGATATATGTGAGCATCGTGGAAAGTAAACCCATCAATCGCGTATAGGAACGAGATCGTATCTGATAAGCAGGCTATTACCCTAGTGTGTGAGAGGCCATCCACCCATCTCAGCGGTACCAAGTATAGGTGCTCATGTCAAGAGTTTAAAGAAAAAACAAGAAGACAAGTGCACTTGAATAGCCCCATTTCATTTGCATTTACATATGCATATTCCATTATTTGGTTATAATATTATTAACGTCATGGACTGTTCTTTAACTTCAAGTATGTGAATAAAATGAATCTACTCCAAGTAAAGAGTTTTAGAAACTGAATGAATAAACATTTCTCTCTTATCTGTTGAAAACACAACTTTTAAAATAAACCGAAACAGCTAGGGATGATGACAATGACATTATAGGTGGTAGTTTAAGATTTCCTACTAAAAATTTATAATTTTCACTCCTGTATTATTTTTGTGTCATCTCGAAATAGCACAGGTGGCAGCAGTATGGGCAAACGGGTTCCATGCCCCTTAAAAATTGCAGAATGCTCAGTAGGATTACTTGGATAAGTATATGGAATCACATATACTGAACAGTTATGTAGACATAATTATTATTTATTCTCTAGTGTTTATGTATTTCCAATTTTTTTGAGAAGTGTGAAGAGTAAGACAAATTCCTATGACTTTGTAAAAAAAAAAAAAAGGGAAGAAAACATTTAACAAAGCTATATGCACACATATTCAAAATATGGAAGAGATATGTTCAAGACACGTTTCATGTTTATTAAATTCAAAGTCGTTGACAATCCTATTATCCTCGAAAGTGTTAAGTCTTTTTGCGTCTATTTTCGTCTAGTCGCTTGTAGAATAACTGGGATCTTGTTTTGGGATATCTACAAGTGTCAATTAGGCACCAACTTTACGTTGCAAAGGATGAATTACAAAAAATTAAAGCTTAATTAGGTTGCTATAGCTCATGAACAGTTTTTTATTGAGTAAGATTTTTATTTTAACACTTTAGTTCTCTAAAGATTTGGCATTATAACACTTCAGTTTATCGTTAAAGTATTATAATGCCAAATTTGTGATGGACTCAGGTGTATATAATTGATTTTTCAAGTACTAAAGTGTTAAAATAAAAATCTTTCAGAGATCAAAGTATAATTTTACTCTTAATTAAAATATCGATTTCATCTCTAATTCTTTTCTTTAATACTCAATCTATAATGTAAAAGGGTTAGGAACTGTTTTGTATTAAAATCATAAAAATAATAATTTTAAAATTCAAATTCTAAATATCAGATGCAAAATTTACTTCAAGTTAATTATTTTGCATTTGGATATCTCTAATTAAATATAAGAATAAAAGGAAAAAAAAATCAAATGGCAGATTTTTTTTCAATAGAGGATCAATTTTTTAGTGTGAAAAAAATAGGTAATACCTGTTTCATTTCTAAAAATAGACCACTCTTTAATTTTAATCTTTTAAAATAATTTTATCTAGTTTAGTTTTCATGTTTTTTAAAAGTAAATGTAAATAATTTTTGAAAAATTTTAAAAATTATATTTTTCATCTTTATAACAAGAATCATTTACACTCAATTTGAAGAAAATGAGAAATTTGAAAGAAAAATTAAATACTAAAATCAGATAATATTATACTTTCAAAGATAAAAAAAAAAATACAAAGTATTCTCATAAAGAAAAAAAAAAGAAAAGAAAACATATAACAATTAGTAGATCCAATCTTGTATATTGAAATAAGCCAACTCCACGTATATTGGTGTTCGATGCCTACAAACATATATTGGTGAAAACAAGTTCCAGTTTCACTTAAATCATAATAATATTGTAAACCATTACTTTATCTAAGATACTTCCTCCATTTTAGAAATCCTTGTAATTTTAGGATTTAAACATAGATTACGAAAAATCAGTAAAGTGTCTTAATAATAATAACAAGTAATTTAATTTTATAAATTATTCTTATATCAAAATTGTAATCATATCTATGTTTTTATTGGTTACTCTATTAATTAATACAAAGATAAAGTTAAAAAATAAATAATATTCATAATATTGAACAGAATAGTAAAACTACACTTTGATTCCCGAAATTTTTGTTTATTTAAACCCTTTAGTCCTTAAAAAATCAATTACATGCACTTAAACCCCCAAAATATAGTGTTATAATATCAAATTTTTGGAGAACTCAAGTATATGCAATAGATTTTTGAGAACTAAAGTGTTACAATAAAAATGTTTCAATATCCAAGGTGTACTTTTACTTGTTTTTATTTCTAGCTAACATGCTGACACCCATTTAGGTAATAGCCCATTAACTTAGTTTAAAAATGCATAGGCTTACTTTTCATATTAAAATTTAACTTTATTTAAAAGAATGGGGTAATAAGAATTGAATTTTTTAGGTAAAGTAGATTTTTAGATCCCTTATCTTTTTTTTATTTTTTTTTTAATTTGATTTCTTATCTTTAATTTTTTTTTTGTCAATTTGGTCCCTTATGTTTGATCAAATCTGTAACACCCTACCAACTTAATGTTATGCTTAAGTTATAGCATGAAATTGGATAGGTTGCGTTACCGTGTTAGTTCTCTGTCTATAGCTGTATTTATTATATTATAATTTCTTTTTCCTTGACATATATATATAATGCGAACAGCATTGTAGAACGTGATAATGTTTAATAAAATACAACAGAAAAGATAAGAATAAGTGATATCTCATCAACTGTATACGTACATATTGGAAGCCAATGCTTCAGTTTATATATATATATATATATATATATATATATATATATATATATATTTCAAAAGTAGAGTAAAATAAAGGAACAGTAAAATTTCTATTGCTAGAAAGTAGGGACAGAAGCGATAGGAGCCAGCTATGTATAATAAGTCCAACTCGGGGTCATGGTGGAGCTGCAGGTTCGAGACCTCAATAAATAGAATGGTTGTCGAGTCCATCACCAGCGTATAAGAATAATGCGGAAATGCAAAACGAAGTGAGAATTTAAAGAAATTCTCAGTAGGGTTCGCGTATGGTACGTAACTAACGTCACATTCATTCTCAGTTGCCTCGGTTTTTATTTAATTGTAAAAACATGGGATCACACTGGCTATCCATATTCAATAAGTTTAAGAAAACATCTAGTCCGAGGCAAGGTTTAGTGTTACTTAAGACAGCATAAGAAATAGAATAAACTACTAACAGTAATACACAGAATAATGAGCAGAATGAATGAACATATGGCAGTAAATGAATATAACAAACAAACTGTAAATAACTTGTAATGACTGTTCAATGTAATCATGCATTTAATGTAATCATGCAAAACTTATTCTTGAACCTTTTTTCATAAACTTTTCCATTACTTAGTCCCCTAGGAGTTCTTGGCCATTTTAGACTCCTGGGTAATAGTTTGCTTTTCAGGATTAGGCTCGTTCCTATACAGGAATGCCGGATTTGCTTTCCTCGACCTCCCCACTGATCTATTTCCCTTAACTTTATTCTGGGGCTGGCTCAAGTATCATGGAACTTTCATCATAACATAATCTTTAGATTCATCATAACATGACTTTCATAACTTTCTTGAAAATGCACATGTATCTACATGTATATTATAACTCATGCATATACTTTACCGAAATTTCGGCAGCATAACGAAACGTGTCCGCTTCCCCATGAATAGTGCCAGTACTCAGAGCCAATTTCTCATTGGAATCAACATAGTTCATTCATATTTCAAACATCAATTCTTGGCACAATTATTGAAATTAAAAAATGGTTGTTGTCTTAATACTTGTATTCAACTCGATTTTTGTAAATCAGGCCATAATCTCTACTTAACTCATCTAGACCTCAATTTTGGATATGTTAAAGTGTTATGTGTCTATTTTCTAACCTCTTTGGTCCCATCTAATTTTGATAACCATAACTCAAGTTATTTAGGTTTTATCCCGGCCTATGGTACAGCCAAAATTGTACACTTAAAAGTAAAAATCTACTAAAAATAAAAAACTGGCTCAAATTATACGAAATTGGTCTCATATTAAATCTAACAGGACAATCTTTCATTTAAAAGAAATTTTCATTCCATTTGACTTAGTAGGGCTCAAGCTATAATCCCCGAAATCCGACCTTCCTAAACTATCTTGTTTTTGCCCGGTTTGGACATAGGGCAACTTTCTTAGAACACTGGGAGCAAACAGGGTCTTATCTAACTTTGAAATGTTTATGGGACATTATCCTATGTGTAAGCTTTCTAACAAAGTTAGTTTCATTCAATTCCAAGTAGTATAGGGCGAGATTTACCCTGAACAATCCAGTCTGCCCAGAATCAACATCAAAAACCTAGGTTGAACTTCCAAAATTCATATCTCACTCAATACTAATCCAATGGCCTTATATGATACATGTATGGAAAGCCCTCAATGTTTAGTTTCATTTAAAAATAGTTTCATGAAATTTAATTAGTTGTAGGCAGATCCGTACACTCTGCCGTACGGACTACCGAGGGTTTTTGGTTCTCCAGCCCCTCAGCTCTTCCTATTTTCATCCTTTCTTGCTTCCAATTCGATTTTAACCTCACAAACAGCCAACAAACCATCCAAATATCACCATAATCATTCAATCATCACATCAAGAATTGAGAAAATAAACCACCACCAGCCACCCAAATCAGAAAATCAAGACAAGAATTAAACCTCTACCTCTTGTTATGTGTGATTTGGCCTGATTTTGGAACTTGGATGGACAAATCTTGGTTGGACTTGATGATTTGATGGAGTTTAGTGAGTGAGGAAGAGAAGAAGAGAGTTGAACAAGGGGGGAGAGAGGGCGTAGAAAATGGCTGAAGGAAAGGAAGGAATTGTGTTATAAAGGCATGGGGTGGTAGTTAGAATAAAGGGTTTTGATTGGTTGAAGCACCTATGGCTGAAATTCAGCCAACTTTCCTCCTTTTTGTGGCCAAAGTGGCGCCACTTTCAGGTGTCAAGTGGCTGAGTTATCACCCACTCAAAATAGGGTTGATGAGTTGAAATCTCATTGGTTCGATTCCGACAGTTTAAAATACCATAATCTTATCGATTTCCTTTAAATCGGTAAATCAGTTTCGTGAAAATTCTTATGAAATCTTCTATACTTCTAACCTAATTCCCTTATGTCTAAACTCAATTAGTTGCTAATTAATTGATCCTAAATAAATATTTAGTCGATTTTTAATTAAGCGCAATTATTCGATAAAAATCAAACAATTAGACGAAAACGATAAGAAAATTTTGGTGGATGTTACATTACCACCTTCCTAAAAAAAAATTTTGTCCTCAAAATTTATTATCTGAGAATAATTCAGGATACTCTTTCCTCATGTCTGATTCCAGTTCCCAAGTGTAATCTTTAGCATCTTCTCTTCCCCATGCTACCTTTACTAACTGCACGGTTTTGTTTGAGTTGTTCGCCGCTTCCATCATCCGTGTTTTGTATCTGAAAGTCAAGTCCTCTTTTAACTGTATTGATTCGGGTTCTAGGAAGTGTGTAGGGTCAAGTTCATATCTTTTGAGTTGGGAGGCATGAAAAACATCATGAAGGTTTGACAAATATGGAAGCAAAGCGATTCGGTATACAACTAATCCGATTCGCTTCAAGATTTGGAAGGGACCAATAAAGTGAGGATTTAGCTTCTTGGCCTTAATGGCTCTACCTATCCCTATTATAGGTGTAACCTTCAGAAATACATGATCTCCTTCTTGAAATTCTAGAGGTTTCCTCCTGGTCTCCGTGTAACGCTTCTGATGGCTTTGAGCGGTAAGCATCTTACTTCAAATTTTCTTGATCTGCTTAGTGGTCTATTCAACTAAATCAGGCCCCAATAGAGTTGATTCTCCTACTTCGTACCAACACAGTGGAGATTGACACTTCCATTTATACAACGCTTCATAAGGAGCCATGCCGATGCTAAAGTGATAGCTATTATTGTATGCAAACTCGGCTAGCAGTAAGTATCGATCCCAATTCCCATGTTGCTCCAATATATAGGCTCGCAACATATCTTCCAAGGTTTGAATTGTCCTTTCCGTTTGACCATCCATTTGCAGATGATATGCAGTGCTTAGGCATAACTTAGCACCAAACGCCTTTTGTAAGGCTCCCCAAAACCGTGAGGTAAATCTTGGGTCTCGATCAGAGATGATGGTTGAAAGGGTTCCATGTAGCCTAATAATCTCTTGAATATACAGCTGCGCCAATTTCTCCAACGAATAATTTGCTCAGATGGGTAGAAAGTGAGCAGATTTAGTTAATTTATCCACAATGACCCATATGGCATCATATCCGGGTGGTGCTCTTGGTAATCCCATTACAAAATCCATGGAGATACTCTCTCATTTCCACTCAGGGATTTCCAAGGATTGCAACATACCAGAGGGTTTTTGATGTTTCACTTTCACCTTCTGACAGGTCAAGCACTTGCTCACGAAGCTTGCCATGTCTGACTTCATGCTTAGCCACCAAAACATCTTCTTAAGATCTTGATACATTTCAGTAATGCCAGGATGTACGGTGAATTCACCCTTATGTGCTTCCTCCAATATTCTTCTTCGAATATCATTTCCCTCGGGCACACACACCCTGTCGTGATACTGCCATATGCCCTCTTTATCTTGGATAAAATCCGTCAGTTTCCTTGATTGCACAAGATGAATTGTATGTTGAAAATTAGCGTCCTATTGCTGTGCTTGTTGAATCTGCTCCTTAAAGCTACTGGCTATCTTAATTTGATGTAGCTGAAGGGTCTTGGGAGTCATAAGGATTCCCAAATTAAGATTTCGGAAGCTTTCAATAAGCTCCGTCTCTTTAATCATCATCCAGGCTATGATCAATGATTTCCTGCTTAAAGCATCTGCCACAATGTTTGCCTTACCTGGGTGGTATTTTAACTCAAATTTGTAGTCCTTAAGAAGTTCCATCCACCTCCGCTGGCTCATATTTAATTCCTTCTGATCAAAGAGGTATTTCAAACTCTTATAATCAGAAAAGACCTCGAACCTTACTCCATATAGGTGATGTCTCCATCTCTTCAGGGCAAACATTACTGCAGCTAATTCGAGATCATGTGTGGAATAATTCCTTTCATGTGGCTTTAATTGTCTAGAGCCGTAAGTGACTACATTTCCGGTTTTGATCAATACACACCCTAATCCTTGTTTGGAAGCATCACAATAGACCTCAAATGGTCCATGAGGGTCTGGCAAGACTAACACTGGGGTTGTAGTTAATCTTCTCTTCAAATCTTGAAAACTCTATTCGCATTCCGGCGTCCATTCAAATGGAACATTCTTCCTGGTTAGCTTGGTCAAGGGCAAAGCTATTAGAGAAAAATCCTTAATGAATCGGCTGTAATATCCAGCTAAGCCCAGAAAACTCCTGACTTCAGTGACTGTGGTCGGCCTTTCCCAATTTAGAAGCCTTTACTTTCTTTGCTGGGGTCTACGGAGATTCCTCTATAGGACACTACATGGCTGAGAAATTTCACCTCTTTCATCCAAAATTCACATTTGGATAACTTAGCATAGAGTTTCTGTTCTCTTAAAATTTGCAGAACCAGCTGCAAGTGTTTCGCATGCTCTTGTTCCGTCTTCCAGTAGACAAGTATGTGGTTGATGAACACTACTACAAACTTGTCCAGATATGGGCGGAATATTCGATTCATGTAATCCATGAATACTGCTGGTGCGTTGGTTAGTCCGAACGACATTACGGTGTACTTATAGTGTCCGTAACGAGTTCGAAAGGCTGTCTTAGGGATATCTTGTTCCTGAACTCGAATTTGATGATATCCGAGCGCAAATCGATCTTGGAAAATATCGTTGCCCCTTGTAGCTGGTCCATGAGATCATCAATCCTTGGGAGTGGATATTTATTCTTAATCGTCACTTTATTCAATTGCCTATAATCCACGCATAGGCACATGCTCCCATCTTTCTTCTTGACCAACAAGACTGGAGCTCCCTAAGGGGATGCACTTGGCCGTATGAATCCTTTTTCCAAAAGCTCTTCGATTTGTCCTTTTAGTTCTGTCAGCTCCAAAGGTGACATTCGATACGGAGCTATAGATATTGGTCCTGCACCTAGAACCAATTCGATGGTGAACTCAATCTCTCTCTCAGGAGGAAATTCAGGAATATTTTTTGGAAAAACATCAGGATATTCCTTAACAACCGGGATCTCTTCTAGTTTCTGTTCAACTTCTGTCACATTAGTTGACAAGAGGATGTATCCTTGACTCTTCGACCCACTGTAGTTTACTAATAAAGAGTTCAGATAGAAGAGTGTTGAGGCTTGGGACTCAGAAGATGAGACAGAGAGGAATACCACCGTCTTATCAGAGCAATTGAGTATGACTCAATTGACAGAAAGCCAATCCATGCCTAGAATTATATCAAGTCCAGAGAGAGGGAGACAAATCAAATTGGCTGCAAAGGTCCTACCCTTAATTCGAAGAGGAACATTGATACAAATTTGACTAGTTTTAACAGGTTCATTAGTAGGAGTAGAAACCAGTAGATCATAAGGCAATTCAGAAATTGATAATTGCAAAACAACCGCACAACTATGGAAAATAAACGAATGTGAGGCACCTGAATCATAGAGTACAGTTAGAGTTTCACCATCCACTTCACAGGTACCTTGGATTAGTTCCTCGGACTTGTCAGCTTCTTCTGCATTCATCTTAAAGTCCCGTCCTTGATGTTGTGGTCGAGACGGCTGTAGTGGATTCCTGGTTGGACACTAATAAATTTTGTGGCTTGGTTTGCTACACCCATAGCAGACATTCTGGCTTGCCAAACACGGCCGATCACCGTGATTCTTACCGCATTTTGTGCAAGTTGGATTCGAAAGAGGCCTCTGAGGCTGCTTGCCTTTGTTGCCTGTCGGCGGGAATCTCCTTTGTTGTTGTAAGTTGGGCTTGAATCTTAGGCCCTGTGGGGCAACCCCTTCCTGAAACCACCACCAGATGCCTTAGCTACAGCCAGTTTCAAATTGCAAGCTTCCATAAGTCGGCATTTATTCACCGACGTGGGAAAATCTCTAATCTCCATTGGCCCTATTGCGGTAAGAATATTTTCCCGTAACCCTCCTTCGAACTTGACGCACTTCTAGGCTTCATCTGGGTTCCTCTGATAAATTGTAGAATATTTGTACAATTCTTCAAATCTGGCAATATATTCGGATATCGTTCGATTTCCTTGACGAAGCTGCATAAACTTGAGTTCCTTGGCATTTCGATCTGAAGTAGGAAAGTACTTTTGGTAGAATACATCTCTGAACACCATCCAGGTGACTGCCGTCTGAGACTCTTCGAATAATCTTTGTACGCCGTTCCACCAAAACTCGGCGTCTGCTTCGAGCATGTAAGTGGCAAAGGTCACCTTTTGATGATCTGAGCAATCCAGGATAGAGAAAATCTTCTCCTTGGCTTTGATCCATTTGTCAGCTTTATCAGGATCATACGCCTCTCGAAAGCTAGGCAGATTTGCCTTCTTGAACTCAGTGAACTTAAGGTAGTCCAAATCTGCTCTTGGGCCATGTGGGTTTCCTCCACAACTTGCCTCAGGTTGACTGCCTAATTGATCCATCATCTGGTGAGCTGCCACGGCCTGTTTCTGCATCGCATGAGCCATCTCTCGTATTGTGCCCATGAAGTCAGCTGGGTCCTCTTGAGCAGTTTCTGTGCGTGGCCTACCTCACCTTCCGAAAGCCATTAAATTCTGAGCACACAAAACAAAAGTTATTGAGTTGATCAAGCTCAACACTAAGTCTAATGTGCTAGTAAATAACAGCTCACACGGTTAGGCACTTCATACACATGCACGTCTATATCTCAACCTTACAGGCAAGATCTAGTGCATGTTATCAACTGAAAATATAGAATATGCGCGAAGCATAGTCAGTCCAATCCTTAGGCCTTAGCTAGGACGAATTGCTCTGATACAAAAAATGTAACACCCTACCAACTTAATATTATGCTTAAGTCATAGCATGAAATTGGATAGGTTGCATTACCGTGTTAGTTCTCCATCTATAGCTATATTTATTATATTATAATTTCTTTTTCCAAACATATATATATAACGAATATACTTACAAAACGGCGTGCTGTATATAATAAACGCGAACAACATTGTAGAACGTAATAATGTTTAATAAAATACAACAGAAAAGACAAGAATAAGTGATATGTTATCAACTGTATATAAACATATATAGGTCAGAAGCCAATGCTTCAGTTTATATATATATATATATCAAAAGCGGAGTGAAATAAAGGAATAGCAAAATTTCTATTGCTAGAAAGTAGGGACAGAAGTGTTAGGAGCCAGCTATGTACAATAAGTCCAACTCGGGGTCATGATGGAGCTGCAGGTTCGAGACCTCAATAAATAGAATAGCTGTCGAGTCCATCACCAGTGTCTGAGAATGATGCGGAAATGCAAAATGAGGTCAGAATTTAAAGAAATTCTCAATAGGGTTCGCATATGGTACATAACTGACGTCACATTCATTGTCAGTTGCCTCGGTTTTTATTTAATTGTAAAAACATGGGATCACACTGACTATCAATATTCAATAAGTTTAAGAAAACGTCTGGTCCGAGACAAGGTTCAGTTTTACTTAAAACAGTATAAGAAATAGAATAAACTACTAACAGTAATACACAAAACAATGAGCAGAATAAATGAACATACGGCAGTAAATGAATATAACAGACAAACTGTAAATAATTTGTAATGACTGTTCAATGTAATCATGCATTTAATGTAATCATGCAAAACTTATTCTTGAACCTTCCTTCATAAACTTTTCCATTACTTAGTCCCCTAGGAGTTCTTGGCCATTTTAGACTCCTGGGTAATAGTCTGCTTTTCAGGATCAAGCTCGTTTCCTATCTGAGAATGCGGTTGCTTCCTCGACCTCCCCACCGATCTATTCCTCTTAACTTTATTCTGGGGCTGGCTCAAGTATCATGGAACTTTCATCATAACATAATCTTTAGGTTCATCATAACATGACTTTCATAACTTTCTTGAAAATGCACATGTATCTACATGTATATTATAACTCATGCATATACTTTACCAAAATTTTGGTAACATAACGAAACGTGTCTGCTTCCCCATGAACAGTGCCAGTACTCAGAGCCAATTTCTCATAGGAATCAACATAGTTCATTCATATTTCAAACATCAATTCTTGGCACAATTATTGAAATTAAAACATGGTTGCTGCCTCAATACTTGCATTCAACCCGATTTTCGTAAATCAGGCCATAATCTCTACTTAACTCATCTGGACATCAATTTTGGATATGTTAAAGTGTTATGTGTCTATTTTCTAACCTCTTTAGTCGCATCTAATTTTGATAAGCATAACTCAAGTTGTTTAGGTTTTTATCGGCACTCGCCTTTGTGGAATTGCACACTTAAAAGTAAAAATCTACTCAAAATCGAAAACTGGATCAAATCATACGAAATTGGTCTCATATTAAATCTAACAGACAATATTTCATTTAAAAAAATTTTCATTCCATTTGACTTAGTAGGGCTCGAGTTATAAGCCCCGAAATCTAACTTCTTGAACTGCCCTATTTTGGCCCAGTTTGGACATAGGGCAAATTTCTTGGAACACTGGGAGCAAACAGTGTCCTATCTAACTCTGAAATTTTTATGGGACATTATTCTATGTGTAAGCTTTCTAAAAAAGTTCGTTTCATTCAATTCCAGGTAGTATAGGGCGAGATTTACCCTGAACAATCCAGTCTGCCCAGAATCAACATCAAAAACCTAGGTTGAACTTCCAAAATTCATATCTCACTCAATACTAATCCAATGGCCTTATATGATACATGTATGGAAAGCCCTGGGTATCTAGTTTCATTTAAAAATGGTTTCATCAAATTTAATTGATTGTAAATGGAGCCATACACTCCGCTGTACAGACTGCCGAGAGTTTTTGGTTCTCCAGCCCCTCAGCTCTTCCTATTTTCATCCTTTCTTACTTCCAATTCGATTTTAACCTCACAAACAGCCAACAAATCAACCAAATATCACCATAATCATTCAATGATCACATCAAGAATTGAGAAAATAAACCACCACCAGCCACCCAAATCAGAAAATCAAGACAAGAATTAAACCTCTACCTCTTGCTATGTGTGATTTGGCCTGATTTTGGAACTTGGATGGACAAATCTTGGTTGGGCTTGATGATTTGATGGAGTTGAGTGAGTGAGGAAGAGAAGAAGAGAGTTGAACAAGGGGGGAGAGAGGGTGCAGAAAATGGCTGAAGAAAAGGAAGGAATTGTGTTATAAAGGCATGGGGTGGTAGTTAGAATAAAGGGTTTTGATTGGTTGAAGCACCTATGGTTGAAATTCAGCCAACTTTCCTCCCTTTTGTGGCCAAAGTGGCACCACTTTCAGGTGTTAAGTGGTTGAGTCATTAGCCACTCAAAATAGGGTTGATGAGTTGAAATCTCATTGGTTCGATTCTGATAGTTTAAAATACCGTAATCTTATCGATTTCCTTTAAATCGGTAAATCAGTTTCGTGAAAATTCTTATGAAATCTTTTATACTTCTAACCTAATTTCCTTATGTCTAAACTCAATTAGTTGCTAATTAATTGATCCTAAATAAATATTTAGTCGATTTTTAATTAAGCGCAATTATTCGATACAAATCAAACAATTAGACAAAAAGATTAGAAAATTTCGATGGATGTTACAAAATCGTTTTCAATTTGTCTTCAATTTAGCTCCTAATTACCTTTATGGCATATAACAAATAGAAAATTCTTGCATGACACAATCTATGTTGGGTCTACGTGTATGTCACATCAACATCGTTTATGCCAAATCAGCATTTTTCTTTAATTATATGATAGAAAAGTGACTAAAAATTAAACTAAAGACCATTTGAAATATAAGTGACTACATTAAAAAAAAAAAAAACTAAAGAGAAGGAACCATATAGCGAATATATATATAATGGATCAAAAAACCTTTTTTTCAAAATTTCATCAACTTATATATAAAAGTTTTAATACATGATTAACTTTCTTAAAGGGTAAATGATTAAGTGCATATATATATTTTCAAAAATATAATATTTGTCAAAATAAATTGGGACAATGAAGTATCAAATTATTTTTAAATTATATGAAATTTTATAGACTTAATCTACTTAGTGAGAAGTTTTAATTCAATAGTTAAATTGACGAATAATGTTCATAAAAATTTATTCAATACAATAAGTATGCTGTCACTTAGTCTTTGTGTAAGTGGATTTTCATCCTATATTTTATGTTTTTTTTTTAATTTATTAGTCTAAAGTCAGAAATACTGAAGAGTTTGTTTGGTTTCTATTTTTATTTCCCATGTTTCCTATTTTTAAGATTTTGTAAAGGATATAGTGAAAGTAATAAAATCCTATGATTCTTATATTGTGGAAGGCACTATGAAAGCTGTTTATGATTCTCTGGAGGTTGATCTTGTGGGGAGTGTTGATGAAGCCGGAGATTCAATTTTGGATGAAGTTTGAAATGCTTGGGAATTGAGTAAGAGTTTAGGTGTCTCTTCCACAAATGAAATTGACATGATTTGGGCAAGGGCTAAAGATCGTAAGTCTATGAAGGAGAAAAATGTTCAAGCTACATGAAGGAAAAATTAAGATAGGAAAAAGGGGAAAGAAAAATTATAAAGTGTTAATCTTGTATTGTCGTGGTGTTTTAGTTGGAGTTTTTCTATGAGGTTTGTTCTCGGGTGATCGCTTTTTCTAATGTTACAAGATTAGCAAGGGTGGGTAGGCTATTTTGCTCATGGTTGTGGGGTAATCTTGATTAAGCTATCCTTGATTCGAGATGTTTTGTAGCAGTTTGATGGGTTTGTTTCTTTTGGGCACTATTGATGTCTGTCATGGTGCTATCATCTAATTATAGGTGATTGCTTTGTTGCTGCCTTGTTGATCCGTTTAGGTGATTTTTTGGATTGTTATTTAAGAGATTTGTATTTTGTTCCCTTTTTGGGTGTGATGTATCTTGTTCTTTGCTCCACTTTATTGAAGAGTTTTGAACGTCAAATAATTGAAAAAAAGAAAATAGAATCCTGTCTTCTGGTTTCATTTCCTATTTTCACCATTTTTTTTCACAAAATTGTGAAAATAGAAAATAAAAATAGGCACCAGACAAATCCTTTGTGTTTCAATACCCCAAAAAAACAACCTTTTTTTAATAAATTTGGATACTTTAATAGAAACGCTCATAAGGCAATTGTTAAAATTGAGTTGAGTGGCGCGAAGGTGAAACAAATTTACAACGTAATTAGTCTAACTGTCTAAGTATGATTAATTGGAGTGCTGCAGTGTACTTAGGGACCAATACAATATGATATGATCAGCACAATTTTTTTTGTAGGTAAATAGGGCACACTTTAATAAAATATTTATTATTCTTTTTATGCAATTAAAATATTTATTATTATACATATAACAATATACCATGCATATCACACACATACAACAGTTACTAGTTACATATAAACTAAACTCATAAGTAGAGCCAATATTGCATCTAACAATTGCGACAGGCGACCCAGATCATAGATGACGATAATTGCCGCAACAAGGAACATCTGAAGCCCCTAGGAATCTCCTAATTCGAGCCCTTTCATTTGAGAAACCTACAAAGTAATATAGGAAGACTGATTTTCACCATCACTGTTTCTATCGAAAAAGAGGGGGCAAAAAAAGAAAAAAAAAAAAGCTATACAAAAGATAAATGAATATATAACAAGAGGATAGTAATGTTACTTGAGTTTAATTAGTACGTACTGACAATGTAAAATAGTTTTATATTGTTAACCAATAAAATTAAAGGAAAGTGAGAAATTATGATAGGTCCCTCATTATAATATGTAATTATTTGTATGAGTTGGCACTTTTTATTATTTTTATTGGCTGATAATATAAAACTATTTTATACTGTCAATACATTTAAATTAAATTCATGTTACTTAGACATAAAAAATAGATATAAGAATGAATATCCATAGAGAGGAAAAGGCACGGAACCTTGATCCCACTTGTCATCATAAGATGATTTGTGTTTTTTCCCTCTCTATATAAGTGTTTACTCTTATGACCACTTTTATATCTAAACAATATCACTCTAATAAGAGAATTGGCCCTCCATGAGGGACTCACTTACTTGCATAAAGCCCAGAACCACCGGCAAAATTCCATGCCGTTACCCTGGAAAACAAACAAAGCACACAAAGAAATAAAAGCACAACCCAAACAAGTGAGATCCTCTTAGAAGCCATTAGTTTGGTGGTTCACATAACAATGAACTCCAACATATCCTAATTTATAGCCAAACATCGGTGGGTGTTGCTTGCCTTTCAAGTATTATATTAAGTATAATTTTTATGATGTGTGATTTGTCTTTTGCTACGAGGTTCTTTCATTTGTGTTCTTTTGTAGGGAAATTTGTGTTTTTCTCTCGCATGCTTCCGCGTAAACTAAGTCAAGGGGTGCCTTAAATGACAGGGTCAAATAGCCATTGTTAATTCCCTTCCAATATCATACGGTAAAATGAATTTTTATTTATTTATTTATTTTTTAAAAAAAAACTTCTATATGAAAAGTAAAGATTTGAACCTTACATCTGCAAAGAAAAGTATTTGATTTTAATGGTGATAGAATATCCACTAAATCTTCTCTTATTACCAATGAGGGTTGTCACAGTTAATAAGGCCCGTAATTAGATACTATAAGAATATGAGTTCGATTCTCTGTTGTTGTAAGGATTTTGTTGATAAATGATTTTGTAAGTCTTCTATAATTGCTCTTTGAGCTTGGGGGCCGTACCTTGAACTTGGTGGAATGATCAGTATCGAATCCATCTAAACTTTTTATTTTCACTAAAAAAGGAAAAAAAGAATCTCGTCTTATTCATTGAAAAGGTCAAGTCCTAGGTTAGTCAGGTTTTATAAATATATAACAAAGCTATGAGCATCCACATAGTCAAAAACTGAAAATATGGAAGAGATATGATCAAGTCATATTTCATATGTTTATTAAATTCAAAGTCGTTAACAACCCTATCATCCTTGAAAGTCTTAAGTCGTCCTTTATCAGTTGATCTTTCTTTTTTCTTTTTTCTTTTTTTGGTTTATTTTCATTTAGTAACTTGTGGAATAACTAGGATCCTGTTTTGTCATATCTAAAACTGTCAACCAAGTAACATTTTTATATTGCAAAGGATGAACTTTGATAAATGCTCAATTAGGTTGCCATGGTGGTGACTCATGAGCAATTTTTTATTTCTAGCTTAAGCAGCTGGCACCCATAGATCAAGGCAAGAGATATGATATTTTGACATCTCATTTAGACTGTGTTTGATATATTGTATTAGGCATGATAGGATAAGTTAATATTGTACGTTATGATCTTATTCATTGTTTGGTGCAGTTAACGTATTATATAAACTTATCCATCATAGCCCCCTTATACATCAAAATGATGGAAAATTTAATCAAATTTATCGAGACCGTATTAGGCCTGATTAGCATTTGATGCATAAAGATTCTTTCACTATTTATTTTTTATATATTTTATTAAAATAAAAATAATTATTAAAAAATAATAAAAAAATAAAAACTTTATAAATAAAAAATAATATTAGTTAATAAAAAAATTTAATAATAAATAAATATTTTTAAAAATAACTATTCAAACTAATATAAAAATATATAAATAATAATTTATTATTAAAATATATATAATACTAAATAATATTTAATATAAATTAAATTATATATAATAAAAATAATTATATACAATATATAATGCAATCAAATATAGGAATACAATACCAGGTCTAATTGAATTTTGATGTATAAAAACTCTCTATTTCTCTCTCCTTCTAATTTTTTATATCTATGAAAAAAATAAACAAATATTCATTAAGAATATACAAATAAGTAAGTAAATAATTTTCAATATAAAATTATATTTATGTATAATACAAAAATAATTATAATAAATATTTAAACAATTATATTAATCTTTAGATTTTTACTTTAATAATTAATAAAAATTATATTTTGTTATAATCTATTTTTTCTTGTTATATTTTATATAGTACACCATCTTATATAGTGACGTGCCATATTAAATTCTCGAGTTAACTCTTAAACTCTTACAAGTTTACGATCCTATCACACAAAAATGAGTTAACTCACACACAAACTCTCTTTTTGTCAAATTGTACGAGTTTAAGTAAACTCTAATAAAATCGGTAAACTCTCGATTTTACAAACGAGTTTACGAGTCTAAATGTATACTTAATTTTGTTCTCCAAATATAAAATATTGGTCATTTTTGTGTATACTTTAGCTTACTTATTTATCCCATGCAATATTTATTAGTTTTATTCAACTAATTTTATCTATTTATTATTATTTAATTATATTTTGTTGAAATACAAAATAATATATGTATGGAATAAAGTATGGTATAAAAATGAAGTAATATATTAGGCTACGTTTTATGATTTTTTTTTTCATTTATATTCTTATAAAGTTTAAATTGATCAATGTTAATTACAAAATGTCATTTAATTATATTTAATTACTAAAATATATTTTTTAATTAATATTTTTTAAGTATGTAAACTCTTACAAGCAGACAAGATGAGTTTATGGTTTGAGTTTGCTAAGATTTCACAAGTTTACCTAAACTCTCAAATTTGACAACCTTGTTGTATAGTAATAAAATTTTATTAAGCCTTATATAATCAGACCTTATACTATCAGCTCTTATTTTATCAAACCTTATCTTATCAGATGTGCCAAATGGACTCTTGGAGACATCTACAGTGGCACCCTTGAAGATTAGGAAGAACAAGACAAAATAGTATAAAGTGGGTATAGAAACACATAAGAAGGTAAAAGTGAATTCAATAAAATCGTAAAATGTAACGTCCCGATTTCTGACCTACTACTTAGAATTTCCGATTTCCGACTTTGTTAATTGGCTTGCTTAATTTTCCTACTTCCGACCTCATCGCAGCAAGTTGGATTTATTTCCGATATTCGACTTCATGTTTCAAAGAAAATATACCCGATTTTCGGTCTCATAATGTAGCTTTAAGTTTCAGCCGAGGTACCCGAGTTCCGACCTCAGACCACAAGGTTGAATGGGTAATGCGTGGTTTCGCCAGTTATAGTTTAACACAATGGTTACAAGTTACGAACTCCGAGTTTAATGTAACGAGTTCCGGCCTTAGAGTTGAACTCAATTGGAATGGACACAAGCTCGAATCTTTGAGTTGATTTCCAAGATATACAAGAGTTCCGATCTCCGAGCTTATTTCCAGGAGCCTTCTATTTCTGCTTGCGTTCTAGAGTTTGAATTGGGAGTTCCGATATTAGATTGTAAGCTGTATGACTTCCGACGTCCGACCTTGCTTCTAAGTTTCGAATAAACCAGACAAGATTTCCTCAAGTCACAAACGAAATGGGATGAGTTCCGACATCCGGCTTCAGCTTCAAGCTCAAGTAAAAAATGACATGAGTTCCGACTTCAAGCATAATAGAGACGAGTTCTGATTTCAGGTAGAACGGAAGCGTATCCCACTTTTGGGACGACGTGGAGAGCAATTTGGCCACAAAAGTGAGAGACATGGCCGAACTTCAACCACAAAACTCCAACCAATCAACACCACAATTCTCATGTATTTAAATCAGACTCTCCTCT
Source organism: Pterocarpus macrocarpus (assembly GCA_031439585.1). NCBI lineage: Eukaryota > Viridiplantae > Streptophyta > Magnoliopsida > Fabales > Fabaceae > Pterocarpus > Pterocarpus macrocarpus. Next base: position 12,340,852 of record CM062516.1, on the reverse strand, counting down.
TCATTTGATCTGATTTACGTCCCTCCCTCTCCCCTTGCTCCAGCCTTCTTCTTCCCTTTTCTCTCTCAATCTACTCCATCAAATCTCCAAGCTTTGCCAAGTCTCCATTCAATCCAAACTCAAATTCAGCAAGATCACACTCTAAAGAGGTAGGATTCTATTTCTATTCTTGAATTACTTGCACTATGATTGCATGAAATTGTACTCTTCTCCATGTATTTGATGAATTATTGGATGTATTATGATGGATTATGATTGGATTTATAGGAGATCTTGAGTTAGAATTATGGTTAGAAGGAGAAAATTAGAAGGAGTAGAGAAGTAGGATGCTGTCTTAGTGAAAAAGTCCATGGCAGTCTGTACGGCGGAGTATACGGCGCCGCCTACAACCAGTTAAATTCGATGAAACTATTTTTAGATTAAAGTAGATATTCAGGGCTTTCCATACATGTATCATATAAGGTCATTAGATTAGTATTGAGAAAGATATGAATTTTTGAAGTTTGACCTAGGAATCAGGACTTTCCTCTAGGCAGGGTGACTTGAGGAGGATATAACTCACCCTATACAACTCCAAGTTGAGTGAAACTAACTTTGTTAGAAAGCTTACACACAGGGAAATATCCCAATATGAAATTCCGAGTTTGTTATAGTCCCAATTGTTCCCAGTGATTCAAGGAAATTGCCCTATGTCCAATCCAGGCCAAAATAGGGTAGTTCAGGAAGGTCAAATTTCAGGACTTATAACTCGAGCTATACTAAAGCAAATGGAATGAAACTTTTGCAAAAGAAACGTTGTCCTGCTAGCTTCAATATGAGACCAATTTCGTATGATTTGAGCTTAGTTTCGATTTTTAGTGAATTTATACTTCCAGGAGTGTAATTAGGGCTAGTGACTGAATAGGCTGAGGCAAAATTTAAATATTTTGAGTTATATAAATCAAAATGATATGGGACCAAAGAGGTTAGAAAGTAGACATGTAGAGCTGTGACATATCCAAAATTTAGGTTTAAAAGTGTTGAATAGAAGTAAAGGTGGAGTATACAAGATTCGGGCAGAATTGAATAGAATTGACAGAAGTGACCCAATTGATGATTTCACAAGTGTTAGTAAAATTTATAAGGTTTGAGTTGAGGATTGTCAGTTTTACATTGATATATATGTTAAATCGATTATATTGCTATGAATGAATTATCTGTGAGAACTGGCACTATTCATGGGGAAACGGCAGGCTGATCCAGCATTATCTTTGCAGATTCTGGAGTCTATGGAACTAGGAACGTTTATACGCAAGGGTAAATTTAAGTATGATACGAGTTATGACGTATATGAAAATAAAGGATGAAGCATATATATGAGTATATTCAGCATGCTTATGCATGACCATGTATGAGAATGACAAAGCATGAGTATAATGAATGTGAATCCCTTCATCTGGAGGCAGTTGCACATTGAATCCCTCCTGGTGAAGGCAGTTAAAAGATAAAGACATGAATCCTCCCTTCATTTGGAGGCAGTTGCACTTTGAATCCCTCCTTGTGAAAGCGGCTATCCTCTACCTTGGAGGCACATGGTCCGATGAGATCCCTCTATATTGAAGGCACGTGGTCAGATGAGATCTCTCAATTTTGAGGCACGTGACCAAAAGAGATCCCTTCGATTAAAGGCACGTGGCCAGAATGAGATCCCTCCAAGACTAGAGGCACGTGAATCCCCTTGTGGGTGAGTCGATGTGACGATGGTCATGAGCTGAGCTGACGAGCTCCCTCCAAGGCCAGGCTACCCAAGGGCAGTAACAGCACCCTAGGGACGACGATACGTAATGCCTAGGTGTGCCAAGTAAAAGCTAAAGATTAAAGACTAAAGACTAAAGATTGAAGCATATGGGACCCGCTCACATGAGCGTCATGGCATCGACTGGCTAGTGTGAGTGTCGGGACGAACACATGAGGCATGGCATGACCCAGCTAGTATAAGTACCAAAGGAAGATCCCATATTCCTAAGGAATGTGACATGGCAATCACGCTCTGATGGAGTATGACATGGCGATCATACTCTGGAATGTGACATGTAAAGATTTTATGATGAAAAAGAAAGATGAAGAAAGAAAAGTAAATTTTATGTATATGCATAAGTTCAAGTATAAGCAAAGTATGTGTAGATGTTATGTCCCCAATGTAGTGATGCTATTATATTTTTTATTCCTGATATAATTCATCCCAAATGACAAGTATATGAATAAAATAAACTTTGCTTCGGATAATATACTTTTGGAAATGTAAAATTAAACAGTTTGTATAGCATGTTCACCTTTTTCAAAATAAACCGAAGCAAACTGGAGATGACAATGATGACATTTACGTATTATAATTAGAGAATCCTACTGAGAATTTATAATTCTCACTCCTATTTCCGTGTTGTCTCCAGATAGTTTCAGAAGTTTACGATGATGGCTGAAGTTGCTGTCGGACAAGGTCCACTCAGGTAACAGTAACAACTCCAAGGTGTGGTACTATGACTTAAGCATAGTACTGTACTTGGGAGGGTGTTACATTTAATGGTATCAGAGCAGTTCCATCCTCCCCGGACCTGAGGATTTGGACTGACTACGTTTCCAGTGCACTTTGGAATCCTTAGAAAATGTCATGTGATGAATCTTATCTGTTCAGATAAGATATAGGGAATTAGATATGCATGACCGCCTAACTGTGAATGTTGTTAGTTGCTATCACACTTAACTTATTGTTGAGCCTGATTAACTCAATGTTTGGTTGCGTGTGATTAGGAACTGATGGCTTCCAAGGGGCGTGGTAGGCCACGAGTTGTACCCACTCCAGAAAACCCTTCTAATTTTATGGACATGATGTGTGAAATGGTTCATGCAATGCGGGAGCAAGCCGCTGCAGCTCATCAGATGATGAACCAATTGGGTAGACGGCCCGAGGCCAACCATGAGGGGAATCCACATGGTTGAGAAGCAAACCTGGACTATCTTAAATTTCTTTGAGTTCGGAAGGCCAAATGCTTAGCTCAGGAGCGTTCGACCCAGATAGAGCCGAGGAGTAGGTCAAGGCAATGGAGAAAGTCTTTTCTGTCTTAGCCTGCACTGATTAACAAAAAGTAGCCTTTGCCACTTATATGCTGGAAGCGGACACTGAGTTTTGGTGGAATGGCGGGAAGAGACTATTAGGGGAACCCCAAATTGATATCACTTGGGACATATTCAAGGAGGCATTTTATCAGAAGTATTTCCCAGCCTTGGTGCGAAATGCTAAGGAATTGGAGTTTATGAGGCTCCAACAAGGACACATGAGTGTTTCAGAGTATATTGCTAAGTTCGAAGAACTCTGTAAATTTTCCACCATCTATCAGCACAACCCTGATGAGAACTGGAAGTGCATCAAATTTGAAGGAGGATTAAATGCGGAAATTTTAGCCTCGGTGGGACCAATGGAGATAAGGGATTTCACTGCATTAGCAAACAAAAGTCGGTTAGTTGAAGAATATAACAAAAAGCTCGCTAATGCTAGGATGGATGGTTGTCGAAAGAGGCCGGCACCTGAAAACCAAGAACTTGAATATGCCTCACCACCAAAGAAGCTGCGTCACTTTAATGGACATGGGGATAAACAATTTCAGGGGCCAAGTGCAGGGCAAGTATGCTCTAAGTGTGGAAATGCTCATGGAGGAAGACCCTGTCTAGCTGGACAAAACATATGTTTTAGGTGTGGGAAGTCGGGCCACATGATCAAAGACTGCTTATATACATATCAGTCATTTACCCCTAAACCGTAATGACCAAGACGGGTCCTCACCTTGAATATTGAAGAGCTATTTCCCCAATTTCGCTAAACTATGTTATGTTAAATTATATAACTAGATTTACTGTACTTTCTTTGACTATGTCTACTCAACTTCAGTGTGCTTATGTGTGAACCTTTTCTCCAAACTCCTATAATAATAAATAGTTAGTTTTGTAATTAAATTTTGAGGACAAAATTTTTTTTTAGGAGGGTAGTAATGTAACGTCCCGATTTCCAACCTACTACCTAGAATTTCCGATTTTCGACTTTGTTAATTGGCTGGCTTAATTTTCCTACTTCCGACCTCATCTCAGCAAGTTGGATTTATTTCCGATATCCGACTTCAAGTTTTAGCCGAGGTGCTCGAGTTCCGACCTCAGACTACAAGGTTCAAAATAGTGTACGTGGTTTCCGACCTCAGAAGTTATAGTTTAACACAATGGTTACAAGTTACGAACTCCGAGTTTAATGTAACGAGTTCCGGCCTTAGAGTTGAACTCAATTGGAATGGACACGAGTTCGAATCTTTGAGTTGATTTCTAAGTCATACACGAGTTCGATCTCAGGAGCTTATTCAGGGAGCCTTTATTTACCTTGCATTCCCGAGTTTGAATTGGGAGTTCTGATATTAGATTGTAAGCTGTATGACTTCCGACGTCCGACCTTGCTTCCAAGTTTCGAATAAACTAGACAAGATTTCCTTAAGTCATAAATGAAATGGGACGAGTTCCGACATCCGGCTTCAGCTTCAAGCTCAAGTAAAAAATGACACGAGTTCCGACTTCAAGCATAATAGAGACGAGTTCTGATTTCAGGTAGAACGGAAGTGTATCCCACTTTTGGGACGACGTGGAGAGCAGCTTGTAGGACGATGTGGAGAGCAATTTGGCCACAAAAGTGAGAGACATGGCCGAACTTCAACCACAAAACTCCAACCAATCAACACCACAATTCTCATGTATTTAAATCAGACTCTCCTCTTCATTTGATCTGATTTACGTCCCTCCCTCTCCCCTTGCTCCAACCTTCTTTTTCCCTTTTCTCTCTCAATCTACTCCATCAAATCTCCAAGCTTTGCCAAGGCTCCATTCAATCCAAACTCAAATTCAGCAAGATCACACTCTAAAGAGGTAGGATTCTATTTCTATTCTTGAATTACTTGCACTATGATTGCATGAAATTGTACTCTTCTCCATGTATTTGATAAATTATTGGATGTATTATGATGGATTATGATTGGATTTATAGGAGATCTTGAGTTAGAATTATGGTTAGAAGGAGAAAATTAGAAGGAGTGGAGAAGTAGGATGCTATCTTAGTGAAAAAGTCCACGGCAGTCCATACGGCGGAGTGTACGGCGCCATCTACAACCGGTTAAATCCGATGAAACTATTTTTAATGAAAGTAGATATTCAGGGCTTTCCATACATATATCATATAAGGTCATTGGATTAGTATTGAGAGAGATATGAATTTTTGAAGTTTGACCTAGGAATCAGGACTTTCCTCCAGGCAGGGTGACTTGAGGGGGGTATAACTCACCCTATACAACTCCAAATTAAGTGAAACTAACTTTGTTAGAAAGCTTACACATAGGGAAACATCCCAATATAAAATTCCAAGTTTTTTATGGTCCCAATTGTTCCCAGTGATTCAAGGAATTTGCCCTATGTCTAATCCAGGTCAAAATAGGGTAGTTCAGGAAGGTCAAATTTCAGGGCTTATAACTCGAGCTATACTAAAGCAAATGGAATAAAACTTCTTGCAAAAGAAAGGTTGTCCTGCTAGCTTCAATATGAGACCAATTTTGTATGATTTGAGCTTAGTTTCGATTTTTAGTGAATTTATACTTCCAGGAGTGTAATTCGGGCTAGTGACTGAATAGGCTGAGGCAAAATTTAAATATCTTGAGTTATATAAATCAAAATGATATGGGACCAAAGAGATTAGAAAGTAGACATGTAGAGCTATGATATATCCAAAAGTTAGGTTTAAAAGTGTTGAATAGAAGTAAAGGTGGAGTATACAAGATTCGAGCAAAATTGAATAGAATTGACAGAAGTGACCCAATTGATGATTTCACAAGTGTTAGTAAAATATATAAGGTTTGAGTTGAGGATTGCCAGTTTTACATTGATATATATATGTTAAATCGATTATATTGCTATGACTAAATTGTCAGTGAGAACTGGCACTATTCATAGAGAAACTGAGCTGATGGTTATCTTTCTTTGGATTCTGGCTGAAGTCTATGGAACTAGGAACGTTTATACGCAAGGGTAAATTTAAGTATGATACGAGTTATGACGTATATGAAAATAAAGGATGAAGTATATGTATGAGTACATTCAGCATGCCTATGCATGACCATGTATGAGAATGACAAAGCATGAGTATAATAAATGTGAATCCCTTCACCTGGAGGAAGTTGCATATTGAATCATTTCCGGTGAACGTAGTTAAAAGATAAAGAAATGAATCCCTTCACTTGGAGGCAATTGTACTTTGAATCCCTCCCTTTGAAGGCAGCTACCCTCTACCTTGGAGGCATGTGGTCAGATGAGATCCCTCTATATTGAAAGCACGTGGTCAGATGAGATCCCTCAATTTTGAGGCACGTGACCAGAAGAGATCACTTCGATTAGAGGCATGTGGCCAGAATGAGATCCTTCCAAGACTAGAGGCATGTGAATCTCCTTGTGGGTGAGTCAGTGTGACGACGGTCACGAGCTGAGCTGACAAGCTCCCTCCAAGGCCAGGCTATCCAAGGCGTGACACCCTAGGGACTAGCGATCATGCGTAACGCCTAGGTGTGCCAAGTAAAAGCTAAAGATTAAAGATTAAAGACTAAAGATTGAAGCATATGCAAGCACCCCACTTACATGAGGCATGGCATCGACCCAGTTAGTGTGAGTATCGGGGACAGAACTTACATGAGGCATGGCATGACCCAGCTAGTGTAAGTACTAAAGGAAGATCCCATATTCCTAAGGAACGTGATATGGCGATCACGCTCTGATGGGGTATGACATGGCGATCATACTCTGGAATGTGACATGTAAAGATTTTACGATGAAAAAGAAAGATGAAGAAAGAAAAGTAAATTTTATGTATATGCATAAGATCAAGTATAAACAAAGTACATGTAGATATTATGTCCCCAATGTAATGATGCTATTATATTTTATTATTCCTGATATAATTCATCCCAAATGACAAGTATATGAATAAAATAAACTTTGCTTCGGATAATATATTTTTGGAAATGCAAAATTAAACAATTTGTATAGCATGTTCACCTTTTTCAAAATAAACCGAAGCAAATTGGAGATGAAAACGATGACATTTACGTATGATAATTAGAGAATCCTACTAAGAATTTATAATTCTCACTCCTATTTCCGTGTTGTCTCCAGATAGTTTCAGAAGTTTCATGAGGACTTTGAAATTCTTTGTCGGACAAGGTCCACTCAGGTAATAGTAACAACTTTAGGGTGTAGTATTATGACTTAAGCATAGTACTATACTTGGGAGGGTGTTACATAAAACATTTGAAAAAAATTAAAAATAAAAAGTAGGGTAATACTCATAAGCTTTAATTCTCCTCTATCTCCGTCCATTGCTATTCAAAGTTCAAACCCACCAAATTTCTTCATCCTCCATTAGATGCCTCGCCACTTAAACACATACAAGGCATCTCTCATGCGCCTTTCTCTTCTCCCTCAAAGCTTCACTTCATACAGATATTTGAGCAAAATCATCCTTTCTCAAACTCTTCTTCCTCCTACCTCCCAAACTCTTCCCATCGCCAAGCATCACTCTTCCCGCTTGGTCCAAAATTCATCTCACTTAGAAATCCCTCTTTCTGCTGAACTCAATTGAAGCTCCTTTTTCCTAGTCCTTATGTTCATCCTTACTTTGTTGAGTTGTTGTTGTTTGTTTTTCTCCTATTATTTTGCTAGATTGCTCATCTTTGACATGCATCCAACCATTAGGTGGCTTCCCTAACATGCATCCCTCTCGACATTCAAAAAGTTAAACAAACAATTAAGTATTTTTTGCTGAAAGTAGACCACATCTTAGCAAAATTGATTGACTATGGGAATTTACACCAACAAATGTAGCAAAAGGCATTTCATATTTGTTAAATATGTTGTGTCAAAACTCACAACATCTTTGAAGGCTTCATGTGCATCTTTACTTCTAGTATCTGTCCAAAATACATTTCTCATGTGGAACTCATCATCCAAATTAATGTCAAACCAAAAATTACTATTTTGCTCCTTCATCCAATAAAGTAATTTGCCAAAGCTTTGGCATCTCCTTTCTTTCTAATTGTACGCCTTTCGTTATTAATGTAGTTCTTGACATCTCATTCAACAAATGGTAAATTCTTGTACCTTCCTGCATCCTATAGAATAGTTTGGAATGTTTTGTTGATCCTCCCCCTAGTCTCATCATTTAATCCAATTATTCTCTTATCATGCTTGCTGGTGTTCTTGCTTATTTTAATCATTCTTGCCTTTGTAGGGCTAGGTTCATGACAATGGTCAAGAACCACTCTTTTTATAGACCATACTTCATTTCCTCCCTTGCTTGCGTTAATCTTTGCCCTACATTTTGCAATTATTGTTGGGAGCGTCTTAAAGTTGTTGGTATTTTTGACACACGACTTCCCTCTTGTGTGCACATAAGCATGAAATAATCTAGTTGCCCATTATCCCTTCATTTTTTTTTTTTGAATTTTTTATCTTCTATCCAAAACCCTTTTGATTTGAATACTTTTCGTAAAATCATTTAGGGGCCATTTGGCAATAATTTTTAAAAATAGTTTCAATTTTTAAAAATAAAAAAATGAAAAAACATGTTTGGAAGGATGACTTTTTACATTGATTTTTAAAAACTAAAAAACAGAATATGAGTTTAAAAATCAAAAAATGAAAAATAGTTTAAACATGTTTTGGGTTTTTTGTTTTGGGAAAAATACGGTGGCATCTTAGTAAATATGTTGAGTTGTTTGCGTTGCTCACTCTTTGAATCCCACAGCCTGACGAAGACATGCCTCTCTTATATGTTTTCCCTTATTAGGGGTCATGGGGTTGGTTGGTTTTACTGTGTCATGAAAGTGTAATTCACACGCAACCACAGTTTTGCAGATCTAGCTGTGGCAATGGTGCCAACATTCTATACATAATGGTGGACCTGGTGGAGTTAAAGGATGAATATTTGCATTAAAAATTTATTTGTGATTATTTTTAAAAATAATTATCCGAATAGATTTTTTTTTGTTTTTTATCATTTAAAAATCATTTTCAGAATATCATTATCAAATAGATTTTTTTGTTGTTTTATTTCTAAAAATTGAATTTGAATTTACTTTTAAAAATTGTTTTAAAAAAACTAAAAAATAAAATCAATTCTAAACAAGCCCTTAATATCTTCTTCTGAATGAAATACCATTCCAACAGTTAGCTCTAATGTTTCAAACTTGCCATTGACATTATCAACCTCACCAATGGGTTCCACACCATCACTTGTATCATAAATGTTTGAATCCTCCATTGACATGAATTACAAAAGATGAAGCCATCTACACAAAATAGGGAAAAAATAACAAATCTCTATTTCAAAACCCATCTCAACAAAGAAGCAGCAATCAATATGTTAAGGGTGTACAAAATTGGATAATGTTGACATAATAAGTGGACATGTAGTCATAGGCAAACAAAACAAACTATGTGTAAATCATAATAGTGTAAATGGATAGTATCACAAACCACAATTCTCAAAATTGGACCTACTTAACTTCTATTGTAATTAGTAACAGTTATATTTATGTTGGTGATTTGTTTTCTAGTTGCATGTAACAAACTGACTTTGCTGGTAACTTAGCAGTATACTAAAGTTCTGCATGTAATTAGTAACTTGTATATATGTGTTGGTAATTTATACTCTAGTTGCACATAAGAAATTGATATTGCTGGTAAGTTACCAGCAAACTTTAGTCTTTAGGACTTAGGAGCCCAAGATGGATTTCTTTGTTATGGACATTCAATAAACATGTTTCATGCACCCTTTTATCCTATGCAAATATATTAAAAAATAATGGTGTCATTGTTCTCATCATCCAACCCCAATAAAAAAAGCTACTTTAATTTTTTTTCATTTTCAAAATGAAACTCTTCAAATTCCTTCTTCTTTTCTTTCCATCTCAAAAGAAATAAAGAAAAAAAAAAGGTTTTAGTGGAGGACTATGGGAGTTGGTATTATTTGATGGCCTTCATCAATTATTAGCATCTATGAATCTTAATAGATATTCCCAGGATCGCTTATTTTGGAAATTTGATAGAAAAGGCTCTTTCTTAGTTAATTTCTTAGTCAAGTTAGCATCTCTTGAAATCATGGGGGAAGTTCTCAATCTAAGGAAATAAATAGCTTTAGTTTTACAAAATCCATATAGAAGGGTTTGGTGCCTCTTAAAGTGGAATTGTTAACATGGATTGGATTAATTGGTTGGCTGCATACTAACGACAGGCTTCATAGAGTTGGTATCTTATAGCAAGATCAAATTCTGTGTTCTCCATGTAAAAAGCATGTGGAAATTATATAATATTTATTTTTCTCATGTCAATTTGCTGATTTTTTGTGGTGTCAATGGTTGAGGATATGGAACATGAATTAGGCTGCGCCAAAGGATCCTCCAAACTTTTTTGAGTCATGGATGGATAACAGAGTAAGGAAGAACTCTGGAAACGCTTGGTGGATTGCTTTTTTTTTTTTGTGACAATTTGGACTATTTGGAAGAGCAGGAACAAATGTATTTTTGAGAACAAAGTGAATACAAAGGAGGTATCTTTGGAAATGGTTGTGTTTTATTTTAATCAATGGGTAAATAATGCAGGTATATCTAAAACTTGAAGGGCTGAGTATTATTATGTGATTGAGTGGTTCCTTTATGTCCATGTATACATATATGAGTAATTTCTCTATTCACTTTTATGGTTACAACTATAGGCAACGATTTTGGGCATTGTGTCTCAGGATATCACGTAACAATTATTTGTGGTATTTAGTAGCTTTGGAGATGCTTGTTGATGTTACAATAGGACTATAGTCTACAATCTTGGTGGTTGAAGGTTTAGCTTTTTGTTTCCATAGGTGCACGTGAGAGGTAAAAAGAAGAAAAAAGAAACAACAAAAAAGAAAAGTGAGAGTCAATGATAAAGTGAGAGAAAGGTATTTGAAGTGGAAAGAAAGAAGGTAGAAAGAATAGAAATGTCTATGCAGTAAGGGAGTGAATTAGAGTAAGTGAGAAAAAAAAAAAGGACATTGTGATAGTAAAGGTGTTTTATCTATCAAAGTTGGTTCTATTTTGCAATTCAATTTGATTGTTCGCTTGATGTATGCAAAGCTTGGTTTGTTGTAGATGTTAGTGTTGCTGTATGTTTGTGGTTTAAGTGTGCTAAGGGGTATTTTGTGAATGAAGTGGCTTCCCTTATATCCTTGTAAGCAGATAATTGCAGTTTTTTTGTCACTTCTTAGTTACAGCTATGGGTAGTATTTTTTGGAGATGTGTCTCATGTTGTCAAGTAGTTTTTTTTTTTTGTTTTACTGTTGTTGTGATGCTTGATGTTGTTATATCAAGTTTCTCACCTACCTTATTGGTGGTTGAAGGTTTTAGCTTCTTATAGTAGTAAGGAGAAAGAGAGAAGATAAGAAAAAGAGAAGAAAAATGGAAAAAGAAATAAAGAGACAAAATATGAGTGAGAAAATTTGAAGTGGTTAAGTATGGAGAAGATAAGAATAGTAACAATAGTTTTTTTTTTTTTTTAATGCTGAGAGTGAGTAGGATAATGAGACTAAGGGGGAAAAAAGAAAGGATAATGAGAAAAGGAAAAAGAAAAAAAAATAGGGAGATTGAGAAAATGTAAGGAGTGATATTTGACAAAGTTGGTTTGTTTTGCTATACAATTTGTTTTTTGTTGTGATTCTACAGATCTTGTTTAATGTAGATGTTAGTGATGTTGTATATCGAAGTATTTCATTATGCAGTCTCCAGTTCACATGTGTTAAGGCAACAGATTTGAGCATAAGGTCTTGAGAATTCTGATGTTATGAGGCTATACTCAGTTTTGGGTGTGGTGCAATCAGGCTTAAGTCATGATATATTGAAGTTGTGGATTATGATCGCCTTATCAATGGAACCTTGGTTTATAGATTTTACATACCTGAAATTGATGCAATAAGTAAGGCGTGGTGGGCTAGCTGTCATCGATTCTATAGAGGTATTTTTGATTTTCTATATAGTGATCGATAGTTCCGATTTGCTAGGACAGTATTGTTACTTGAGTTCAAAATGGTATACTGGAATTCATCATCATAATGGCTAATTGTAGAGATGTTGTTATGGTTTGATTAGTGTGCAACGAAGTTGTTGAGCTGAAGTGCGTTGATCATGGATAGAGGTACAACTTAACTATTTCAGGACGTGGTAGTATTGATACATATTATAGGAGCAAGTTCCCAACTAATTATGGTGTCTTATTAATTTAGTTGATAAGAGGTTGTTAGTTGATTTGGTGTAGTTTACTTGTACTAGTTTATAGATGTCGATGTGTGTGTGGGGGTATAACATATTGTGGATGTGTGTGTCTTTGGATGTTGGATGAATCTAATGTGCTACTTTATCATACTCATTTCTGATCTTTGTTACTCTTCACATGTACAGTGTGAGTATTGCTTTCAACAATTTATCAAAAAAAAAGGGGGTTTAGTGGTTCAAAACAAAGGTCAAGAGAGGTTCACAATAAGGTTACAAATTTACTCATACAATTACACAAATGAAAAGAAACCATTTTCTCAGTCTTTCTATATTTACACAAGTATTTCTTCTCTTCATTTTTATCTCTTTTTCACTTCCATCTTTTTTGCTTCAAATGAGCAAAAGCTGATCATCCTAAAATGGAATTTGATATAGTCTTAAATTCCTAAGTTAGAAGAGTTGAAAATTAAGAACAAAGCATTAGTTACCTTTTTTTTCTATTGTAAATACAACACACTCAAACAATATATCCTTGCCCTTGGTGGTGGAAATGGCCATGCTTACAGATATAGAAAGATATGAAGAGGAGGAGCTCTTACTAAGAAATTATGAAGAAGTGATAAAAGAAAGGGATAAGAGGAAGAGAAGAAATGCTAAGAGGGAGCTCTTCAATGGTGAGAAGAAATGGTACTATGAAGATTTTGAGATGAAGCAGTGGAAACAAAGGCTTATAGGCATGGAGCAAAGATAGGTGATGGGAGCACAAATATAGGGGAAAGATGGGTCTTTAGTAAAGATATGTGACATGTTTTCTTTTATTTTTTTAATTATTTGTTTATTAAATAAATTTTTCCTTTTAAGTATTTCAACTAGCCTTTTCAAGTATAAAATCATGGTGTCACCATAGATATCCCTAAATGAGATGTCAAAGTATCATATCTCTTTTGGTGATAGCCCAATAAGTTAGTTTAAACAATGCATAGGCTTACTTTACTTAATATTAAAATTTAACTTTATTTAAAAGAAATAAAGAAAGAGGTTTGATGTAACATCCTCAATTTCTTGTCGTGCTAAATTACCTTAATAATCTTGAGTAATTAGGCACTTAATGAGAAATTATGAGATTAAGGCTTAATTAAGGGATTAATGGAGTATTTATGAGTCAAATTTTATGAGAAAAGTCAAGAGAATGCTTAATTGAGATTAGATAATTTCTAATTAAGTAAGTCAGAGCCTTAATAGCTTAATTAAGTATTAGTCACCCTTAATTAGCTTAATCGAGTTAATTAAGGATAATTAAGCTTAATCATGTTCTTTTGTGTTAATCATTAATCGTTGCTTAATCATGTTAATTAAGTTGCAAGAGTACTTAATCACATGATTAAATTCAAATTTAGTCAACTAGACAATAAAGTAAAGAGTGATGTCATTAAAGCATAAAGAATTAGATAAGAGTGCTTTATGTAAGAGTAAGTACATGATTTGTTCCCCCATCATCCAATTTGTCTCCCTAAACCTTAATTAACACAAAATTAAGGAAATATCTTCTCCCCCCACCCATTAGAAGTTACGGCCACACACACACAAGCATACACCTTCACTTTTTATTTTCACACTTTCATTCTCTCTCTAAACTCTCAAATCCTCTCATTTCTCTCTAAAATTCTCTTCTCTTCTTTATGTTCTTCTTCCTTTCTCCACCATCACCATAACCAAAACTCTTATTTAGCCCTTCAAAGACCACATCTTTTGGTTTTTGGAGACAAGATTTAAACACTATAAGCTTCAATTTCAAGAGAACTCAAGAGCTTCTTCTTCCTCCTTCCAAAACTGCTACCTTCATCCACCTTGGGAAGCATCATCTTCATTTTCTCCTTCAAGAACTTGCCACTTTCATCACTAGGTAGTGATCTTCACTTTTCTATTTTGTTTACTCAAGAAAGCTTGAAGCTTGGTTCCTCTTATTGTAATGTCCGATTTCCGACTTCCGATCCCATTTAATGTTGAAAATTTCGATTTCCGAGTTTGTCTTATAAATTCCGACTTCCGATCTCGTTTAATATTGAAATTTCCGAATTCCGAGTTTGTCTTTAACTTTCAAATAAATTCTGACTTCCGACTTTAGTATTAGTTTCGATTTCCGATTTCGTTTCCAAGGCTTAAGAAAAAGGGACTGACTGTATTTTCCGATTTCCGACTTTATGCTCGAGTAGGGACGAACATGATATCCGAGTTCCGACCTTAGTTGATTCAAGATGGACACGAATACGACTTCCGAGTTTATCTGAATTGGATTCCGAGTTCAACCAAGAATTTTGACGAGTTCCGATATCAAGCTTATTACTAGAAGCTTTTCATTTCTCAATTTCCCGAGTTCCGATATCAAGTTAGAATGCCGAGATCCTATGATTTCCGACTTCCGGGTTCGAGTGTTTTGGTTTCACATTCTGGCCCCTGACCTTCGATTTAAAGGTGATTGTACCTTACGAATTCCGAGTTCCGACTTTACTCTCCAATTTTGAATAAAACAAGATGATTATTCCGAGTTCCGACTTAACCATGCACGAATTCCGACTTTAGGAAGTACACGAGTTCCGATGTCAAGTTCAGATACGCTGGAAGCGAGTTTCACTTCTCCTGGCGTGGAGAGCAATTTTAACACAAAAGAGGGAGACATGGTTGAACCTTGCCCACAAAATTTCATCCAATCAAAGCCACTCATTCTAACTACCACTTCGAAGCTTTGTCTATATATATATATATATCCTCCTCCTGCCTCTTCAGCTCATTTTTCTTACGTTGCTTCTCTTCATCACCTCAGCTCCCTTTCCTCTTCTCAACTCTCCCATCAGATCTCAGCCTTTCAAGTTCAGATTTCAAATTTCTAATATTCAAACTCAAAGCAAGAGGTAGAGGTGTTTAATTCTTGTCTTGGTTTTTCTGATTTTGAATGATTATTGGTAGTTTAATTCTTCAATCCTGATATATTGACTGAGTGATCATGATGAATTGTTGCTGATCTATTGGCTGTTTGAGAGATTAAAATTGAGTTGGAAACAAGAGAGAATGATGATATGAGGAAGTTGAGAGGCTGGGAAACTCAACAACCCTCGGCAGTCCGTACGGCGGAGTGTACGGCTCCGCCTCCCGCCGTTCAAACTCAATGAAACCATTTTTATGTAAAACTAGACATCTAGGGCTTTCTACACATATATCATATAAGACCATTGGAGCAATATTGAGAGAGATATGAATTTTTGAAGTCTGACCTAGGCATCAGGACATCCACCCGGGCAGTATGGGTTGAAAAGGGTGTAACTCACCCTATACAACTCCAAATTGAGTGAAACTAATTTTGTTAGAAAGCTTACACATAGGAGAACATCCTACCCAGAAATTCCGAGTTTGTTACTATCCTATTTGTTCCCAGTAATTTGAAGAAGTTAACCTATGTCCAAACCGTGCCAAAACAGAGCAGATCAGGAAGGTTAAGTTTCGGGGCTTATAACTCGAGCCCTACTAAGTCAAATGGAATGGGACTTTTTGCAAATGAAAGATGGTTCTATCAGCTTTAATATGAGATTGATTTCGTATCATTTGAGCTAGTTTTCGATTTTTAGTAGATTTTTACTTTTGAGTAGGCAATTCTGGCTAGCTACTGGGCAGGCCGGGATAAAACCTGAATAACCTGAGCTATAGATGTCAAAATTAGATGGGACTAAAAAGGTTAGAAACTAGACATATAAGGCTACAACATATCCGAAAATCAGGTTTAAAGGAGTTACATTGAAATAAAGGTGGGCTATACCATAACCGGGCAGAAATAGGCAGAATCAGTTAAAAGTTCTATTGAAGCTTGTTGAAGCTATGAATGAATTTATGAATGTATGTGCACAATTGCTGCTCTATATTGAAATTGCAAATTGTGTAACTGTATTGGTTGGCTGGCACTATTCATGAGGAAGCGGACACGTTCCGTTATGCCAAAATTATGTGTAGAGCATATGAATAAGTTATGATGTACATATAGATGCATGTGCATTCTCACAAAAAGCTATGAAGTTCATGTTATGATGACCAAGAATATGTTATGATGAAAGTTCCATAATACTTGGGCCAGCCCCGGATAAAAAGTTAAGGGGAATAGATCGGTGGGGACGTCGGGGAAAGTAAACCTGGCCATCCCTGTATAGGAACGAGCTCGATCCTGATAAGCAGACTATTACCCAGGAGTCTAAAATGGCCAAGAACTCCCAGAGGACCAAGTGATGGAAAATGATGAAAGTAATGGAAAAGTTTATGAGTAATGAAGAAAGTATACGAGTAAAGGAAAGTTCAAGAGCAAGTTTTGCATGATTGCATTACGTACATGATTACATGCTATTTACAGTTTATCATGTTTTACTTACAGCATATGTTCATTTATTCTGCCAATTATACTGTGTATCATTGTTAGTAGTTTAATCTGTTCCTTATGCTGGCTAAAGTAAAAACTGGACCCTGCCTCGGGCTAGACATTTTCTCAACCTTATCAATTATGAATAGTTAAGTTTAATCTCATGATTTTATAATTAAATAAAACCCGAGGCAGCTGAGAATGAACGCGACATCAGTTAAACGTCATGCACGACCCTACTGAGAATTTTCTTAAATTCTCACCTCGCTTTGCATTTCCGCCTCATTCTCAGACGTGGACGATGGACGCGACAGCTACCTTCTTCGTTGAGGTGCCCGACTTGCAGATTCACCATGACCCTAAGAAGAGGCTTGCTTTGTACATAGCCGCTCTTTGCCGATTCCGTCTTTATCTTTTTAGTGATAGGAACTTTGCCGTCCCTTTGCACCATCCAGCTTTTGATCCTGCCACCCCTTACTTTGCGGTTCCACTACATGTGGCACACCCTCCGCCAGCACCCCCTGCACCTGTAGTACCTGTAGCTCACGCCGATCCTGCGCTGCATTCACCTCCGCAGGTAGTACCCGACATCCCACTCAGCTCCGAGAGCGACCCGTTAGAGGCCACCGGCTCATCATCCTCCTCCTCCTCCGGACCCAGTATGGACTACTCACCAGCCGGGCTAGGTATGGCCAACGGCTACCTGACTGAGTAGATCAGCCGTAGGCAGTATTGTATAGTATGACCCTCTTTTGGCAGCATGCAGCCTTGGGTCATAGACCTAGTGGTAGGTTTTTTTTTGAAATGTCCTTTGAGGACCATATAGGATCAGGTTGACTTACATAGACCTTATGTCTTTTGGTACACGACCCTCCTCATTTTGATACATTGTATATAAACTAAAGCAGAGGCTTCTGGTATGTACATAAATATATACATAAATATATATATAAGCACGTATTCAGTAATGTTATTGTACTATTCTCATCTTTACGATATTCAGTTGAATTCGTTTCACTTTTTAACATAGCATAGCATTAACACAGTAACACAATCTACTTAATTTTATGCTATGACTTAAGCATAACATTAAATTAGTAGGGTGTTACATTTTTGGTATCAGAGCAGTTCGTCCTAGCTAAGGCCTGAGGATTGGACTGACTATGCTTCACGCATATTCTGTGTTTTTAGTTGACAACATGCATTAGATCTTGCACATGCACGGTTGAGATATAGATGTGCATGTGCACGAAGTGCCCGACTGGTGAGTTATTTACTAGCACATTAGACTTAGTGTTGAGCCTGATCAACTCAATAACTTTTGTTTCGTGTGCTTAGAACTTAATGGCTTCCGGAAGGCGAGGCAGACCGCGTGCAGAACCGGCTCAAGAGGACCCGAATGACCTGATGGCCACAATGCAAGAAATGGCTCACGCAATGCGGGAGCAAGCCGCGGCAGCTCACCAGATGATGGAACAGCTAGGCAGGCAACCTGCAGCAGGATGTAAAGGAAACCCACATGGCCCAGGAGCTAACCTGGACTATCTCAAGTTCGCCGAGTTCAGGAAGGCGAATCCGCCCTGTTTCCGAGGGGCGTATGATCCGGACAAAGCTGACGAATGGATCAAAGCTATGGAGAAGATTTTCTCGGTTCTGGATTGCTCAAATCATCAAAAGGTGACCTTCGCCACTTACGTGCTCGAGGCAGACGCCGAATTTTGGTGGAACGGCGTACGAAGATTGTTCGAAGAATCTCAGACCATAGTTACCTGGGCGATGTTTAAGGATGTATTCTACCAGAAGTACTTCCCGCTTGATTCGAAATGCCAAGGAACTTGAATTTATGCAGTTGCATCAAGGAAATAGGACAGTGTTTGAATATATTGCCCGATTTGAGGAGCTATGCAAATTTTCCACAATCTATCAGAGGAATCCGGATGAAGCCTGGAAGTGCATCAAGTTTGAAGGTGGGTTACGAGAGGACATTCTTACTGCAATCAGGCCAATGGAGATTAGAGATTTTCCCACGTTGGTAAATAAATGCCGACTTGTGGAAGATTGCAACTCGAAACTAGTGGCAGCCAGGGCATCTGGTGGGAATTTCAGGAGGGGGTTAGCCCCACAGGGCCCAAGATTCAAGCCCAACTTTCAACAATAAAGGAGATTCCCGCCAATGGGCAACAAAGGCAAGCAGCCTCAAAGGCCTTATCCGAATCCAACTTGCACGAAGTGCGGTAGGAATCATGGCGATCGGCCGTGCTTGGCAGGCCAGAATGTCTGCTTTGGGTGTGGCAAGCTAGGTCACAAAATTTATGAGTGCCCAACCAGGAATCCATCACAACTGTCTCGACCACAACGTCAAGGACGAGTTTTTACCATGGATGTGGACGAAGCCGATAAGTCCGAGGGACTTATCCAAGGCACCTGTGAAATGAACGGTGAGACCCTGACTATACTTTATGATTCGGGTGCCTCGCATTCATTTATTTCTCATGACTGTGTGGTTGTTTTGCAATTGCAAATTTCTGAATTGCCTTATGATTTACTGGTTTCTACTCCCACCAATGAACCTGTTAAAACTAGTCAAATTTGTATCAATGTTCCTCTTCAAATTGAGGGTAGAGCCTTTGCAGCCAATTTGATTTGCCTCCCTCTCTCTGGATTAGACATAATCCTAGGCATGGACTGGCTCTCTGCCAATCAAGTCATGCTCAATTGTTCTGATAAGACGGTGGTATTCCCCTCTGTCTCATCCTCTGAATCCCAAGCCTCAACATTCTTCTATTTGAACTCTTTATTAGTAAACCATAGTGGGTTGAAGAGTCAGGGATATATCCTCTTGACAGCTAATGTGAGAGTGGCGAGGAACTAGAGGAGATTCGAGTTGTTAGGGAATATCCTGATGTTTTTCCGTAAGATATTCTGAATTCCCTCCCGAGAGAAATTGAGTTCACCATCGAGTTGGTTCCAGTGCCAGACCAATATCTATAGCTCCATATCGAATGTCACCCTTGGGCCAGCGGAACTAAAAAGACAGATCGAGGAGCTATTGGAAAAAGGATTCATACGACCAAGTGCATCACCTTGGGGAGCTCCAGTCTTGTTGGTGAAGAAGAAAGATGGGAGCATGCGCCTATGCGTGGATTACAGACAATTGAATAAGGTGACGATTAAGAATAAATATCCTTTACCAAGGATTGATGATCTCATGGACCAGCTACAAGGTGCCACGGTATTCTCAAAAATCGATTTGCGCTCCGGATATCATCAGATTCGAGTTCGGGAACAAGATATCCCTAAGACAGCCTTTCGAACTCGTTACGGACACTATGAGTATACCGTAATGTCATTTGGACTGACCAACGCACCAGCAGTATTCATGGATTACATGAATCGGATATTCCGCCCGTACTTGGACAAGTTTGTAGTGGTCTTCATTGATGATATACTTGTCTATTCGAAGACGGAGCAAGAGCATGTAGAACACTTGCAGCTAGTTCTGCAAATTTTAAGAGAGAAGAAACTCTATGCCAAATTATCCAAATGTGAATTTTGGATGAAGGAGGTAAAATTTCTCGGCCACGTAGTGTCATCTGGAGGAATCTCCGTAGACCCCAGCAAAGTAGAAGCAGTTCTCGATTGGGAAAGGCCAACGACAGTCTCTGAAATCAGGAGTTTTTTGGGCTTAGCTGGATATTACAGGCGATTCGTGAAGGATTTCTCTCGTATAGCCTTGCCCCTGACCAAACTAACCAGGAAGAATATCTCATTCAAGTGGACGCCGAAATGCGAACAGAGTTTCCAAGACCTAAAAAGAAGGTTGACTACGACACCAGTGTTGGCCTTACCAGACTCTCAAGGACCATTTGAAGTCTATTGTGATGCGTCCAAACAAGGATTAGGATGTGTGTTGATGCAAGCTGGAAATGTGGTCGCTTATGCCTCCAGACAATTAAAGCCACATGAGAGGAATTATCCTACACACGATCTTGAATTAGCTGCAGTAGTATTTGCCTTGAAGATATGGAGACATCACCTGTATGGTGTAAGGTTTGAGGTCTTTTCTGATCACGAGAGTTTGAAATACCTCTTTGATCAGAAGGAATTAAATATGAGGCAGCGGAGGTGGATGGAACTTCTTAAGGACTACGAATTTGAATTGAAGTACCACCCAGGCAAGGCAAATGTTGTGGCAGATGCTGTAAGTAGGAAATCTCTGACTGTAGCTTGGATGATGATCAAAGAGACGGAACTTATTGAAAGCTTCCGAAATCTTAATTTGGGAATCCTTATGACTCCCAAGACCTTTCAGCTACATCAAATTAAGATAGCCAGTAGCTTTAAGGAGTAGATTCAGCAAGCACAAAGAATAGACGCTAATTTTCAACGTACACTTCATCTTGTGCGATCAGGGAAATTGACGAATTTTGCCCAAGATAAAGGTGGCATATGGCGATATCATGATAGGGTGTGTGTACCCGAAGGAAATGATCTCCGGAGAAGAATCTTGGAGGAAGCACATAAGGGTGAATTCACCGTACATCCTGGCATTACTAAGATGTATCAAGATCTTAAGAAGATGTTTTGGTGGCCAGGTATGAAGTCAAACGTAGCGGGCTTCGTGAGTAAATACTTGGTCTGTCAAAAGGTGAAAGCAGAACATCAGAAATCCTCCGGGATGCTTCAACCCTTGGAAATCCCTGAGTGGAAGTGGGAAAGTATCTCCATGGATTTTGTAATGGGATTACCAAGAACATCAACAGGATATGATGCTATATGGGTCGTTGTGGATAGATTGACCAAATCTGCTCATTTTCTACCCATTCGAGCAAATTATCTGTTAGAAAAATTGGCACAACTGTACATTCAGGAGATTATAAGGTTACACGAGACCCCTTCAACTATTATCTCTGATCGAGACCCAAGGTTTACTTCACGGTTTTGGGGAGCCTTACAAAAGGCGTTTAGTGCTAAGTTGTGTCTAAGCACTGCATATCATCAGCAGACGGATGGTCAAACAGAGAGGACAATTCAAACCTTGGAAAATATGTTGCGAGCCTATATACTAGAGCAACGCGGAAATTGGGACCAATATTTACCGCTAGCTGAGTTCGCATACAACAATAGCTATCACGCCAGCATCGGTATGGCTCCTTATGAAGCATTGTATGTGTAACACCCTAATAAATCCATACTACGCTTAAGTCATATTACGGCGTTTGATTAGTTGTTACTTATACTCGTGGAAAACTAAACTGCACTTGAAATTAAATTACGCGGAAAATACGGTAAATTTTTTTTTTTCTTTAAAATACATCGTCACTTTTGGAAAGTAAAGCCTTGCGCGAGAAGATAGAGATAAACGAGCGTATCGCAAAGATTTCAGTATAAATTAAAGGAACAGAGATAAATCAAAATACCATACATTCACATTAGTACTACAACCACATAATTATAATTAATCTCATAATATCCAACAAATACATAAAAAGGGAGCTCATGGTCATGCCATGACCCCTAAGTCAAAGATACATAAGTTTGATACAGAATGAAATACAACAGATAAGGAACACAAGATAAAAATAGACCCATGCGGACGTCTGCTGGCCTCTCTGCCTTTTTCCATGCCTTCGATCAAGTGGGCTCAAGTCCTCGAATGCCTGGTCCCCTTAGCTCCTCGGCCTCGGGGAATGAAGGGAGTGCGGATAATATGAGGGCGCCAGCTACTCACGTCGACGCCGACGAATCGCGACGACCAGGGGTGTAGCTGGCCACAGAAGAACGGGCCTCGGAGGAATCCTCCTCAGACGCGGCGCGGTGATACACGGGGAGCGGCGACAAAGCTGCTGTGGCTCTAGGGGTGGCCGTCGAACTCACCTCGATTACCGGGACCTCTGGTAATGGCTCGGGCTCGGCTACGGGTAAATCCGGCGACATCGGCTCCATCTCGATGTCGGGCAACGGCTCAGGCGGAAAGTCCCAAGGACCTAAGGGCTGTCCAAGGAGAGCCGATGAGATGTCTGCGGGGGCTGGCGGGACCTCCGGCTCCTCCTGCTCAAAAACTCGACCCGGGTAGAAGTACGTGCGAACTATCGTGGTGGTCGTGGCCACGATAGCGTGGGCGTCCTCATCATAGGCCCACTCATGGTGGGGAGGCTCCATGCTCCATGCCACGGGGCGTGCCATGAGTATCTGGTGACGAGACGGAAAACAGCTAGGGTGAGAAATAAGATTTCTCAGTAGGACTCGAACCCGACACGAAAGTGTCATCGTCATCGTCCCAGCCACTTCGGTTTTATTAATGAAAATAGTGAGCATGCATAGGGTTCAATTCTTGGTTTTTCGAAAACATGAATATCCGAAGCGGATTTAATTTTACATACTCTCTAATCATTTACCTCCTAATACACATGAACACAATCATATTTACATGAAACATGCCTATCCAAGCTATGAAATTCTCTTGACTTCTTCCCTTTCTAGGGTTTTGGACCGAAGTCCCTTTTCTTTTCTTAACTTGACTTTATCTTTTCACCCACTAAACATAAGTGGTAATGAGCTCATACCGTGGCCGTCGCCACCTTAGAATTTCAGTACTTACACTAGCTGGGTCATGCCATGCCTCATGTAAGACCTATCCCCTATACTCACACTAGCTGGGTCGTGCCATGCCTCATGTGAGTCGTGGGTGAGGGGAGCTTAAATTAGGTTACCTTCCCTTTTGAAGGATCACTTACTTGAATTAAACTTCTTCTTATTTAAGCATTATGAAGCAAAATATTTCTAAGTCCATAATTCTTTCAAAATTTCGGCAGCATAACGGCTAAATCGAAGCTTCCCAAAATTTTGCCAAACAGAGAAACCAATATCATAGTATCATCAAGCATCATATCATATTATCATTATCATATCATCATCATCATGATCATCATCATATCATCATGCTTGCACATAAACATAGGCATATTCTCAAGCAACATTTTATGAGCTTAGCTTAGTAAATTGGGTGCAAGCTTTTAATTGAGGTTGTCTCTTGTGTAAACTTCTCTTATTTAGCATGATGCCACTTTTGTCTAATGTCCTTTTTGACACTTTTTAAGTTGAATTATGAGGGTTCTCTAACGCTTAATGTAAGGGTATTAATGTCTTAAAGCTTATTTCTCCTTATTCTTTGACTTTTACCATAACCAGTTTTACTTTTATAGTGGGGCAGTAACTTTGAAAATTCACCATAATTTCATTTTTTACTCTTTTATTTCGAATTTTTGTGTGGATATACTTCTCTGAGTCTATTTTTAAACAAAAGAAACCCCACTTAAAAATTCATTTTGTAGCTTGAGTTATGCATATTTTATTCTGACTGTTCAGTTTCTAAGTTCACTCCCGGTACAGTGGATTGTTACTTCTCATTATAATTACTCAGAAGGAATCTGAGAAAACTGTTTTATGGGTTTATTCCTCTATGTCTTAGCTTTCAATTAAACTTGGTCTCACTCAAAAATCATTTTTGTAGTTCGAGTTATACACATTTTAGTGTAGACTGCCCAGACAGAAACCAATCCGAGAACAGTCCACTTTGAAAAATCATATCTCACTCATTTTAACTCCGAATCTTATGTATTTTATATGTGTGGAAAGCTCTCTGAGTCTATTTTCATATAAAATTGGTTCCACTAATTTCTGAGTTTTCTGGAAAAAGTTATACCGTTCGGTTTACAGACTGCCAGAAAATCCAGATTTCACGTTTTGATTTTTCTCATGTTTTCTCCAAAACACTCAACCTCACTTTCAAGAAAACATTCTCAAGTTATAAAACACTCATATACCATGAAAGATTAGTGAAAAACTAACATGTTGGAGTTCAAAAATATTGAGTTCAACCATGCTTCACACCAAACCGAAAACATGTTTTCAACAAACAACCATACAAGCAACAACATCTCATTTTTGACAAGAATGGCTGTGATGCCCATAATCAATCTTTAAAATCACCTAGCTATGGAGAGCATAGGAGTTCTAAAGCTTGAAAAACAAGAGAGAAAAAGAGTTTAGAGCCACTACCAAAGAGAGTTTTCTTGAAGGATTTTGAAGGTGGAGAAGGTTGGAGAGAGCCTTCCTCCTTGAGTGCTTGGAAATGGGGCTTGTGTATGAGTGATCTTGTTTCTCCAAAGACCAAAAATGGTGGTCCTTGAAGGGATGGTGATGGTGGTGATAGGAGATGAGGGTGATGGTGGTAGAAAAGTGAGGACTTAGGGTAGGAAAACATGAAGAACAAGAAGAAGAGTAGGAAGAACAAAGAGAGGTTTAGAGAGAGGTGAGAGCTTTTGTGTGTATTCTGGAGAGGAGATGAAAATGAATTGAGGAGAGATGGAGGGCTGAAAGTGGCGCACAAATGGGGAGAAAGGTGATGTGATTTATACTTCTTACACAAGCTAGGAGTGGGAAAAACCATAGGGCAAAAGAGTGTGTTGTGTTTCCTTTGAGTCTTGGCAATTGGGTAAAGACTATGTAGTATTTTTGTCAAGTGGTTAAAAGCATGAGCTCTCTTAGGATTGGGCATTGGATGGCTAGGATCACACCAAGTGTCATGATCTTGGTGAAGAAGAGTACAACTCTTGTCATGACTTAAGGGATCTACTAATGTGGACTCTTGCTCTTGTGGTGTATGATGAGTAAGTAAATGGATGGTTGGATATGGCTCTTGCTTTGACCAAACTTTCAAACTATAATTAAAGGGAAGTTTCTACATCTTTCTAATTGTTGTAATTATCTAAATGTTAATTAATTCACTTGGTTTAAATTACTCATTAGCACATTTTAATTAAGAAGGATTTTCCTCATTAATTATGTAAGAAGATGTAAGGGTTAATGTGATTAAGTCTTGAGACTTATATGCTCTTAGTTAATTAGATTAGATCACCTTGATTTTATGTTCTAAATCATGGATTAATAAGGATTGGGCAATTAGGCTTTTAATTATAACTTTTAATGCATTATGTTTCAATTGTTGACTTTTACTTATCTTGTTGACTTGCCTTTAATTTACTAAGCTCTTGCTCATCGAGATTAGCCGATTAATTCTCAGTTAATCGTTAACCTCTCTAATTAGTCAGGATCACTGAACTAATTAGCTTAGACAAAAATTGGGGATGTTACAGTATGGACGAAAGTGCCAATCTCCCCTGTGTTGGTATGAGACAGGAGAATCAACTCTATTAGGGCCTGATTTAGTTGAACAGACCACTGAGCAAATCAAGAAAGTACGGAGCAAGATGCTTGCCGCTCAAAGCCGCCAAAAGAGTTACGCGAATACCAGGAGGAAGCCTCTAGAGTTTCAAGAAGGAGACCATATATTTTTGAAGGTTACGCCTACAACGGGGATAGGCAGAGCCATTAAAGTCAAGAAGTTAAATCCTCGCTTTATTGGTCCCTTCCAGATTTTGAGGCGAATCGGATCAGTTGCATATCAAGTTGCTTTGCCTCCACAATTGTCAAACCTTCATAATGTGTTCCATGTTTCTCAACTTAGAAGATATCAGCCTGACCCTACGCACGTGCTAAAACCCGAATCAATAAATTTAAAAAAGGACCTGACTTTCCCTTTTCAACCAACACGGATTGTAGATAGAAGCAGCAGACAACTTCGAAACAAATCCGTGCAACTAGTAAAGGTAGCGTGGGGAAAAGAAGATGCTGAAGACTACACTTGGGAACTGGAGTCAGACATGAGAAAAGAGTATCCTGGACTATTCTCAAGTACTGAATTTTGAGGACAAAATTTTTTTTAAGGAGGGTGGTAATGTAACGTCTGATTTCCGACTTCCGATCCCATTTAATGTTGAAAATTTTGATTTCCGAGTTTGTCTTATAAATTCCGACTTTCGATCTCGTTTAATATGGAAATTTCCGAATTTCGAGTTTGTCTTTAACTTTCAAATAAATTCCGAATTCCGACATTAGTATTAGTTTCGATTTCTGATTTCGTTTCCAAGGCTTGAGAAAAAGGGACAAACTGTATTTTCCGATTTCTGACTTTATGCTCGAGTAGGGACGAACATGATATCCGAGTTCCGACCTTAGTTGATTCAAGATGGACACGAATACGACTTCCGAGTTTATCTGAATTGGATTCCGAGTTCAACCAAGAATTTTGACGAGTTCCGATATCAAGCTTATTACTAGAAGCTTTTCATTTCTCAATTTCCCGAGTTCCGATATCAAGTTAGAATGCCGAGATCCTATGATTTCCGACTTCCGGGTTCGAGTGTTTTGGTTTCACATTCGCCCCGACCTTCGATTTAAAGGTGATTGTACCTTACAATTCCGAGTTCACTTTACTCTCAATTTTGAATAAAACAAGATGATTATTCCGAGTTCCGACTTAACCATGCACGAATTCGACTTTAGGAAGTACACGAGTTCGATGTCAAGTTCAGATCTGCTGAAGCGAGTTTCACTTCTCTCCGACGTGAAGAGCAATTTTAACACAAAAGAGGGAGACATGGTTGAACCTTGCCTACAAAATTTCATCCAATCAAAGCCACTCATTCTAACTACCACTTCGAAGCTTTGTCTATATATATATATCCTCCTCCCGCTTCTTCAAATTTCATTTTTCTTACGTTGCTTCTCTTCATCACCTCAGCTCCTTTCCTCTTCTCAACTCTCCCACTGATCCAAACTCTTCAAGTTCAGCCTCCAAATTTCTAATATTCAAACTCAAAGCAAGAGGTAGAGGTTTTTAATTCTTGTCTTGGTTTTTCTGATTTTGAATGATTATTGGTAGTTTAATTCTTCAATCCTGATATATTGACTGAGTGATCATGATGAATTGTTGCTTATCTATTGGCTGTTTGAGATATTAAAATTGAGTTGGAAACAAGAGAGAATGATGATATGAGGAAGTTGAGAGGCTGGAAAACTCAAAAACCCTCGGCAGTCTGTACGGCGGAGTGTACGGCTCTGCCTCCTGCCGTTCAAACTCAATGAAACCATTTTTATGTAAAACTAGACATCTAGGGCTTTCTACACATATATCATATAAGACCATTGGAGCAATATTGAGAGAGATATGAATTTTTGAAGTCTGACCTAAGCATCAGGACATCCACCCGGGCAGTATGGGTTGAAAAGGGTGTAACTCACCCTATACAACTCCAAATTGAGTGAAACTAATTTTGTTAGAAAGCTTACACATAGAAGAACATACTACCCAGAAATTCCGAGTTTGTTACCATCCTATTTGTTCCCAGTAATTTGAAGAAGTTAACCTATGTCCAAACTGTGCCAAAACAGAGCAGATCAGGAAGGTTAAGTTTCGGGGCTTATAACTCGAGCCCTACTAAGTCAAATGGAATGGGACTTTTTGCAAATGAAAGATGGTTCTATCAGCTTTAATATGAGATTGATTTCGTATCATTTGAGCTAGTTTTCGATTTTTAGTAGATTTTTACTTTTGAGTAGGCAATTCTGGCTAGCTACTGGGCAGGCCGGGATAAAACCTGAATAACCTGAGCTATAGATGTCAAAATTAGATGGGACTAAAAAGGTTAGAAACTAGACATATAAGGCTACAACATATCCGAAAATCAGGTTTAAAGGAGTTACATTGAAATAAAGGTGGGCTATACCATAACCGGGCAGAAATAGGCAGAATCAGTTAAAAGTTCTATTGAAGCTTGTTGAAGCTATGAATGAATTTATGAATGTATGTGCACAATTGCTGCTCTATATTGAAATTGCAAATTGTGTAACTGTATTGGTTGGCTGGCACTATTCATGAGGAAGCGGACACGTTCCGTTATGCCGCCAAAATTGCGGTAGAGCATATGAATAAGTTATGATGTACATATAGATGCATGTGCATTCTCACAAAAAGCTATGAAGTTCATGTTATGATGACCAAGAATATGTTATGATGAAAGTTCCATAATACTTGGGCCAGCCCCGGATAAAAAGTTAAGGAGAATAGATCGGTGGGGACGTCGGGGAAAGTAAACCCGGCCATCCCTGTATAGGAACGAGCTCGATCCTGATAAGCAGACTATTACCCAGGAGTCTAAAATGGCCAAGAACTCCCAGGGGACCAAGTGATGGAAAATGATGAAAGTAATGGAAAAGTTTATGAGTAATGAAGAAAGTATACGAGTAAAGGAAAGTTCAAGAGCAAGTTTTGCATGATTGCATTACGTACATGATTACATGTTATTTACAGTTTATCATGTTTTACTTACAGCATATGTTCATTTATTCTGCCAATTATACTATGTATCATTGTTAGTAGTTTAATCTGTTCCTTATGCTGGCTAAAGTAAAATCGGACCGCTGGCCAGACATTTTCTCAACCTTATCAATTATGAATAGTTAAGTTTAATCTCATGATTTTATAATTAAATAAAACCCGAGCGTTGAGAATGAACGCGACGTCGCTTAAACGTCATGCACGACCCACCGAGAATTTTCTTAAATTCTCACCTCGCTTTGCATTTCCGCCTCATTCTCAGATGTGGACGATGGACGCGACAGCTACCCTCTTCGTTGAGGTGCCCGACTTGCAGATTCACCATGACCTGGTAGTAGGCTCGCTGTACATAGCCGGCTCTTGCCAGTTCCGTCTTTATCTTTTTAGTGATAGGAACTTTGCCGTCCCTTTGCAGCATCCAGCTTTTGATCCCGCCACCCTTACTTTGCGGTTCCACTACATGTGGCACACCCTCCGCCAAAGACTCCTCAAGACCAGAGTACTGTGAGCTCACGCCGATCCTCAAGCGCCAGATTCACCTCCGCAGGTAGTACCCGACATCCCACTCAGCTTCGAGAGCGACCCGTTAGAGGCCACCGGCTCATCATCCTCCTCCTCCTCCGGACCCAAGATGGACTACTCACCACCGGCTGTATGGCCAACGGCCACTGATTGAGTAGATCACCAGAGGCGTATTGTATAGTATGATGACCTCTTTTACAAAGATGCACCTGGGTTATAGACCTAGTGGTAGGATTATTTTTTAAATGTCCTTTGAGGACCATATAGGATCAGGTTGACTTACATAGGCCTTATGTCTTTTGGTACACGGCCCTCCTCATTTTGATACATTGTATATAAACTAAAGCAGAGGCTTCTGGTATGTACATAAATATATACATAAATATATATATAAGCACGTATTCAGTAATGTTATTGTACTATTCTCATCTTTACGATATTCAGTTGAATTCGTTTCACTTTTTAGCATAGCATAGCATTAACACAGTAACACAATCTACTTAATTTTATGCTATGACTTAAGCATAACATTAAATTAGTAGGGTGTTACACTCATGACCAATATCTTCAAGTGAAAGCTTGAGAAAATCTTTCATGCTCTTCATGAGCATAATTTCTATTTTTGGCAAAATATGTTCATATCTTTGTTCATGAGTATTCTTGATTTTTTTGAAAAGTTACTTTCTTTAAGTGCTTTAAAGTTTCTATTTTTCTTTCTTGATGCATGAGATCTTGGTGTTTGTGGTAGTATTTGGGTTGAAAGTTGTCTATCTTCCTATGATGATGCTTATGATTGGAAAAGTTGTCACCTTTACCATTTTCTCTTGATTTGACACATTCTTTATGCATGAAATTTCAAAAAGTTTGTTACTTGCAATCTTAAAAGTGGCATAAGTTTTGTGCTTCTTTAAAGTTTTATTTTATCTTGTCTTGGAGATAAGAATATATGTAAAAGTCTAAGCTTTTTAGAATATGAAGCTTTTTTGAGTTATAGAAATGATATCTTGTCACTTTATGTTTTAAAGATTGAATCTTGGATGCAAATCCTTTCATAAAGTTTTAAACTTTAATCAAGAAGGTAACTTTCAGTCATAAAGTTGTAAGCTTGCACTTTAGTCTTGTAAAGGTGGAACCTTGAGATGAATATATTGAGTAAAGTCTTAAGCTTTAAGCAAAAATGTCACTTTTGAGTCATAAAAGTGTTAACTTTTATAAAGATCAAGACTTTCTAACTTTAAGTTAATGTTTTATATCATTAGTTCATAAAGTAGGAATCTTTTAAACTTTAAGACAACTTTAAATCATAAAGTTGAGACCTTGATAGTCTTAGAATAATTAAAAGTGTCAACTTTCATAAAGAATGAGACTTTAGTTCTAAAGTTAATATTTTGCATCATTATTTCATAAAGAACGAATCTTTAAGGCAAGAGCTTAATCCTAGAGGCACTTACTTTCTTAAAGAATGAAAATTTATAACTTCTTTATAAAGAATGATGACTTTTATAATATTTAAGGTAAGATTTTGTCATGTTAATAATAAAAGCTTAAAACTTTGCAACTTCGATAAGTTAAAAATCACCCTTGGTGATTAGTGAATATGATATTGTTGGGTTCATGAGTGTGGTTATACGTTGTCATGACCCAAGGATTAGGGGATCTCGAACTCCTTGGGAACAAAAGTATGATTAGGGTCTTTGAGCATACCATGAACCTAGGAATCACTAAGTGCATTATCTCAAGGAAGGAAACAATCACCTAACTTAGTTAATTTGAACAAGTGTTCCATAAGACATGTACCCTAAGTGAAAAGGTAAATTCCTATAAGAACTAAGTAAGTAAAAGAATTCACACACATTCATTTTAACTATGTGATTCTCTCATGGGTAACCACTGGAAATCATATGATGACTCCTACGACGTCTCACAAAGAATAATAAAACTACAAACCCCTTTAGGGTATGAATGTGTGATGCCATTCGACATGATAAATGACAAGGTTGATTGAGCTCTGTCTCTTGATTGAATGATTAGTGTGAGGATATGATATGGATTGTTGGTTGAAAGTTTTATAATTGGCATTTTGGGGAAGCTCCGGTCTAGCCGTTATGCTACCGAATTTCCGTCAAAATTATGGACTTAGTTATGTCATTGCATGTGTCTAATCAAAGAAGTACTATGCATGTAAAGTATGATGATAAGAAAAGAAAGAATGGATATGACCCTTCAATCACTTCGATAAGGGAAGTGCGAGACGGTGATCTACAAAGACTCAAGAAACCTTTACGAGGAAAGCAAGGGTGA
Source organism: Pterocarpus macrocarpus (assembly GCA_031439585.1). NCBI lineage: Eukaryota > Viridiplantae > Streptophyta > Magnoliopsida > Fabales > Fabaceae > Pterocarpus > Pterocarpus macrocarpus. The sequence goes on along the minus strand of CM062516.1, from coordinate 12,309,045 downwards.
CAGGGAGGACCCTTCAACTTAAAGGTAACCAATATCAGCTTAGTCTGATTTGGTTTAGTACTGCGTGACGATGATCACAGAATGAGCTCATGTCCAAAAGCAGTTTATTTCAAAGGAAAAGTAAAGAATATTAAGCACGTGCTAAAATAAAAGTATAGTCAAAGTGTAACCATGGTTAAGTCTATGAGGTTGCATGTCATTGCATGTATTTATATTATCCATATGCATTATGAATGTTTATTCTATGCTTTTGTATATATGTTTAGTTATGATGATATAGTTATGATATTAAGTTTAAAAGCAATCCATTTTGGGGCTTAATTTTTCAAAATCATTAAAATTGAACCTATACATGTCCACTATTTTCATAATTAAACCCGAAGTGGCTGGGACGATGACAATGACATAGTGTTTGTTTAGTCGCGATCCTGTTGAGAAATCTAGTATTTCTTACTACTACGTTTCCGTGTCGTCTTCAAAGGATGTCGGCGTCGGGCACGGTAGTGATCTTCGTTGAGTTCCCAATGATGCATTGACATTTTGACCCGATGCTGAATGCATCTATGTTGACTGCTTAGGCAGTGAGGTAGGTCTACATGTTCCATAGCCACTAGTTTCGTGCACCTATGATGAGTCCGTTTTTCTGCCCTCACGAGCCGTTTGAGGACATTACCATGGATGACGTCTGCCCACCTTTTCATCCTCCGAGGTACCCTACGGATGGGGATTCTGACTTGACACTTGGTTGACACCGACTGCTTCGATAGAGATAGATCCTTCAAAGTCATCATGCCGACTTATTCAGTGGGATCTTACCATTCGGAGCCGTCTCAACCTTCTATGATTCGCCTATCTTCCGATTCTTCTGCTTCATCTTTTGGCCCAACTCCATTCCCGATTTGCGGTTGTGGGTTCATTTGTACCCATGCTGTACCCCATGGGCTTGGACGTACACGAGGAGGAGGACGTGGAGATGATGCTACCACTAGTTTTGGGAATGAATACTTTCCGTTCGATAAATGACTCGGATAATACGCTCAAAGCCGATCACGAGGATAGCCCTTTTTGGGTGGAGATTTTAGGGTTATCATTTGCTTGGGCATGAATAGATAGATGAGATTTCAGATGTATTTTCCTTTCCTTGTATTTCAGTTAGGCTTATATTGTAAGGCCGACAGTAGATATTGAACCCATGCTTATTTATGTATGACTCTTTGCCCTACTATTATTATCTTAACTATGATGGCTATGGAATGAATGATATATTTATCTAAGTTCTGGTTATTCATGTTGCTTCTATTTATTTTATTCGCACTGTATGTATGAGATAGCGATATTGTATTATACATTCACAATACGCTTGTGGCTCTTGGTTTTCAAAATAGTTTACTCGTTATCGTTTCAAAAACAAAAAAAAATTACTCCCCTATTTTCATTACAAAGTATTTTCAAATGGTAATGTTAGTTCCACGAGCAAAAGTAACAATTAGTAATTCCATAATATGACTTAAGCATAGTATAGGACTATTAGGGTGTTACATTTGAAGATTTAATTTTTCATCAACTTACTTATCAAGGTTTTAATATATGTGATTAGCTAGTTTCTTAAAAGATAAATTATTAAGTGGAGATCACATCCAACAAAAAAAAAAAATAGAGATTCATATATGGAATTTATGTATTTGTTCATTATTAAGTGGAGATTCACATAAAAAAATTATATGTTGTTACAAAAGAAAAATTTGTATTTGAAAATTGCTTGATGCTATGAAACAATATTCATGAAATCTATACAAAAGTTTAAAGTAGTTGCCCCAGTTCACTTCTTCTTTAATTCTAGAGTCACCATGGATAGGAAAGGTTGGGCATTGATAGTGAAATTATCCTTTTACTATGTTGTTTCTAAATGAGTTGGCAAAAGTTTTGCATAGTGAAAACCAAAAATTAGTTGAAATTTTTGAATTGACGCATATGGGAAAAATATATATCACACTTTAGAAGTGCTGCTTGTGAAGAAAAGATGAGTAACACTTAAAAAGTATTGCACTTTATCAAAATAAGTGTACCCTTAGCCAAAATGATATGGCAACATTTGAGAAGCATGCTCTTTAAATTTTAAAAGCACACTTTTAAACTGATGCTAAAAATCTGTTGCCAATTTCCCTCTTGAAAGGCAACATTTATATAGTGTTTCTTATTATAACATAAGGGTACATTTCTAAGTGAAGTTTTAAAATATATGGCCTTAGAAAAATTTATTTTAGTGCCAATTCCACCACCAATTAAGAGGGCATTTGGAAAGCCCAAAAATTGTAGAAGATAAAGATCAGCAACCTGTAAACCCACACAAGTTAAAGAGATCTTACTCACTATTTACCTGTTACTTCTATGGTGCTAAAGACAACACTTGTAGAGGTTGCAATAAAAATAAGAAGTGAAGAGCTGAATAACAAGAATTTGCAAATGGGGTAAGAACTGTGGTTGGGGCAACACCAGTGGTGGCTACACATGAGGCCATGGGGCTGTAGTAGCACCCGACGCTGCAAATGAGATTGCCCTAACTCAGTTATATCCCAAGTCCAAAATACAAGACTCTTAAGATGTGCCTAATGTAAAAGTATGAATGGTTTTTCTTTTTGAAAATTAAGAAACATTATTATTATCTGAAATATTGAATTTTTGTTATATGTAGCAAGAAGGCCCTCTAATTACTAAAGCTCCACCTAGGTCAGCTAATAAAGCTCCATCTAATGCAACACATTTATGTACCACTTAAAACCTTTTATTATTTGATAATTAATCTTATTTATGTCAACTTCATCTTTTTCTTTTCTATTGTAGAACTGTTGCAACAAGGGATCCTATTCCCCCACCTAGGGTTACAATAGTATCTACACCACCACCTAGAAGGCCCTTTGGTCCTATACTTTATGTTGTAAGACCACCAGCCATGAGATCGACCATTGCCACTATAACACCAAGTCTGCATGCACTAGCACTAGGAGAAATACTTACATGGTCCGGGAGCACCACGTGGCTGTGCTCCCGGACCAATCATATAAGTGTATTTTATATGGAATCCACCATTAACACACAATCCCATAAAAATGCACTTACATAATTGGCTGGGAACATAGCCACGTGGTGCTCCCAGACCATGTAAGAATTTCTCCTAGCACTAGCACCAATTGCATCAACATCAAGCGGATCATCTCCACAATCCAAGGTAGTTCCAAAGGATATCATTTACGAAGAAGTTCATTAATACATGGCTTATTCAAGGTTCAAAACTCAAAGGAAGAAGAATTAAAATTTAAGGTTTAGTTATGGCTTATTTAATTTTATACATAGCTTATATTTTATATGTCTTATAGCCCTTTATTTTAATTTGTATAACATTTTTTTTTTTTGATTCATGACTTGTAATGGTCTATTGAGACCAAAGACTTGTATAAGGCTTTGGCCTTTTTTTGTTTAGTATTGCACAATCATATGTTGGATAATGTTATTTTGAAATACAATAGAATAAATTTGCAATGGAGTTACTGCTCGTGCAATTGGAATTACTGGTGCATGTAGATTATTGGAATAGGTTATTGGATTAGGTCATGTTGTATTGTTATTGGAATATATTATGCATCAAATATAAGAACATTTTGCAACAATTATGTAACAAAGATTGTGCAAAAATTGTGCATCAAATGTAACAAGGTTATGCAACAATTGTAATTTTGATTTTGATTATGCAGAAAGAGAATAAGATTCACATAATAATAGATAGCTTTTCAAAAAGACAAATCCTATTAATATAAATTTCATTTAAACTTGTATTTAGGGGATAACGGGCTGTATCTTTTCTTTACCCCATTTTATTGGCAATTGCACCGGCTAATTAAGTAATAAAGGGTGAGTAGAGTATCTTTTCTGTAACATCCTTTATCATATAAGCCATGCTCGAGTCATAGAGTTATATTAAAAGGTTGTCACTATGCTAAGAAATCTTTAAAATATAGAAAATATAATACATGGGCCTTGAACTGCTCACTTTATTATTGACTAATAGTCTCTGATACACAAAGTATAAAATAATTACACTTTAGAAGAAATTTGTGACTAACATAATACACAGTGCCTACTTCCGACTAGTAGTTTGCTAGCTTCCATAGTCTCTTGGTTTGGCTTACGCCCGATTCTTGCTCAATGAATGATCTTGTACTCTGCCTCATACTTGATTTCCAACTTGGGTGCTGGAATGTTTACGGAAAAGAAAAACATACGAGCAAGCAGTGAGAACCTAAGGTTCTCAGTAGGTAAACTCAAACCAATCTTACAGTGTCATCATAAATATTATAGCCGCTTCGGTTTATTATGAAAATATGAGCACATATAAACAAATAGTGGTTCAATTTTAAGTTGAAAACACCTTTCTCGAAGCGGGTTATATTTTATCAACCACTTGCCATATCATATGACAGACATAGAAATATGAATAGTATAATATGCTTCAACAAGAATCATAATAGCATTATGACTTAACGAGATAATTGAAGATGCATATATAGATGCTCATACTTGATTGTATGCAAGTGCACTTGATTTAATTCGTATCTTTTTTTAACTTGCAACTTGATCTTGCTTTTCTGTACTTGGTCTCCCAGAGGTGAATGGCCTCTCTCACCCCTGGGTAATAGCCTGCTTTTCAGGTCCGAGCTCGTACCTATAGATGAGTGACTGGTTTACTTTGCCCGACCCTTACACCAGTCTATTCCCATTAAATCTGGTCGAGGGCTGGCCTACGTCTTAGATAGTACCACTCTGGTCCACGTTAGCTGAGTCTATACTATGCCTCACGTGGTAGCTTAGTACGTCCCTCTTGCAAGTTCTTATTATCTTTTCTTTTTCATATCTTATCATGCATGTGGATGCTTTGTGCATTCATGGATATGTCTCACACCTTACTTCTCATATTATATTCTAATTATGCTTGCATGCATGATATACATGAACATGACAGGTAAATGTAAATATATTCAAAGCATAATCACCCATAGCATGAGCTCTCATACCTTCATAAACTCCTGCCGAAAATTTGGTAGCATAACGGATCGAGTTTGCTTTCCCATGAATAGTGCTAGACTACCAGTAGAATCATTCAAACATGCAAATCAACATGGGACAGTGATTATACATTCACAATATCATTCACTGAATTTAATATAACCCTCAATAGGGTTTTCTGCTTACTTCATCCTATTTTGTCCGAATTTTATATAATCCATCTTTAATACAATCCAACTCACTTAAACCTGAATTTTGGATATGTCATAGCTCTATGTGTCTAGTTTCTAAACCCTTTTGGTCCCATCTCATTTTGATTTGTATAACTCAAGTTATTAGTATTTTACCTCAGACTGCCCTGTACTTAGCCAAAAATATACCCTTATAGGTTAAAATTCACTAAAAATAGAAATCCAAGTGAAATTATACAAAATTTATATCAATTTGAAGCTAACAGAACAAGATTTCAAATGAAATAAGTTCCATAGCATTTGCATGGGTATATTTTGAGAGATAAGCCCCGTAACTTGACCCTACTGGATTACCCTGTTCCAACCTGATTTAAACTTAAGTCAACTTCATTGATGTGCTGGGAACAAATGGCAATGAATCTGACTCTAAAATTTTTATGGAATGTTTCCTTATATGTTACATTTCAAACAACGTTAGTTTCACTTAATTTAGAGTTGTGTAGGGTGAGTTACACCCTTCTCAACTCATACTGCCCAGATGAGAATCCAAATTTCTAGGTCAAACTTAAAAAATTCATAACTAACTCTATACTAATCCAATAGCCTTATATTTTATATGTATGGAAAGCCTTGAATGTCTAGTTTCATATAAAAATGGATTCATCAAATTTAAGTGGCTGTAGGCAGAGCCGTATACTCTGCCGTATGGACTGCCATAAGTTCTCCTAGGTTTTCAGATTCTAGTTTGCTCTCTATCTTATATTCTATGCAAGATTCAATCTCAACCCCTCCAAATACTTAATAAACCAGTCATAAACCATCACACACATCAAGTATATGATCAAAGAAGTGAAGAGAATTGAACTCTCATACAACTTCATCCATGAAAACAAGAAGCAGAAAATAGAAATCCTAACTCTAGATTGTTGTAGATGTTGGCTAGATGCAAGTTCTTGGTGTGGAAGAGGGATGGAGCTTGAAGGTTGAAGTAAGGTGAAGTGAGGAAGGAGAAGAATGAAGAAAGAATAAAGAAGAGGCAACCGCTGATAGGGTCGAAAATATCAAGGGAGGAAAGTGGAAGTTAGTTGAATTTTATGGTGTTTGAGTCATGGTGTGGTTGGTGGCTTGGGTGGTGGAGACTTGGCCACTCCTCCCCTATCTAGTAGCTCAAAATGGCGCCATCCTAAGCGGGTAAAGTGGGTGAGTTCTCAGCCATTGGATCTAGGGTTTGGAGTGTTAAATTTGGCTAGTTTAGTTATGAGGTTTTTAGCTACGAGTTCAAGCAGAACAAGCAATATCAAGTTCCGAGCTCCATGTTGATCGCTAAGTTCAATCGGAATAGACACGAGTTCTGATCTCCGAATTGATCTCCAAGTTCTAATAAAATGAACATGAGTTCCGATTTTAAGCAGAATGGAGACGAGTTTCGATTTCAGACAGAATGGAAACGAGTTCCAATTTTTAGGCAAAATGGAAAACAAATTGATCTACATGTTCGAATAAAATGGACATGAGTTTCGATATCCAAGTTGATCTCCAAGTCCAAATAAAATGGACATAAGTTCCTACTTTAAGCAGAATGGAGACGAGTTTTGATTTCAGACAGAATGGAAACGAGTTCCAATTTTTAGGCAAAATGGAAAACGAATTGATCTCCATGTTCGAATAAAATGGACATGAATTCTAATATTCGAGTTGATCTCCAAGTCCAAATAAAATGGACATAAGTTCCGACTTTAAGCAGAATGGAGATGAGTTCCGATTTTAGACAGAATGGAAACGAGTTCCAATTTTTAGGCAAAATGGAAAATAATTTAGCACAAAAAAATTGGGGATGTTACATTTTCCACGAGGATTGAATTAACCAACTGCTACGAGTAACAAATAGAAGCTATTTAGGCTAACTGAAAGTAATATAAGAGTGATTCAAGGCAATAAGCATGCAAAATAAATAAACAACAAATAATTGCGATTGAAAGGGTTAAGAATTCGATGGAGAAGCACACTAGGAGATGAGTGTTAAAATATACTAATTTATTACTATAATTTGACATAGATTTCAGCTAATTTTATATAAATTTATTTATTTTTAGCCAATAATATATAATAATTCCATTTCTTATGATTATTGAGCTATTAATGTTTATTTGATGAATATATGGTTATTTTATAGAGTTTATGCCTGATTTTATCTAATCATGCAAAGCAAGAAAGATATGGTCATTAATTGGAGTATTTTTGAGCCAAATTAAGCTATTTCGGGAAATGCTTATGAAGAAAAATTCGTATTTCTCTTTGTAACGATTAGATTGAGATGATTCAAGATGTTTAAGATAAAAAGAATATCTCCAACTTTGATGTTGACCACAAATTCAAGTTCTCAAATAGAGATGGCAAAACGAGCTTAACTCGCCAGGTTAGGCCACCAAATTTTTTTGGCAGGCCGAGGCGGGTTGGGTCCGGGGGCCAAGAGTTATCTTTTTTTCTGATTACAGGTTGTTTTTAAAAAAAAATTTGAATTTTTGTTGTAGACTATGTTGTTATTATGTTTTATTAATTTATGGACTTTATGTTATGGACTTATGCTTAATTATTATATTTGAACTTCTTATTTATACATCATAATTAGTTTATTATATTTGTCTTTGAGCTAAACTTAAATATAAATTATATAGTTTACTTATTTTGTTCTATTTTATTTAAGTGAATTTTTCATTCAGTATATTTTTTAAATTTTAAAAAAATTTTAAGGTAATTTTAGCTCATTAAAAATATTAAAACAAATTTATTTATATATTTTTTTATTTTTTTGGCTGGCCAACCTGCCCTTAAATGGAGCGGGCTAGAATGTTGAGATCACCTTCCTAATTTGGCCCGCCTTGCCCCGTCCCGCTTTTGGTCGGTCGAGATAGGCTGACCTGCTTTGCCATCACTATTCTCGAAGATTTTAGGTGAAAATCTCGTTGCGAGATTGAAGAGCAAATCTATCTAAATGCCATCTAGCCTGACTTTTGCCTAGTATTTCACTAATATCTTAAGATAGAAAAGTCAAATTGATGCAGTTCTTAAGGCATTTGAAAGCTAAGAAAATTATCTGCAACTTTGTATTTCAAAAAGGCTGGTGAATTTGAACAGTAGAGATCGCTATAGTGCTCGCAAATTGATAGTCCAGGTTTGATCCTATAGCAAAACATGAATTGAACTTCTTTGGCCTAATTAGGATACAACAAAAAGCTATTTAGACCTTACCTCTGAACATGAGCTACGAATTGGACCATAATAGATGAAAAAATAGTTAATTTGGCCCCAAGCACTCATTAAAGGAGCTTCATGAAGATTCCTTGATGATTTAAATTCAAATATTAAGAAGATATCTTAGGATCTTATCTTATCTTATCTATTCCTTGATAATAGGAATTCAAATCTTGGATATGATCTTATTTTATCTTCTATAGTAGATCCTAGTCATCAAGGAGTCTATATTTTCTACTTTTTTTCATGAAGAAAGACAAAACTTAGTTCTTTTAAGCTAAAAGGGGCGAACATTAAAGGCTCTTAGAGGAAAAGAAGACTTGCAACCATTGATCAATATTTTTCTCTTCTCTTTTCATCCCTTATATTTAGAATGTTTATTTTATTTATGAGTAGCTAAACTCTTGTTTTCTTAAGGTGATGATGTAATCTTGATTGATGATAATGATGTATTGAATCTTTGTTTGTTTTAATGTATTTCTTTTTCTCTAATTGATGTTTTTATATGTATGTTTAACGCTTTTTATGGACACAGGCCCCCCATAGATTGATCCTAAGGATGCGTAGACTATGATAAATCTACGTATGTACTTGGAGTATAGTATAAAAATTGTTATTTGCCTACTTGTCTATGAATAGGATAGAATAGTTGTGGGACGTTAGTCAAAGGGGATCACTAAATACTAATTTCTCTTGCCTTAGAATTCAATATCTTGGAAATCTAATTGTCTTTTAATGTTTAGAATAGAATTAGTATATGAGAGGAATCCACTACTAATTTATTTAGGATCCCTACCCATCGATTAGATAATTAGATTAGATTAGACATAGAAGGTCAATACTCATAAGAAATCTAGATGAAATTGGATCCCTAGTGCTCTCTTTCTCTTGCTAATTCTTATAATTCTTTTTTTTAATTGCATCTTTATTATTTTTCCTTTCTTCTTGATAACTACGATATATTACATCTTTTTGTAAGCCTAAATAGAATCCAATGGACTTGATACTTAGCTAATCTAATCCTCGTGGGATTGACACTCTACTCACTACTCTCTTACTTGGTTGGTGTAACACCCCGGCTTGAGTTGCAGTTACCCGTCGATACCGGAACCTGAAAAATTCTTAGCCTAAACCCTATGCCTCTTTGGAGGGCTATAGGATTGAAATATTTTCTTAAGATCAAAAATCTCGGTAATGGTTACCTAGATGTTTGTTGAGTTAAATGATGATTTTTAACGAATTTTAGGGAATGGATAACCCCTTCGTTTTTAATGCAAGAGTTTATTAAAATGCGAGTTTTTGAAAAATTATACTAAAACCCAAAAGTTGGATTCTGATTATTAAGGATTTTGAATTTTTAGATATATTTCTTGAATCCAAATGGGGGGTATTCCCTTATTTATATTTACATTTTAAAGTTAATGGAGAGTAAAGTTAAAGAGGACATTTATGTAAATAAGTATATACAATATCTTGGACCTAGAAAAGGACTGCAGAAGGAGTAAACCAAGTTTTTTGAAGTTGATAATCGATTACTTAGGACCTATAATCGATTAGAGTCCTCTCTGTATGCCATGAGTTCAATTTTTTCAGGCAGTAATTGATTACCAAAGAATGGTAATCGATTACCATTCTGGGTTTGTGGTAATTGATTACCAGCATTAGTAACAGATTACCAATTTTGGGACTGTGGTAATCGATTACCAGCATTAGTAATTGATTACCACAGGTCAATATATAAACCGAGATGCGTCCCTTGCCCTTCATTTCCACGTTTTCTTTCTTTCTCTATCCCTCAAACTCTCTTCCTTCTCTTTAAACTCATTCTCTTCCTTACCCTTTCCCTCCATATCAAATCTTCTCACTAAACCACTTTAGAACACCAATTAAACACTTGAATCTACCACAAATCATTCTCAAATCCACCTTTCTCTCTCTCTCTCTCTCTCTCTCTCTACCTCTACCATGGATGAGCTTAGAGCTTAGAGGAGGAAGAACTCGAAAATCCATCATCATTCTTGCTCCCATTGGCTTCCCAAAGGTAAATCCTAACATCTTTCCTCCTTCCTTTTCTGAGAAATTCGAATCTATGCTTAGATTGAAGTTGTTCTTGAACCCTAAGTTAGGAATTGGGGGATTTTATGTTTTAGGGGTGATTAGCATTAATTCCTTGTGCCAACAACTGATGGTTGGTTAATGTAACGTCCGATTTCCGACTTCCAATCTCATTTAATGTTGAAATTTTCGATTTCCGAGTTTGTCTTGTAAATTCCGACTTCCGACCTTAGTCATAGTTTCAAATTCCGACTTCGTTTCCAAGGCTTAAGGGCCGGCTGCATTTTCCGATTTCCGACCTTGTGTAAGCGTGTAAGAATGTCGACCTCATCAGTATGGATTTCGATTTCCGATTTAATTTCAAGTGGCTGATGTTTCCAATTTCCGATCTTAAGATTTCCGACCTAACACTAAGTCCGACGTCCGATTTTATCTCGACCAGAAATGGACACGAGATCAGATTTTTGAACTTGTCTCCCGGTCCGAGTCAAATTTTCACGAATCCCGATCTCGGGTTAGATACCAAGAGCTCTCATTTCTCTATCCTTCCGAGTTCCGAGATCGAGGTCCTACAATTCACGACTTCTGACTTTAAGTGCTTGGCTTCACATCAGGTTTTGCTTTCAAGTTTCAAATAAACTGGATACGCTTCCCCGAGTTCTGACTTCATATGGGGATGTTCACGAGCTCCGATTTTATAAAGAATACGAGTTCCGACTTCATTTTCAGAATATACTGGAAACTAGTCCCTCTTTAGACGACGTGGAGAGCAATTCTACCACACAAAGAGGGCGAAGCTTGTTGTGTTAGCTTCATTTTGATATAAAATTCGCATGATTTCATCTAGTTTTCGATTTTTAATGAATTTTATTCCATAGGAACCCCATTCTGGCTAGGAACAGGACAGGCTGAGATAAAATGTTTATATCTAGAGTTATACAACTCAAAACGAGATGGGACCAAAGAGAGTAGAAAGTAGACATATAAGGCTATAACATATCCAAAAATGAGAATTTAATGAGTTGAATTGAATAAAAATTGGAGCATGCCAAACTCGGGCAGAGCGGGAAGGACAAGCTGAAACCTTCTTAATGCTTGATTTGCAATTGTTGAATGATGTTATAAGTATTTATACATATCTGCTGGCCTATACTGAAATTATTAGTTGTGTGACTGTACTGATTGTCTGGCACTATTCATGGGGAAGCGGACTTGATCCGTTATGCCGCCAAAATTTCGGTAAGAAGTTCATATGTTGTGAAACTTTATGATATTTTGAATGCATCATATTCAAGAGACAAACTAGATGTGCATTCTTTTCATGATATTACAAGAAATTCCATATCACTTGGGCCAGCCCCGGAATAAATTAAGGGGAATAGATCAGTGGGAAGGTCGGGGAAAGTAAACCCGGCCATCCTGTATAGGAACGACGGTCTTGAAAAGCGGACTATTACCCAGGAGTATATGGCCAATGACTCCCAGGGGACCAAGGATGGAAGTAAGTTATAACAGGCGAAAGCCTCCAAGAATAAGATGCATCTTCTCATTGCACATGCATATGTACGGTATTGATTATTCTAGATCTCTGTTTATTATTCATAACATGCTATTGTTCCGCTGTGATTAATGTTGAGTACATTAGTATATCTGTTAATTAAACTTGAATTTGTTTCGGTGTATTTTGTACAAGCAAATATTTAAATTGAATATTATCGTTTTATGATACTATTTGAAGAAAATGTTGTACAGCCGAAACAACTGGGAATGACAGCGATGACAAATGTATAGAAGTTAGGATTTTCTACTGAGAAATATTCATTTCTCACCCTATTGTATGTTCCGCGTCATTCTCAGACCATGGAGCACGCTTGGCTGACCTGGGTTCTATTCATTGAGTTTCTGAGCTTCACATCCACATCGACCTTTTCTAGACTCTATATATATATATCCTGGGTGCCGTTTCGTTTGTATTTATTCTTCCGTAGGGACTTTCTTTGTACGATTATGCACCCTCTTTTTGATCCTCGCTGTCCCTACATTGCTATACCTCTTTATATGGCCCATCCATTTCCACCGCCACCAAAGAAGAAGACTACAAGCAGACCAAATGCACCAAGAGCTCCAGCCTCCCATGGCCCTCCCGCTTCACCACCGCAGCCGATGTCGTAAGCCTCGACCCTGAGGAGGATCCGTCCGAGGCAGCTAGTTCTTCGTCGTCCTCTGCTCCCGGTGCCGGGCATCCTCCAGCTGACGCCGCCATGGCGAACGGGTTCCTTTCATCGGACTCTGTTTAGATAGTGTGCATGCTGTAGTGGGGTTAGATGTCTGAAGTGACCCTCTTTTTGACGATTTGGGTCATGGTTGGAAGGGTAGATATTAGGAATGTACATGAAATGTCCTATGGGGACCGATCAGTGGTGATTCATAGATGCTGGCCGTTTCATTTTGCATTAGCGGCCTCATTTTGACAAACTTTAAAATCAGATACCTATGTACATATCTATGACGTCGTTTGTAGTTATTCTGTTCTTATTGTATTTTTATTTATGTTAAGTTATTTTCAGTTTACCGATTGATTAGTATCTATTTCGCCATCACGCAGAAAAATTTGTTATGAGATCAAGTATTCTTATGCGAAACCTTAATACTAATACAGAAAGAGAAATTTAATCAGTATTACACGTAATCTCTTATCAGATAGATTATTATGACTTAAGCATAGTACTTTGTCTGGTAAGGTGTTACATTTTTGGTATCAGAGCAGTTCATCCTAATATAGGCCTGAGGATTGGACCGACTATGCTTCGCATATGCTCTGTATTCCCTAGATCTTATTATGTTCTGAGTCTTGTCCATATGGATAGGACGTACATGAAGTAGTTTGCCTAACTGTATGCTATTATTTACTAGCACACCGAACTTAGGGTTGAGCCTGATCAACTCAATTACTCTTGTTTTGTGTGTTCAGAACTTAATGGCTTCTGGAAGGCGAGGTAGGCCACGAACTACTCCAGCCCAAGAGGAATCTACAGAGTTTCTGGATACGATGCGAGAGATGGCGCACGCTATGCGCGAGCAGGCAGCTGCAGCCACTGAAATGATGGGCCAAATAGGAAGACAGTCGGAGATAGGTCGTGGTGGAAATCATAACGGCCCTGGAATGGATCTAGAATATCTTAAGTTTCTTTGAGTTTCGGAAGGCCAACCCACCCAACTTCAGGGGAGCCTTTGACCCAGATAAAGCAGCTGAATGGATTAAGACTATGGAAAAGATTTTCTCCGTGTTAGATTGCACAGACTATCAAAAGGTGACTTTTGCCACCTACATGTTAGAAGCTGATGCAGAATTCTGGTGGGACGGTGCGCGACGATTATTAGAAGGAGCCCAGACAGAAATTTCTTGGGACGTATTCAAGGACGCATTTTACCAGAAGTATTTTCCTGTGTCTGTTCGCAATGCCAAGGAGTTGGAATTCATGCACCTCCATCAAGGAAACAGTAACGTGTCAGAGTACGTTGCCAAATTTGAGGAGCTGTGCAAATTCTCCACTATTTATCAACGAAGCCCCGACGAAGCATGGAAATGCATGAAATTTGAAGGTGGACTGAAAGAAGACATTCTTGCCACCATAGGGCCAATGGAAATCAGAGACTTTTCTACCTTCGTGAACAAGTGCCGCTTGGTAGAAGATTGTAACAAGAAGCTAGTTGCTGCTAGAGCATCTAGCAACAACTTTAAGAGGGGGTTAGTCCACAAGGTCCGAGGTTCAAACCCAACTTACAACAGCGAAGGAAGTTCCAACCAGCGAACAACAAAGGCAAGCAACCTCAACGGCCTTTCGGGAACCAGATTTGCAGCCAGTGCGGCAAGAATCATGGCGACCGCCCTTGCTTGGCAGGTCACAATGTCTGCTTTGGATGTGGCAAACCAGGCCACAGAATCTATGAATGCCCTGCCCGAAATCCTCAACCGACTCCTAGGCCACAACGCCAAGGAAGAGTTTTTACTATGGATGCACAGGAGGTCAAGAAGTCAGAAGATTTGATCCAAGATACATGTGAAGTAAATGGTAAGACTTTAACCATTTTATACGATTCAGGTGCGTCTCACTCTTTCATCTCTCATGATTGCATGACAGCCCTGCAGCTACCTATTTCTGAATTACCTTATGACTTGTTAGTTTCTACTCCTACAAGTGAGCCCGTTAGGACCAATCACATTTGTATCAATGTCCCTTGTCAAATAGGAGGTCGGATCTTTCCGGCTAATTTAATTTGTCTTCCCTTGTCCGGACTTGACATCATCTTGGGTATGGATTGGCTCTCTGCCAATCAAGCCCTGTTAAATTGCTCAGATAGATCCATTACACTCCCTTCTGTTTCATCTTCTGAATCCGTAATTCTTGTAAGTCTTTATTTAAGTTCCTTAATAGTGCACCCTTGTGGGAATAGGAGTCAAGGGTATATTTTCTTATCAACCAGCATGACAGAGGTTGATCAGGAGTTAAATAATGTTCCAGTTGTTAGGGAATATCTTGATGTGTTCCCCGAAGATATTCCTGAGTTCCCTCCTGAGAGAGAGATTGAGTTCACTATTGAACTGGTGCCAAGAGTGGGACCAATATCTTTAGCACCGTACCTCATGTCGCCCTTGGAACTGGCTGAACTTAAAGGGCAGATTGAAGAACTCTTGGAAAAGAAATTCATTAAGCCAAGTGCATCACCATGGGGGGCCCCAGTCTTGTTAGTTAAGAAGAAAGATGGAGGCATGTGACTCTGTGTAGACTACAGGCAGTTAAATAAAGTGACAATCAAGAATAAGTACCCGTTACCAAGGATTGGTGATCTTATGGATCAACTGCAAAGGGCTACTGTATTTTCCAAGATTGATCTACGGTCTGGATATCACCAGATTCGGGTTCAAGAAGAAGATATTCCGAAGACGGCGTTTCGGACTCGTTATGGACATTATGAGTATACCGTGATGTCCTTCGGATTGACAAATGCACCGGCAGTATTCATGGACTACATGAACCGAATATTCAGACCATATCTTGATAAATTTGTGGTGGTGTTCATTGATGACATACTTGTCTATTCGAAGACAGAACAGGAGCACGCAGAACACTTGCGATTAGTTCTGCAAATTTTGAGAGAAAGGAAGCTTTACGCCAAGCTATCCAAATGTGAATTTTGGATGGAAGAAGTAAAAATTTCTTGGCCATGTGGTATCCCATGGGGGAATTTTAGTAGATCCCAGTAAGGTAGAAGCGATTAAACCGGGAGCCGACCAAACGATTCTAAGTCAGAAGTTTCTTAGGGTTGGCAGGATACTACAGAAGATTTGTTAAAAACTTCTCTCAAATAGCCCTACCCTTAACAAAGTTGACCAGGAAGAACGCCCCATTCGACTGGACGCTCGAATGCGAGCAGAGTTTTCAGGAATTAAAGGAAAGGTTAACAACCACCCCAGTACTTATTTTACCGGACCCTCGTGGACCGTTTGAAGTGTACTGTGATGCTTCTCAGAAAGGATTGGGGTGCGTGTTAATGCAAAATAGGAACGTCGTGGCATATGCTTCCAGGCAATTGAAAACTCATGAAAGAAACTATCCAACCCATGATCTCGAACTGGCAGCGATAGTATTTGCCTTGAAGATGTGGAGACACTATCTCTACGGAGTGAAGTTTGAAGTATTTTCTGATCACAAGAGTTTGAAATACCCTTTTGATCAGAAGGAATTGAACATGAGACAACGAAGATGGATGGAGTTCCTTAAAGATTACGAGTTCGACCTGAAGTACCATCCAGGCAAGGCAAACGTGGTAGCAGACGCCCTAAGCAGAAAATCCTTGACAGTGGCGTGGATGATGATCAAAGAAACGGAGCTTATAGAGAGCTTTCAAACCCTCAACTTGGGGATCTCTCAGAACTCCCAGTACCATTCAATTATACCAACTAAAGATAGTCAGTACTTTCAAGGATCAAATCCAGCAAGCACAACAAAGGAACGATGACTTCCAACACACAGTGCGACTAGTGCAATCTGGCAAGCTAACAGGATTCTCTCAGGATGCGGAAGGAATATGGCGATATCATGAAAGAATATGTGTACCTGAGGAGAACGATCTCAGGAGGAAGGTTTTGGAGGAAGCCCATAAGAGTGAGTTTATCAGACATCCTGGCATTACCAAGATGTACCAAGATCTCAAGAAGATGTTTTGGTGGCCAGGCCTTAAAACAGATGTAGCCAATTTTGTGAATAAATGTTTAACTTGCCAGAAGGTGAAGATAGAGCATCAGAAGCCGGCAGGGACACTATAACCCTTGGAGATTCCGGAATGCAAATGGGAGAGCATCTCTATGGATTTCGTGATGGGCTTACCGAGAACCCCCTCAGGATATGACGCTATATGGGTCATAGTGGACAGACTAACCAAGTCAGCTCACTTTTTACCCATTCAAGCGAATTCTCCTTTAGAAAAGTTGGCTCAGCTATATATTCAAGAAGTAGCTCGGCTACATGGTATTCCTTCGACAATCATTTCCGATCGAGATCCAAGGTTCACCTCACGGTTTTGGGGAGCGCTCCAGAAGGCGTTTGGTACTAGGCTATGTCTAAGTACTGCATATCATCCGCAATCGGATGGTCAAACGGAGCGAGCGATTCGCACTGGAAGATATGTTGAGAGCATACATTCTGGAACAACAGGGAAGTTGGGATCGATACTTACTGTTAGCTGAATTTGCTTATAACAACAGTTATCATGCTAGCATTGGCATGGCTCCATATGAGGCTTTATATGGCCGGAAGTGTCAATCTCCCCTATGTTGGTATGAAGCAGGAGAACAGAGCCTCCTAGGTCCGGAACTAGTCAGACAGACAACAGAGCAGATCAAAAGGATCCGTAGCAAAATACTTGCAGCTCGTGAGTCAGAAGAGCTACGCGGATGTCCGAAGAAAACCCTTGGAATTTCAAGAAGGAGACCACGTGTTTCTGAAAATCACACCCACAACCGGAGTAGGTAAAGCCATTAAAGTCAAAAAGCTAAGCCCCCGCTTTATAGGTCCCTTTCAAATTTTAAAGCGAATTGGGCCAGTCGCCTATCGGATTGCTTTGCCTCCACAATTGTCAAACCTTCATGATGTTTTTCATGTCTCTCAACTCGTAAAAATACC
Source organism: Pterocarpus macrocarpus (assembly GCA_031439585.1). NCBI lineage: Eukaryota > Viridiplantae > Streptophyta > Magnoliopsida > Fabales > Fabaceae > Pterocarpus > Pterocarpus macrocarpus. Next base: position 12,291,305 of record CM062516.1, on the reverse strand, counting down.
AACCTGACCCCACACACTTCCTAGAACCCGAATCAATACAGTTAAAAGAAGACCTGACTTTCCGCTTACAACCAGCACGAATCGTAGATAAAAGTACCAGACAACTTCGGAACAAGACCGTGCAGCTAGTAAAAGTAGCGTGGGGAAAGGAAGATGCTGAGGACTATACTTGGGAACTGGAATCGGACATGAGGAAAGAGTATCCTGGACTATTCTCCAACATTAAATTTTGGGGACAAAATTTCTTTTAAGGAGGGTGGTAATGTAACGTCCGATTTCCGACTTCCGATCTCATTTAATGTTGAAATTTCCGATTTCCGAGTTTGTCTTGTAAATTCCGACTTCCGACCTTAGTCATAGTTTCAAATTCCGACTTCGTTTCCAAGGCTTAAGGGCCGGCTGCATTTTCCGATTTCCGACCTTGTGTAAGCATGTAAGAATGTCGACCTCATCAATATGGATTTCGATTTCCGATTTAATTTCAAGTGGCTGATGTTTCCAATTTCCGATCTTAAGATTTCCGACCTAACACTAAGTCCGACGTCCGATTTTATCTCGACCAGAAATGGACACGAGATCAGATTTTTGAACTTGTCTCCCGGTCCGAGTCAAATTTTCACGAATCCCGATCTCGGGTTAGATACCAAGAGCTCTCATTTCTCTATCCTTCCGAGTTCCGAGATCGAGGTCTTACAATTCACGACTTCCGACTTTAAGTGCTTGGCTTCACATCGTGCTTTGCTTTCAAGTTTCAAATAAGCTGATACGCTTCCCCGAGTTCTGACTTCATATGGGGATGTTCACGAGTTCCGATTTTATAAAGAATACGAGTTCCGACTTCATTTTCAGAATATACTGGAAACTAGTCCCACTTTAGGCGACATGGAAAGCAATTCTACCGCACAAAGAGGGCGACGTGGAGAGCAAGGCTGGCTGAAACTCAGCCTTATGTTTTGAGGCCAATCAAAACCTTTCAAGTTAACTCCCACTCATGCCTATATAACACTCTCTCCTGCTCTGATTCAGACCCCCTTCTACGTAACTTAGAACTCACTTCAGCTCTCTCTTTTCTTTTTTTTCACTCAACCAACTCCACCCAACTTTGAGATTCACTCAAGTTCCAGCTACAAACTCAACCAAAATCATTCATAGTAAGAGGTAGAGGTTCTAAATTCTTACTTGACTTTTTGATTCTTGAAGGATTGATAGTGGTCCAATTTCTTAATTTTGATATGTTGATTGAATAATTATGATGAATTATAGCTGAGTTATGGGCTATTTATGAGGTTAACACCTGAATTGAAAGTGAGATGGAATGAAGATATGAAAAAGTTGGGAGGCTGGAAAACTCAAAAACCCTCGGCAGTCCGTACGGCGGAGTGTACGGCTTCACCTTCCGCCATTAAAAATTAACTAGACCATTTTCAGGTGAAACTATACATTCAGGGCTTTCCACACATATATCATAATAGGTCATTGGATTAGTATAGAATTAGTTATGAATTTTTGAAGTTAGACCTAGAAATCTGGGTTCTCACCCGGGCAGCATGGGTTGAGAAGGGTGTAACTCACCCTATACAACCTCAAATTGAGTGCAACTAAAGATATTTGAAAGCTAACACATGAGAGAACATCCCATAAAAATTTCAGAATTTAATTCGTTGTCATTTGTTCCCAGCACCTCAATGAAGTTGGCTTAGATTAAAACTGGCTTAGAACAGGACAGCCTAGTAGGGTAATGTTTCGAGACTCATAACTCAAAATCCACTTAAGCAAATGACATGAAACCTAACTCATTTTAAAGCTTGTTGTGTTAGCTTCATTTTGATATAAAATTCGCATGATTTCATCTAGTTTTCGATTTTTAGTGAATTTTATTCCATAGGAACCCCATTCTGGCTAGGAACAGGACAGGCTGAGATAAAATGTTTATATCTAGAGTTATACAACTCAAAACGAGATGGGACCAAAGAAAGTAGAAAGTAGACATATAAGGCTATAACATATCCAAAAATGAGAATTTAACGAGTTGAATTGAATAAAAATTGGAGCATGCCAAACTCGGGCAAAGCATGGAAGGACAAGCTGAAACCTTCTTAATGCTTGATTTGCAATTGTTGAATGATGTTATAAGTATTTATACATATCTGCTGGCCTATACTGAAATTATTAGTTGTGTGACTGTACTGATTGTCTAGCACTATTCATGGGGAAGCGGACTTGATCCGTTATGCCGCCAAAATTTCAGTAAGAAGTTCATATGTTGTGAAACTTTATGATATTTTGAATGCATCATATTCAAGAGACAAACTAGATGTGCATTCTTTTCATGATATTACAAGAAATTCCATATCACTTGGGCCAGCCCCGGAATAAATTAAGGGGAATAGATCAGTGGGAAGGTCGGGGAAAGTAAACCCGGCCATCCTATATAGGAACGAGCTCGGTCTTGAAAAGCGGACTATTACCCAGGAGTATATGGCCAATGACTCCCAGGGGACCAAGGATGGAAGTAAGTTATAACAGGCGAAAGCCTCCAAGAATAAGATGCATCTTCTCATTGCACATGCATATGTACGGTATTGATTATTCTAGATCTCTATTTATTATTCATAACATGCTATTGTTCATTGTGATTCTTGTTGAGTACATTAGTATATACATTAATTAAACTTGAATTTGTTTCGGTGTATGTTGTACAAGCAAATATTTAAATTGAATATTATCGTTTTATGATACTATTTGAAGAAAATGTTATGCAGTAAACAACTGGGAATGACAATGATGACAGATGTATAGAAGTTAGGATTTTCTCGAGAAATATTCATTTCTCACCCTATTATATGTTCGCGTCATTCTCGGACCATGGAGCACGCGGCCAGAGGGTTCTATTCATTGAGTTTCCTGAGCTTCACATCCACATCGACCCTTTTCTAGACTCTATATATATATATATCTGGCAGGTGCCAGTTTCGTTTGTATTTCTTCTTCCAGAGGGACTTTCTTTGTACGATTATGCACCCTCTTTTTGATCCGGCTGTCCCCTACATTACTATATCTCTTTATATGGCCTATCCATTTCCACCGCCACCAGCCAGAAGAAGACCAAAGAAGCACACCGCACCAGCAGCTCCAGTTCCCATGGCCCCTCCTGCTTCACCACCGCAGCCGATGTCGTAAGCCTCGACCCCAGAGGAGGATCCGTCCGAGGCAGCTAGTTCTTCGTCGTCCTCTGCTCCCGGTGCCGGGCATCCTCCAGCTGACGCCGCCATGGCGAACGGGTTCCTTTCATCGGACTCTGTTTAGATAGTGTGCATGCTGTAGTGGGGTTAGATGTACAGAGTGACCCTCTTTTGACAGTTTGGGTCATGGTTGGAAGGGTAGATATTAGGAATGTACATGAAATGTCCCATGGGGACCAGTCAGGGTGCAGTTCATAGATACTGGCCGTTTCATTTTGCATTAGCGGCCTCATTTTGACAAACTTTAAAATCAGATACCTATGTACATATCTATGACGCCGTTTGCAGTTATTCTGTTCTTATTGTATTTTTATTTATGTTAAGTTATTTTCAGTTTACCGATTGATTAGTATCTATTTCGCCATCACGCAGAAAAATTTGTTATGAGATTAAGTATTCTTATGCGAAACCTTAATACTAATACAGAAAGAGAAATTTAATCAGTATTACACGTAATCTCTTATCAGATAGATTATTATGACTTAAGCATAGTACTTTGTCTGGTAAGGTGTTACAGTTAATCCATCGCAATTGTGGTGCTAAATGACTCTAATGATCGCTACATGAGCCCTGGAGCTCCGTAGGATCGAATTCCACCTTTGGACTGGTGAACTGTGAGTAGATAGTTTATCCCTAATTTATTTTCTACTGTATTTATTTGGTGTATATGTAAATAAATTGATATATCCTAGGAATATGATTTAAATCTCGGTAGTTTGTTTATTCCTAAATTACCACATGGGACAATGACTGGTTTTCTACTAAATTTGAAAATTGTTCTTGTTTTGAAAAGATTTGGTATGCTTAATGGTACATGGTTTTGCATGGAATTTTTCCGTATCTATGTAAGAGATGAAATGAAAGGTTTCTGGATAAAGCTTTTGACTTTTGTTAATTTTGAAGTATTAAGTGTTAAAGCTTTATGTTCTTTGAGGATATGATGTTATGTTTTATATAAGATATATTGGCATATTTTATGAGAATCATTATTAAATGTTATGTATAAAGGAAAGGAAAGACTTGGGAAAGTCTAGACTAGGATCTCTAGGCTAATGGCAATAGGCATTAGCCCTGGGTGCACCTAGGATGGGATATTACACAGCTACTCAAGGGAGTGGTGCGTGACGGATTACAAGGTCACACGAAGGAAGAGCCACCTAAGTGTGATTCCTGACGGACTATCCTGGAATAGATGGTTTTCCTTGTTTTTATTTTTTTATTTTATATATCAAATATGTTTTTGGGAACAAAGGATTTCTTTTATTTAACTTTATATGTTATTGTTATTCTAAATTACTATACATTGTCTCATGTGGGTTAGGGACACTCTATCTCTCACTGAGTTTCACAAACTCACTCTGTTGTTTCCTTTTCTTTTCAGTTTCAGGTGTTCAAGTAGAATCTAATCCTTTGGTCCTCGTTGATGAATTCTGAATAATGTGGTGAGCCCTTCTTTGTTCAAGGGCATTTTTGTAATTGTTTAAGTGTGAGAATTCTTAGATTTGTGTAGCTCCATGGTACTATAGGCAGGGTCCAGCTTTGTCCTGATTGTATTGCTGTTGTTGTTATATTTTATTTATGTATATCAAAATTATTGGTTTTCTAAAGAATTAAAGCTATGTATTGAATTAATAATTGTAATCATATATTTCACTGTTATACTGTGTGCTGTGGGATGCATTCAGAGAATGCCTAGATCCCCAATGGTTTGTGTGTTGTGTTTTCTATGCAGGGAGAGGATCCATATTTGGGAATAGTCCTAAATATAAAGGAAACTCTGCCCAAATTTTAAAGAAAATTTGCTCGGTTAGGCTTGCTAGGGGACTTGTCTCGTATGCGTCGGTCACAACCCAGGTTGGGTCATGCTAGTTGGCCCGGTGCACTTTCCAGTATTGGGTTGAGAAAACAAACCCATCACTGGTGGGTCAATTTCACCTTGTTCTTGATGATTATTGAGTTTGTGGTATTTGTCTGAATGTATCTATCTAATTGAAGGGTAGGGATCCTAAAGTGATTAGTAGTAGGTTCCTCTCATATACTAATCCTATTCTAAACCTTTAAAGACAACCAGACTTCCAAGGCTTTGAATTCTAAGACAAGAGAAATTAATGTTCTGTGACTCCCCGTTGACTAATGTCTCGTGAATATCCCACACTACTTATAGACAAATAGATAGATAACGGTTTTTTATTCAATGGTCCAAGCATATACCTAAATTTCTCATGGTCTACATAACTCTATATTCATCCCTAGCGATGATCAAGCCAAGGAAAGTATTAAAAATAAAAATAAAAACTCAATATAAATAGATAAGATTCAAACAACCAAAACGAAAGTCAATACATCATTCACATAGGCTACATCTTAACCTTAGCATACCAATAGTTTTAACCACTTATGGATACAATATTCATATTCAACAGAGAAATAAATATCATAAATATAAGAAAGGATGTGCTCAATGGGTGTAGTCAATCTACTCTATCCACAGCTTCCACTCCCTAGTGCTTTCCAAAACAAGGATTTCAAGTATGATAGTATCTCAGTGTACAAGTGTGTGGGACCCCTTTTTAGCATCTAATCTCATATATTTAAATTAGAGATAAGGGTTAAGAGAATGTTCTCCTTCTATACTGATATGGAGAGCAGCCTAGGGTGAGTAAAAGAGGTCAATTAACTCTTGGTTCTATCAAAATTAGGATAGGGAAGCTCAATTCACATTCTGGTAAAGCTCAAATCTAGACCATCAACTTGCAAGATTTGTACCAATCTCTACAATTGGACCTAGCCTTTCTTCATGAAATACAAAATTGTAAATAATTGAATTAGCTTTCAAACATTGCAAAAACCGTGTCAATCTGACTTCTGTAGCTTGAGGTATTGGCATAATAATAGGTGAAGGTCAAGCTAGATAACATCTAGATAGATTTGCTCTTTAATCATGCAATAGATTTTTCTTCTAGAAGCTTTTAGATCATCTTCAGTCATCCAAATCCAATCCATATAGAGAGAGATATGAATTTTTCTTTATTACTACTTTCCTAAAATCTTCTAGATTTGGTCCCAAGAGACTCCAATTAATGCCAAAAATTTTATTTCCTTGCAAGTTAAGCTAAAATCAATTATAAAACCTATAAATTAACCAAAGATTGACCAAATACATATTAATTGCTCATTAATCGTATGAAATCGAATTATTATATAATTTTATCTACAAACTTGGCAAATCTATACAAAATATGCTCAAAACTATGTTAAATCATAATAATAAATTACTGTATTTTTATGCTCATTAGATACCCATAGAATGGTTGACTAGGATTAGCTATGGTTTTTGACATTCTAATCACTGCCCTTAGCCCACAATAGCGTAGTTTGCTCCTTCATTCCCTAAACTGCATTGGAATCCTTGTCTAACTCCCTTCTATGTGCGCTGATGAGCATCCTTGGGGTCGATTTTCACTACCCATGATGTTTGAACCCTAAATAGTTGGGGAGGATCTATTATGGGTGGTCTTCGAAAATGGGAGAGTAATTAATGAGATAAAGGAAGATTGTGGTTTTAAAGTTTATGAAGGGGAAGAGGGAAATTGGGGATTTGGACTTTTTTGACTCATATATGAAATTTTAAACATCAAATTGAACCTATTTTTCAACCATGCCACCTCAAATACTACGTATAGGATGCCTATATGTCAATTAACATGACATATCAACTACAAGGTGGCAAAATAGTAATGGAAATGGGGTCACAGACTAACATAACTCAAAGTTTGCAGTCTAGGGGACTAAAAAATTAACTTCTTAAAGTCAAGGACAAAATTAAAGTTAACTTCTTAATGTCAAGGACAAAATTAACTCGTGTGCAATTTTAGGATTAAAGTAGGAGGTCTTTGTCCACTATTTTAAAAGTCAAATCAGTCATTAAATTAATGAAAAAGGCTAATTGACAAAAAGGAAAATAAAAGCTTTAAAGGCAGAGAGCATCATACCATCCTGTGGTGATCAGTCCTATTATTAATTTCTTTTGACAATTAGAATAGTTCTCGTATTATATATCTACAAAATCATTTATTGATTATTTAATTTATCTTTAACGTAATTTGAATAAGACAATTTTTTTAATAATGTTATGATCTTATAAATTTATAAATAACTTAACGAAAATATAAAACAAAATTTACTATTCTACTACCTCCATTTTGAAATAACTGTTCAGTTTTAAATGCGTACATGAATTAAAAAAAATGACCAGAAAAACCTCAATATTAGAGAAATTTAGGTATATTTTACAAAATTGTCTTTACTTAATTCTCTCTCTTCCATAATTATCTCTTTTCACTTACTCTATCTCCTCTATTTAATAGGAGTATAGCTAAGAAAAATAATTAATATTATCTAAATTTCCTAAATAAACAATTATTTATAAACAAATAAAATTTTGAAAATGGATAATTATTTCAAGACAGAAGTAGTATTATTAAGTATTTTAGTAATTTATTAATCATCAGTCATCAAATATTATTATTAATAATATAGAAATTCAATATTCATCACTTATGTCCGAATTTTTATTGTATATAGTCATTTTTTGTATTTTTTAATAAGGGTCAAAGAATCGTGTTTATGCTAAATTATTGACAGAGATTTTAGTTAGTTTTTATGATAAATTAAAAAATAATTATAATTTGATTTAGCAAATAGAAATGGAAATTACTACGATAAATAATCATACAAATGTTTATACGAATGAGGTGGCTTAGTTTTATCCATCAATCTCCTCTTGATTTTCGTAAATGCTGGCATACTATTTTTTGGCTAAATTGCACTGCTCATATAAAGTTGATTATCTGATATTTTTGGTTTTCTCTTAAGGCGAGTTCTCGGGTGCCTCTGCTTTTTTGTGCCTTTGGTACCTTTTCTATTTCTTGCCAATGAAAACATGACATATGTTCTCTTGTAGGGTGCACCTTGAAAAATCTGGTGCACATTAGAAAACTCAAGATACCTTCTCCTCATCTTTTGTTGCCCTATCACCCAAAGGTTGCTGCACTCGACTCTTCTTCTCATCCTTATTCTCATTCTCCTTCTTCAAACTAGAATTGTTACTATTATCATTGTTATTACTTGCCATCACAACGGCATGGATCGAAGTTGGCTGTTTACTAGTAATAGCATACTTACTATGCTCCTGAATTGTCTCAAATGCAAGATGCCCAACAAGCAACCTTATTATATTATACTGAGCGAAAAGATCCTGGCACTTAGGGGGTAACTCCTAGCAAGCTCTGAAACAGCCCAAGCAACCACCGTTTGAACCTTCATCGATCCTTCTTTGAGGATCTTCGCAAAAACAAAACACATCCCAGCTTGGATCATATGCTCCAGGCACTCAGTGTCATGTGCCAATAACCCAATCGCCCTCGTAGCATTCTCCTAACCCCCCATCTTCTCTTCTTTGACAAGCTTCAATAATGGACCAACACCGCCTTCCTCGATTATCAGCTTCCCATAGTGTAGCGTCCGAAATATTTCAAGCACCCGATTTATGTTATTAATCGAATTATTTGATTAATTTGCATAAACAAGGTTAGTTAGAGGCTAATTAAAGGCTAATTAGAAATTAATTAGATATTACTTAAAAAAAGATTAGAGTTGAATAAATTAGAATAACTATATAGAAAACTTCACAAAGATTTTCCAAACCATCTTACCAATTTGAAAGAAATCGGTAGATATTCGGTATTTTAAACTGTCAGAACCGAATCAATAGAATTACACACCCAAAACCCTATATTTAGTGGCTGAAAATTAGGCACATACCCATTTAGAAGTGGCACAAGGCAGCCACAAAATTTGAAGCTTTGTTGGCTCATTTGTGAACCACTTGAAGCATCAACCAATAAGAAGCCAAGCCTTCAACCACCATCATTATTAACATTAGGTATTTTTGCTTCTTTGCTCCTTGCATGCTACATCCAAGAAAGAAAGAAAAAGGAGGAACTTAGCTGCTCTCTTTCATCTTGTTCTTGAAGCTCCAACATCTAAACTCTTCAAGAATCCCTTTTCCTTACTAGTTACTCCACTAGATCAAGGTAGGATCCTCTTCAATTGGCTATTGTTCTTAACTTGGTGGCTGATTGCTGATCTTTTTTTTTTTCATGAAGGTGATGTTGTATGATGTTTATTGGGTGGTTTAAGGATGATTTGGTATGGTTTTGCTTCGGTTAGCTTGAAATTTGAATGATAATTACTAGAAAGAATCAAAACAGGATCAGGTTTTCCTCAAAATCCCTACAGCATTTGTACTTACGCACTATATGGACTCGCCTATAGACACCAAAATGAGATGAAATTATTTTTAGATGATACTAGATTTCTAGGGCTTTCCATAGATATAAATTATAAGGCCATTGAGTCAGTATTGAGGGAGATATGAATCTTGGAAGTTTGACCTAGGTTTTGAGTTTGATTCTGGGCAGGGGAGGTTGTTCAGGGAAAAACTCGCCCTATATAACTTAGAATGGAGTGAAACAAAATTTTTTAGAAAGTTAAGACATACAAGAACATTTTATAAAAATTTCATGGTCAAATTCATTTTCTATAATTCCCAGCAAATTATTGAAGTTGCCCTTTGTTCTATTGAGATAGAGACAGGGCAATCCGAGTCTATCAACTTTGTGAGCTCATAACTTGAGCTCTCCTTAGTCAAATGACTTGAAACTTTTTGGATATGAAAATTTGATCAACAATCTTTAAATAAACATAGGTTTGATAAGAATACAAGTAATTTTCGATTTTTAGTGGATTTTTACTTTTGAGTATGCAATTCTAGCTAGTTGCAGGGCAGTCCCAAGTAAATTTCCAATAACTTGAACTACATGTATCAAAATGAGATGGGACTACAAGGGTTGGAAACTAGACAACTAGTACTCTAACATATTCAAAATTTATATCCAAATAAATTAAATAGAAATTATGGTTTATTTTACAAAAATCGGACAGAATGAAGGTACATAGGTAGCAACTTAAATTCAAGTGCAATTATTATCTTTATGAGATTGATATTGATATGTAAATGCACTCTTGCGATTTTTCGAATGATTGATTGTCTATGGTACTTGCACTATTCATGGGGAAGCGGACATAATCCGGCATGCTGCCGAATTTTGACAGAAATTAAGCATAAATCATGAAATATACTTTGATGCATGTGCTACTAGCATGAATTCTTATATGGGTTATGTCATGAGAAAGGTTCAATAATACTTGGGCCAGCCCAGGATTAAAGTAAAGGAAAATAGATCAGTGGGAAGGTTGAGGAAAGCAAACCCAATATTCCTGTATAGAAATGAGCTCGATCCTAAAAAGCAGACTATTACCCAGGAGTTGTATGGCCAAGAACTCCCAGGGGACCAAGTAACAGAAAAGTTTATGACACCAAGTTTAAGAACTAAAGAGAAAAGAGGACTCATGAGCATATTCATGATTGCATTTCATAGTTATTCTAGCTATTTATGAGTTGAATATTACATTCTTTTACTTATACCTGCTTATTCATTATACTCTTTATACTATATATTGTCACATAATTGCTTACTCTGTTTTTACTGTCTTAAGTAAAATTGAATCTTGCTTTGGACTAGGTATTTCTTAAACTTAATAAATGAGGGCAGTTTACTTTGATATTAATCTTTTTATAATCAAATAAAAATCGAAGCAACTGAGAATGAATGCGACGTCAGTATAACACAGCACACGAATCCTACTGAGAATTTCTTTAAATTCTCACTTTATTTCATATTTCCACGTCATTCTTAGACTCTGGGCAATGGAAGTGACGACCGTACTTTTCCTTGAGATCCCTGATATGCAGCTACATTACTATCTGATGTTCAACTCGTTATACATAGTTGACTCTTGCCATTTCTACTTTACCTTTTTAGTCATAGAGACTTGGCAATTCCCCTGTTTTACCCCGCGTTTGACCCTGCTATTCCATATTTTGCCATCCCTCTGCATATAGCACACCCTGCACTTGCTCCACCACCCACAGCACCTGCAATCCTAGCTTCCCCTCCACAGATGGTCTTGGATATCAGCTCTGAAAGTGACCCCTCCGAGGTTACTAATTCACCCTCCTCATCCTCTGGACCTGACACAAATTATGCTCCAGCTGGGCCTAATATGGCCAACGATTACTTGATGGAGTAGACTCTGTTTTGCAGACTATGTTGTACAGATGGCCCTCTTTTGGTATTACTTGACATTGGGCCATGAGAGTAGCAATTTAGTAGGTACACCTGCTTGAAATGTCCCTTGGGGACCAGATAGGATTGCACTTCACTGACATGGAACATATGTCTTTTTGTGTCTACTGGCCTAGCATTTGTATCCATCTTTTTTAGATGTACCAAAATAGAAGCTTCTAATATATATATATATATGTGTGTGTGTGTGTGTGTGTGTGTGTGTGGATGTTATACTACTTCACCCCATCTTTTTTGTTATGTTATTTATTTAATTATTTATAACGCTTTGCAATGTTGATCATGCTTCTTATATATGTGAAGCACCACGTCTTCTGTTTAGATACTCCTTGCGCCCTAAGGTATATTTCATCAAGGTAAAAAGACAAATGGAATACTAACACGGTAATGCAACTACTAAGTTATATGCTATGACTTAAGCATAACATTAAATTAGTAGGGTGTTACACATAGCAGTCATTGTCACGTGCCAATGAAACACATTTGTCCATAGAGCTTGTGTGGAGGATCACGATCTGTTCCCAAATGAGTCCTAATATTGGTTCATTGGCGGTGATTGGCAGTAGGTCGAGGAACTCGTCTGCAGGGGGCGGAGACACGAAGGATCCAAGAGACATCAATAACGGAGTTCTTGAGATGGAGGACATCTTGCGGAACGCGGTGGCAGGGATGATGGTGAACATGCACTTCACAAGGTCGTTGTTACAGCGGTGCTTGAGGACCAAGGAGAGGGCCTTGTCGAGGACTGCTCAGTGTCAGAGACAATGTGCTGAGGGGTTTTTTCTTTTGGGTTGGGTTTCTAACATGCACAAGATTTTTTAAGGTGCACCCTACAAAAGAACCTATGTCATGTTTCCATTGGCAAGAAATAGAAAAGTTACCAAAGGCACAAAAATGCAAAGGCACTAGAGAACTCACCTTGGATTAATTATATTGTGTTATTTATTTTCAATATAAAGCTGAAATGAATTTTAAAAAGTATTGACTTGTTGTAATGTTGTTATGGCACTTAATATTAGAAATTTAGGAACATAATATAGGCTATATAACAAATTATCACTGCTTTTTACGTCCGTTAAATTTAGTTAAGTAAATCAACAAGTAAACAAATTAAGGATGTGTTTGGATAAGATTTTTTGGGCAAACAAAAAATCACTTTTTTTATTAAAAAAATTATTTTTGATATATTTGGATATATTTTTTGAAATAATAAGAATCTCAAAAAATATATATTTTCAGACTTTTAATAAAAGTTAAAAAGAATAGTTTCTAAAAAAAATCTATTTTTAACCTTTTTAGTTATATAAAAAAATTTAGTTTTATAATCACTTTTTTAAAAAGTTGAAACAAATATCCCCAAAATTTGTAATTAAAAAATCACTCAAAACTACCAAAAAAAAAAAGGCTTTCTCGCCAAAATCAAATCTGTATAATAAACCCACCTAAATATTAATTCAGCAAAATATAAAATTAATGCATCAATTTGAAAGTGACCACCACTACCATTTAGCAAAGCACAAAATCACAATAATAAAAGTTTACATGTTTGTTTTCAAACACGATGAACAACAGAAAAATTAAACAATAAATCATAAGCAAACTTGTTTCGTTTTCAGAATATCAGTACCCAACAACATCATAAACTCTCTATTGAATCAGTGAAAGCCCAGCAAACTTATTTCCTTTGCATAATATGAACACCTAATAGCATCATGAACTCCAAGCTGAATCAATGAAAGTTTTGAAGAAAACAAAGAAATATTAACTCAACCACCTCAATGCAATAAAAGAAGGGATAAAAAAATGATCTTATAAAGATTACCATTAACTTAAAGTTTTAGTTAAATTCTTAACCCCAGTGACCTAGCATTTATGGTCGTATTAAGATATAGGGCAGAATTATAATTTATTATAACATAAACAATAGAAACAAAAGAAGTGTTGGGTAGTAAAATCTTTCTCAAAAGGTAAAGTGTAGAGTGAGAAATTTTCCCAGTCAAAAAAAAAAAAAAAAAGAGTGAGAAATTTTCACTAAAAGAATGAGCAGAAAAATATATAATCACCTTTCGCATTTAGTGATCAATTGAAAAATGAGTTACAATTCGGTATAGTCAATAGAAATTGATTATCATCACTTGATTTTGGGTTAATTTAGTTATGTTATTTATTTTTAATATGAAGGTAAAATCAATTTTAAAAGGCATTAGCTTGTCATAATACTATGACAATGGGAACGAGCATTGATATTTGAAATTCAAAAGGAATATAATATACGCTATACAGCAAATTGTCAATGCTTTTTACATCAATAAAGTTTAGTCAAATAAATCAAATTTGTGTGATAAACCCACTCAAATATTAACTCAATGAAATATAAAAAGTGTGCCATTTGAAAATTCCACTACCACCGCTCAACAACACACAAAATCTTTAAAATAATATTAAATGCTTGTTTTCAACATAATTAACAGTAGAAAATGAAACATAAAACCATAAACAAACTTGTCCCTTTTTCATAATATGAACACCCAACAATATGATATATAAACTATTTGTTGTATCAATGAAAGCTTGGTAAACTTATCTCCTTCTCATAATATAAACACCTAACAGCATGAACTCTCAGTTGAATCAATGAAAGTTTTGTTAAAAAAAAAAATCATTAGCCCAACCACCTTGAAGCAATAAAGGATTGATAAAAAATGATTTCAAAATAATTACGTATGACTTAAAATATTAGTTGAATCCTTAACCCAATACTAGTTGAACCCTTAACCCTATGGCCTAGAATTTTGTTGTCCATTTAAGCTATAAGATAGTATTATAATTTCACATAACATGAACAATAAAAAATAAGTGTTGGCCGTACAATTTTCCTCAAAAAGTGAAGTTTAGGGAAAGAAAATGATAAGTTTTCACCAAAAGCCATTGAAGTAGAACACAATTTATCTTTCAAAGTATTAAAAGCAAGTTCTTGTTCCTTTCTTCATTTAAATCCAACATCCTTTTTAATAATTTCAATCAATGGAGCAGCAATAGTAGAGAAGTTTTTCACAAATCTTCTATAAAATCTAACTAAACCATGAAAACTCCTTACCTCAGAAGCACTTTTAGGTGTTGGCCATTCTCGAATAGCCTTCACCTTCTCCTCATCAACCTCAATACCATGGGCACTCACAATAAAACCAAGGAAAACAACTTTATCAATACAAAAGGTGCACTTTTTAAGGTTGGCAAATAACTTTTCCTTCCTAAGCACATCTAAAATAGCCCTAACATGTGATATATGATCATTCAAATATTGGCTGTAAATCAGAATATCATCAAAATAAACAACCACAAATTTCCCCAAAAATTCCCTCAAAACATGGTTTATTAAACGCATGAAAGTACTAGGTGCATTAGTTAACCCAAAAGGCATAACCAACCACTCATAAAGACCATATTTTGTTTTAAATGCAGTCTTCCATTCATCCCCTGGTTTCATTCTAATTTAGTGATACCCACTTTTCAAATCAATTTTAGTGAATATGCATGCACCATTTAACTCATCAAGCATGTCATCTAACCTAGGGATAGGATGGCGATACTTTACCGTTATCTTGTTGACTGCATAACAATCCACACACATTCTCGAAGTGTCATCTTTCTTTGGAACTAACAAAACTGGAACAGCACATGGACTCATGCTTTCCCTCACATACCCTTTAGCTAGCAAATCATCCACTTGCCTTTGAAGCTCCTTTGTCTTCTCAGGATTACTTCTATAGGCTTGTCTATTTGGAATACTAGCTCCAGGCACAAAATCAATTTGGTGCTCAATCCCTCTCAATGGTGGTAATCCACTTGGCACTTCACTAGGGAACATGTTCTCAAACTCCTGTAACAAAGAAAGAAAACAACTAGGAAAATTTGGGTTAAGTTCAGTTTCAGAGAGTAAAACCTCCTTAAACCTAATCATAATCAAAGCTCTCATGCCTAACAAAGTAGTTTTCAAATCTCTCTCTTTTACATGAAAACATGATTTCCTCTCACTCTCTTCATTTTTCTCACTCTTCTCTTTCTTGTCACTCTTTTTTTTCTTTGCATTTTTCTCACCTCTATCTTTCTTTTCTTTATTTTCTCTCACCATTGGGCCTTGTTCTTTATTCTTTTCTCTGATGGCCTTTTTTTTCTCTTTTTCTTTTTCCTCATTTCTCAAATTCCCCATAAAAGTTTGTTGAAGCTTCATTTGATCAAGATACACCTCCTTGGGTGATAATGATGCAAGAGTGATTGGTTCTACAGGCATGCTAAAATCTCCATGTGGTAATCTTCTACTGACTTGGAGCCTTGAATGAGCCTATACAATTTTTGGTGCACTTCCCTATAGTAATAGGAAGGAACAAATCTCTTCTTCATTATCCTCTTCATCTTATCCCAAGTTTCTATGGGGGGCAAGATGGAGATTTTAGCATGCTTGTAGGACCAATCACTCTTGCACCATTATCACCCAAGGAGGTGTATCTTGATCAAATGAAGCTTCAACAAACTTTTATAGGGAATTTGGGAAGTGAGGAAAAAGAAAAAGAGAAAAAAGAGGCCATGAGAGAAAAGAATAAAGAACAAGGCCCAATGGTGAGAGAAAATAAAGAAAAGAAAGATAGAGGTGAGAAAAATGCAAAGAAAGAAAAGAGTGAAAAGAAAGAGAAGAGTGAGAAAAGTGAAGAGGGTGAGAGGAAATCATGTTTTTATGCAAAAAAGAGAGATTTGAAAACTACTTTGTTAGGCAAGAGAGCTTTGATTATGACTCGGTTTAAGGAGGTTTTATTCTCTGAAACTGAACTTAACCCAAATTTGCCTAGTTGTTTTCTTTCTTTGTCGCAGGAGTTTGAGGACGTGTTCCCTAGTGAGGTGCCAAGTGGATTACCACCATTGAGAGGGATTGAGCACCAAATTGATTTTGTGCCTGGAGCTAGTATTCTAAATAGACCAGCCTATAGAAGTAATCCTGAGGAGACAAAGGAGCTTCAAAGGCAAGTGGATGATCTGCTAGCTAAAGGGTATATGAGGGAAAGCATGAGTCCATGTGCTGTTCCAGTTTTGTTGGTTCCAAAGAAAGATGGCACTTGGAGGATGTGTGTGGATTGTCGTGCAGTCAACAAGATAAGGTAAAGTATCGCCATCCTATCCCTAGATTAGATGACATGCTTGATGAGTTAAATGTTGCATGCATATTCACTAAAATTGATTTGAAAAGTGGGTATCACCAAATTAGAATGAAACCAGGGGATGAATAGAAGACTGCATTTAAAACAAGATATGGTCTTTATGAGTGGTTGGTTATGCCTTTTGGGTTAACTAATGCACCTAGTACTTTCATGCGTTTAATGAACCATGTTTTCAGGGAATTTTTGGGGAAATTTGTGGTTGTTTATTTTGATGATATTCTGATTTACAGCGAGTGTTTGGATGATCATGTATCACATGTTAGGGCTATTTTAGATGTGCTTATGAAAGAAAAGTTATTTGCCAACCTTAAAAAGTGCACATTTTGCATTGATAAAGTTATTTTCCTTGGTTTTATTGTGAGTACCCATGGTATTGAGGTTGATGAGGAGAAGGTGAAGGCTATTCAAGAATGGCCAACGCTTAAAAGTGCTTCTGAGGTAAGGAGTTTTCATGGTTTAGCTGGATTTTATAGAAGATTTGTCAAAAACTTCTCTACTATTGCTGCTCCATTGACTGAAATTATTAAAAAGGATGTTGGGTTTAAATGGGGAAAGGAACAAGAACTTGCTTTTAATACTTTGAAAGATAAATTGTGTTCTACTCCTATTCTTATTTTGCTTAATTTTGATAAGACCTTTGCAATAGAATATGATACTTCTGGGATTGGTATAGGTGCTGTTTTGATGCAGGAAAAATGTCCCATTGCATTCTTCAGTGAGAAGCTGAATGGAGCTCAACTCAAGTACTCAACCTATGACAAGGAGCCATATGCTTTAGTTCGGGCCTTAGAGGTGTGGCAACACTACTTGCTGTCCAAAGAGTTCGTGATTCACACTGACCATGAATCTTTCAAGCACTTAAAAGGACAAAGTAAGGTGAATAAGAGGCATGCTAAATGGGTTGAGTTTATTGAGACTTTTCCATATGTGATCTCTTATAAGCAACGGAAAGAGAATGTGGTTGCTGATGCTTTGTCTCGAAAGTATGCTTTAATCACTACACTTACCACTAAGTTCATAGGATTTGAGCATTTGAAAGAATTGCATGCTACTGATTCTAATTTCTCTTATAGTTATGCTGCATGTGAACATGGTGCATTTAACAAATTCTATAAGCATGAAGGTTTTCTGTTTCGTGGTAATAGGATTTGTGTGCCTGTTTGCTCTGTTAGAGAGTTACTTGTTAGAGAATCACATAGTGGTGGTCTAATAGGTCATTTTGGTGTGCATAAGACTTTAGATATGTTATCTGAGCATTTTTTATTGGCCACACATGCGAAAAGATGTTGAAAGAATTTGTGCTAAATGTATTGCATGTAAACAGGCCAAATCTAAGTCTATGCCACATGGTTTATACACACCCTTGCTTGTTCTTATTCATCCGTGGGTTGATATATCTATGGACTTTGTGCTTGGATTGACTAGAACTAGGAAAAGTAGAGACAACATTTTTATTGTAGTGGACAGATTTAGTAAAATGGCTTATTTTATTGCATGCCATAAAACTGATGATGCAATAAACATTACTGATTTGTTCTTTAGAGAAGTTGTGCGTTTACATGGTGTCCCTAGGACCATTGTTTTTTATCGTGATGTGAAGTTCCTGAGTCATTTTTGGAAAGTGTTGTAGGGTAAGTTAGGAACTAAATTGTTATATTTTACTACTTGTCACCCACAAACTGATGGTCAAACTGAAGGGTGAATAGGACTTTAAGGACTTTATTGCGTACAGTTGGTGGTAAGAATTTGAAAACTTGGGAAGATTGTTTGCCTTTCATTGAGTTTGCATATAATAGAACCATTCATTCTTCTACAGGGTGTTCTCCTTTTGAGCTTGTGTATGGCTTTAATCTTTTAACTGTTTTAGACTTGATGCCTTTGCCTTTGAGTGATCTTGTTAGCTTAGATGGTGATGAAAAAGCTGAGAAGGTTAAAGCAATGCACTTGAAGGCACGTGAGTTAATTGAAAAGAAAAACAAGGTGACGACTCAAAGAGTTAACAAGGGCCGCAAACAAGTTATCTTTGAACCAGGTGGTTGGGTTTGGATTCATTTAAGGAAGGAGAGGTTTCCTACTCATAGAAAATCTAAACTTGACTCAATGGATGATGATCCATTTCAAGTATTAGAGAGGATCAATGATAATGCTTACAAAATTGACCTTCTAGGTGAGTATAATGTTTCAGCTACTTTCAATGTTTATGATCTTTCTCCTTTTGATATGGATGCAAATTCGAGGAAGAATCTTTTTGAGGAGAGAGGGAATGATACGTGCTCCGGATGACAAATTGTAGCACAAGGGGGCAAGATGGAGATTTTAGCATGCTTGTAGGACCAATCACATGAGCAAGAGCAAAGAGGTTAAGAGAAGACTTTAGGAACTTGGCTAAAGCAATTGTGGAAGAGATGTATCAAGAATGGGCCAAGAGGATATCAAATCATACTAATGGACAACCTAAGATCTTGTTATTTGCTGCGAATTGGGCTTAGAAGCTTATTCTGGCCATATTGGGCCATTATCCTATTTTGGTCTTATTTAGTTTAGTTAGTTTAAGTTTTTAGGATATCTAAACTTTTAGTTATTTTATTTAGCCCATATTTTTATGTTTTATGTTTTATCCAGCCCAATTCATATTATTTAGCATCAGAACACTTCTTATTGGACTTGGACTTAGTTTAAGTGTTTAACCTAGTGTAAGAGGTTATAAATACCTCAAGGAACACATTGTTTAGGAGTTTTTTAATTAATTGAAATTCTGTTTTGTTTTCTTTTAAGAAAATAGTGCTTTTGTGTGCAAGTGGGGTAAGTGATTTGCTTTGCTTGTTGCATCAAGAAATTGAGGGAATTCATCCTAAGGTAAGTTCCTTGTGATATTCAATCAATTTCTGTTCTATCTTTTCCCTGTTATCTACGTTTCCAATGACAGGTTTCTTGGGGTTTAGTAGGGAGAGTCTTTATTCTACATCTTATTTTCTATCAAAGTGTGTGCTTGGGGTTTCTGGATCTTTATATCCATGGGGTTGCTCATCAGTTGTTGTGTGTTGATCTCTCTTTTTGTTAAAAAAAAAATATTCTATGGAAAAGGAATCTGTGTAGCTAATATTTTTTCCACATACATTTCTTTTTTCTTTTTTAAAAAAAATCTCCATCTAATTTTACTCTTAATTCTTCTATCACTATATAATTTAAAGTGTATCAAAAAAATTCCTTAAAAACCCAAGCTTATGCAAAAATTCAAAGTTTCCCGATTACTACCATTTTATTTAGACTAGATATTACATTCTCCCCCTAAAAGAATTCGATCCCCGAATTTCAAAACACACTTACCAAAATGCTCCTTAGAATCAAACAAATTCCCGTCAATTTCAGAACTTCAGCATTTAGATAGCTGCATTTGTCTTATTTAGATAGCTACGTTAGTTTCAAGTCTAGAAGGCATAAAATAGGTTTCAGATGTTCTAGATATGCAATCTATGTACAAGCTCATAAACACGTTCAAAGAATAATTTAGAACAAATTACTAATCATTACTTTTGTAAGTTGGAAGTAGACAAGTACAAACTTCCACCACATCAGGTAAGGTAAAGTGTTAGTAAAATTTATACCACCTTTCGTTCTTTTGGTAGATGGACAAGGACATGAAAATAATTCTTAACCTAATAGGGAATCATTAGGATCTATTACATGTTTGTGAAAACTATATTTAAGTTATTTATATCTCAAATATATTTAGTCACAAATAACTGTTGAAATTTTACCTAACCATCCGTCAATAGTGCATGACATTGTAGCTAAGATAAACATTCTTACAAAACATGCCATAGGAGTGCTTTTCAAAAAGGAAGTAAGAAATTACCCTTTGAGTTCCATGGATTAGATACAACACTTTCTCCTATAATATATAATCTTATCTCAATATGCATGTACCTCAATACTCTCTAGCATACACATAAATATTATATAACCAAAGGAAATAAAGGAAAAGAACAACTAGGGAAGTTATAGGCATTTTTTCATATTATTCTATTTTTCCAGGAATTTGATTGTTGAAATAAGCTATAATCAATATTCCTTTCTCCTCAACAAGTTCCCCTCTGAAATATTTAGATTAAAATAAAAAGATATAACATCCTAAGCATCAATGTACATGTTAGTTGATAAAAGGGTCAAATTTTGGGGAAGACAAACAAAATAAATTCTAACTTCATCAATACAAACCAAAACTAGGTTCCTTCAATAGTGCAATGGTTTCCATTATTAGTTTTAGTTAGAGTTGTCACTGGGTTGGCCCATCATAGGTCACGGGCTAAGACTAGTTTTACGGGCTGTCTCACTTTTTTGGCGAGCCATTAAAATACCTACCCGGCTCAACCCACCCGAGCTAGTAGGTTAAATAGGTTGGCTCACCAAAGAAATTAAAAAAATTAAAAAATTAAAAAATCATAAAATTAATTAAAAATGCAAAAAAAAAAGGTTAATAAATTAAATGGGTTGTATATACATTGATAGCAGAAACTTTGCTTGTACAAAAACTAAAAGAAATTATGCAAAACAAAGGGAACAACATAAAAATTCAACACAACAAGCAAAAGTTCACTAATGTAGTGACAACTAATAACCTATAATCCTATCAGGTAGTGGCTAAAATTGGTCAAACATAACAATTAAGCAACCTTAGAAGGTACTATATACAATACATCACAAAGTGTAGTTATTACTTGTTAGGGTTGCCCATCACTTCTTACTAGTGCTAACCTTTTAAAAAGAAAAAACTATAAAAAAAAAGGGTCAACCCACTTCTAACCTGTCCCAGACCCACTTAACCCACGGGTTATATGGGTTTGGTCAAATTGACCCACTTTTATATGAGCTGAAATTTTGCTAGCTCATGAGTTGCAGCCCACTTTGACGGCTCTAGTTTCAGTTTGTAATTCCATCCATAAAAGTTACACCACCAATCCATTCCCAACATCAAGATTCGCACTTCACTTAGGTTCCCAACTCAAGCACATCAAAGTTAACATCCCTAAATTTATCTTCTATGCATCATAGACTACATATAAAACCTAAGTCAAGAATTCAAGTTTTAGAATTGAACAAAAAACATGTTAGGTTAAGACAAGTTTTCCTTGAGACCAAAAGCAATATTTCACCTAGCAGTGATTTTTCATCATAGATGTGTTTCATTCCATTCTACAATCTTATTTGCAAAAAGGTTAGTTGTAACATCCCCATATAATGTAATAGGGAATAATAAAAACAAATTTTTGTTATTCCCAACCTTGCTCCTGAACTTTTTAGAAAATAACATTTAGGTCCCTATATCAATAGAAATAGCAGAATAAGGTTTTAAACGAAGCAAAATCACGTAGCGAAAACGTAGAAACCTAAACCTCGGCCGATTGAGCCATGGAGGTATCCATATGTAAAATGACATGGGATGCCCCTTGACTTACCCAGAATTATGAAAATGCCATTAGCCATGAAAAACAGAAAACAAAAGGCCCTAAAATTTGCAAAACGTTTAATGTATACTATTAATCGATTTACTCGATTTTATTGAGTTTGTAGAGTTAATTAAAAAGTTAATTAGAGGTTAACTAAAAGTTGATTAGAGGTTAAATTAGAGACATTAGGACTAAGATAGAAACTTATAAAAACCTCACAAAGTTCTTCAAAACCGTTTTACTGATTTAAAGGAAATCGGTAAGATTTCGGTGTTTTAAACTATCGGAACCGGATTAGTAGAAATTATGCCATGAGTGCCCTAGGATCAATGGCTAAGATTTAGCCAGATAAACCACCCAAGTGGCACCTAGGGCAGCCCTTGATGGTGGAAGCCAAACCAAAATGAAGAGCTTGATGGAGTCCACCAATCACATGTCTTCACCTTCCAAATATCTCTACCTTTCCCTTCCTTCTCTTCTTATCATTTTCGGCGTCCCCACTAGCAGCCTCATTTCCTCACTCTTCTTCATAATCTTCCACTTCTTCTCATCCCCAAGCTCAAGCCCCAACCATCAACTTCACTCCAAGATCAAGTTCCATCAAGATTTTACACCACCAAGGTAGGAATCTCAATTTTCTCCTTCTTTTCTTTGAATTGGGGCTACCTAAAGTCCCTTGTTCATCCATAATTCTGATGTTGTGATGGGTAGGGATGATGAATTAAGGTTGGTTTAAGGTGTATATGTGAGTTTGAATTGAAGATTGGATGGATTGATTAGAGAAGAACATGAATCCAAGAAGAATTCAAGAAGCTGTTAGGGTTTTCCCCTCGATGGTCCGTACGGCGAAGTGTACGGCTCTGCCTACAGTCATTTAAATTTGATGAAACCATTTTTATATGAAACTAGACATCCATGGCTTTCCATACATATAAAATATAAGGCCATTGGATTAGTATAGAATTAGTTATGAATTTTTGAAGTTAGACCTAGAAATTTGGGTTCTCACCCGGGCAGCATGGGTTGAGAAGGGTGTAACTCACCCTATACAACCTCAAATTGAGTGAAACTAAAGTTTTTTGAAAGCTAACACATGAGAGAACATTCCATAAAAATTTCAGAATTTAATTCCTTGTCATTTGTTCCCAGCACATCAATGAAGTTGGCTTAAGCTTAAACTAGCCTAGAATAGGGCAGCCCAGTAGGGTAATGTTTCGGGACTCATAACTCAAAATCTACTTAGGGAAATGACATGAAACTTAGTTCTTTTGAAATATTGTTGTGTTAGCTTTAATTTGATATAAAATTTGTAAGATTTCACCTAGTTTTCTATTTTTAGTGAATTTTCTTTTATAAGAAGCCAAGTCTGGCTAAGAACAGGGCGAGGTAAACCATTTATATCTTGAGTTATACAAATCTAAATGAGATGGGACCAAAAGGGTTAGAAACTAGACACATAAGGCTACGACATATCCAAAAATTAGGTTTAAATGAATTAAATTGAAATAAGGGTGGAGTATACAATAGCAAGGCCGAGGATAAGGAAGAATGAACTGAAAGCCCTATTGATGTTTGAATTGAAACTAAGGAATGAATCTATGGATACATATATATTTGCTAGTCTATGTTGAATTGCAAGTTTGCACAATTGTACTGGTTGTCTGGCACTATTCATGGGGAAGCGGACTCGATCCGTTATACTGTCGAATTTTCGGCAGAAATTAGTGATAGTTCTAAATGATGGTGTGTTAATATTGTTATGTGACGGGTATGAATACTAAGCAAGTATTATTGTTTGAGAGTAAGGTACGAAGCCTATGTATCTATGATTTTATGATAAAAAATATGATGATGAGTCCATATTAGAAGGAGGAGCGTGACATAAGCGATAAATGCTCACGATGGGAGTATGTGACATGGCGATCATACTATGGAATGTGGCATGTAAAGATATGACGATGAGTCTATATTCCTAAGGAACATGACAGGGCGATCACGCTCTTATGGGGTATGACATGGCGATCATACTCTAGAATATAGCATGAAGATTCCACCCCTAAGGAATGTGACATGGTGATCACATCCCGAGGGAGTATGACATGGCGATCATACTCTGGGATGTGGCAGGATGAATATATTTTAAGGAGTATGACATGGTGATCACACCCCAATGGGGTATGACATGGCGATTATACTCTAGAATGTGGTATGATACTGCACTTGAGGATGGCGATACGTAACGCTCAAGTGTAGGCAGATGCAAGCACCCTAGGGACGGCGATACATAACGCCTAGGTGTGTTGGATGAAAGAAAAGTAAAGTTATGTGTAGATGCTATGTGTATTTTAATATGTTGCAATTATTATTCATGATATCGTTCATGAATTGATTTTTATGGGTTCTCCCAAATGCCAAGTGTATGATTAAAATAAATTTTGCTTCGGACAATATATTTTCGAACTATAAAATTAAACAGTTTGTAAAGTATATTCACCTTTTTCAGAATAAACAGAAGCAAATTGGAGATGACTATGATGACATTATGTATGGTAATTAGAGAATCCTACTGAGAATTTATAATTCTCACTCCTATTTCTGTGTTATCTCCAGATAGTTCAAGAAGTTCCGAAGACGGCTAAAGTTGCTGTCAGATAAAGTCCGCTCAGGTAATAGTAACAACTCCAGGGTGCGGTACTATGACTTAAGCATAGTATTGTACTTGGGAGGGCGTTACATTAGTCAAAAACACATACAAGAAAAAAAAATAAGGGACCTCCATTAGCTAAGGATCGAGAATCAATTACTTTACCACCAACACATCACATATTGGAAACTTTAGTCAAATTCAAGAACAACAAAAGAAATGTAATCTTAAGTTCAATCCACTTAATCTACGAGAATTAATCCTATTTATTAACATGTTTATTCCAACTCGTTAGCAAACATTTTAACTCGTACCAAGGCATTATCAACTCATTGCATTTAATCAAACAAGTTCATCCAATAAAAAGTCTCCTTTACCAACTAATTCACATACATGCATTCATGCAAGTTTGTGTCAAGCATTTAAGCCTTCAATTTATCGGTAGAGAATTAATCAAGATACGTTCTAATACTTTCATATCCTACTCATAATTAAAAGAAAGAAGGTGGAAGTAAACAAGAGCAAATTTCAACGCAATCCATATTCATCATTGATCACAAGCAACATTCAATTTTATCAGGTAGCTAGTGACTTCCAAAAGGTGACTTACGCAATACATGGTGCTAAAGGTCACACGGAATAATTGAGACATAGAAGACCCAAATAACATTCCTATAGGTTCTTAGTAGTACTACAATTTGATAGAATAGGCACGCTTCCATTTACACAATTATGACTCTACTAAAGAACACTTGCTCTATTATTCACAGGGAAACCGAAAATTCTGATACTATTTTTGTCATGACCCAATCTAGGCCATGACTAGTGCATAAGAGGAGCTGACCTCCTAGCAAACTTACTAAAACTTTCATAGGAAAAGGGCATCTTTATAAAATAAAATCCCTATTGCAATCTCAAAATACCAATACCACCAAGCAATTGCAAAATAAATTATCGAAATCGAAAGCTTAATTATAACGCTTTGTAATGTAACACAAGGGAAGTAAGATCTTGCTTGTGAGCTAATGGAGCAAAACTAAAGATGTAGGTACAAAGAATCATCACATTGAACAACAAGGGCAATGCAATCCTACATCAACCTTCATGGTCCACATGGACGAGTGTGAGGGGCTTGCAAAAAGCCCTATGCCTCAACCAACTAAGGCACCAAGCGAGCACCTATATTTAAATCTGAAAGAGGGAAAGAAATAAGGAGTGAGTCAAATGGACCTAGTGAGATATAGTATATCTATAATGAAATATGGGATATTTCTAAACTAACAGCTATCAAATATGGTTAAATAAGATAGATTAATTGAAACATACCAATAATATATTTATCAGACAAATATCTAGAGGGAGGTTTTAGTTCCCTAAAATATCAATCACTCTGAATTTACAACAATCAAGTGTCAAAATTCACAGCTTATATAACGTGATTAGGACTCAAAGGTAGCCCCTGGATGCCTGTTTGGTCCGTGGCACTTTTTTTTTTTTAAATTAACAAAGCTCCAACTTGCCAAAGGGTGAGGAGCAAAACAAGTTCTAAACAAACTCAAAACAAAAACAAGGAAACTAAGAGACAAAATAAAAAACTAAAACAGGCACCCGAAAAATGCTCAAACAAACACCAAAAGAAGTTATAAAAGGCATCTCACATTAGCAAAATTACGATCACCAAGAAAAAACATTAAACGTGGA
Source organism: Pterocarpus macrocarpus (assembly GCA_031439585.1). Lineage (NCBI taxonomy): Eukaryota > Viridiplantae > Streptophyta > Magnoliopsida > Fabales > Fabaceae > Pterocarpus > Pterocarpus macrocarpus. Next base: position 12,264,791 of record CM062516.1, on the reverse strand, counting down.
ACTTTGTTCCTAGTCTTGACCAGGACTCAAGTGATGGCCCCTAGGTATTTCATCACCCGTGGCACTTTACTCTTGACCTTCCTAGAACCCAAGAGGTGGCCTTAAGTATAGTTATAAAAATAAGATCGGACTGGCCGGTTAGACCAATAAACTGGTGAATTGGTCAACTAGCCGGTCCAAGTTGCTCTAAAGATTGGCCATGTAATGGAACTGGAATAGACTGGTGCGACTCGGCCGATTCTGGTTGAAAATCGATGACTTGACATGTTTGATGAAACTGAACCGGGTCATGAAAAAGAAGAAACAGGATGACTAAACTTGGGTACAAGGCCGGAAGCTTATGATGCACAAGGAGTACGTCACCTTTATGCTGCGGATTACCGCCACACCCTTACTGCTTGCCATCACATCGCTCCACTGTTTACCGTCACCTAGTTGCATTGGTGTCACTACCATCGCATCCAACTGTCACATTTGCTCCAAGTTGCTTTAGTCTACTCTCAAAGAAAAGATTGAAAGAAAAGAAAGAAAGAAAGAAAGAAGGGTGGACGGCAGCTGCTGCTGCTAACCATCAAGAGAAAAAGGAATATTGTAGACATTAGGATTTTTTTTTTACATCTTTAAGCGATTATTGGGCTAGGCTAATCTTTGAGACTGATTGATCTAACATTTTTTATTTTTTTAAGGATACTAATTACTGAGGCTTACTTTATTTGTATCATAATCTGGTACTTTGGGCCGTTGTTTCTTGATTTATTTTTGTGGCCATTAATAAACTAGAATTCCATACCAAAAAAGGAAAAAGGATATTAAGGCTTCATATTAAAAAAATATTAATAGGCATTAAAATAATTTTAGTATGACATCATTAATATAATTTTTTATCTTAGTCAAAAACTTATTTGATCATTATAAAAAATTTATTTGTGCCATTTCTTGTATTTATTTGAATTTTAATATATATTTATATATTTATTTAATTATATCCAGTTCAATCGGTTGAACTAGTGACCCAGTGTAATGTCTATGGTTTACTTCTGGGTTCTTTTCTTTCAATGTAATATTGATGCTGCATTTTTTCCCATTGTAATCGATTACAAGGTATTGTAATCGATTACTGTTGCATTTTCTTTCCCGTTGTAATTGATTACAAAGGCATTGTAATCGATTACCAGGGATCGTGTTACACGAAGACCAAGTTTTTCTTCAAGTAATCGATTACATGAGACTGAATGGTTTCCAAAGTTCCGCATGTTCTTCAGTAATCGATTACACAGGATTGTAATCGATTACCACGTGTATATATAAATGCCAGCGATGATTCTCCCTTATTTTCTCACAATGCACTCTCTCTCCTCACCCCGAACTCGTCTCTCTCTCCTCCAAAACTCACCTAATCTTCATCCTAACCCTTTCCCATCAACTCCTATCATATTAACCACTTGTAAACACGCATTAAACACAAAAATCAACTCCAAAATATCATCAAATCCATTCTTCTCTCTCTCTACAACTCCATTGAAGACCTTGGAGCTTGGAGGTGGAGGAAACAGCGGATTTACCCTTCCCTCACCTTCATTGGCTTCCCTAGGGTAATTTCTAACATCTTTTCCCCTTCCTTTCATGTAGATTTCGAATTCTTGCTTGTTAGGGGTTTAATCTTAAACCCTAGGATAGATACTTTGGGAATTGGATATATATAGGATAAATCCTTCATGTTAGAAGCTAATACACAATTATATGGTTGTGATTATGGTGCTAGATCGCTCTAAGGGATACCTTTCTTGCTCTGTCACTCCAGGATACTAATATTCTTTCGTGGCCTAGTGATCTGTGAGTAGATAGAATTCCTTTGTCTTGTTTACTACCTTAAATTGTGTTATCTAAATAAATTTCTATGTTGAAACTGTTTTAGAAACTTCACATGAGTCAATGATGAATAAATATGAGAAATATTGGAATATGATGCATGTATATGATGAAAAAAAAAGGGGACTAGGAAAGTCTATATAGGATCTATCTGCTAATGGCAGTAGACGTTAGCCCTGATGCATCTTGACTTATGATTTCAAAGCCACTTAAGGGAGTGGTGCGTGCCTGTTATTCACAGCCGCTCTAATAATGGTGTGTGTCTGTTTACGGGATTCACATGAAGGAAGGGTCACCTAAGTGTGAATCCTGACGGATTATCCTGTTAGATAGTTCCTATGGCTATTAAATCGAATTGATCTATAGTTTTCAATTTTGCATTGACTCATGCATACAAGGTGTTCTATTTCTCACTGAGGTTCATAAACTTACCCCGTGGCTATCTTATATTTTTCAGATGCAGGTTCAGATCCGGGAGTTGATCCCCCTGCTCAGTAGTAGTTGACAACCCCTCTTGGTGAGCCCTCTTAGATAAGGGCCTGGTTTGGTTATTTTATTTTGCCTTGAAATCTTAGAATTATAGCTCCATAGCTGGTTTGTAATAGTTTTAGTACTTGTGAACTTATGTAAACTGAGTTGTTGGATAATTTGTGTTGGATTATTATGGATAGTTGAATCATGTCTGGTGGATGGAATTATATTTGATATAGTACATATATATATATATATATATATATATATATATATATATATATATATATATGTGTGTGTGTGTGTGTGTGTGTGTGTGTGTGTGTGCGTGTGTGTTGTGTGCTGAGGGGTGCATTCTGAGAATGCCTAGATCCCCGATGAAAGTATGTGTTTGTTGTTATGCAGGAGGAATACTCTTATTTGAGGATTATCCCAAATACAGAGGAGACTCTGCCCATTTTCTAAAAATTGTTTCAGTGAAAGGCTTGCTAGGGAACTCGTTCCCTAAGCGCCGGTCATGGCCTAGGTTGGGTCGTGACATCCAATGACTCCGTGCCTTGATCGAGTCGATCTCCGGGTCAAGTTTTATAACCATGCCCTCTAGTAATTTATAATATGTGACACTTTGCTCCTAGGAGGTCAAATGCCAACCGTCCTGGCTTTTATAGGACCTTAGAGATGCCCCTGAATAATTTATAATCCATAGCACTTTGCTCTTAGAAAGTCAGCACCAATCCAATTAATTAATTCTCGTTGCAATTGAATATACAAATCAAGCTCAAACAACAATTTTGAAGTTGCTTATCCCACTATCCAAAAACTAACAACATAGCTAATAAAATATTTCTCAGAAATTCAATTAGAGTTTCGAATTAATCAAGTCACATACAGTCAACATATCCAAACACATTAAAACATGCTATAGGTATATTATTAATCACTAAAGTTTGAGAATCCAACCATTTGTTCAAAGAGCTCATCCTATCACTTAAAAATCTATAATCCATTTCCAAAAATTGTCCAAAACATTCATTAGATTCAACCTAACTAAATTTCCTTAAAAAAGAATTGAAACAAATGTCCTTTAATGGTCAAACAGACTGAATTGTGTATTGAGTATCCAAAACCAACAAAACTTTCACAGTTGACTAAAAATATATATAGGCTTTCAATATATTCTAAAATGAAGCCAAATACTAGTTGTATAAACACATATACTATAAAAGCATTGTCCACCCACCCCACCCATTTCATTCATAGATATGATCTAAAATTTAATATTAGACTAATAAGATTTTCGAATTTACAATTAGCCGAATAACCCACAATTTCAACCGTATCAATTTATTAACTCAACTCCATATACCAGTGAAAGCTTAACAAAAATCTTTATGAAAATTCACACCAGCCAAGTAAAAATAGGAAATAACAAACAAGGCATGTTTCAAAACCAACCATAGCACCAAATGTTAGGATTAAACAGAATATAAATCAATTTTAGTTTCCCACTTCGGTCACAACAGAACTCGACAACAATAGAATCATAATAAAATATTAAGTAATCCACCTTGCCAGAAAATTCAAGCCCAAACTGTAAGTATTAGCATAGGCAAATCATATATCCCAACAACCAAGTATCTCAATAACATTATAATTCAATTCCTCACATTAACAAGCACTACAACTTCTAGAGATGCACCCACACCAATAATCTAATAATTAATTTCACTACCAACTCATTCTCACCTTATGTATAGTTGTGACTCAAAAGTTTATTATGTTCTTATGCTAATATATTCAAATTTCAAGGGAAAGATGTAAACAAAGCATGAGGAGAGAGCCTCACCAAAAAGGTCGTGGTTAAGTTAAGAAAAAGCAAGATCACACCTCAGCCACCAAGATAAACCATTGAATAAGGAGACCCATAGGGAGAGACGCGATTAAGAAAGGCTCATGAAGGAAGAAGGGAGTTGAGAGAGGTGGCAGAAAGAGAATGTGGTGGGGAGGGAAAGAACTGGGCGGAGAGGATGCGATACCCGAGGACGAGACTCGCGATCGGTGATGGTGCAATGGAGGGTGAACAAACGATGGTGAAGGGGAAAGCGAAAAAGTTGGGTCGCGACGGACATCTAGAGAAAGGGGGGAAAAAGGGTGGGACGGTCGAGAGGAAAAAAGGAAAGTGGCTATGGCTAAGAGAGAGAGAGAGAGAGAGAAGCATAGTCGAGTGTTATTGTGTGTTGATCTCTTTTTTTTAAAAAAAAAACTATGGAAAAAGAATTTTTGTGGCTAATATTTTTTTCCACATACTCTTCTTGTTTATTTTTTAAAAAAATCTCCATCTAATTTTACTTTTAATTCTTCTGTCACTATATAATTTAAAGTGTATTTAAAAAAAATACCCTAAAGACTCAAGCTTATGGAAAATTTTAAAAATTTCCTATGACCAATGTTTTATTTAGATCGGGTATTACAACTAGACTTACAACACTTTATTACACCTTCTACTCATTTTTCCTTCACTTCACATTAGTTTTGCACTTGCTGACCTCACACACTCTCATCTCACTCTTTCACATAATTTTTTCTCATTTCACACACTTTATTTTTCACACAAGTCATGAAGCCTATTTATAGATGTTAAATCTTGACATCTAGAAGCTAGAATATTTCTCCAATACATTTATTATTGCAACTCAAGATAAAAGAAAGGATACAATACTTTTATGAAGCCCAATCAAATTTGAGGGAAAAAGATAAAGCTATGCATAAATAGAAACCTAAACTATCATTTAGTATATGGATATTGACTTGCCATTCAACAAGGAACGATATGAGGGAAATGTTGAATTATAAGCTTCATTTAAATTGTTCAAATGAAGTTGGAATTATAAATTATGTAAGCACTCAATTTTGTCAAGACATTTTAGAAAATAAAAGAATGATAAAAATAGAAGAAACTAACTAAAAATTAAAATTCATAAAGAAGAAACATGGTGTGCTTATTTATGTTACACACAATGTCCTACATCGGCAAACTATTCTCCACTAAGTCCCACATTGTAAAAAAATATTCTTTTTACTCCTTTTTCTTTCATATAAAGAGTTTATATTCAAATATCTAGCTATTAAAAAAAAATTAAGACACTAGGCTTAATACTAAGTATAGAACTTATGTTACTTTAGTAAATTTTTGTTGTAAAGGAGATAGTGGGTTGCTCATTGAAACTTGATTTCTTTATAGTGCGCATGCCTTTTTGGTAGTTGCCTATTTTTTTTGTTGTTATCTATTACTATTTTATACTTGTATTCATCTTAGCTTACTCACTTGTTTTGCAATTATTATTTTTATAGTGTTTTGTGGTTTTTTTTTTTTAAACCAATTCACGATAATAAAAAAAGTTTATATAACTAAAGTATGATAACTTGTTAGTAGCTTATTGACCAATTGAGTTGTAATAGTTTATTGATATCAAAACTTAATTGAAACTAAATAACCCATAATTATTTTTTAACCAATTACCATTGATTTCTCATTTCTTGGGAATATGTAAACAACAGTTGTTCACCAACAAATCTAGACAACTACATTAGCCATTTTCCTTTCTCATTGTGGATTAACCAGCTAACCTTGATTTTCAAGTATACTACCATTGTTGTTGAGTTTATAAAAGTAACGAGAAACTTTGTCTAAAATTCGAGGATTTTTAATAGTGTCTTCTATTTTTCCATCTTTTTTTATGAACTTACTGATAGGGTTGTTTAAGGTTACTTTTGAGTTGGTTAAAAAGAAAACAAAAATTTAAACTAATTAATTTTGATTGCATTGGTTTGGTTTGGTTTTCAATTTTTTTCCTACTCGACATGAACTATCAGTTCGATCTAAGGTTGGGTTTGTTTGGATAGGGTCTCAAGTTTTTCTTTTTTCTTTTTCCATTTTTTTTTTTTTTTTTTTGCATTGAAATCTTTGAACCAAACTACACATGCAAACTAAAAATGCATTAAATAAAAATTTTCTTTAATTAGGCATCCAAATCATAAATTTTCGTAGAAAGTAATATCATCTTGATAATATAAAAGAAGCAAAAAATTAAAATGAGAAAACTAAAATGGGTATCAACAATAAGCACAAAAAAATCAAATAAAAATTTCACTTTCTCTTCCTAATCCAAGTAGTTACAGTCACTGCCTAAAGCATTGGGTCTATTATTATTGCACTAGATCTGACGTCTACCTCATACAAACTTTTGCAGCTGGTGCCATCGCACTAGATCTAGCAAGTTGCTGTCAAGGGTTTAAGAAGAAGAAGGAAGATACTAGTCTAAGATTGACAACTAAAATTGCACTAGTCCAAACAAACCAACACATAGGTCGTCATTGACAATAGACGTTGCTATTCATTGCTTGGTCATAAATCACATGTCTATCTTTCAACCAAGACCTAGGTTAAGAATTGGTAAGTCTCAAAAGAGATTGAAAATCTGTGGTGAAATATGGAAACTACTAAATCCTAAATTTTGTGGTGTGCACATCAATGACTAGTTGATTAGGGCGTGAACAATGATACATAGTGGTGGTGGTGGTGGTTAGGATTGGAGACTCTCCTTTGCTCGATGAATTGATATGATAGGGAGATGGATGATGGTTGAATGAGTGAATGGTTTGGGAGAAAATTTGGCTAGACTAGTGCTGGGTTGGAGTGCAACATGCAAGAGACAGCAAGTTGTAACGTCCCGATTTCCGAATTCCGACCTCATTAGTAAAGGTTAAAAATTTTCGATTTCCGATTTTATTAAGGCTCTAATGGACTGGCTGGGATTTTTTGAGTTCCGACTTTATGTACGTATACTCGATTTCTGACCTTAGATGAATTGGAATGTACATGAAATCCGACGTCCGAGTTTATTTCAACCAGAATGGACGCGAGCTCAGGTCTCTGAATCGGTCTCCAAGTTCGACCAAACTTACACGAGTTCTGATATCCGAGTTTGTTACCAAGAGCTCTTCACTTCCATTGATGTTCAGAAGTTAAGATTAAAGTTGGAGTTCCGAGATTCTATAAGTTCCGATTTCCTGGAATATAGGATTAATGATTTTGAATCCCAATCTCCGGTGTTATGCTTAGAATCGAGTCAAGTTTACCAATGTCCCCGACTTCCGGGTTTAAGTGCTTGGTTTCACATCCGACTTTGCTTTTAGGTTTCGAGTAAACCAGACAATATTTCCGAGTTCAGATTTAATCTCCAAGATGTGCATGATTTCCGACTTTAAGAAGAGTATGAGTTCTGATGTCATTTTCAGAATATATTGGAAACGAGTCCCACTGTTAGGCGACATGGAGAGCAATTCTGTCACAAAAAGAGGGCGACGTGGAGAGCATTTTGGTCACAAAAAGAGGGGAAGGTTGGCTAAAATTCAGCCTTGTGTTTTGAGGCCACTCAAAACCCTCCAAGTTAACTACCACTCATGCTTATATAACATATTCTCCTCCTCTCATTCAGCCCCATTTCTTACGTTGCCTTCTCCCTTACTTCAGCTCTCTTTTTCTCTTCTTCACTCATCCAACTCCATCCAACTTTCAAATTCAGCCAAGTTTTAGCTACAAACTCAAACCTAACCATATAATAAGAGGTAGAGGTTTTCTTCTTGCTTGATTTTCTGACTCTTGGATAATTGGTAGTGGTTTAATTCCTTACTTTTGATATATTAATTGAATGATTATGATGAATTATAGATGATTTTTTGGCTGCTTGTGAGATTAAAACTGAATTGGAAACAAGAAAGGATGAAGATAGGAAGAGTTGAGAGGCTGGAAAACTCAAAACCCTCGGCAGTCCGTACGGCGGAGTGTACGGCTCCGCTTCCTACCATTTAAGATTGATGAAACCATTTTTATGTGAAACTATACATCTAGGGCTTTCTATACATATATCATATAAGGCCATTGGATTAATATTGAGAGAGATAGGAATTTTTGAAGTTCGACCTAGAAATCAAGACATTCACCCGAGCAGTATAGATTGAAAAGGGTGTAACTCACCTATACAACTCCAAATTGAGTGAAACCAATTTTGTTGGAAAGTTTATACATAAGAGAATATCATACAAAGAAATTCCGAGTTTGTTATCATCTCAGTTGTTCCCAGTAATTTGAAGAAGTTATCTTATGTCTAAACCAGGCCAAAACAGGGCAGTTTATGAAGGTTAAGTTTCGGGGCTTATAACTCGAGCCCTACTAAGGCAATTGAAATGGAACTTTTGCATATGAAAATTTGTCCTGTTAGCTTTGATAAGAGACCAATTTTGTGTAATTTGAGCCAGTTTTTTATTTTTAGTGGATTTTTACTTTTGAGTGTGCAATTCTAGCTAGCCATAGAGCAGGCAGAGATAAAACCTGAATAACTTGAGTTATGGTTATCGAAATCAGATGGGACTAAAGAGGTTAGAAAATAGACACATAACACTTTAATGTATCCAAAATTGAGGTCCAAATGAGTTAAATAGAAATTATGGCATGATTTACAAAAAATGAGTTGAACACAAGTAGTGAGACAGTAAACATGTTTTGAAGTGCAATACTTGTGCCTTAAATTTGATGATTGAAACATAAATGAAATATGTTGAGTTATGTATGGAAAGAGGTGTTTTCTTTGATAAGTTGATATACTGAGTACTGGCACTATTCATGGGAAAGCGGATACGTTCCATTATACCGCCAAACTTGCGGTAAAGTATATGCATAAGTTATGAAATACATGTAGATGCATGTGCATTTTCAAAAAAGCTATGAAAGTTATGTTATGATGAACTCAAAGAATATGTTATGATGAAAGTTCCATGATACTTGGGCCAACCCCGAATAGAAAGTTAAGGGGAATAGATCGATTGAACGCGTCGGGAAAACCGTGGCAGTTCGTATATAACCAGCTTGATCCTAAAAAGCGGTTGACCTGCAGAGTCCAAAATGGCCAAGAACTCTCAGGGGACCAAGTGATGGAAAATGATGAAAAGTAATGGAAAAGTTTTTGAAGAAAGGTTCAAGAGCAAGTTTTGCATGAATGCATTAAATGCATCATTACATTGAATAGTTATTATAAGTCATTTACATTTCATTTGTTAAATTCACCTACTGCTGTGTGCTCATTATTGTTGATATTAGTTATTCTGTTTCTTATATTTTCTTAAGTAAAATTGGAGCCTGCCTCGGACCAGACATTTTTCCCAACCTTATTGAATATGAATAGTTAAGTTTAATCTCAAGATTTTATAATTAAATAAAACCCGAGGCAGTTGAGAATGAACGCGACGTCAGTTAAACGTCATGCACAACCCTACTGAGAATTTTCTTAAATTCTCACCTCGTTTTGTATTTTTCGCATCATTCTCAAACACTGGTGATGGACTCCACGGTCACCCTTTTCATTGAGATCCCAGATTTGCAGCTTCACCATGATCCAATATTGGATTCTTTGTATATAGCTAGTTCTTGTAACTTCCGCCTTTACCTATTTAGCAATAGGAACTTTGCTGTCCCTCTACATCATCCTATTTTTGACCCTACGACTCCTTACATTGCTATCCCACTACACATGGCGCACCCACTTCCAGCTCCTCCTGCACCCGTAGTACATGCAGCTCAGACCACGCACTTTTTCGAGTCACCTCCATGGTGGTTCCAGACATACCACTTAGCTCAGTGTGCCCGAGGCCATGGCTCATCACCTCTTCTTCCTCGGGACCTAGTGGATTACTCTCCCCTGCAAGACTGGCATGGCCAGACTATCTGCCAGACTAGCGGTACCGAGAGGCGTTATGCAGATGACCTCTTTGACAACATGTAGCTTTGGGTCATAGACGCAACAGTAAGGCTAGCAGTAGGTTATGAAATATCCTCTGAGGACCATAGGATCATTTTAACTGATACGGGCCTTATGTCTTTTTGGTACGTCGGCCCCACTTATGTGTTCCACTTTGAAACTTTGTACATAAACTGAAGCAATAGCTTCTGACATATATATATGTATACAGTTGATGTTATTGCAGTATTTCTTATATGTCGTGGTATTTTGTTCAGTTTCGTTACGCTCATAGTATATAGCAAAGACTAGTCATTCTCTGTTTACACAAAATATACATATATATACATATGAGGTGTGGTACGAATCATGAAAGGTAAGTAGCATGTTAACACGGTAATACAGTCTACTTAATTTCATGCTATGACTTAAGCATAACATTAAAAATTGGTAAGGTGTTACACAAGTGCCCAAAAAAAAAAAAGTATAGGTTTCAACCCACGAGTCAAATACTTGATTATCAAGTTTCAAATTAAAAAGTTCGATACACTGTTATTTTTTTGAATTGAAAACACATTTTATTAAACTCAACTAGAATCTAACAACAATATATGGTTTAGAAACCTAGGGGGCTGCTCCTATTACAACTAAAATAGAGAGTCCTTGGCATAATTGGCATGAATATCGGTAGCCCTATTGCAATTCCTTGGAACAAAGCAACACTTGAAGCACCTAAAATTGGATAAATAAAATAGAATATCACTCATAATATTGCCATAATAAGATCTCATCATTTCTGCATCTCTAAGAAATTTCCAAACTGTGATAGAGTCATCTTCTAGCACTATTTTGTCCAAGGCAAGCTCACTAGCCAATTTCAAACCATCTTTAGCTACCAATAATTCTCCTACCAATGGATCAAGTATACCTATATCTTGATGGGATTGTGCTGCTATAAAATTATCATTCTAGTTCCTGATAATATTGCTAATACCATGAGTATTATTGATAGGAAAAGCTACATAGTCACCATTAACTTTAGCAAATCCATTTTCTGGTTTCCTCCATTTCTTGGATAGTAAAGCTTTTGTTTCTTCTTGAGCTTGTCTTTCATTATACACCAAATATGGGTTAAAAGTTGATGCAACCACCCAGCCAACTTGTTGAGGTGATTGAATTTGGATGTCTTTCCATGCTTTGTTTCATTTAGACGATGATCCAAATCAGGCATAAACCACTTCCCCAGTTCCTCCATGTCCATTCTTTTCACAAACCTCTTTAGAGCCTCATTCCATGATCCTTCATCGTCCATAATTGGATAAGATAAGATACCTAAACTATTATTAATCAATTGTAATCATAGTTTATCCACTTAAATCAATTCGAATCTATTTAATTTGTTTGATTTGGTTTTTTGAGTTCATCAACTAGCTTGATCAAATGAACACCCCCAATTATTTCATGTCAGCAACATTTGTTAAGCTCAGTAGATCTTTAAACTTTATCCAAATTTTTACAAATGAGGTTTCACATTAAGGATTATACTATCATTCAATTATGTATTATCATATTAGCATGTATGCTTGAATCTCTTAACTACTACTTAAATAACTATGCAAATGAAAAATTTTGTAGTAGGCATGCCTTTTTAGTAAGCCTAACTAATTTTGTTTTTTAATTTTTGTCACTTATTACTTTTTTATACTTGTATTTATCTTAGCTTATTCACTTGTTTTGTGATTATTATTTTTTAGTCTTTTGTACTTTTTTTTAAACCAATTCACGATAATAAAAAAAGTTGAACTAAAATGTGATAACTTGTTAATAGCTAATTGATCAACTGAGTTGTAATATATAGTTTATTGATATCAAAATTTAATTAAAACTAAATAATCCATAGTTATCTTTTAACCAACCGCCGTTGATTTCTCATTACTTTGAAATATGTAAAAAATAGTTGTTCGCCAACAAATCTAGACAACTCCATTAGCTATTTTCCTTTCTCAATGTGGATTAATCCAGTTAACCTTGGTTTTCAGCTATACTACTGTTGTTGTTGTGTTTATGGAAGCAATGAGAAAATTTGTCTAAACATTGACGATTTTTAATAGTGCCTTCCATTTTTCTATCTTTTTCATGGACTTAATTAATTGGGGTGTTCAAGGTTGCTTTGGGTTGGTTATAAAGGAAATAAAAGTTTAAACTAATTAATTTTGACTAGATTGGTTTGGTTGGTTTTCATTTTTTTCTACTCATCCCGAACAATCAACCCGATCTAAGGTTGGGTTGGTTTGAAGAGGGTCTCAAGTTTTTCTTTTTTCTTTTTTCAGTTTCTTTTGTGTTGAAATCTTTGATCAAACTACCAAATGCAAACTAAAAATACATAAAATAAAAATTTTCTTTAATTAGACATCCAAATCACAAATTTTCATAGAAAGTAGTATCATCTTGATAATATAAAAGAAGCAAAGAAATTAAAAATGAGAAAACTTAAATGGGCATCAACAACAAGCACAAAAAATATCAAACGAAAATTTCACCATATTTTCCTAATCCAAGTAGTTATAGTCACCGCCTAAAGTGTCGGGTCTATGATCGTTGCACTAGATTCAGCATCTATCTCATACAAACTTTTGCAGCTAGTGCCATCACAATAGATCTAGCAAGTTGTTGTCATGGTTTTAAGAAGAAGGAAGAAACTAGTCTAAGATTAACAACTGAAATTACACCGATCCAAACAACCAAAGCACAGGTCATCGCTGACAATAGAGGTTGTCATTATTCATTGCTTGGTCATGAATCACATGTCTACCTTGCAGCCAAGACTTAGGTTAAGAACTGATAGGTTTCAAAAGAGATTGATAATCGATGGTGAAATATGGAAACTACTCTATTCTAAATTTTGTGGCATGTACATGAATGACTAGCCAGTTAGGGCATAAACAATTGTAGTAGTGGTGGCAGCTATGATTGGAGACTCTCCATTGCTCAATGAATTGATATGATAGGGTGATGGATGATGATTGAATAAGTGAATGGTTTGAGAGAAAATTTGGCTAAATTAGTATTGGGTTGAAGTGTAATATGCAAGATATATATATATATACACCACCCCATGACTTGAGTACTTAAGTATTAGGTTTCAAATTAAAAAGCTCGATACCTGAACTAGAAAGCACATTTTATAAAAATTCAACTAGAATTTAACAACAATACATGGCTTAGGAACCTAGGGGGCCACTTCTGCCACAATTGAAACAAAGAGTCCTTAGCATAATTAGCAAGAATATCAGCAACCCTATTGCAATTCTTAGGGGTAAAACTACACTTGAAGCACTTAAAATTGGATGAATAGAACATAGTATCATTCATAATATTGCCAAAATAATATCTCAACACCTCTCCATCTCTAATATATTTCCAAATTGTGGTGGAGTCACCTTCCAACACTATTTGTCCAAACCCAGCCCATTGGCCAATTTTAGACCATCTTTAGACTCCAACAATTCTCCTTCAAATGGATCAAGCATACCTCTATCTTGATGGAATTGTGTTGCTATAAAATTGCCATTCTTGTTCCTGGTAATAATGCCAGTACATGTGGATTATTTGCAGGAAAAGTCGCATAGTCAATATCAACTTTATCAAATCCATTTTTTGTCATGATCAAATGAATACCCTCTATTATTTCATGTCAGCAACACTTGTTAAGCTCAGTATATCTTTAAATTCTATCCAAATTTTGTACAAATGAAAGTTCATATTAGGGATTTAATTTTAATGTATTAACGGTGTTAAAAAAAATTATATTATTATCTAATTATATATTATCATATCAATAAATATGGTTAAATTTTTTACCTACTTTTTGAAAGATTATGCAAATAAAAAATTTTAATTGAATGACACTTAGTGCATCAGAATTAATCTATTTATATTAGACACAATTTATATACTTAAGACATCAGATTAAGTAAGAAGCGAGTCAGTTTCCTAGAACTATGTTTTTCAAAATAAAAAAAAACACCTAGCAGCCGCCCTCAGCGTGAATACGTTTGCAGTCTTCCCCGTGGAAAAGAAGGAGGAAACCCGATTTGACGTTCACCTTTTTTCCGATTCCCACTCACCAACGCCTCTTTCCTCATTCATTCCCTATTTTCCCAATCCTGGAGCCTCAATTATTCTGTTCCATCACTCATCACTAACCCACACATCTCTCTTTCCATCTCTTACCAGACTTTTCCATTTCATGTCGTTTTTCCCATATTCTCTCTCTCTCTCTCTCTCTCTCTCTCTCTTTTAAAAAGTCTCACTTTTAGAATTACAATTTAGCTATTTAGCTATCTCGTTTGACTTGTGCCCACAACACAAACCCACCTTCTCTCTCTCTTTCTTCATTTATCTATGTTGCCTCGTATAGTGTCTGGGTTTCTTCCTCGGTCTCATCAGAATCTCATTTTTTGAGGTCCAATTCATACTAAGGTGGTGCTTCGATAACGTTGAACTTACTATCCCTGTGAGTTCCTGCTTCTGATTCCGATTCTGGTTCGTTATATAATTTTTTTTTTACATGCTCTTTACTTATGGAGATTGATCTATTTTTGTGATCGCTTAATTTTGACACGTTAATCGAACTGATAACGTTCTGCGGTTTAAATTTGTGGCAGGTTGAATTTTTCATTCTGATATGCTTTGTGTGCAGTAAAAAAGAATGAGCATTGTGTAGTTCGTAATCTTTTTGGAATCGTGATAGGATGCTCATTTGTTGATTGTAAAAATGGATTAGGAACCTCTGAACTGAGTTATCTTGTAAAATGAGAAAAATGAGGGGTTATTCACTGATCAAGTATTGTGTGCGAGTCTCACTAAATTATCTAAGGGTGGATAACCTTTCACTCTCTCACTTAATGAGAATTCTAATTTTGGAGGATGCAAATCCTGTATTAAATTGGTGGTGCATTCGTCATGATTGTCCTTGACATGTTTCCTTCTTTTTTTGTCTCTTTTTTTTTCAAAAAATTATTTGATGGGATTGCCACTTGTCAGTGTGGTGAAAACAGATTAAATTTGACAATTTGAGGGTTTGGTGTGTTCCTGATTGGATGGCTGTGAGACTGAGAGTAGTTGTCTTGGACAGTATAATGGTTGTGTGGTGTAATTGTTGCTCTTTGTTTAGGATAATTTTGTCTGCTACTTTTGCTATTGTGTGATCAATTTCAGTAAGTTGTGTTGCCATAATACTGCATTGAGGTTTGCTAGTAGAAAGAGATATTTTGATACCCTTACTTAGTTAGATGCGAATTAATATATTTTCAATTTGGAAAATTTACTTTTGGGCCTTCAATAAGTTGTTAAGTCTTGGGTATCTGTTTCTTCTTGAAGCATTTCCTGGTAAGAATCTGATCATAAAGAAACCTTTATTTGGACCTGAATAAGGGTATTAAATGAGACAAAATGCAGGAATTTATTGGTAATAATGGGAAGAATCATGATTCATGACAGGTTATTTTGACAAGGACCTTGCACAGGGCAATCCATGTCTTCTGTTAAAAGTTCTTCACAAGGACTTAAAAATGATGGGGTTCAGAGTCAAGGCCCTGAGATTCTAGGCAGGTAATACATAGAACATGAGATATCTTTTTTCCTGTTTAACTATTGTTTTTGAATAAAAAAGAATTCTTACTGAATATAGTTAGAGTTTCAGGGAAGGAGCAAGATATAAGAGGGGGGGGGGGGAGAATCATTATTCTTAGATCCCATATGATTCTAATCTAGAACTGATTGTCACTTAACTGGCTTAGCTGAAACATCTATTGCTTTTAAATAATAATCTTTCTGAATCAGAACTTTTCATCTTAGGCCAAGACAAAAGGAGAAAAATATCTCTTTACCTCGATAGCTGGCTACTGGTCTGAAACATTGTGAATTGCAGAATGTATGGTAGCTGGACTGATATTATATGTTCTAGTTGATTAAAACTAAAGACTGTCCTTTGAAACTGATATTAGTTTTTTAACATGGAGAATAAATGGAAACATCTTAAAGAAAGAGCTGTATATTTTGAAGAAGTTCATATAATTTAATTATTTCTTTTTCCCTGTTATAAGCATCCTTATATACAGTTCGAGTTCTTTCTCCTTGATGCTTATGATTTTGATAAAAATACCATCATCACTTCATATTCTCTTTGATTAGGTATTATCACTATATTATGTACTTTAATGTTCCTTCTCATGCCCTATTTTTACATTTTGTAAAGTTTTAAAAGAATGAACACATTAAAATTCCAATCTACTGCAAATCAGTAAAGCTGTTGCCTTCAGTCTTTTAATTATGAATACAACCTACCTTGATCTATCAATAATCTTGCATGTTGAATATGTTTTTTTTCTTTAATCATAATTGAAGATATAAGAAGAGAAGATAATTACAATAATTTGGAGGATAAGGATCCTCCTTAATGCATGTTATGGTAATGTTTCTTTATGAGAAAATTCTGGTCTGCGATATGTTTTTCATTCTTTGGATGCATTTAGTATTTTTGCATTACAACATGTTCAAGCTTTGATGTGATACATTTGCTGCTGTATGCATTATAGGCAGAATTTTGAAACGCAATTGGCTCAAAGAAATTTCAAAAGCAATGATGCACTCACTCACATGGAGGATCTAGAAATTATGGTAACAAAGTTTTATATATTTTTTGTGAAGGTGCCACAATGCATTCTTATGCTGAATTTATTTTTATGTGCAGGAACTTCGTTCCCGAGCCAGGGCACAGGAAGAGGAGATCCTCTCCCTTCGCGAACAGATTGCTATTGCCTGTATGAAGGTATGGAATATACACAGGTATGAAAGGTACATCAAATTTTTTGTACTCCAGGAAATTAACTGAATTAAATGGAGGCAGGAACTGCAGCTGTTGAATGAGAAATGCAAACTAGAGAGGCAATTCTCTGAACTAAGAATGGTTAGTCAATGTCTTTGTTATTTATGATTATCTTTTAGCAGTTTACTGAATAACTACAATTCTAAAATTCACATTTTGTATTTGTTTATTAGGCAGTTGATGACAAGCAAAATGAAGCCATCACATCCGCGTCTAATGAGTTGGCTCGAAGAAAAGGTGATCTTGAAGAAAATTTAAGACTTGCTCATGATTTGAAAGTAAGTATAGTTTCATAATGTTCTTAGGCATTCTATTTGCCCTATTTGTAATTTTCTTGTTTTGCTACTTAATGGAAACTATTTAATGGGGTTGATGGAATGTCACACTCACCTAGACAATTGCAGTTACCTGCTGCCTTTGCAGAAGTTGTTAATGCAGAATAGTGACTTTCATGTGTTGTTGGAATTATTGCAGTACCTGAAATAATGATTGCTTAACTTAAAAGGTCACAAGTTGCACGTTGATATTGGGTTAGGAATGGTTCCTATATGTAATATACCTACGTAAGTGGAAGCTGTTTAGGCTTGAAGGATGGACAAAGCACTGGGCCACTGGCCCATCAGCCTTGTACTGAAATTAATACGTCCAGAATCAAACTGCCTTTTCATGCATTTGTTAGAGTGTACACACTGAACTCCAGGTGTGGCATTGCATCCATGATAGAGTCAGTTGGGATGACAGCTGTCACAACAAACTTGTGACAACACATTATATTTCTTGATGTAAACAGTTCAAGCAAAGTTGGACAATGGACTGAGAATCACAGCATATGTTCCTTGAGGGTACTAGTTAGCAGATGCGTTGGCTAAAGGCCTATTCACAAAACAGTTCTAAGAACTTACTTGCAAGCTGGGATCGAATTGGGACATTGTAGATTGTAACTGATTTTGTACATATATTTTAATTTTTTGGATGGATTTGTTACTTGTAATTTTGCTCTAATTTAGCAGGTAATTACTAGGCAAATAATTACTAGATGTCTATATAATGTAAACCATTGTATACATCAGTTTTTTCATTACATAATAATATTCATATTTTTCTTTTCAAGTTTTGTCATAGTGTTATTATTATTATTATTATTATTTAGCTTGTCTTTGTTGTTTTGCTCATGGTCTCTTTAGAGGCCTTTTTTGGTTTGACATGCAGAGAGATTGACATGCCTTGTTGCATGACACAAATCTCTTAATCCTAGTTGCTTTCTCCTTTTTCTCTTGTGAGGATGCCTTATCCTCTTTTAGTTGTATTTGTACTCTTCTCTTCTTCTTTGATAAAATCTTACTATCGAAAAACAAAAGAACAAAGCGTGGTCGTTACATTTTGCAGAATTATGAGTTGCCAACATGTTTCTGTATTGTTTACATGTACCACAATACACTTGCTCTGTATGATATTGTTTTGGATACGATGACATGAATCCTATCTGTGCATCATAGTTAAAATGTGCTTACCGAAAAGTGTAGGATACATGGTACTTGGCTTATTGACTTTTTCTCATCATATGATTCAAGAATGATATTCCATGAATTAGTACCTTCTCTTGAAAATACAATTATTATATCTAGAAATGAAGTTACATGTGATTTCACTTGTGGTTTACAAAGTAAGCTATACACCGTGTGCATTTATTTTCAATATTTTTCTTCAAAATCATCTTTTCGTTACTTATGTACTTGTGATTGCTGCTATTGATATACATCATTAATCTAGGCTGTGGAGGAT
This sequence comes from Pterocarpus macrocarpus, assembly GCA_031439585.1. Classification (NCBI taxonomy): domain Eukaryota; kingdom Viridiplantae; phylum Streptophyta; class Magnoliopsida; order Fabales; family Fabaceae; genus Pterocarpus; species Pterocarpus macrocarpus. Next base: position 12,245,987 of record CM062516.1, on the reverse strand, counting down.
GACAGATATATCTTCATGTCATCTATGCTGGGGTTGCTGGCAGAATATGGTCTATGGCCTCGTGTTATGAATGCCTCTGCAATATCTAACAGCGTAAAGGTATGAAAAATATAATGCTGGATAAATTATAGGTTAAACATGGTATGCACTGATCCTTGCTAAGTACTATTCTAATGTCACTGGTCACTTGAATTCTGAAGTGACCCTTGAATGCCAATTTTTGCTTGCACTTGCAATAAATTCAAGGGCATGTCTTGAAAAAAGCTTGAATGATCCGAAACATTGATCTATGGATTATCCATACATGTTTCGTGTCTTTGTTTGGAAAGGAATACTGGAATTTCCAAGGGGACTTGTTGACAACATTTGGGATAGGGTTACCTTCTTAGCTTCTATTCTATATGGTGCTCTGCAAATGGTCACTTTAGAGCTGGTTCTTTGGTAGATATGCAGAAGGATTAACATGCCTTGTTGCATGGCTCATTCTTGTAGGACCTACATATTTTGCGTTTTCTTTATTCTTGTGATTCTCATCCTCTCTCTATGGAGTCTTTTCTTTCTCATTATAAAATTTCCTTTTATATGAAAAAATGCCGAGTCAACAGGGAATTATTTAATGTCAAATATGTAGTCCATAAGTGATTGGGAGTACTTATAAAAGCTGAGTTGCTAATTTTGTATCTTATCCTTATGTGACACTTGAAATACTACTATACTACACAGTGTTCATCCTGCAGATTTTGACCACCTTGTCATCATGGCTTTTGACAAAACAATAGTAAATATGTCTTTATTATTCTCAACAACTGTTGAGATGAAGATAGAATAGAAATATGTTTTGCGCATCCTGGGGTTCCTTCTCCTGCATGTGTCTTAGTGCATTATGAGGTACTGATGTAGCTTTTGGCATAGTAGTTGTGGACATAGCCACTGGTTCTATCAAAGTTAAGAAAATGAAACCCAGAAAAATTGTGGAAAACTACTAGTTGTTAAATCAGGAAATTCATTAGATATGCCAAAGGATATAATAGCTTTTGGAATAGTGGTTTTGGACATAGCCACTGGATGATGAGCTTTCCTGTTTGTGGTTCTCTTTTGTTTCCTTTTTAGGTCTATCTTATGTTACGTTAAACTCACCATGTCTTTCTAAGTTTAAAGAAATGGTCACCTTTTTATAAAACCTTCGTCTGAAATGATCAACGGAGAGGTCGGGTATTTGTCTTGCATATTTTTTGAACCTTGGGATGGATTCCTTTCATTTTTGCCTTTTATTGGGACTGGATCTTTGTTGGTAAATGCCATTTAAAGCATGGGTCATACCTCTTTGGTTCTGTTCCTTGCAATTCTTTTACTTTTCAGATAAAAGTGAAAGTTTGGTTTATGTTATTTTACTTTATCCTCTGAAGTAAATAATGGTATAGTGCTTTTTTTATCCATCCATGATGTATATTGTTCTTGTGTATTTGTCCTTGTCCAGAATTTACATGATCAATTACAATGGAGGATTCGGAGTTCACATGTAAGTTCCTACACTTCTGATGCACGTTTAATGTACTTCAGCATTATAATTTGTATCCCTATTATTGCCACATCTTTCTGGTGAAACCTGTGCTGTTGAAATCTGTCTGATAAAAATTATATGCTTAAATATGTTTTTAGGGCCTGTAAATATAGATAGTTTTGGTTTTAGTCCCTTTTAAAAAAAATTTTGGATCTCTACCATTATAAATTTTGGTTTCTATAAGCAAGGTAGTTAAAATCGAGATCCTATATAGGATCGGAAGGGGGATGTAAAATCGTAAATTGTGGGATTGTAACACGAATCGTAAGATCCTACCAAAAATAAATAACTACATTCATAAAAATATATTAGCATATAACATATCATAAATAAGTAAAATAACCACATTTAACATAATTAAACTTCAAATAAAAATGGACAAAGTTGCATAACCCATAATCCAAGTATTACATAACCACAAGAAGTCTATAAGACCACAAATCATAACACAAAATATAATAGCCACAAGTTTGAAAGTTACAACTACAAATAGAAGAATATCTAAAGCAAATCATTTAGGCCATGGTCATCATATTCTTCATCTACTATATGATCTATATCTTCATTGCCATCCCTCGAATGAGTTCATCAAAATCATCATCATCAAGATGGGAATTGCCAAATCATCTTTAGGGGCAACACTTCCACTACCACCTCCTTGGGCCACAAGATCATTTGGAATGTCCAAATCTTCCAAATTTTCTAACACATCTTCTTCTTCATCAACAATCCAATCTTCATCAGAATTCAACTCATCAAGGCTACACTCAAAATCATGAGGCTTTCTTTCTTGCTTCTTCTTAGCCAATCTTGAGTTGGCCATCACAAACACAACATCATTCATTGTTTTTTGCTTCAAACAATTTCTCCTCTTTGTATGGACCTTAAAGAAAATATAAAATAAAAGCAATCATCAACCAATGGGCAACTAATTCTAAAAAGTAAAATACAAATCATATTAAACATTTACCATCTCAAAGGCACTCCGATTGCGCTCACATCCAGATTTAGCTACATGTCAAACTCAACACACGAATTGCAAATTTATGAAGCTCTGGATGCTCATCCCCATAAGAATCCCACCATTGAGCTGGGGTTTTGGTAATAAGGGCCTTCTTGGCTACTTCTTACCAAAAATCCTTTACTTGATTCTTGAAATCCTCCAAGTTGAGCATCAATTTTAGTAATCTCATCTGCCTCCCACAATCCTTTCCATACAATCATAAAGGCCTCTTTGACTTCATAATCAAATCTTGAACCCAGGGCATAATGCAATTGAGGGTTCAAGTAATAACCAAGTAACATGCAAGGGCCTATGAAGTTGATTATCCCATCTTTCATCAATAATGTCCATATAGGCTTATAACTAAAAAAATTAAAAAAAAATTGGATTAGCTACTAAACAAACACTATAACATTCTAATTTAAGCTAAATGTGATTATGCATAATGCATTCATTAATTATAAACAATAGTTTACCTCTTCTGGACACCTTGGAAGGCACTTTGAATTTTCTCCTTTGCACGATCCATCTCTTCATATATATACCCATGGTCGGAAGCTTCCATCCTAATCAACCATACGAAGCACATGAAGAAGAGGATAAGCAGCTCTCAAGCATATCACAATGTCTCTCCAAAACATCCTATCCAACACCACATTTTCAATCATCTTCCCATCCTTTGTCTTTGCAAACTTACTAGACTTCCATTGATCGGAAGTGAACATTCTTATCAATGCCCCTTTTTTCTCGTGGAGGCAACCCAAAGTAAGGTAAGATGTTGCAAAACGAGTCATGCCCGGTCTCACCAAATCTTTTCCTTTGGTGTGGTGTTGCAATAGGGAAATAAGAGATGTCCTAGAATAGATGTAAGTAGTAATCTTTCTTCCGTTATAAATTGTGTCTTTGTGAAGATCCAGTTTTTTCTCAAAGTCCTCCAACATTAGATCAATACAAAGTGCTGCACAAGGGGTCCAATAGAGCTTCTTTCTTTTTTCCATCAACATCTCTCCAACAGCTTTGTAGTTAGTTGCATTATCCGTGACAACTTGGACAACATTCTCCTCTCCAACCTCCTCAACCACATCATCTATCATCTTAAATATCTTATCAGCTGTTTTAGAAATATGGGAGGCATCAATAGACTTCAAAAAAACAGTCCCCTTAGGACTATTTACTAAGAAATTCAATATGGTTCGCCTTCTTTTATCCGTCCAACCATCTGTCATAATTGTGCATCCTGCGCTTTCTTCCAATAAGCTCTATGCTCCTCCAACGATTCCATAGTCAAATCTACCTTTTGCTTCAAATATTTCACTCTCAATTCATGGTAGGATGGTAGCTTAAATCCTAATCCATGCCTTGCAAACGTTTCAAACATCCTTGTATACTCTTCACTTCTAGAGACATTGAAGGGAATGGCATTGTTGTAAAAGAAAGTAGCAATTTCCTGACATGCTTCCTCCCTCAAATTCTTCTTAAACATGTTGTTTATGGTTGCTTGAGAGCTAACACATCTTTTCTTGAAAATATTTCCTTGTGTCTCCACTTCTTTTCCTTTCTTTTTCACTATCTTCATTGGTTGGTTCTCTTTCTTCAACCTTCTTGATCAGGTTTTGTTGCAAACCAACAACAATATTCCACATTTCATTCTTAACTGCCTCACTAACAGCCAAATAGGGCCCAACATCCTTTTGTGTTCTAGCCAAATGATGTTTCAATCTATAAACTCCCCCTGTTATGATTTTTTCTCACAATATTTACATTTTATTTTTCTTGGATCTCCATCAGAAATCCCATGGCTCCATCCCACACATCACTTCTATTTCCAAAGCAGTCTTAGGTTGTTTTTTCTTTCCTCCACTTTGACTCCTAGGCCCCAACAATGCTACCACTTTCAGATTGGGAAGGTGTCCTCACTGTTACTCCTCACTAGCCTCCACTAGACTCCATTTTTCTATCAAAGCAATCGAGACCAAAGAATGACCAACAAGGCAACAAATACAAACACCAAAACTAAAGGAGGACAAGACTACCAACAAAGGAGAAAGATTGAAGCTAGAACCAATGAAAGAGAGGAGGAGACACCTCAAGGCCAGGAGAAGCAGAACCAACGAAAGAAGGAGGGCAGAACTTGAAGGCCAGAGAAGCACCGGCCTGACGGCTGAAACATCACAGAATCAAGTGACGGTCTGCAAGAATCACTGGTGGCGACGAGCAATCTTGGTGGCGGCGATTTAGAGAGAGGAGACAGAGGGGGGTTCGAGGGAGATGGAGAGTTCAACTTGAACAGAGCAAAACAGAGAGATCAAGGAGAGGAGGAGGTTTTAGAGAATCAAGAAAGAAAGGGAGCGAGAAGTCGAATGCAGACTAAGAATGAAGTACCTCTCGTGAGTTTAGGGCAAGAAACGAAATGGGCCGTTGAAGGGAAATGGGTCGAGCTGCCTACTGCTACATGGAGGATCGGTGATCGCAAAACCGCCGATCCCACCGATTTTACGAGCTTACCGCAGATCTGCTTTTCGAAGCTTAACGCGTTGCCTCGGCTAGACGGGATCGGGTAGGGGAGGTAAGATCGTGAAATCGTCCGATCTTACGATTTGGATCGCGATTTTAACTACCATGTCTATAAGTATTTAGAATACACATTTAATCCCTAGTCCCTACAAATATTGAAAATTTTATTTTTGATCCTTATAAATATCATGATTTAACAGTATTGGCTAACGCAAGGGCCAAAAACATATATTAGAAAAACAAGGGATCAAAACCCAAAAAAAATTTTTAGGGGGACTAAAACCAAAACGACTTATATTTATAGGATCTAAAAATATATTTAAGCAAAAATTATAAGTCCACATGTTCATTGTAAACAAATCACTCTAAAATAGCTGCTGTACCTGTACCAGGTACGTAGCTAGTATCGGCACTTGTTGGGTACTTGTTACTCAAGCATTACAGTAAGTAGGTGTTACCTAAATACAAATTAGTTCTTATAAAACATTAAATTTTACAATTAAACTATTTGATTTGCTTTTAAATGAAACAAACTGCTACTTCATTACTTCAGTTCAAATCTTGTGTTTCTTTTGATATTTTTGCTTGAACATTATAAAAAGTTAATTTATTTTATAATTAATTACTTTGTTGATTATGATTTTATATTTTTATGTAATATATCCTCCCATACCCACATACCTTAGTTTTTACAAAATTTTCTCACCCCATACCTGTATCTGTATCTTTACCTAGTACTAGTACCATATCCGTATCTATGCAACATAGGAGTACACTCATTAAGTCAGCTACAATAGATATAATATATTCTGCTACAAAGTCGTAGGATCAAAGGACTATGTAATAGCTATGCTTGTTCTTATATAATCATAACCCATTATGACTGCTGGGTTCAGTTAGTGTTTGTTAGGTCTACAACTGTCATTGTCATGTTACAATTGTCCCTAATACCTGGCCTAGTATAGAACCTGCTTAGGTTGTGATGTAGAACCTGTTGTAGAGAATCAGGTTACTGACAATTCATTATTCAGTAATAGAATTTCTGAAGTTCAACTTCAGTTTCTAAACACATACTCACTCTCTTCAAGACTTCTCTCTCTCTGATTCTCACTCTCTTTATTTTCCCTTCATTTTCTTTCAATTTCTCAGAAACCAAACAACACTCAAACAAATTGGACCAGCCTTTGGAGGCAGAGGTTCATATGGTTCTCATGGAGGAAGGTCAAATTATAGATGTTCGGTTGAGTGTCAGCTCTGTCACAAGACTGGACACAATGCTAATGCTTGTTGGCACAGATCTAGAAATGGTGAACTACAACAGGTCCTACACTCCAGTCATGGCTGCAGTCAGCCAATTTTCCATACTTAGGGTATCCTTCAATTCATCAAGGAAATATAGTTCAAGGTCCAGGACACACTATGTCACATAGAGTCACATTTGCTGCATCAATACCAGAATCAGAGATCTTATTCGATGCAGCATCCTTATACAATCTTATTTTGTTGATGTGAATAATAAAGTTTTACAATGCTTTGATGTAATAATAAGTGTGTTTACAGTAGGTCTGATAGGTTCTGGGTACAACTGTAATCTTGGTCCTAGGCTTCCTAGGTAGAAGGCTGAAGCCAGCTAGTATACTAGTATACTAGTTTGACTAACAATAACAGTCTGTAACAGCTAGGTACAGGTTTATGGTGCAGCAGTAGCAATATCATGCTGCTGTTGTTGCACTACCTAGAGATCCTTAAGGCTAAAGACTCCTGTTTTAATACTGCTATTAAACTCTAACAAACCAGCACTCGACTTGAGGTTATAGCATCAACAAAGTGTGTCAATTCATGGCACAATCTTTGGAACACTGGAAAGTAGTGAAAAGAATTCTCAGATACCTTAAAGGCACTATTCATGGCTTTCTCTTACAGCCAGCCTCTTGCCCTATACACTTACTGTGTACAGTACTGCATAAAGTAGATTCACAAAGTGAGCTACCACCGAGCTAGTATATTCTGCTAGAGTTATAGGGTCAGAGGAATATGTAATAGCTATGCTGCTATCCTTATAGAATCAGAATCCATTATGATTGTTGGGTTCAGCTAGTGTGTGTTTAGTTAGCTCTACAACTGTCATTGTCACGAGACAGTTGTCCCTAAAACCTAGGCTAGTATAAAACCCACTTAGGTTGTAGTGTAGAACCTTTTGTACAGAATCAGGTTCAATGTCCATAAATACAATCTGATGTACTAACAATTTATTATTCAATAATAACATTTCTGATGTTCAACTTCAGTTTCTAAACACCTTCTCTCTGTTGAAGACCCCCCTTCTCTCTCTCTCTCTCTCTTTTTTTTTGGGGGGGGGGGGGGTTCTTTCTCTCTCTTTATCTTAATTTTCTTTCACTTTCTCAGACACCAAATAACAACTACACAAATTGATGCTGGAGATGCTATACATAGAACATCATTTTGTTTTCTATCATTACTTTGTTTGTTGCATGAATTCTGGCAGTCATACTTTGTTATTGCATTGTATGTTTCTTTGCAGGCATTTGTGTCATTGTAAGTAGTTTAGTCTCCTGCTAAATTCTCTATTTTTATGTTTTTGGTCATTATATATATGGTTAATGATTTCTTGATGCCCCTTTTATTCATTGGCATTGTCGATTTATTCATATGGCTCTTGCTCTTTATAGTGATATGCATTATGCTTTATTTATAAGTGAAACCTCTATTTTCTATTTGATACATCTTTATTGGAGTCAATGGTTGATTGATTATAGCTAAAAATCAGTCATTTTTTATTTGACAGGATAGAATTGGAGAGTTAAATTCGGTGTTAGAAAATCATGCTGATAATGGTAATCATGTTGTTGAAAGTCCTGGTTCTGGAAATTTGACAAGTCGCATTCATAATAAAGTCATGGTACTATTTCTATTAGCATGTATTCTTCTTGAATGCTATGTCCTCTATATTCCTGTGTTTATCATCATAGATTATGTTTCTTTCGCATTAATTATAATTTGACTTTACATTTCAGATTCAGCACAACTTTCCCCAGCAAAATCCTTTTGGAAGTGAACAAAATGCTCAACCAGTTAGCAAAGTGCCTGGATATATGCATCCAGTTTTTAATGGTGATGTAAACTGGCCATTCAATAGGGTCAATTATCAGGAGATTTCTAAGGCTGATAGGTTGGTGTTGCTTATTCACTTCTGTCTTGCAATGTGAATATCCCTTACCCATTGTGAGTTTGGAACAATGTGTAGCATGATATCTTCAGTATGCTTATGCAGTTTGAAAACGTGCATCATCTTCCCATGGTGTTCTTTAATGTGTGGGATCTACCCTATGGATTTGCCTCTGTTCCTCCTTATTAATTGTAGAGATTTGTGTCAGTTTCTCCTTATTAATTGGATCATGTAGCATTGTATATTGTGGTTTTTAAGTTTTTGTGGCTGCAATGGAATGGTGGAATTTTTAAAGGCACTTGTGTGACTCGACTTCATAAGGACACTTTTTTGTTTTTTTTTGGGTCTTCCTTTCGGTTCTCTGCTCATGATTTTTTAGGTGTTTTGTTGTCACTTGTCAGACATGCAAAGAGATTGGCATGCTTGGTTTCATGATTCAGCCTCATAGGTTCTATCTATCTGCTTTTGTTGTCTTGTTGTGAGGATGTCTTATTCTCTTTCTTGCACTTCTCTCTCCTTCCATGGTACTGTTTCTTTTTCTATCCAACTATAAATGAAGAAATCATTGAATAGGGAAAAGAAATAGATGGCTAATAAATTTCTTCTGGCTATTTAAATTAATGTGATGGGAAATATTTACTTCTATTGTATTTGTTGGCATGTATCACATCCACACTTTCAACACATGCACACACACATCTACACAGAAAAATTGAGCAGAACCAATCTTGTCCATTTAATCTCACATAAATGGTCAAGATTAGAAGTTATTTATAAGTCACATGACCACCTGAGTCACATAATGTTCTAATAGTCATCATGATCAATGGTTAAGATTTGTTCCTCTCACTCCCACCCTCACTAACATGATAACTTCTCTCACTTAACATGTTCCCTATATGTTTACAAATCTGTAAGTTTTGTTATCACGCGAGTTACATAGTAATGCTGATTAGGCATATTTTGTTTTGTATGTATATATCTATCAATGAAAGTATGAAGGGTTCAATTGATAAAATTGGCGACAGATCCAAAGAAAGTGCATTTATCAATGGCAAGTTGTCTGAACCTCTACCTGACCATGATGAAACTGCTTCCTCTGTTTCTGAAGGTAATTTATGTTTTTCGCTATAATAGATAGAATAGACGTTATATCCATTTATACTAATGAGTTGCTTTTTTTAGATGGCCCTGGCATTGAGAATTTTCAAATTATTGGTGATGCTGTTCCTGGAGAAAGACTTCTAGGATGTGGATATCCAGTCCGTGGAACTACTCTCTGTATGTTTCAGGTGATAATTCTTCTCATTAATATATATTTTGGCATATCATCCATACTTTAGTTTTTCATTTTTTTTTTTATTTATGATATCACCATAACTCTTTGGCTTCATGTCAGTGGGTTCGGCATCTTCAGGATGGCACTAGGCATTACATTGAAGGTGGATTTGACTTTTACTTCCAAACTTTTTTCTGTTTGTAATTTTATGACCTGATAGAAGTTCAACATAATGCTTGTTTTTGTGGTATGTTTCTCTTGGTGCAGGAGCCACAAATCCAGAGTATATAGTTACAGCTGATGATGTTGATAAACTGATTGCTGTGGAGTGTATTCCAATGGATGATAAAGGCCGTCAGGTTTGAAACAACGAGCTATAATTGTGATATCTGTGATATATTTGTGTACATTTTGTGATATTCTGGTAAATTGTGGCCTTATTTATGGATGCTATACTTGCACAGAATTTGCTATTTTAATTTGGGATATGTTTGATAAAACTGAGAGAGTCGGCAATGAAAGTTCAATATGGATTTCTTTTTGTTATGAAAAATGATATACTGTCCTACATATTGGGCTAAGACTTTCTTGATGGTGTTGCGAAAATTAAATACTTGATGTTTGAAGTGATTTTTATCTTCAGTGATGAAATAGTATTAAAAACAACAAAACTATTAGTATTCAATAGTTCCTTCTCTGTCTGAGTTATCTCACTCTTACACATCCACATATTGCCTTCACAGTTATTGTTGTCAGTAAATTTTTTTTTTTTTTGATAGAAAAAGAAATATTATTAGCAAAGAAGAGAATGTACAAAAGAGGATAAGAAATCCTCACAATAGTGCAAAATATACATCTTAGATCTAAAGGGATAGACCATGTAACAAAGCATGCCAATCCCTTTGAATGTCAGCTAGAGGAACACCTTTAAACAGACCATGAGCTGAACACCAAAGGGAGGCTAAAAAAGTAATCTTATCCCAACAAAATCAATAGATGAAAAGGAATCATTAAAAATCCTAGCATTCCTTTCCAACCAAATACACCAAAGCACAGCAAACACTGAAGACTGACACAGAATCTTCGCTTCTTTACGTGAGCCAAAGCCTCTGAATCTAATAAGTAGAAATTGCTATAAGTCCATAGGGCAAACCCAAGATTCACCGAAGAAACCAAAAAGCCTATTCCAAATAGATCTCACTAAAGGACAATGCAAAAAAAGATGAGCCCCCGACTCGGAGTCTAAGCCACACATTATGCACATGTTAGGGGACAAAGCAATGAGGGGCCTGCGTTTCTGGAGCATGTCATTAGTGTTAATTCTGTTAAGAACAGCATTCCAAACAAAAGCTTTGACCTTTGAGGGAAGAACATTGAGATGTAGTTGTGAATATTCTAATATAACCTAATGGAGCATTGGGCTTTGACACATATGGCATGTGAACTGGCATGTGTGTCTCATCTTGTGTAGGTGATTGGTTTGGGAGTTACTCCTGCTATGCATTTATATACTTTCTATATTGAGCTCCTGAGATTTGGAAAACCAACAGAAACAAACTGTAGTTTACGGAGTGATAATAAGCAGCGGTTACTATTGCAAAGAGTCCAGTATTTCATAGGTGAACTAAGAATATAGAGGTTGCCTGTCATTAGAAATCTGTTGACAGATGTGTGCTCCCCCGTGGAACCACGTTAATGATTTTTGTAACAAGTTGAGCATGATTAACATGTGCTAGAAATGGAGGATGAGTCTTAACAGTGTACTATGTGTTTATTTTTTCTGTCTATAACATCCTTTAAACCCCTTACGAAATATGAATATGTATCCTAATACATATGAATTCCAAATTGATGTTACAGCTTTAGAAAGTCTCTTCCTTCTACCAACAAATTTGGCATACCATAAAATAAAACCTTAATATTTGTTAAGACAATTTCAACATAGTGAGGGTCTTAGATACTTTCACAAATGTAAATGAACAACATTGAACGAGTTGAATCAAGAAAGAAGTGTAGTGAAATTCTTCTGTAGGTCTAAATTGTTTAGTATCTAGGTGTGCCCTCGATTTTTTCCCCTCCTCTTTTTGAGCATAAATCTATTAGTCTACTCCCTGAATTTAGTTATTTATCATTGAAGAATCAATGAATGTGAATTTAATTAATGTTCTTACATTATATATTTACTGTGAAAAATGGCAGATATATCTCCTGCTAATAATAATGTTATTCCTTTATTTTTGTTTTCAAATTTGTGCTTTATCAGGGGGAACTAGTGAGGCTTTTTGCTAACGATCAGAACAAAATAAGATGTGGTAAGTTTAGTTGGTACTGAATCTGGAAGACTATTTTAATTGCGCAATTTTTTCTTCTATTTGATACTAAGATATATTATGATGGTGGAAATTAAATTACTACACTGACTGTTGCAACTTGGAATAAAAATTCATATTGATTCACTTCGGATTAGCTATTCGTGCTTAGAACTAAAATAATTTTATTGAGAATTAGTTCTTTACTTGTTTAAAACTTGAAGGAGAAAATCCCATCTCCTATTTTGTGTCTTGGATCAATATTAGGCACACTCCTTTATCTAATAATTTTCTTGAAAATACGTGTTAAAAAAATAAATAAATAAAGAGTTATACATAACTGTTTTTAAGAAAGTAAACACTTGTACAACAATGACAACCATGCTTAGTCTCACTAGTTGGGGTTAGTTACATAGGGCAGATAGTGCTATAGTGTTTTATTGTGAACCATGTCTAGAGTCAAAACATTAAAATCTAAATATTTTTTATATTTTTTTTTTATAGAAAAAGAAATATTATTAGCAAAGAAGAGAATGTACAAAAGAGGAAAAGAAATCCTCAATAGGGAAAAATATACATCTTAGATCTAAAGGGATAGACCATATAACAAAGCATGCCAGTCCCTTTGAATGTCAGCTAGAGGAACAACTTTAAACAAACCATGAGCTGTACACCAAAGGGAGGCTAAAAAAGTAATCCTATCCCAAACAAAATCAATAGATGAAAAGGAATCATTAAAAATCCTAACATTCCTTTCCAATCAAATACACCAAAGCACAGCAAACACTGAAGATTGCCATAGAATTTTCACTTCTTTTCATGAGCCAAAGCCTCTGAATCTAATAAGTAGAAACTGCTGTAAGTCCATAGGGCAAACCCAAGATTCACTGAAGAAACCAAAAAGCCTATTCCAAATAGATCTCGCCGAAGGACAATGCAAAAAAAGATGAGCCCCCGACTTGGAGTCTAAGCCACACATTATGCACTTGTTAGGGGACAAAGCAATGACGGGCTTGCATTTCTAGAGCATGTCATTAGTGTTAATCCTGTTAAGAACAGCAATCCAAACAAAAGCTTTGACCTTTGAGGGGATTTAGATTTCCAAATAAACTTATCAAAAAGAAATCTTTCTATGTTAGGAGAGGAAGTCAAAAAATGAAAATAGGATTTACATGTAGAGGAAAGCGCCAAAGCCACTTAGCTGCCAATGATTTGTTCTTGGACACTATATTACCTAGGCTCAGACCCCGTTCGTTCTTCGGTTTACAACAAACCTCCCAACTAACCAGGTGATCTCTTCTAGAGTTCTCAACCCCTGACCAAAGAAAATCCCTCATGAGCTTTTCAATCTTTTGAGCAATAGCCATCGGAATATGAAAAAGGGAGAGATAGTATAAGGGAATGCTAGAAAGACATGATTGGATAAGAGTGATCCTTCCTCCCAAAGAGAAAAAGGCACATTTCCAACAATCCAGCCTCGTAGAAATTTTACCCATCACAGGATCCCAAAAAGAAAGTGCACGAGGATTGCCTCCCAAAGGAATGCCTAAATAAGAGATGGGCCACTGAAGCACCTGACATCCAGCCAAAGAAGCGAAGGCATTCAAAATACAATTATCCACATTAATACCCACTAAACCACTTTTAGCCAAGTTAATCTTAAGACCCGAAATAGCCTCATAGAAACCCAGAATAGTTAAAATATTAATAAAAGAATCTTCATCTGGCTTCAAGAAGAAAACTGTGTCATCCGCAAGCTGAAGGTGGGAGACTACCACTTGCTCCCCACCAACAACAAGGCCCTTCACCAGTCCATTATCACCAGCTCTCGAAACTAGACAGGTAAGCACATCGACCACCATGGTGAAAAGAAAAGGAGATAGGGGATGTCCTTGTCTCAATCCCCTTTGACCTTTAAACCAGGATCTGGGTTTACCATTAACAATAACTGCAAAAGAAGAAGAGGACAGGTAACCAGACATCCATTTTCTCCATCTCCTCCCAAAACCTTTCCTACCCAAGACTTTATCCAAAAAACCCCAACAAACACGATCATAAGCTTTCTCAAAGTCTATCTTAAAAACAAGACCTTCATTCCCCTGAGATCTAACATCATCCACCACCTCATTATCTGTAGTTTATGGTTTCACCTATAATTTTTCTTGGTTTTTCTTTACCTCTAGCTATCAGGTTACCTTCCATCCGATTTACTCTTGTTGGGTCTTCTACAGACCTTTTGCACACATGCCTAAATCATCTAAGATGAAATTCTATTATCTTTTTCATAATTGGTGTTATCCCAGCTTTCTCTCTAATGCATTCATTTCTAATCTTGTCTTATTTAGTGTATCCACTCATCCAATGCAACATTCTCCTCTTTCATACATTAAACTTATTTTCTTGATTGCTTTTGACTACCAAACATCCAATCCTGTACAATATTGTTGGTCTGATAACTATTTAGTAAATTTTTTTCCTTAAACTTGAGTGGTACTTGTTGAAAAAAATTTTAGGTAAGAAAGGACGAAAAGAGAGAATAAAAACTAAGAATAATCATTGCATCCATCTGTGTTTATGTTGTATCGTGTTGTGTTCCATGTCTTTGTCTACATTTGTGTATGTGCTTTATTGTTTGTGATGTTGGGTTGCACTAAATGGGGTTTGCCTAATCCACATATTTTCTAAAAGTAATTCTAGTAACCATCACTCACATCTAGTATGAGAAGTTGATAGAACTGGATCAAAATATGCAAGAGAGTGTGTATTGTTCCAAAATATGAGAATACAATGGTTAGGGGTATTTGAGAGATTCCCTGCTCTTCTAAACCCTTCTAATTTCTCAACTCCCTCTTCTACCTCTCTAATACTCTCTTTTATACTCTTCTTACCAACTAAAGGCCCATTAATTAGAGGCCCAGTTCCTATCAATACTCTCCCCCCCCCCCCAAAAAAAAAAGAAGAAGATCTACCTTGTCCTCAAGATGGGAGGACAAGTACTTATTACTAGAGGTGTACAAATAACTTCCACCAGGGTCGCAAATCTTCAAACTTGCTCCTGTTTCTTTGCTCTCGTAAACTCTCAACTTCTAACTTCTCAACTCCCCATTCAACCTTTCTAATACTCTCTTTTATACTCTCCTTACTAACTAATTCTAATCCCTAACTAAGGCCCATTAATTAGAGGCCCAATTCTAATCAGAAGTGGAGATAAAGAATGGCATATACTGGACAAATAGACTGTAATGGGCTCACATGTTGAACTTGGTCAAAGTTTCTTGTCTCATCCATTCAGGAGAATGCCATGCCTAGACTTGACTACCATTTACCAAAGAAACTGTGTATTGAGCACTTAGCCACTTGGGTCATAATCTTGGACACCAAACTTGCATGATCCAACTACCATCTTTGGCCGAGAACAAACCCACATCTCCAAGCCAGCTGTTCCTCCACCCTGTTTTGGTCTTTTATGGTCCTTGTTAGATATTAAAAGTATTCATATACCTCTACCGATCGGTTTAAGCTTTGGAAGAGATGGTTCGTGACTTGGTATTAGAGCCTCTATGGCCGAGTGGTATACTTGTTGTCTCCCATTCTTCTACATAAAAGTCAAATTTTTGTGCAAGGTAAGGTGGACTTGCACATTGTCCATTCTTCAAGCCCAATGGACTATTGTTTGAGAGGGCGTGTTAGATCTAAAAAATCATTTGTGTCTGTACCTAACAGCTTAAGCTTTTGGAAGAGATGATTTATGACTGTCTTAGATATTCTTAAACCTGAAAGAGTGTCTATTGTTTATATTTGCACATGTGGTTTTTGTCAGTTGTATTATTTTAGTTTTTTTCTTCTTTGTCATTTTCTAATTATGGGCTTCTGTTGGCTAACTTTATAGACCCAGAAATGCAACTAGAGATTGACACAAACCTGTCTAAAGGACAAGCAATGTTCATCATTTCACTTCTGGTAGGTCTGGTTTTAGTTTTAAAATACATTTATGCTCAGATCATATTTAATATATTTATGCATAAACTGATTCATTTATCTTGTGCAATGAAATAGAGAGTTCTTGGAGCAATAAAATAGATATCTTAAATCTTTGGATTTTCAGACTCGTTTGTCCAGGGATAAATTATCTCTATTGGGAATTAGTCAAGAAAATGAAAATATAATTTACTAGGTTAAATCTTTTGTTTGGACTGCAATTTTTGATAGGATTAACATTATTGACATGCTACAAAAGTGCAGGCCAGTCACTGCTTTGTCTGCTAATTTGTATTCTATGTGCTGTTTTAGTCTGGAAAATGTCTCATCTATTTTTCCAATGTTTCGATGTGAATTACAAGCATCTTGAGATTTTTGGAGAGAATTTGGTCTGCCCTAAAGACCTGCATCAGCATTTAGTTTATCATTATTAAATTAAGAGGTTTTGGGTTTTATAAACAATCAAATGTTCTGCGGCAGTGTACAGTATTTGCTATTTGCTGGTGTCGTTAGGGTATCAAAGGAGTATTAAAACTCTATTTGATACTCTATGATTTTATTTCTATAAATAGACTTGATTGTATAGCTATTTTGTTTCTGTTTTTGTTTAGTCTATTTTAGGTAGTTTCTTATTCCCTTATATTCTTTCCTTATTTCATAGGATACTAATTTCCTATTTTATAGTCAATCAGTTAATGTAATTCCCTCTATAAGAAGAGGAATCATTGTACAGTAGAAATAAGATATTTTTCTGAATACTTCAACTTGGTATCAGAGCCAAGTCTCTCCCCTCTTTACCCTGCGCCTCTGAACTGCGCTGCTGCCATGGCTAACAGTTCCTCAGCCACCAGCGATGACCAACCAAAGGGATCAACTCAGAGAAAGGAGAATTCCACTCCTAAAGACTCGTCTCCAAAACAGGAGCTGAGAGTCCTTCTTGGTGATTCCCACTTTGTTCAAATCACCTCTTTTCGGCTTAATGGGTCAAATTACCTCTGATGGTCCCAATCCGTTCAGATGTATATCCGTGGCAGAGGAAAGCTTGGATATCTCACTGGTGAGCGATCCCAACCAGACATCACAGACCCGCTGCATGATGTATGGGACACTGAAAACTCCATGGTGATGACATGGTTGGTGAACTCCATGGAGGAAGACATCAGCAGCAACTACATGTGCTATTCCACAGCCAAAGAATTGTGGGATAGTGTCACGGAGATGTATTCTGATCTTGGAAATAAATCTCAGATTTATGAACTCACCTTACAAGCTAGAGAAATTCGACAAGGAGGTGACAACGTGACAAGATACTTTCACTCCCTGAAGCGGATATGGCAGGACCTTGATCTCTTCAACACTTACAAGTGGAATTCAGCTGAGGATGCCAAACACCATCAGCAAACAGTGGAAGAAGGAAGAATATTTCAATTTCTTGCGGGTCTTAATGAAGAGCTAGATGAAGTTCGTGGTAGAATTATTGGGAGAGCAACCTTACCTTCACTAGGTGAGGTCTTTGCGGAAGTTAGGAGGGAGGAAACTCGCAGAAGTGTGATGATGGGGAAGACCAAAGCTGATTCAACTTCCCCTGAGACTAGTGCGCTTGTTGTAGAAACAGCTGCCCTTAAGAGTTCAACCAACCAGAAAAACTCCTCCAATCTCTGGTGTGATCATTGCAATAAACCACGTCACACTAGAGAAACCTGCTGGAAAATACATGGGAAACCAGCACATCTAAAGGGTAGCAAATCTGGTCCTAAAGCATCCAAACCTTCCCCTATAGCTCATGAAGCAGAAAAGACTTCTTTGAGCAAGGAACAAGTGGAGCAATTCATAAGGTTGTTAAAATCCAGTTCTTTATCTAGTACTCCTAGTGGTTCTTTGGCACAAACAGGTAATTTTAGTACCTCTAGCTCTCTTAACAACACCTCAAATATGTGTGCACCTTGGATCATTGATTCAGGTGCTTCTGACCACATGACTAGCCTTTCTTTTTTATTTAAAACTTACTCTCCTTGTTCTAGAAATGAAAAAATCAGAATTGCAGATGGTAGTTTTTCATCAATTGCTGGAAAAGGTAGAATTACCTTATCCAACCACATTGACTTGGAAAATGTTTTACATGTACCAAAACTTTCCTGCAACCTTTTGTCTATTAGTAAAATCTGCAAGGATTCCAATTGCAATGTGAAGTTCTTTGACACTCATTGTATTTTTCAGGACCGGACTTCGGGAAAGATGATTGGCAGTGCTAAGATGATGGATGGACTCTATTACGTTGAGGATACTTCTGAGAATAAAATAGCTCAAGGTCTTAGTGGTATAAGTTCTACCCCTGTGAGGGACCAAATAATGCTCTGGCACAGTAGACTAGGGCATCCTAATTTTCAATATCTTAGGCATTTGTTTCCAAGTTTATTTAAAAATGTTGATTTCTCTTTTGAATGTGAAAGCTGTGTTCTTGCTAAAAGTCATAGAGTTCCTTATTCCTCTCAACCTTATCATGCATCTAAACCTTTTTATCTCATCCATAGTGATGTATGGGGACCATCGAAAATTACAACCCAATTTGAAAAAAGATGGTTTGAAACCTTTATAGATGATCACACCTGATTGTGTTGGATCTACCTTATGCATGAAAAATCTGAAGTTCCCAATATATTCAAATGTTTTTCGCAAATGGTAGAAACACAATTTGACACAAAAATCTGCATTTTAAGAAGTGACAATGGAACTGAATATTTTAATAAAACTCTCGATGAGTTTCTCCAAAATAAAGGTATTCAGCATCAATCAACATGCCCAAATACTCCTCAACAGAATGGCAATGCTGAAAGGAAAAATAAACGTCTCCTTGAAGTAGCCCGTGCCATTATGTTTGAGAGTAATGTCCCAAAATATTTGTGGGGGGATGCTGTCCTAACAGCAGCATATCTCATAAATAGAATGCCCACTCGTGTGTTAAATTATCATACACCTTTGGACATTTTCAAAACTTTTTTTCCAGCATGTCAATTACATACTGACCTACCTTTAAAAGTGTTTGGATGTACCGTTTTTATGCACACTTCTCCTACCTCTCGGTCTAAACTAAATCCAAGGGCAGAAAAATGCATTTTTGTTGGATATTCTCCAACCCAAAAAAGTTATAAATGTTTTAATCCTAGCATAAAGAAGCTTCATGTTAGCATGGATGTTACCTTCTTGGAACATCAACCTTTTTTTCAAAAAAATTCCCTTCAGGGGGAGAATGTGAGTGAAGACAATTTTTTAAATGAACCATTGCCCACTCCTATTTTGCACATTGAGGATACAGTTTTAACTGATCAAACAAATAAACATATGGAAACAAATCCTAAAATTGATAAAGGTAACCTTATGTCAGACTTAGGTGGAGCCCAAACAGGGAAAGAAATACCACAGTCAAAACAGGAGCTTCGTGTTTATACTAGAAAATATCCAAAAAAGGGTAGAGATCAGCCCATCATCTCTGCATCAAGCCAACCAGAAATCTCGGAAGGCGGTTCAGCAGAAATACCACAAGAACTTCCAGGTAACACTGAAAGTCCTACTTCTAATACTGATTTGCCTATAGCAATCAGGAAAGGAACCAGAACTTGCACCCAAAAATCACCCAAAACCAGCACAAATCATCCCATTTCCAAATATGTTTCCTACCAAAACCTCTCCCAAAATCACCGAGCCTTTACCTCTAAAATTACAAATCTGTTTGTGCCTAGAAACATTGAAGAAGCATTAGATGATCCAAATTGGAAGTTAGCAGTCTTAGATGAGTTGAATGCACTTAGGAAGAATGAGACTTGGGAGATTGTAAATTTACCACATGATAAAAAACGGGTGGGGTGTAAGTGGGTCTTCACCATTAAATGCAAAGCTGATGGAAGTGTAGAAAGGAACAAGACTAGATTGGTATGCAGGTTCCTCAAACTTATGGAGTAGATTATCAGGAGACTTTTGCTCCAGTCACTAAACTTAACTCCATAAGGATTCTCCTATCCCTTGCTGCCAATTTCAACTGGCCTTTATATCAATTGGATGTAAAGAATGCTTTCTTGAATGGAGAACTAGAGGAACAAGTGTTTGTGAGTCTTCCTCCCAGATTTGAGGAAGAACTTGGAAGAAATAAGGTGTGTAGACTAAAGAAGTCTTTGTATGGGCTGAAGCAATCTCCAAGAGCATGGTTTGAGCGGTTTGGAGCTGTGGTAAAGGGACTCGGTTATATCCCAAGCCAAGCTGACCACACTCTGTTCTATAAACATACAGAAAATAACAAAATTGCTATTTTGATTGTATATGTGGATGATATTATCTTGACAGGTGATGATAGTGTGGAGCTCAAAAATTTGAAGGAGAAACTTGCCCAAGTTTTTGAAATCAAGGAACTTGGACCATTAAAATACTTCCTTGGAATTGAATTTGCTAGGTCTAAGGAAGGCATTTTTATGAACCAGCGAAAGTATATTCTGGATCTTCTAAAAGACACGGGATTACTTGGATGCAAAGCTGCTGAAACACCCATGGAACCCAACATAAAATTGCAACCGGCTGAACTTGGAGAAATGGTGGACAAGGGAAGGTATCAGCGGCTAGTGGGAAGGCTGATATATCTATCTCATACACGTCCAGACATAGCATTTGCTGTGAGCATGGTAAGCCAGTTTATGCATGTACCAGGACCCGAACACTTGGAAGCAGTTTTTAGGATTCTAAGATACTTGAAGGGATCACCTGGAAAGGGACTACTCTATAAAAACCGTGGACACCTTCAAGTAGAAACCTACACTGATGTAGATTGGGCTGGAAGTATAACTGACCGAAGATCAACATCAGGTTATTGCACTTTTGTTGGAGGAAATCTGGTTAGCTGGAGAAGCAAAAAACAAAGTGTTGTGGCAAGGAGTAGTGCAGAAGCTGAATTCAGAGCAGTAGCTCATGGAATCTGTGAGGTATTATGGGTGGAAAAGCTTCTACAAGAATTGAAGGTTTTCAATTCTCCACCTATAAAGTTGTATTGTGACAACAAGTCTGCAATCTCCATTGCACACAACCCAGTTCTACATGACAGGACAAAGCATGTGGAAGTGGACAAACATTTCATCAAGGAGTAAATAGAAAGGGGACAGATCTGCATCACTTATGTTCCTACTGCAGAACAATTAGCAGACATCCTAACCAAAGGACTACCCAAGAAATCTTTTGACAATATAACCAGCAAGCTGTCTATGGAGGATATCTTCAAGCCAGCTTGAGGGGGAGTGTCGTTAGGGTATCAAAGGAGTATTAAAACTCTATTTGATACTCTATGATTTTATTTCTGTAAATAGACTTGATTGTATAGCTATTTTGTTTCTGTTTTTGTTTAGTCTATTTTAGGTAGTTTCTTATTCCGTTATATTCTTTCCTTATTTCATAGGATACTGATTTCCTATTTTATAGTCAATCAGTTAATGTAATTCCCTCTATAAGAAGAGGAATCCTTGTACAGCAGAAATAAGATATTTTTCTGAATACTTCAACTGCTGGTGCCTTTGGCTGGAAAGAAATTTTAGAATTTTCAAGGGAACTTCATCTTTAGAAAACATTTGGGATAGGATATCTTAGCTTCTATGTGGTGTTTTGCTAGCGGTTTTTTCGGTAGTGCACTGCAAGGAGAGATTGGCATGCCTTGTTGCAGCATAGCTCAATCTCTTAGGACCTACATGCTTTCTTTTGTTTTCTTCTTGTGAAGATACCTGATGCTTTCTCTTTATACCCATTTCTTTCTCATTAATAAATTTCTGTATATGAAAAAAAAGTATGCATAATATACTCTGTTCTTCATTCATCTTAATATGCTTCCTCACATTTTTCTGGTTTTTTCTGACAGACGGACTCTTCTGAAAATTTTGAACCAGCAACTCTGTTCTTAAGACGATCAGGATACCAAATTGTAACTAATGATACGGAAGTTACGGTAGTTGCTGAGAAATTCTCAAAGGACTTGTCGGTATGTCATTTGAACTTATAGTGATACACATAACTGTCATAAAGGATATTAGTGTATCCATTACCCATCATAATTGTTTAGAACTATTTATAACCCTACGTAGCAAACTTGTTCAAATAATATGGTATCTTAAACATGATCTGAGTTTGTTACTGATGTCTCATTTTGATTGTTTAGTTGAGCAGACTACTTTAGTCTGACGTTGTTGGTGATTACAATAGCTAGAAACTTAGAATTTGTACCCTATAATCTATAGCCTTTCACTTCAAATGCATTGACTATGAATATGCACTTCCTTTGCCCATGGAGTGAGTGTAGGGTTGAATCCACAAAATTAGTTAGTGTTGGAAAGTGTCAATCTAATAATATATGATATGTTGAATATGTTACACTGGAATCAGAGAGAGAAAATTGAAAGGAAACTGTACTGTATTATTGATGGGGATTCTTGAGAATGTGTCTAAGAATCCTAGAATCGTGCATACAACTCAGAGGACTTTCGAGAATTCCTCCACCTCTTCAAACTCACCAAATGACTAGACACACCTCCCTCTTTGTTCCCAGTCCTACTTATTGATTAACTACCACTCTAACAATCTAACCGCCCCCTTCAGCTGACTCCAACAGGCTTTCCCGCTCACTTCTACTCTATCTCCCTCCTTCTTTGTCGCCTACAATTGGGATCATATTCTCTTGTGGTATGCCTCCTAACATACACTTGTTTCACGTCCATACATATTGTTTATAATGGGCTACAAATGTAACAATTTTATAGTGAATGATTGTGTGAGTGTTTTTATACTAACAATATCTCCGCTTTCTTTTAGAATATTTCATAGACTAGTTCTGCGTAAGCATAAAATGTGTGAATTTTCCCACATAAAATATTACATATCCAGTGGTATGCTGATTATTTTGCTGACTTATAATTAACAGTTAAAGTTTTAGTCTAGACAATTGTATATTTATTGAATAATAATAATTATAATATGATGCAATAAACAGAAGTTTTTTAAATTGAATGGGGAAAAATGGATCTTGATTGGTCATTGTCAATAACAATTACACAATATTTTTTCTAAATGCAATCATATTCATTGAAAGGAAAAAAGTAATAAATCAAGATATAATAGTGTTTTTATTGGTCTAAATCTACAAAGCACGGACACACCCATTTGATAGTGTGTTTGCATGTTTGACGCAAGTGGGACACCAACGCGCGTTGAACACCAGTACAACACTTGTCCAACACATGGTCTTAATATTATTTTTTGGCTTGGACATAGTTAGAACACGACCTAGAACTTTTTTTTCAATTATTTGATGGACTAAAACAGAGTTCAATGGCCCAAAATCCCAAGTTCTTTTAGGAATTTTCTTTTTAAGATGTCAACAAAAATAGTATCGCATATTTTTTGGGAGGGATATAGGAAGTATACATGATATATATTAAGAATACTCCAATTTTGTTCGGAGGGGTTTTGAAAGTAATAAAAATTGGTAGTTTGACATTTATAAATATCTAAAAATATTGTAATATGATATTATGAATTATGAATTATGAATTTTTCTTAAATTATATATATATGCGGTGCCCGTGTCATATAATTTTATGAATTTGATGTGTTTCTATGTTGTGTCACGTGTCCGTGTCCGTGTCTGTGATTCCTAGGTCTAAATTCAGCGGGGGCATGGGTCCTCACAATTGTTGATGTAGATCCATCCCTGATGGGTCATGTTTACCTTCTTTTACATGAGCTTATGCAGGACAAGAAAGCACTCTCGATCAAAAGTAATCAGAAAGTGAACAAATCTCATAAGGAGTTTTGCATTGAATAGCTACTGATGGCGGCAGATTTAACATGTAGCAGATTGTCTTGTCTGCTTCTATCAAAAAATTCTTCCGCAGAGTGACTGTAAAACCATCACCATGAATTATCAGAGTCATGTTTATGCATTCTTCCCTTGCATTCGACTGCAATGGTCATGTACATGTGTGGTGTCTCACTATTCCTTCATTGCAGAAATCGTTAAACTCAATGTTACAAAATTCCAGCGCTTTGTCATTTCTAAGATGGTTGATATTTTATTCTGTCTCCTACTCAACCAATGTCTTCCATTGTATTAAGGTTGGGAATACCTCTTCCTTCGTCATGACCCCATCTGAAAATACACCCTAAACATTTGAGAAAAATCATCAACCCAAAACATTTATTGATGGAATTCTATTTGAGCCCTGCAACTTTTAATGGATAAAATACACTCTTCCTCATGTTTGTGATCAGCTGCCTTACTGATCTTCACCTTGGTTTGTTTGCCAAATGCACAATGTTCCCAAAAGTCAACCTTTCTAGTCTTCTGTCCACCTAGCAGATTATGTTTACTTAATTATGATAATGCCCTATCACTCATGCAACCAAGACATGGATGCCACAACCGTGCATCACTCTGATTAGAAGTCCCGGATTCTGCTACAGCTGCCCTTGAAATTATACTGCCTTGAAAAATATTAAAGCCTGAAATGAAGTCTCCTTTTATGAGTACCGTAGGACCCTTGTTCACCTGAGATCATGATTCTCTGCATGATACTTGTCTCCGTGTGTGTCTAGTGACCCAAGAGAAATCATATTTCATTTTAATTGTGGAAATTGCTAATATTTTGTTCTAACAATGTCATCGAACAGTCAGATCCTATATTACCGGCTTCTGCAACGGGTAATGCTAGATCATTACCCATAAATACCTTCCCTCCTGTCCTTTTGCAAGTGGTAAGCCAATTTCTATTTGGCCATGTGCTAAATAGCAGCAGTATTAAGAACCAACGAAGTATGCTCACTGCCTGCAATTACAGATAAAACATCCCTTCCATGTTGCTGTCACATGTTTGATCTGTCAATGTTGTTTGCATAATTCTGACACAGTTTTCCCTTCTTACTCTTCAACTTAGAACACTCGTTCTCCGAGTGACCAATGTCACTACATTCAAATCACTTTTACCTTTTCATCCTTGATCTTGACAGTGACTGTTTGTCTTTATTTTTCTTTTTCTTTCTTTCTTCCTTTTTTTTTTTTTTTTGCATGGGGATCCTTTCGTGAACTGTCCCCTTCCCCAAGCTCGGCAGTCCTTCTGGCTGATGTCCGGCCTTATAAATGATTTTCAGCTCTTTACATTTTAGTGAGTTACAAGCACCATCTAAAGGGATATATTGCTTAAAATGTATCTACCTTTTTTTAATATGGCAGTGAACAAAGCAAAATTAATGCTAACCTCCTTAGCTTCATGTGGTTGCCTAGCGTTTGCTTCCTGGTTTCTAATTCAAGAGAAGGTTCAACCTTTGTTAGATAACAAAAACTTGATGGTTATATGGTTGTCAGATTGATCAAAAGCTATAATCAATAGCTGTGGTGCAAAACACTCATGAAATATTTGCATAATTATGCTATTAAATTATTGGTTGTGAAATAGTTCGATTTGTACATATATAGATACTGATTTTGATGCATTATATCATTCATATTACACAATGTTTCTCTCAGTTGAAAATTCTTCAGCTAGTTGTTAATTCGTGTTTAAAGAGTCACATGACACTACATTTTATGGATTTTCTGCAGATTAAAGTTCCGCATGGCCACACAAAAGAGTTTGTGTTAACATCCTCGAATGGATCTTCTCTTATTCTAAGCACATATAATGTCCGGTAATAACACTGGCTGTGTTTCACTTTATTGTTGTATGCATGCTATTACATTGTATTTTTTTTTTTTTTTTTGTCAATTCATTTCCAAATATTTTTAACCTGAGTATGGGGTTTTGGTAAAAATAAAATATTGGGTCACATTTTTATGGTTGACTGACATTTGCCATGGAGTGAATGAGTCACATTAGCAAAACTGCTAGTTATTGCTGTAATTTCGTTGAAAAACAAAAATCCTTGAATTATATCTCCATTATTATGACATGGATCACAGGTGTACTATGTAATCTGAATGTATTCATGAATCTATTCTTTTATTTCTAGCTCCTGCTGTAGCTGATGGTTCTTTACGTCTTTTGCACTCCCATGTTTATAATTTGTTGTGAAGTTAATTTGTTTTAACCCTTTGATATTTATTCTGCTCAATGATTGCAATCGAATTCCTTGCTTATACAATTTAATTAATTTCCTGCATGACAATTATGAATGTGAAAGTTACTCTATTTTGCAAACATAATTAACAGTGTACCTCATCATTTTCTTTGTAGAATGCGAGACACACTTGTATTAACCATGCGACTCTTCCAGAACAAGGTATTCTATCTATTACTAAGACTTGCTGCTTGTACATACGTAACAATGACAAATAATTGTATAGTTCTAATGTTGTAGTTGTAGTAATGCAAGTAAATTGGCATCCAAATAATGAGTTCATATTTGTGTTCTTTGAAGAAACTCACTATTTTATGCAAGGGTTTTGTTAACGTGTGCCCTAAGATAAGGAGTAAAAATAGCATCTATTATTCTTTCAAATTACTTATAAGAAGAAAGTACTAAATGTTTGTCAGGTTTTCAAGGTATACTTTTTATTTACTAGTTATTACTTCTCAACATGTGCTCTACAGATACACGTTGACAAAACCCTTTACATAAAAGCATTTTTCAATTTTCATGAAAAATGTTGGCACTACAAGATAATTTGAATTTTAACGTACTTGCAAATTCACCAGAAACACTAACAACCAAGCCTATATGAAAATTGTAATGTTTAATTCAAAAAATTAGCGCAGAGTCTTTTCTAGTGTTTTGTCCTGAACTTTTTTTTGGTCTTCACCTACTTTCCTTAATCTGGACTATCTTTCTTCCGATCCTCTTCTCACAGTGGAGCCTCTATTGATCTAATTGTAGCTAAAAATTGGAACAGAAAAGATATTTTAAACAAACTGTAAAATTGTTTGCTACATGTTTTCCCTAACAAAATATTTCTTCTATTTCTTCCACAGGCGTTGGATGAGAAAAGGAAAGGGAGAGCATGACCTCATATTACCCCGGCCAAGCTTTCGCTTTTTCATGGAAGATAATACAAAATATAGAACAAGCGAAGAAATGTTTACAGTCTCATTTAATTATTGATTTCTTATGGTTATATGATATTTAAATTAACCCTTGTTTATTGACCTGCTGTAAAAACGACAGTAGTGTATTTGAGCTGAGGGTGAAACGTGTAGAAAGCGAGAACAATCTGTAACTTTTTCTTATTTTTTTGGTCTTCCTGGAATAACAATGTAACATTGCATGCAATGAACGTGGGGAAACCTTCAGTAGTCTAATAATAGGTCCATATTCAACCTTGCATAACTCCTTTTTTTTTTATTTCTGTGATTTTTTTTTTAAGTATAGAAATAAAAAGTGTACCTTTATTAAGATATTAGGTTGCATTTTGCTGTGTGCACAAGTATAAATAGTATGTCCTGAATCAACAAATTATCAGTATCATGTTAATAGTGTTCGCTCAACATTTCTTATCTTCGAAATTAAGAGCTCGTTTGGTATTGCATGAAAGTATAAGATCTTGTAGGATAAAGGTTGATAGTATAAGATTTGATAAAAATTTAATATTATATAATATTTAATATGTTATTGTATAAGATATTGTATTATATAAAATATATTTAGAAAATAGATTATAATAAATCTAATTTTTAAATATTAAATTTAAAAATCAATATAATTGTTTAAATAGTATTATAATTATTTTAGTTATATTTTATTATATATAAAAATGATTTTACATTAAAAATTATTTATTTATTTATTTTTAATATTTTTTTATAAATATAAAAAATATGAGAGAGAGAGAGAGAGAGAGAGAGAGAAAGAAAGATAGAGAGGGAGTTTTATATATCGAAATTCAAGTAGGCCTAATATCATATTTTTATATTTGGTTGTATTTTTTATTATATATAATTAAATTTATATTAAATATTATTTATATATTTTATTAATAAATTTTTATTTCTATATTTTTATATTAGATTGAATAGTTATTTTACAATTATTTTTTAAAAAATATTTATTTACTATTAAATATTTTATTAAATAATATTATTTTTTGTTTATATGGTTTTTATTTTTTATTATTTATTTAATAATTATTTTTATTTTCATAAAATATATTAAAAACAAAAAAGTGAAAAAGTTTTTATGCATCAAAAGTTAATTAGGCATAATATAACCTTAGATTGAATTAAATTATTCATAATTTTAATATATAAAGAAGGTTTGATACGTTGACTGCACCAAACAAAAGATAATGTTATAATGTATTATATTATTTTATTATATCATGTCTACTACAACATGATAAACACAGCCTAATATCATAAGGGAAAGATCATGATTAATAGCGAGCACAGCCCTTATTCAACTTCTCAGAACATTTATTTTGGAAAACGATTGTAGACGCGTTTTGCTATATACCTGCTTAAAAATGGTGCATAATGCACCTGATAATCCAATGGCAAAAATCGATGGTCTATCGGCACTCTAACACCACATGGATGCACCGGAGTCGCTCCCTTTCTTCTTGTTCTTCTCGTTCCTTCTTCATTTTTTCTTTCGTCACTTCACTGTTGATGCCACCGCCAACCCACCCTTCGGCGTCGTCGCTAACCCACCCTCCAGCGCTACCACTACCCCTCATACCCATTCTCCACTGCATCACTACCTATGTCTCTACCTTGCAGCACCATTGCCTCGCTTTGCTGGCCCATAGTCGATGTCCTTGTGGCCTTCGATGTCGCGGAGCTTCTGTCACTTTCCCCCATCATGGATCCAATGCCCTTGTCATTCCTGCTATTTTGCTAGTTAAAGGTTCTGTAGCTTAGGGTATGTGCTTTCCAGTTCCCACTTTCATCTTTGGTATGGTGCAATAGGCCTCCATGAGGTGGACAATGTCCAAGGTGAGGGTGGCAATGGTGACAGCGACAGCGACAGCAACGAGGAACAAGAAGAGGAAGAAGAACTAGAGAAGGAGCGAGAAGAATTAGAGGGGTGAGTGATGGTGCTTCAATGCTCCTAGTGATTGATTTTATCGATACACCGTTCCATCTTTAACGTTGGATGAAAAGGTGTATAATGCACTATTATTAAGAGGGAGCATTACAGATGGCGCCCTGTACATGATATGTTAAAAAACAACTTGCCATAGTCCTAGTTTTTATGATAAAAGCAGCAACAATGAATATTGACAAATTATTAGTGTCAAAGTGGAGAATAATAAATGTGCCAGTAGTGCTAGAGGTGTAATATTGAGTGCTAAATTCCATAACAAGTAACGGGCAACCAACGTGACAATAGGCTAGTTTACATGGGTGGAAGCAAGTTGCTAAATACTTGTGCGTGGGGTTGTATATCGATCTTCGTATCTATACTACAAAAAAGCAGAAGAAATAACATTGAAAGTTTTACACGTGCCAAAACTAAGTTGATTATATGTTAAATGCATTTATTTGAGAAATAAAAAATTAAAAAAATGGAACAAAGAAAGAAAAAAAAAATGTATTCATTTGAAAAAACCCATCTCCAAAATTTCTGTTTTACTGATCCCATTTTCAAAATTTCAAAATTCATACAATTATCCCTCCAAATTGATGAAGGTACTAAGTATTATAATTATAATATTATAAAGATTACACTTATAATATAGTTAAATGGGTGATTGTAATTTACTGCAGGACAAGCAATTAAGTTACGGATTTGATATTTGCTACAGTTATTATTTATCATTATTATAAAAATTCATTTTGATATTTAATTTTTAATTTTTAAAATTATTTGTTTCAAATTGAAAAAAATATTGGTAAAGGATTTAAAAACAATTATTTAGCTCATAGTATTATTTAAGAGTTCAAATAATAACGTCATACTATTATTTATAACTAGTGTTTTAGATCCCTACATCATATGGATAACACATGGGATAAAAAAAATTTTAAAAATATAATCATGATTATAAAAATTAACTTGATTGAATAATTAAATTATAAAAATCATGTAATTTAATATAAAACTAACAAAATAACTAATAAATATAAAATTTAGTAAACAATTTTATGACAACTTTAATAACCTTATAAATAAATTATAACATGGAAGGTAATAAAAAAAGAATAATAAAATAAATTCTTTATATTTGATGTTACCATAAGTTCCAATTTTCAAAGAAACATCAAACATGAAGAATTTATTTTATTATTCATGGTTTTTTTATTACTTTTCATATTATAATTTATTTAATAGTATTATTAAAGTTGAAATAAAATTGCTTACCAAATTTTATACTATTAGTTATTTTGTTAGTTTTATAACAAATTCATAATTTTTATAGTCTAATTATTCAATCAAATTAATTTTTATAATCATAATTACATTTATTAAAAAAAATATCACATGCATTGTCCGTGCGTTATATGGGTCTAAGTCACTGGTATAATAAAATAAAGGAATAAACATCTTTTTTATTCTGTCCTATTTTCACTTTAATTAACATTTTCATTCCAACTCTACAAAATACATTCCAATCAACCAAACCAAATGTTGTTGAAAAACTAATTATAGAATGCTTTCCACTTAAGATATCTCACTCAAAAGGGATTTTGTGTATAGAATTCTAAGACAAGCACTTAGATCTTTTAAAACCAATTGCTCTCGAATATACGATTCAAAACGATTATACTATTATTTGTAACTAATGTTTTAGACCCAGCAATGCATGAACAACGCACAAAATAAAAAAAATTAACAGATATAACTGTGATTATAAAATTTAATTTGATTGAATAATTAATTTATAAAAATAATTTAATTTAATATAAAACTAACAAAATAACTAATAAATATAATATTTAGTATACAATTTTATTACAATTTTAATACCCCTATAAATAAGTTATAATATGAAAGGTAATTAAAAAAAAGAATAATAAAATAAATTCTTCATACTTCATGTTAAAAGAAGTTCAAATTTTTAAAGAAATATCAAACATGAAAAATTTAGTCTATTATTCTTTTTATTTTTATTACCTTTTATATTATATTTTATCTGTAGTGTTATTAAAGTTGTAATGAAATTATATACTAAATTTTATACTATTAGTTATTTTATTAGTTTTATATCAAATTATATAATTTTTATAATCTAATTATTCAATTAAATTAATTTTTATAATTACAATTATATTTATTAAAAAAATTATATCTCGTGCATTGTCCGTACGTTAGAGGGTCTAAGACAGTAGGTATAGTTAAGAAACGAACAATGATGAAGATACTAATTTCGTAACATTAGATAATTAGGTCCTGTATCAGATACGAAAGCTGAGCAACATTTAATTGTGTCTGCTTAACAAATCGATGCAAATTGAATATAGGTGCCATTAAAATATATAAAACATAAAACAAAGAATTAATATATTGTGGATAGAAGCAGCAAGTAACCAAGACACGTATCGAATATGTGGATGTATCGAATGGATTAATTATTTGTAAAAATAGCTTCTTTAGATAAAAGTTGTTCTAGGTTTATTCGAAGACACCTGAGCACATAGGCGAATTCTATGGTGCATTTCACTGGTTAAGAAGTATGGTGTATCTTATAATCTGATGGTGAGATTATGAGGTGTATCAATATATTAATCATCTATGATGTATTATAATAATATCTAATTTTAAAAAAATTTAAAAATATAATTAAATATATTTTAAAAATTAATTATCAGACAGTGTAAAATTATATTGATAGTATAAAATAATTTTATACTTCAGTATAATCAAAAAATTTTATGAGTATAATTTTACTTTGTCAATATAATTTTACACTGACTGTCAGTGCAATTTTACATTATTAGTGTATAAAAATTAATTTTTAAAAATCATAAAAATTTTATCAGTATAATTTTACTCTATCAATATAATTTTATATTGTCTATCAGTGTAATATTATACTGATAGTATAAAATTATTTTATATTATCAGTATAATTTTATACTATCAGTGTATAAAAATTAATTTTTGAAATATATTTAATCATATTTTTTAATTTTTTAAAATTAATATATTATTATAATACATCATAGGTGATTGGTATATCGATACACCTCACAAATCTCTACCATCCGATGCACTACAGTCACAAGATGCACTAAGCAACTTGGACTGCGAAGCGCATAGAAGTCGGAGCCGCTCACACATAACCCCACACTTAAAACTAAACATTGCCCCAAATGTTACAGAGTAAAAACATAAGAATAGTCCCCTATCACACAAGAATGGATTGGGTCGCACAACTCTCTTTACCGGCACAAAATCATCATGAAATTGTGGTTAGGGAGTTGCAATTCTACTTACAAAATAATGACATTGTGAGCCAAAATCAAATGACTTTTTAAACCAATTGATAGTGAAAATTTGAGAGAGAAAAGCTAAAAATACTAGAAAGAAAATTAAAGGAAATCAAAATTTTTCTAATGCACGCTAACAAATAAGAAAACAAAATAACAGTGAAACTTGAGTTGCTTCCTAAAAGCACATGATTTATGTTCATCGGCCTAACTTTTCCTTTGATCACTTAGGATATTGCAAATGTGGAGGGAGTGACTTATGTTCAAGTGTAGATGGCTCTTCAATGGACAATTTTTGTTGCCCTTAATGTTCTAGTTGGCCTCTCCAATGGCTCAATTTGATGTTTAGACCGTGAAACGTGTAGCATTGCATTGAGCCAATTAACACAACCGACAACTGCATCTTTATCTTCTCCCTCAACTACAGAGGTCAAGGCAACTTCCAAATGATCAATTGAATAACTCTTAACAATGCATCACCTATAACACTATCCACAACACTAACCGCAAAACATTTATCAGAATCATTAGGAAATTTCATAGCCTTAAAAAGACTAAATGTTACCTCATGGTCTTGGACCCTTGTAGTGAGTTCTCCTTTTTGGACATCATTGAGAGTTCTACCTGTTAAGAAACTGAAAAACCTAGTTTGGGAAAAGGGAAAGTAACCAAGAAAGTGAGAGAAAGTAAAATGACTATGAGAAAAATGAACAATTAGTTATCTATTAATAGGTACCATACACAATTTATAGGATCTAAAGATTGGGCCCCAAGTCACTCTGCGGCTATAGTAATCAATTACAACAACCAACTAATCACAATTATCTAACTAACTAATTTGGCTAAATAATCACATCTCATAAGTTAGTTACAGAGGGTGAAGTTATGTTCTAGTGTGGTGATCTTCAGTAGCTGCAGGTGGAGTGTCTTCATATTTGGATTGGGCCAATGAAGATTGGGCTTTCACCCCCCCCTCCCGGGCAAGTTGGAGAATGAATGTCAATTATTCCCAGCTTCGAGGTGATGGAGAGAAAGGGTGATGGGCTCAGCAATTTGCTGAAGATGTCAACTAGCTGAAGCTTGGTGGAGATGGAAAGAAGATGAATAAGACTAAAACTCAGTTTTTCTCAGACAATGTGGCAGTCCAACTCAATATGTTTGGTGCGCTCATGGAAGGAGGGGTTGTGGGCAAGTTAAATAGCAAACTGGTTGTCACAATAAAGGGAGAATGGATGAGTGTGGAGAAGCTACAGGTCAGCCAATAGATACTGCAGCTACTGCAGTTCACAAACAGTAGCAGCCAAAGCTCGATATTCCGCTTTTGAGGAGGACGGGAGATGGTGGTTTGCTTCTTAGACTTCCATGATATGAGTGAGTCACCAAGATATATGGAGAAACCCGTGATGGATCGTCTAGTGTTAGTGTAGCCTGCCCAATCACTGTCACTGAAGGCTTTGACAATAAGATCAATAGCAGCAGGGAAGTAAAGGCCTATGCTGGGGGAGCTTTTGAGATACCGAAGCACATAGTAAGCAGCCTGCAAGTGGAGCTCAATTAGGGCAAACATAAACTGATTGAGTTGTTGGACAGAAAAGGCAATATCAGGATGGGCGGTGGTTAGGTAAAGTAACCGACCCACCAAACGCTTGTAAGAGGAAATATCCGTCAGTGGCTAGCCTTTGTCCTTTGACAACTTGGAAGAGTAGTCCATTGGAATCTGGGCAGGTATGGAGGCGAGAAAACCAGCATTAGACAAGAGCTCAAGGGTGTATTTTCACTAGTTCAGAACAATTCCTTTTGAGGATCTTGCCACCTCCAAGCCCAAGAAATATTTGAGTTCACCAATGTCCTTGATATGGAACCTAGAGTGAAGAAATTGCCTGACACCCTGTATTTCTTCTAAGCTATTGCTAGTGAACACAACATGATCAACATAGACTAGTAGTACAGTAAAAGAGCTTTCAATTCTATTGAGGAAGAGTGTATGGTCAGCAAAGGATTAGGAATACCCAATGGAATTCAAGGCATGAGAAAGAGTGGCAAAGCACTACCTGCTGGCTTGGCGTAAGCCGTAGAGAGATTTCTGCAAATGGTAGACCTGATTTGCTCCGATTGTGGGGAAACCAAGAGGGAGACACATGTAGACTTCTTCGTCAAGAGTTCCATGGAGGAACACATTGTCTACATCAAGCTAGTGGAGGTGCCACTATTTGGCAGAGGCAAGTGCCAGGATGGTCCTCAAGGTTGTCATCTTTGCCACAAGGGAGAATGTGTCAAAGAAATCTACTTCCTCAACTTAGGTGAAGCCCTTGGCAACTAGCTGAGCCTTGTAACGATTAATGCTCCCATCTGGTTTGTATTTGACGTGATATACCCACTTGCAACTGATGAGGGTCTTGCCAGGAGGTAAATCAACCAAGGTTCAAGTCTGGTTTCTCTGCAAAGCGTCAATCTCTGCCTGCATTGATAGCCTAATTATAAGTCTTAGGTTCTAAATGACAGGTTATATTCATGGCAAAGAGTATTTGGGAGACAAGGAATTATAAGAAAGAACTGAGTGAAGAGGATACTTGATACCTAATTCACAGAGTGGACGAGAACTGATGAGCTTAGATGAAATCAGATTCACATGATAGTCTCAAAGATATTGAGGGAGTCTCCAGTCCTAGTGGAGTGATGAGTGGGCTGTAAGGAAGCTTGGTTAGTATCATGTGGCTCTATAACAGGGTCGGGAATGGGTGGATCTGCAAAAGCAGCAGGTTATGGACGAGCCAAGGGGCTGTAATCCATAGGTGTATGGGTGATAAGCATGGGAAAAGGTTGTGGAGGAGGGTCAAGGTTGTGGCTGGCTTGGTGAAACGGCAAATGAAGCTCATAAAAGCGGACGTCTCGAGAAATGAAAACTTCTCGAGAAGCAAGATCAAACAGTACATATCCTTTTATACCAAATTTATGCCCCAAATAAATGCATTTACAAGCCCTAGGGTGTAATTTAGTGCGATGACGATTTAAAGTAGATGCAAAACAAAGAGAACCAAAAACTTTGATGTGAGTGAAAGTTGGGCTTTTGCTATGCAGAACCTCATAGGGACTGAGGGTTTTTAGAACTTTTGTTGGTAAACGATTTATTAAGAAGGCAAAGTGAATGATAGCATATGACCAAAAACATTTGGGGAGATTTGCATTAAAATGTAGAGCACATGTAGTGCCAAGTAAGTGTTGATGTTTCCTTTCCACAACTGTGTTTTGCTGCGGGGTTTCGACACATAAAGTTTGGTGTACAATGCCATTTGTGGCATAAAATCAGTTAAGTGAAAATTTCGGACCATTATTTGTCTAAATGGTTTTGATAGTAGCATTGAACTGATTTTTAATAAGTGCAAAAAATTTTTGAAAGAGTGAAGGTGCTTTAGACTTATTTTTCATTAGGTATAACTAAGTGTGGCATGAATAATCATCTACAATTGAGAGAAAATAGTGGTGCCCGTGAATGGATGCAACAGATAAAGGACCCCATATATCAGCATGTATTAACTCAAATGCAAGTGAACTTTTGCTAATGCTTAAAGGAAAGGGTAATTTCTTTTGCTTCACAAAGTGACAAACATCACAAAGGTGCTCTTTATTGATGGTCATAAAGGGATTTTGTACATGTAACTATTCAAGCTTATAAGGAGAAGGGTGACCTAATCGGTAATGCCATAAACTTGAGCTATCCTTATTTGTAGGGGAAACAAAAAATATAGAGGAATTGAAGTAAACAATAGGACTTCGAGAGCTCGAAGACTTCAATATGTGCAATCCAGCTTGCACTTTAGCAACACAAATCGTCCTCATGGCTCTGGAATCCTGTATCAGACAAGAAACTTGGGAAAAGGTTAGACGGCATTGGAGTAGAGAAAGTAGTTTAGTAACAGAGATGATATTGAAATTGAAGCTAGGCAAATAAAGTGCAAGAACTAAGTCAGGTGAGAAAGTGACAGTGCCAGAAGTGTGTGCAGTGATGTGATGACCATTTGGTAACTAAACATTAACAGGTTTTATATGTTTATGAGATGAAAAAAAAAATTAAGGATGAGCATATGTGATCAGTGGCACCAGTATCGATGATCCATATGCAAGAAGGTAGGTTACCATTGCTGGTAGACACAGAAGAATGGTTCACAGAGGTACAATTAACCAATTTGGATGAATCTTGAAGGCTGTCTTTGCTTTAATTTGGCAAGAAAGCAAGCAAACTTTGATATTGCTCTGTAGTGAATCCAAAATGAGGCTCCTGAGTGACTTCCTGCACTGACTGAACCTCCTCAGTTGAAGAATCATTTGCCACCATGTTTACTCTTTGGCTTGAGTATGAAGAATTTCGGAACTTGAAGCCTAGAGGAAAGTCATGTTTCTTGTAGCAAGTATCGATGGTGTGGCTTGTTTTGCCACAGTGAGTGCATACTTTCTTCCCTCCAGATCTCTAAGGTGGAGGTCTCCCTAATGTGCCACCTTGAACAACATTTACAAGAACTCCAGGTGCGACAATAGCAAAGGCATCGTTGAATTGGTGTTCTTACTAAATCATAAGGGAGAAAATCGTGCTTAGACTGGGAAGGGTTGGCATTAACATCAGCTAAAACCGCACATCATAGTATTGTTCGTTGAGACCTTTCAAGAACCAAATCACATGTTCGGTGTTCCTCTGATTCTTTATCTTCACAAGAGCTTCACAAACACAATTCGCGCCATAGGTGCAGACAAGAATCAGATTAAGAACATCAAATTCATCTAACATAGCTCTCAAACTAGTGAAATAAGATGAGACAGAGAGATTTCCTTGCCTGCATCAGAAGATTTCCTCTTGTATTTCAGAGATCCGAAAGAGATCGGACTGAGATAGGCGTTCTTACAACTCAAGCCAAAGCGTTCTTACAGAATCAATGAAGATGAAGCTCTGAGTAATCGATGGCTCCATCGCTCGCGTCAATCACGCTAGAACAAGAGTGTTACATTGCTTCCAATTAGGTGAGATTGCATCATCACCATCGGGTTCCATGATGCTACCATCAACAAATTCGAGTTTGTTCTTGGTGAGCAAACTCATCTTCATCGATCTCTGCCATTGATGAAAGTTTGATTCTGAGAGCAATTGTGAGATAGGAAGAAGCGATGGACTCTCTTTCGGGTGAATGTAGAATGGACCAATGGGATCTTATGCCTCCTCGAGAGTGTAGACACACGGTTGAACAGGAATCATTATGGATCACTGATACCATAAGAAACTGAAAAACCTAGTTTGGGGAAAGGGAAAGTAACTAAGAAAGTGAGAGAAAGTAACTTAGAGAAAGTAAAATGACTGTGAGAAAAATGAACTATTAGTTATCTATTAACAGGTACTATACACAATTTATAGGATCCAAAGATTGGGCCCCAAGTCACTCTAATGGCTACAGTAATTAGTTACAGCAATCCAACTAATCATAATTATCTAACTAACTAATTTGGCAAAATAATCATGTGCTCATAAGTTAGTTATAGAGGGTGAAGTTATGCTCTAGTATGGTGATCTTCAATAGCTGCAGGTGGAGTGTCTTCATATTTGGATTGGGCCAATGAAGATTAGGCTTTCACCTGTGTTTAAGAATAGTCTCTCAAATATGACCAAATTTTATGTATTATAAAATGAGTTTGTTGAACTTGACAAGCATCTCCTCAACAATCTTTCAAGGATAGGTATAAGAACAATCTACCAATTGTAAGGTGACTGTAGTGGGCTTGACTTCCCCCCAAACCCAATTTCTCATATATGAAAAGAAGCATAAGATATACACTACCCCAAGATCACACAGTGCTCATCCAAAAATTTATTCTCAATAGTGCATGGTATATCTACCTAGATCCTTGAGTTCAGGAGAAAGCTTCTTTTGCAATACAAAAACTACACTTCTCACCCAGCTTCCTCTATCTAGACATAATATATTTCATGAACTTCACACGTAGTCAAGTATTTGCTCCAAAGCTTCAACAAAGAATATGTTGACATGGAGCTTTATAAACACCTCAAGGAATTTCTGAAATTTTTGTTCGATTTATGCTTCTGAATATGCTCTGGAAATGGTGGAGGTGGGGTGGACAGTGCCTTTTCTTCTTCTTTGATCTCCTTATTCTGGATTTGATCCTTTTGCTTCTTTGTAGCTTCCTATGTAATGGTTAGTCCTTTCACTTCTTTTCTACCACTAAGAGTTTCTAGCTTGCACCATTTAATTGTGCCTGCTCTTGGATTGTTTTGGTGTCACTAGGGAGTTGTCCTTAAGCTAGTACCTTGAGTGCACTAGTCATCTAGCCTAGCTAACTCTCCATAGTTCTAATTGAAGTTGAATGGCTTTGAAAAAGAGCATCATTTTTTGCCATGTATTATAGGATGACCTCTTAACATAAAGGTTTTTTCTCTCGTGTTGATGCTCTTGCTTGATATTGAACACAGGTTGAGCTATTTTAGTAGCTTGAGGTCTTGAGCATTGCTCTAGGAGAAATTGAGGGGATTCCTCTAGCTTGGATTATAAGTCTTGGCACATGGGTTATTCTACG
Organism: Pterocarpus macrocarpus; assembly: GCA_031439585.1. Classification (NCBI taxonomy): domain Eukaryota; kingdom Viridiplantae; phylum Streptophyta; class Magnoliopsida; order Fabales; family Fabaceae; genus Pterocarpus; species Pterocarpus macrocarpus. The sequence continues at coordinate 12,207,204 of CM062516.1, read as the reverse complement.
GTCTTTGTTCAATCACAACATAATTCAAATTACAGTGCCAAGAGGACAAAAAGACTTTGAGCAGGATGGACCTCCAAGGTATCAATTTTTTTGGTTAAAGTAGCTATCTAAGCAATTAAAGCAGTAATAGCACCCACTTCAAATGCACTTCCTGCTTTCTTCAAGGTGAATCTCTTATGTGGCCATTAGTAATTATTTAAGGCCATCTTCTCTAAAAAATCATATATATCAATATATTTTTCCATCAAGGTTCTGCATGCTACTGTGTCAATTGTGGTTTTGATGTTACCTAACAGCCCATTATAATATGCTTGTGCTTGCAACCATTTAGGTAGCCCATGATGGAGGCACTTGTATAGTAGCTTCTTGAATCATTCCCAAGTCTCTTATATTGATTTGAGGTCACATTACACAAAAGAAGTCGTGTCATTCTCCATCTTTGCAGTCTTAATAGAAGGGAAATTTTTTACTAAGAATTTATGTGCCTAATCATCCCATATAGTTATCAAAGAGGATGGTAGTGAATTTAACTAGTTGTTAGCCTTATCTCTATGGCTTTGTTTAGGAGTCAAGAGGGAAAAGAAATGGAAGACATTGAAAGGGAAGGAAGGGTAGGCGAAGGAAGAGGTTTGGAGGGTTTGCTTTCCCTTTTTTTGGGCATAGGAAAGATAGATAAAAGAAATGAAAGATTTTGTGATGTATTTTTACATTTTAACCCTTCGCAGAAATACTTAATTACTTTTTTTTAAGGAATTAATTGTTTTAGTTAAAAATACATGTTTTTGTATTTTAAAAAATATTTCTCTATCTAAAATTTTTCCTCTCTCTCTCTCTCTCTCTCCCTCTATGTAGGGCCGTCAAAATAGGACAAACCCATTGGTACCGCTCATTTACCCATAAAAAATGAGTGGACTGGCTTAAAACATCTTAATCCGTTTAGATTAACTAATTTCTAGCTCAGATTGTTTAGATGGCAAGTTAAACGAGCCAACCGAGTAGGCCAATTGGCTGGCCCATTTACCCTTTTTTTTTTTTTAAGAAATGGCAAATGGGGCTGCTGCTTTCCATGTCCAAGAAAGTATGAAAGGGGTCTCTTGCTTGGGCAGTTGGGCTTTTATTATTTTGCAACTTAATAACAACAAATCAAAAAATTAAATCACAAAACAAAATTTAGAAAGGAAAAAATAAATCTAGAAAATTGGAAGTTTCTTGTGGTGAGAACACTAACTTTACTCTAGACAATAGGCATTTCTCTTTCTCCATTGTTGACCTGAGCTTAGGAGTGAATGAACACTAGACACTTCTTCTTCTTCTCTATTTCCAGCCATTGGAGAAAACAAAGGCCGCTACCACTACAAATCAAACCACCGTCACAACTGTGTTTCTCCCTTATCCTCTCTACTCACGTCACCACTCACCAGGACCATAGAAGCATGGTCCGCTACTACGCGTGAGGGGCCACGAGCACAGTACCAGCAAGACCTCACCATGTTTTCCTCACCAACAACCATGATTTTTTTGTCATTCATGATTCAAGAATATGTTTTTGCCTTCTCTCCTCACCAAAATCTATTAAACTATAAAATTTTAACTCAAACATAATTTTAAAAACTATACACTAATCCTTGGAATAGCCTAAACTTTCCTAATGACAACAAAAATAAAGAAAACAAAGATATTACAGGTTAATCAAGGTCTTGACGTGACCAAATGGCACATAATAATCCCTGGCAACAATGCTAAAATTTGATGTGAGTACCAGGCTAGATCAAGTTATATAAAACAATGTCTATAGCTACTTGCAATATAAGGTACAAATCGAGTTGTTTCTTAAGGAGCAAGGTAAAATTTGATCAAATTGGCAACAAAATAAGGGTTTTGAGTTTCCAAGAATAAAAATGAACATGTAAAAATAGAAGAAATCATAATTTAAAATAGTTAATTTTAGAAATTACAATCAACTCATCATTGACCACTAAACCTACATCATATCTTTAGTAATGAGGTTAATTTGAAGTAAACTGAGCTATTTGCATATAATTTTGCATTAACTCCTATATAATCATCTGGAATTCAACTAGCAAATGTATCCAAGAGATTGCAATCCATTGAGACCTATGTTAGCTTGGAGAACAGAAATACAATTAAGTAATTAACCTAATCACAAATCTACAACTCAATCTCTCAATCTTATGTAATAAAATCCAAATCAATTGTACAAATGATCATAATTCCATCACAAACCACAACCAAGAAAAGAGGATCAATTGATTCATACACAATTAAATATCTCCATTCATTCATTTCAAGATCAAAAAATGAGGACAAGAGAATAAGAGAAATATCAATAACAATTCAAATCCATAAAGCACAAGATCTCAAAGTTAAATCATAATTTCATCTAGGTCTTTGAAGTGACTTCAAAGCCTTAGGAATCCACAAAATATAGAGCAAGTTGTCAAGGAGGGGAAAGGGAAAGAGAAGAAAGTAAAGAGGAAAAATTACTCCTAACATCTCAAAATATTGAAAATGAGAATTGTTTTTTAGAGTTCATGGTTCTATTTTTTATAACCATCACCAAATATGGGAAAACCCTACCTAGAGTTAATCCTCTGCCACTAAACTTCAATTGTGCTCCTTATTTCTCATTCAAAATGTTTAATATTTGCATCAAGTTTTATGTGTGCATGTTTGGAATAATAAATAATACAATAATTTGTAATTATTTGCATTGCATTGACTCTCCTTACCAATCTCTGAAGCAAAGGAGTCTAACATTTCAATCATTACAAGACATATTAATTTATGAGAGTTATGTAAGTCATTCTTCTATGCATAACAACATATTTACTTTAAAAATACAATAAACTTCGGCAATAAGCATGAACACAACAAAGAAAAGCACATCTATCACTACAAATAATTATAATTGGTGGAATGCAACTAATAAGATTCATTCAAAGTAATCATTCATCAGTCGAGCAAAGGAGTATGCATATGCAAGAAGACTTAATTGGGCTCAAGGAGTAGTTCCTTCTGATTGAAGAGCTTGAATTTTTCTTGCAACCCTCCTACACATAACAAGCTTTCCTTTCCTTAAGTAACAAAAATCACGCGAAAAGAATAGTTGCATCCACGAAATGAGAGTGGAGTATGCATTTTTTAGTGAATTTAGAAATATTTGGAAATAAAATAATACATGTGAATTGTTGCACCAGGGGCCATTGTGTTCGATGCTAAAGCATGGGTATTTTGTATCCATTGAGCGAAGATGGGTTGTAATTGTATAGCACTATTTGAAAACATATCTTGGGGGTGCCCTAAAGCACTCATGGTATCATTATGAATATACAAACCAAAGCTATGAAAGTCTAAAAAAATACATAAATAGTTGAGATGTGATATAATAGCATCATGATGCCTAAGGACACGATTTAATAGATCTTTATATCGAGTAGTTAGATCATAGTCTCTTACCATTAAAATGGTTGCATGCGCAGCAACACCAACTATGAGAAATCCATCAATCCACATGTGATGTGTGAACAGTGATAGTTGTGTCCTATAATCAGTAGCTAGGTATGGGTAAAAAGGCATAGAATACGTATGGTGAGCTATGACAATGGTTAAAGCGCTTAACATAGCTAAGTGAATAGATAAGTGAGCATGCCATAAAGTCGTTAGGCTCTCATATAGACCCTATGACCCTGGCCTGTAAATGGACCTTTATGGGCCTCTAAGATCTCTTTTATACCATAAAGAATCCTCTAGTTGGTCCTATACATGTGAACAACTATTAGAAAAAGAATTGCAATAGCTAAATGATGGTACACAATATCAGTCAACCATAAAATGCTAATTTCTATATCTAATCCTCCATGAAAGTAAGAAATTTCACGTATTTTGACCAATTCATGATGAAAAATGGAGTTGCTCCCTCGGCAAAACTAGGATAATGTTGAACCAAAAGATCCTGATTCAAGATAAATTCATGAGGAAGTGGGATCTCTTTTGGATCTACTCTAGCATTTAGAAATTGGTTAATTGGTAAAGATATGTATACTTGATGCCCGGCCCAAGAAAGAGATCCAAGTCCTAGTAATCCTGCCAAATGGTGATTTAACATATATTTTACATCTTGGAACCAAGCCAAATTTGGAGCAACTTTGAAATAATGAAACCAACCAACAAAAAGCATTAAGGCTACAAAGACTAATACACCAATTGTGATATAATAAAGTTGTAATTCACTAGTTATCCCAGATGCTCGCCAAATCTGGGAAAAAAAACGAAAGGTTATTTGTATTTCTCGGAAATCTCCGCCTACATCACCATTCAATATTTCTTGGCCCACTATTGGCCAAACCACTTGAGCATTAGGTCCAATGTGAGTTAGATCGCTTAGCCATGCTTCATGATTGGAAAAACGAGCACCATGGAAATACATGCCACTTAGCTAAAGAAAGATGATAGAGAGTTGGCCGAAATGGGCACTAAATACTTTTCGGGAAATCTCCTCCAAAGCACTAGTATGGCTATCAAAATGAGGTCCCTTAGTTATTGTTCTTGACAAATGATCGGGTTTTGCCTATTCTTCGAAAGAAGTTTTTATGGGATCCCTATCCACCAAAATTTTTGCTTCTAGTTTTGGCAAATGAATAATCATTGAGTCCCCTCCTTCCGGACAACACATACCACTACTAGAAATGTGTTAATTACCAACGGATTTACCGATTGAAAAGTCAACAAATCTATCAATAAACATTTTACCGACAGAATTACCGATGCAAAGAATATGTTGGTAAGATATGCGTCGATAATTAAAAAATGAATATTACCGATGAAAAAGCATATCCATCAATAATATATGTAATTATACCAACAAAAAAAATTTGTCATTATAATTAAAAAAGCGTCGATAACAATAACGTCAAAAACTGCCACTAATGAAATTGAACGAACGAATATGGTTTACAATTATCGACGGATATTCCGTCGGTAATTTTAAATCATTTTTAGATATTAATAATATTACCAAGTACTATTCGTCAGTAGTATAAAAATAATATTTTAATGTATATAATTACTGACAAAAATTCTGTAGGCAAATAAAGGTTTTTTTTTATTTTTTTTATATTGTTAAAATTTGAAATTAATATTCAATATTTCAAATTATTGTTTTAATTGTTCACAAATCCATATAAATAAACATATAATAAAATATAAAAATATACATTGTTAATTAAAATAAAAATTGTCAATAATAACAGAAGAAATAGAATAAAAAATATACATTGTTAATTAAAATAAAAATTATCAACAACAGAAGAAATAAATTAAAACTATCACAGTATAATTCTAAAAATAGAAAAAAAATACTAAAAACTACGAATATTGAATGTGGATGATGACCAGATAGGGTGGAAGTAGTAGCAGTGGTTGGAGTGGTTGATGCGGGCATAGTGGAGGTGATGAGTGGAGCACAAGTGCAAAGGTGCTTCCTCGATCCACCCCTGCCCTGCCTCATCCGGAGCTAGATCCTCGTCCTGCTATAAGTGATCTGTATAACATGTGTATAAATCAATAAATGCATTCAACACATATAAGATGTATATAACTATAAATGCAAAGAATTAAATTATAACATCAAAATATACATGCAAAAAATTGAAAACGTAAGACATATTTTAACTAAATAAAGACACAACACACTTGGTATCTCGTTATTCAGAAAGTTGAGGACTATCTTCATCACTCTTGGTTTCAACATCATCAACAAATTCCTCATCCTCATCCTCGATGCTGGCCTCCTTCTCATTAGCCTGACGCATTGATTGTTATCTCAAGAGTTCAATTATGTCAACTTCCCTTGAGATGGAACATAGATCAGAGGAGATATCAGTATCAACAACAACCTTGGAAGGACTTGAATCATTGATTTGGTAAGCTTGTTCTGGTACTTTTTCACGCTCTACTCTACCCCTTTATTTGCATTTTATTACCACCTTCTAGTTAGATTTTCATCTTCCAGGATATGGCAAGTAATAAACTTGTCTTGCATTTTTGAGCGATGATAAATGGATCAAATTTTCCATATCTTTTAGTGTAGTTAATCTCAATTATTTTGTAGTAATTATGTTTACGTGTTCCCCTGGGACATGTTGGATTACACCATTCACAAGCAAATAGAAAAACCTTTTTAAGAGGTTCACCAGAGTACTCTAACTCAAGTATTTCATTAACTACTCCATGCCAATCACTTTCTCTATCTCTAATATCTCCCTTAACACAAACCCTAGTATTGTTAGTTTTCTTCCCCCTTCCCCATTCAATTGTATAAAATTTGTAACCATTGACATGGTACATTGGCCAAGTCATAGTTCTGGTTTTTAGACCCCAAGCTAAATTGTATAAGTAAGGATTCGTTACACCATTACTCTGATCATGCACCTAAGTATAAAGATTGGAATATCAATAACATAATAATACTAAAACAAAAATACGAACAACAAAATAGAATCACTTTGTCACATACAAATTATTTGAACCATTTGGGAAACTGTTCAAGGGATTGTTGACCGTATAGTTGTTCAAAATACATGCAAATATTAGAGAAAGTATAAGAGAATACAAGTTGTCGCAATTTACCATTATATAGGATTTAAGGAATTATAGAACAAAGAATATAATAAAATTGTTTATTAGTTTCCTTCTAAATGACTCCACTTCATCACAGTTTAGTAATATATGTAAATGTGCAAATTTCCATTCACTCCTAGTCAACCATCGATCTTTGCATCATCCAATAGCATGACCAGGTTGGTTGAATATTGACAAGGTTGGTTTGATTTACCTTTTATCACCATCGTCATTTCGACTAACTTTGGTTCTTCTAGATTGGACATGCGGCTCAAAGTAGTAGAAGCAAAAGTTAAATGTCTCCTTCAAAATGTATGCTTGATATATGGATCCCTCTATTTTAGCTCTGTTCTTTACCATTCTTTTGAACCCTTCTTATTTCCCACTCAAACGAGTACATCCACCTATATTGGACAAGTCCACATACCTATGCTTCATCGGCCAAGTGTGCAAGCAAGTGCTCCACTGAGTCAAAAAATCCAAGAGGAAAAATGCTTTCAAACTTACAAAGAATAGTGGGAATGTTCTTCTCCATCACCAAAAGATCATCAACCTTAAGAGTGGATGAACACAAATTTCTGAAATTCTTACTTAACTCAATTAACAGCCTCCAAACATGATCAGATAGTTCTCTCAATGCAATAGCAGCAAACACTCCATAAATACATGACAGTCATGACTTTTCATGCCAAAAAACTTTCCTTATGCAACATTCATACACCTACCCAAGTTTAAGGCATAACCATTTAGCATTTTAACTCTTGCACCCACTTACACACATTTTGTCTCTGCATAGAGGTCAATGTATAACTAACTTAGGGTTACACCAATGACCATCTCTTAAAGGTTGTAAATTTAACTCAGGGCATCCACAATCCTTCTTTAAATCCATCTTTGCTTTCTTATTATCTTTAGTTTGATCACTATTCATCACAATGTATATAATATTATCAAATATGTTCTTCTCAATATGCATCATATCTAAACAATGACGGACTAAGTGATTCTTCCAATAGAGTAGTTCCCAGGATATACTTTATTTGGTCCAATTGTGTTATACTCTATAGCCATGCAATCTAACGGATTTCCCAACTTTTGTAATATTTGGCAGTTGCCTAACCCTATCCCAATTTTGCTGACAGGTAAGTCTAACAGGAACATCCTTACTTTCTATGGTGTTCTTTCTAAATCCACATCTACTACTCCTATAAGTATGATCAATGTCCGATAACCTTATATGATAGTCAAACCAAGAATTCTTTCTGCCATACTTCAAAGTGAACACTTTTGTATCCTCCATACATATTGGACACTCCAATTTCCCCTGCGTCATCCATCCAGAAAACATCCCATAAGTTGGAAAATCATTGATGGTCAACATCAATGCTAACTTTAACCTAAAATTCTATTTGCTTGAGATGTCATAAGTCAAAACACTATCACACCATAACTCCATTCAATTCATCAATTAAAGATTGGAGATAGACATCAATCTTGGCCTTCGGATTATTGGGACTAGGGTTATGCAAGTTAAGAACAAGTAAGGATCTTTTATGCACATTCAAGCAGAAGATTGTAAGGAGTAACAATCATAGGCCAAGAATATGGTTTACTAAATTGATTGTTATGAGTAAATCCATCGACACATAGCCCTAACCTGATATTGTGCGGATCATATGCAAAATCAAGATAGGTTCGATCAAAATGATACCAAGCTTCACTATGAGAAGGATGTGTCATTATGTTATCACTCCTTCGGTTCTTAAAGTACCACCTCATGTATGGTTTTGAACTCATTGATACATACAACCTTTTAAGTCTAAGGATTACGGACAGATAGAGCAATCTTTTATGTTGAACATCTTTATACGTCACACTTGCCCCTCTCTTCGGGTGACACCTAGGCTCTACACAGAATTTACAATAAGTTGTGGTAGCATCATCTTTGTAATAGAGCATACACCCATTCAAACAATAATCAATATTCACTTCATGCAACCCAAACTTAGAAACTAACATTTTGGCTTGGTAAAAATCCTTTGGGATAGTTTCTGGTTGTGGACCAATCTCATTCATCAATGAAGCCCACTGATCAAAGGAACTTTGCCTTTAATTCGCCTCTGACTTTTTACACAACATTCTTACCGTAAAAAACAACTCTGAATGCACACACCCTTCCCATAAAGGCTTATTCACTGCCTCTAACAAACTATAAAATCTCTTATCATTCGAATTGGGAACCTCTTCTGAAGGTTTAGAATACATTCCAAACTTCATCGGTTTGACTTTTTTTTACCGATGGATAATCAGTCGGTAATACCGATGAACATAATCCGTCGGTTTTTAACGAATTTCTAGTAGTGTGCAAAGAGACCTGCCAATATAATACATATATAGTGAAATTATGAGATATGTTTATATAGAGTTTATTTTTCTTCTATCTCCCACCTATCTATTCTATATTTTCTTTAATCTATTCTCTTTAGTTATTCACTAGAACAATTATGATCTGAAAGTAAAGCTAGGGCAAGTGTTCGAATCTATTTTTGAATCTATTATGACATAGGAGAAAGGCAATCAACGGACATTTTTGAATCTTCTAAAATTATTTTGGGACTTTGAATTGAACTTCAATAATTTTTGTGTGCAGCGTAGAGGATTTGATTTAAATTAGAAATTCCTAGATGGAACTAATTTCATTTTTGGTCTTAAATAGAAGATATTATTATGCACTCCATTTCCAATCAGGTGAGCACTCATTAGCATTGCTAGAGGACATATTGGTATTTTTATTTAGTTTTTGAGGTTCTATTTTTTTTAGTTTAAATTTTAGTTTGAATTGCAGAAAAAAGAAGAGATTCTCTAATATATCCACATATCATTTATCCATATGAAATACTAGACGAAATAAAATAATTTTAGAAGGGATATAATGAAATTTTTTTGATTGGCTATTCCTATAGCCTATAGAAATTAGAAATGATCCGACTGATGGAGACAACAATTAATTACAACAAATTGTTGAAAAGATAGTATAAAAATTTTAAAGTTTAAACTTTTAATTGAGAAAAAATTAGGAAAGTTGAAATATTTTAGGGGAAAATAATTAGAGATAATAATAATTAATTGAATATCATGGATAATAGTATTTAATTAAAATTTGATGATAATTAATGGTGTGTTTGGTTGAGGTTTTTTTTGACAAAAAGTTACTTTTTTTATTAAAAAATTAATTTTTATATATTTTGATAATTTTTTAAAAAATAATCTAAATTTTAAAAAAATTTATTTTCTACTTTTTTTGTGGAAGTTGAAAATATTAATTTTTGAAAAAAAATTTAATTTTTAATATTTTTAATTATATATAAAATTTAAGTTTTATAATTATTTTTTTTAAAGTTAAAACAAATACATCTTAAATTAGTTAGTTAATTGTTGTTTTTAAAAAGATAATTAATTGTTTGCATTAATTATCATTGTTAATGTTAACAATGATTATGATGGTTAATTAAATATTATAATGATTAAAAGCCTATTTATAATTTATTGAGATGATATAAAGCCTTAAAATACTAATAAAAACCTATATAATATTTCAAATAAAGATGTAAATAAAAGTTACAATGACTATAATATATTTTTCTTAAATTTTGTGCAAATTTTTAAAAAATTCATGCCGCAACTGCTGCAGTCCGTACCAATATCCACGATCGCAACTACAATTTAAAACTTTGTGCAGGACTGCGAAGTGAATATTATCATGTCAGTAGAAACGACGTCCGAGAAGATTTTTCTTTCCAAATAATTCTTACCCTCAAATGCTGCATACTCGAACCCATATCCGCGGTTACGAAAATTCTCAAACAAAAATAAAGACACAGGCTGATCAACGCTTTTTTTTGTTTTCTTTGAACCGCACTCCAGAAAATTTTTTAAATTCAACAAAGGTGATGTTTCAAGTAGACTTAAGTGTCTATTTAGTTATACTTTTAGAAGGTTTTTTATTAATATAAGGATAAAAATATATAGTAATTAATATGTTTAGTATATAAAAATTATTTTTTAGAAGATCTTTTAAAATTTTAAAAATTTTTTTAAGAGAAGTATCCTTGAAATTAATTTTCATTCTAAAAAAAAGCCTTTTAAAAAATAATTTTACTATTATTCTCACATTAATAATCAAAAATAATTTTATTTTACTTTATCCAAATAAAATTTATTTTTTTAAACTTATTTTTAATATATTTAAATTAAATAAAAATTATTTTTTTAAAAATAATTTCTTTAAAAGATCTTCTTTTAAAAAATATTCTTTTAAAAGATCTTTTTTCAAAAATTAAATCTACTAGCTGACCCAAAGCACTATTTGCAGCTTCAGAAAATCGCCCAAGCAGAAAGTGCTGCAACTGGTTTGCCACCTATAGTAGTCTCTTGGAAACAGCAATCAGCAGATGAATCCTCATCAGTATCATAAGAAAACTGAACAATTTGATTACCATATAAAGTTTCTAACCGTTCTATCGTACGCATCATATACATCACGCATGAAGAACGTAAGTCTAGGGGTCAACATTCCGGGAAGGTCTGCATTGACACTGAAAGAGCTATCACAATTTGTCACTGAATGAACAAAACATTCAAGTGGATTCAACCCAGATAGAAAAGAGCTTTCAACCACAGCATATGGAATGTAAGACATTGAATGTTGCACTAGTTTAAGCACATTACCCTTGCTTCTAGCCTTAATCATGGCAAGGAAGGAATTGTCCTTACTTTTATATCTGTTAGCTAAACTTTGAATATTAATATTTTGAAAAACTTGTCTAAAAGCATCAACTGACCCTTGACTGAGAGCAGCAGATATTTAACTTTCATAATTCAGACGGACCACATCAGTCATAGCATTTTCGTTTCCTTGAACATTTCCCGCCAGAAAAATCACAATAGTAATCTACTAACAATTGTTTGAAATTACATGCCTGTTCTGCTTCTTGTAAGCCATAGGAGATTTCCTCTATCATATTTTTCCGTGCATAGGAGTCAGAAGCAAGGTACAAATCAGCGAGTGAAACTGTAAAATCTGTCATAGACAAGCACTCACCAAGGTTATTTTACAACGAATTAAATTTTCAATAATGAGTTATTATAGGAGATGCTTTTTTAGAATTTTCTCTTTAATATCACTTTACTATAAGGTTGAGAAAAAAGGAATTTGGAGGAAAATAAACATTTTTTTTTTCAGTTGTTCAATTTTTAGATAAAAATTAGAACCAAATATTCTTATAAAATGAATTGTGACTATTAATAATGAGTTTTTGTATGGAAGAATTATATAAAAGTTTTTCTTTCAAACTATGTTGCTAGAAGGATGAAGAAATGGGATAGATATAAAAATGAAAGGATTTTTTTTGGGTTGTTCTATTCTTACTTCAATATTTGAAGTTGATATCTTTATAAAATGAATTAACTTTTAATAATAAGTTGTTACTCTGAGTCCTTTTGAGGAATTTTGCTTTGAAAATTCTTTACTATGCTAAAGAAAAAAAATGGAGAGAGAAAATGAATTAATTTATTTTATTTGTTTAGTTCTCACTTACAAATTGAAGGTACATATTCTCATTAAATTTGTAACATCCCTGATTTTTGCCGCATTTATAACTTTGCATTACAAATTAAATAAATAATACTGTATAAATTCATTCAGGGATTAAACATATTAAAATTAAAATTAAAATTAAACTATTTATAAACCATGAATTTTAAATAAAGGCTAGCAGAAGAATTATTTACCAAAATACAGCAAATAAACATTAAAATGGAGTAATAAATTAAGATAATAGTAGATTAAATTACATAGTTAAAACTTGCTAGGGATAGAAATTTTATAAAATTATATTCTTGGTAAAAATATTTCAAAACATTAGAATTTCTTTCGGAACCTCTTAAAGTTCTGGAACTATTTAATTTAAGGATTTTGGGTATAATAAAGTATCCATGTCACGTCACAAAGTACCCGTGAGTGACATGAAGTAATAACTATCACTTTCAACATTTTTATTAAAAGTTTGGATCAAGTTACAAGCCTTGTCTCTAATCTAAAAGTTAGATTTCAAACACCCACTACTATTTAAAATATTCAAACATTCATTAAAACACAACTCTTTCCCTCTCTCATTCCCTCAAACTCATGATTTCTTCCTCCTCTCAAACCCTCTCCATTCCTTCTTCCTCCAACCTCACAAATCTCTCCAAAACTCCCTCAAGACCATAAGCTTTTCTCCTTCTTCTTCTCATTTCCTCTTTCCCTTATCATTTTGGAAGCAAAAACTCCTCTCCCCCTCTCTCTCTAAAACATGCTGCCCATCCAAAAGGGAGGGAAGAGATTTTCTCTTGGATTGGTGAAGTTTTGAAGAAATAACTCAAGATCTTGGAGGAGTCTTTAAGCTAGAAGGTTGAGGTAGGAATTTCTACTCTTTCCTTATCATGATTCATGAGAAAAAGTGTGGTTTATGCTTGAGTCACTATTCTAGGGTTCGAAGACTTACACATAGTGATATGTTTGCAGTTTAGATTTAGTTTAGATTAGCCTAGATGAGTGTTCTAATATAGCTTTTGTGAGTTAAAACCCTTAGGAAGGTTATAAATCAAACTATGGCATAAACTAGCTAAAATAGGCATATTGGGGTTAAGGCTTGAATCCCCATGATTAAGTATGATATAAAGATTCTTATGAGTTTAAATGACTTAGTTGTACCTAAATATAAGTGTGATTAAAGATACAAACTTGTTAGAATGCTTATCTTGGATTTTGTCACAAAAGAGGTAGTTAAAATTTAACACTAGCAACTTAGAAAAGTGGGAATTTGATTATCTCACCAATAGAGTCATGCCAAACTGATTTTACCACTTGGAATATATGATATATGGATGCCAAAATTATCCTTTTGTAGTTGGTTTGATGTAAGAGTTAGTAGGAACAATTTTAGGCGTAAACTAGTACCCGTAAACCACTAGAAGGGTGAATTTTAGTTCCTATTCCTCAATGGATAGTAAAACTGATTTTAGGCTTGATTATTTGAGTTATATAGACCTTATAAATGCCCTTGAATAGTTAGAATTGGTTTAAGGTGAATTATGGAAGGTTTGGGAGTTAACTAGTCAAGTTCTCTAGCTTAATAAGTCATTTTCGGCCATATGTTTGAGGGTCAACAAAACCCATGTTTTAGTGGAGTATTCTAAGTCATTATGATGAATTTAAGTGCCTTGGACCATATGTAATAGGTTGGGATAAGTTTGAGATGTTTTGAAGTTGGTTTTGAGGTGTTTATGTCAAGAAAAGAGCATTTTGCTATGATCAAGTTAATAAGAGCATTATGCTATTCCTTTGGCATGAGTTAAAGCTTTAGAACTTAAACTTAGTTATGTCCAAAGTACTAATTAAGTGGAAACAACCTCCTTTAATTAAAACTCTAGTTGAAAGCCAGGTGGTTCCTAATAGAAAGTGTTATGAATCTATTTTAGTGCTTTTTTGTGTATGCTTACTATGTGAAATCAGTACAATACTGGGAAACCATTGGGAATTGAGCTATTGGATGATTTGCTATGGCTAGTAAGGCCATGAATGGAAGCCAAGGTATGCGGTTTATTTTTATGCTCGGATTCTTGATAGTCTATCTTGAGTTGCTATATGTATATGTAAATATGTGTGTGGCTTATGATGATGGATTTAGTTGATAAAAAGAGTATATTGGAATTGTGGATTGGCAAATATTTATTGACTGATGCTATAACTGGAATTGCTGGTTGTTTATTAGTATTTTTCAATTTTTGGATTGCTCCGATGCAGTAGTTATCTCTTAGGATACTTACCAGACTTCTTGATTTCCATAAATTAATTTTCTTTTCATATGAACATACTATGAGATTGTGTAATGTTGAAAAGTATGAGTCAATAGCTCTTACAAGCTTGTATGAATGCATTATGTAATTGCATTAGACCCGTGAATTAATAACGATATTTGGAACTAATCCAAAACTATAAGACTTCTAGTAATTAATCAGAGAATTTATATATGGTTAATTACTTTATTTAAGATCAGGGAATTTATACCTGACATAAGACAAGATAATCAAGCATAATCCTTTGGTAAAGGTAGGTGATCCACCAAGATGAGATCTCTCTATTTTGGAGGCACGTGGCCCAAGGAAATCCCTTCAATTTAGAGGCAAGTAACCAAGATGATATCCCTATACTTTGGAGGCACGTGGCCCAAGGAAATTGTAACATCCTCACTTTCTTAAATAAAGAACAATAGAAATCTTAAATTATTTCCCTTAGGTAGTATGAGAATTTCTCAGGCAATGCTATACCCTGACAATCCTTACACTTAAAACTATAGGGTAGCGTAACACTGCAATTGAGAATATGGCACTGCCATATGTTAAAAAATTAGAAAACTACAAAGATGCCCCTGTGAACTTTTGTTATTTGTAGGGTTGCCCAGGACTTTTAAAAAATTTCACTTTGACTCTACAAGCATATTTCTATAAGGACCTTAGATCTTTTTAGAAAACGACATCTATGTCCTTTCATCTGTAGAGTTAGCAGAATAGGGCTTTAAGCGAAGCAGAATCACGTGATGAAATCATAGAAGTTTGAGTCTCGACCGTTTGAGCCACGGGTGTAACGTCCCATTTCCGATTTCCGACCTCGTCAGTGAATTTTTAAAATTTCAGATTTTCGATTTTAGGAAGGCTCAAATGGATTAGCTTGGGTTTTTCGATTTCCGACCTTATGTAAGCATGTAAGGATTCCGACCTCATCAGTAATGAACCCTAATTTCCGATTTCATTAGTTCAAATGGAGTGGCTGATGCTTTCGATTTCCGATCTTAAGATTTCCAACTTAACACGAAATCCGACATCCGATTTGATCTCAACCAGAAATGAATGCGAGATCAGGTCTTTGAATTGATCTCCAAGTTCGACTCAAAATTTCACGAGTTCCGATCTCGAGTTTAATACCAAGAGCCTTTCATTTTCTCTATTTTCCTAAGTTCCGAGATCGAGCTGGTACACAAGATTAGTGTTTTGAATCTCGATATCCGGTGTTATGCTTAAAATCGATTCGAGTTTACATAATTTCCCCGACTTCTGGGTTTGAGTGTTTTGGTTTCACCTTCTAGCCTTTGACCTTCGATTTTAAGGTGATTGTACCTTACGATTTCCGACGTCTGACTTTACTCTCGTGTTTTGAGTAAACCAAGATGATAATTTCGAGTTCCGGCTTCATCATGCACGAATTCCGACTTTAAGTAGCGTACGAGTTCCAAGGTCATCTTCAGACACAATGGGAATGAGTTCCACTACTTGGGCGACGTGGAGGGAAATATTGTCACAAAAGAGGGAGACATGGTTGAACTTTACCCACAAAAATTTCACCCAATCAAAGCCACCCATTCTAAATACCACCTCAAAGTCTCGTTTATATATATTCTCCTCCTGCCTCTTCAGCTCATTTCTTACGTTGCCTTCTCTTCCTCACTTCAGCTCTCTTTTCTCTTCTCCACTCACCCACTCCATCCAACCTTCAAGATCAACCAAGCTCTATTTCCAAACTCAAGTAAGAGGTAGAGGTTTTAACTCTTGTCTTGATTTTTTGATTCTTGAATGATTATTGGTGGTTTAATTCTTTAATTCTAATATATTGACTGAATGATCATGATGAATTATGGCTGATTTATTAGCTGTTTATAAGATTAAAATTTGAATTGGAAATAAGAAAGGATGAAGATATGAAGAAGTTGAGAGGCTGGAAAACTCAAAACCCTCGGTAGTCTGTACGGCAGAGTGTACGGCTCTGTCTCCCACCATTTAAAATTGATGAAACCATTTTTATGAGAAACTAGACATCTAGGGCTTTCCATACATATATCATATAAGACCATTGGATTAATATTGAGAGAGATATGAATTTTTAAAGTTTAACCTAGAAATCAGTACACTCACTCAGGCAGTGTAGGTTGAAAAGGGTATAACTCACCCTATACAACTCCAAATTGAGTGAAACTAATTTTGTTGGAATGCTTACACATAGGGGAACATCATACAAAGAAATTCCGAGTTTGTTATCATCTCAGTTGTTTCCAGTGATTCGAAGAAGTTACCCTATGTCTAAACCAAGCCAAAATAGGGCAGTTCAGGAAGGTTAAGTTTCGGGGCTTATAACTCTAGCCCTACAAAGGCAATTGAAATGGAACTTTTTGCATATGAAAGTTTGTCCTGTTAGCTTTGATAACAACCAATTTCGTATGATTTGAGCCAGTTTTCGATTTTTAGTAGATTTTTACTTTTGAGTGGGCAATTCTGGCCAGCAGATAAAACCTGAATAACTTGAGTTCTGGTTATCAAAATCAGATGGGACCAAAGAGGTTAGAAAATAGACATATAACACTTTAACATATCCAAAATTGAGGTCCAAAAGAGTTAATTAGAAATTATGGCATGATTTACAAGAACCGGGTTGAATGATTTATGTTGAGGCTACAACTCTGCCTTAAGGAGACTAATGCTTCTATGAGTTCTATGATGAATTGTGCATGCAATATTGTAATTTATATGAGAAAATGGTATTCTGATGTACTGGCACTATTCATGGGGAAGCGAATACGTTCCGTTATGCCACCGAGATTTCGGTAAAGTATATGCATAAGTTATAAAATACATGTAGCTGCATGTGCATTTTCAAGAAAGCTATGAAAGTTATGTTATGATGAACTCAAAGAATATGTTATGATGAAAGTTCCATGATACTTGGACCAGCCCCAGATAAAAAGTTAAGGGGAATAGATCGGTGGGAATATCGGGGAAAGTAAACCCGGCAATTCCTGTATAGGAACGAGCTCGATCTTGAAAAGCAGACTATTACCCAGGAGTCTAACCCGGCAATTCCTGTATAGGAACGAGCTCGATCCTGAAAAGTAGACTATTACCCAGGAGTCTAAAATGGCCAAGAACTCCCAGGGGACCAAGTAATGGAAAAAGTTTATGAGGAATGAGAAAGTTTATGAAGAAAAGCTCAAGAGCAAGTTTCCATGATTGCATTAAATGCATAATCACATTGAATGGTCATTATAAGTCAATTACAATTTGTTTATTAAATTCATTTACTGCTATATGCTCATTATTCTATTTATTGTTGACATTAATTTATTTTGTCCCTTATGTTGTCTTAAGTAAAACTGGACCTTGCCTTGAACCAGACCTTTTTCTCAACCTTATTAAATATGAATAGCTAAGTTCAATCTCATGTTTTTATAATTAAATAAAACCCGAGGTAACTGAGAATGAATGCGATGTCAGCTAAATGTCATACACAAACCCTACTGAGAATTTCTTCAAATTCTCACCTCGTTTTGCATTTTCGCCTCATTCTCAGACGGGGATGATGGACATGACAGCTACCCTTTTTATTGAGGTTCCAGACTTGCAGCTCCACCATGACCCTATAGTAGGCTCGCTGTATATAGCCGGCTCTTGCCAGTTCTGCCTTTATCTTTTTAGCGATAGAAATTTTACCGTCCCTTTACACCACCCTGCTTTTGATCCTGCCACCCCTTACTTTGAGGTCCCGCTACATGTGGCACACCCTCCGCCAGCACCCTGCACTGCAAAGACTGTAATTCTGCCGACCTGCGCTGAGTCACCTCCACAGGTAGTACCCGACATCTCGCTCAACTCCGAGAGCAACCCTTCAGAGGCCACCCGCTCATCATCCTCGTCCTCCTCAAGACCCAGTATTGACTACTCACCAGCTGGGCCTGATATGGCCAATGGCTACCTAACTGAGTAGGTCAGCCACAGGCAGTATTGTACAGCATGACCCTCTTTTGGCAGCATGCACTGTGGGTCATAGACCTAGTGGTAGGCTTTGAAATGTCCTCTGAGGACCACATAGGATCAGGTTGACTGACATGGCCCTTATGTCTTTTTGGTACACGGCCCCACTTATATATCCTATTTTGAAACTTGTACATAAACCAAGACAGTGGCTTCTTACATATATGTGTATACATATTTACCGTTGACAGCATATATATATTATTGCTCTTATCTTTTCCATTGCAATAAATTACATTCTGCCACGTTCATTATACAGAGTTCCATTTCTTATGTTATAAAAAAAAAAAAAAAGAACGTAAATGGAGCATTAACACAGTAACACAATCTACTTAATTTCATGCTATGACTTAAGCATAATATTAAATTAGTAGGGTGTTACAACGGAAGTAGTCAAGTGTGAAATGACATGGGGTGCCCCTAGACTTGCTCAAATTTACGAAAATGCCGTTAGTTACGAAAACCAAACAAAAAATACTAAAGGATTTATGAAAAGTGAAAATATAACAGTTCAAAGAAATGGTGCGATTGATTTGGCTGTTAATCAATTTATCAGAAAAATAAGAGTAATTAGGGATGAATTATAAATACTAGAGCTAAAGGAAATTTAGATTGTTATGTAAAATACTATGAGAAATTATTTAGTATAACGTCCAAAAACATTCTATCGTTTTTTTTTTAGCAAGTTGTTCGGTTTTATCAACTACATGAGATTAATTAGAATTAGATTAAATATTTACTTAGAGTCAATTAAGTATCATTTAGCGAAATTAGATATGAGGGAATTAGATTGAAAGCATAGGAAACTTTATAGGATTTTTCCAAAACTGATTTACCAATTTAAAGGAAATCGGTAAGATTTCGGTATTTAAAACTGCCAAAACTGAATCAATATAATTGCACACCCTAAACCCTATATTTAGTGGCTAAATACACAGCCACATAACCACTCAATTAGTGGTGCAAATCAGCCCCAAAATGAATGGAGTTGGCTGCAATTTAGCCACAAAAATTTCAGCCAATAAGAATGAAACTTGCCAACTACTTCATCTAATTTTTGGGTGAGTCTTTTCCTTCCTTATCGCTTCATTTTTGTGCTGCCCCTTCAACTGCTTCTTCTCCAACATTTCTTCCTTCATTTCGCTTTATTTCACCTCATCTTCAAGCTTCCATCACTTCCCCATCAAGAGGAGTTCAAGACTAGTTAGTCTTGCATCAAAAATTGAAGGTAGGGTTCAATAATCCCCATAGTTCTCTTGTGTGTGGCTAATGAAGGTTAGGATTTCCACCCTTTATTTGATAATATATCACATATATATGATGATTCATGACTGGTTTGGCATGAAACTCTTGGGTTTTGGTTGAAACTTGCATGAAAATCCATGAAGAAAAACAACCAGAATAAGATAAGCTGGGAAACCCTATGGCAGTCCGTACAGCAGAGTATACGGCTTAGCCTATAGCCATTGAAATTCAATGAAACTATTTTTATTGAAACTAGACACTTAAGGCTTTCCAATCATATAAATATAAGGCCATTGGCTTAGTACAGAATTAGTTATGAATTTTTTAATTTTAATCTGAAATTCTGGGTTCTCTTCTTGGTAGTATGAGTTTCGAGAGGTGTAACTAACCCTACAAAACTCTAAATTGAGTGAAACTAATTGGTTTTGAAAGCCAACATATAGGGAAGCATCTCATAAAAATTTCAGAGTTTGATTTGATCCCAATTATTCCCAGTAATTCGATGAAATTGCCTTGAGTCCAAACCGGACTAGAGTATTACGGGGCTTATAACTCAAGCTATACTTATGTAAATGAGATAAAACTTATTTCAAATAAAATCTTGTCCAATTAGCTTTAATTTGGATATGATTTCACCTAATTTACTATTTTTAGTGAATTTTTACTTCTAAGAGTGCAATTCTGGCTAGTTGTAGGGCAGACAGAAGTAAACTTTGAATAACTTGAGCTACATAAATCAAAATGAGATGGGACGAAAACAGTTGAAAACTAGACACATAGCACTATAACATATTCAAAAATTAGGTCCAACTGAATTGAATAGAAATTATGGTGAATTTTACAAAATTGTGCAGAATTGACCAGAATGAGTAGAAAACCTAAGTTATGTATTTATGTTGACATATTATATGATTGATATTATTGTTATAAAACTTGATGCTCTATGTTGGATTTATTGCTTGATTGATCCTTCTGGTAGTCTAACACTATTCATGAGGATGCGAACTCGATCCGTTATGCTGCCGAATTTTCGGCAGGAGTTTATGAGGACTTATATTATGAATGATTGTACTAAGATTATAAGGATACATGTGTTCATATGAATGCCATGTCTATGAAAATCATGCATGCAAATAGGATTGAGGAATGATATGAGATATATGCATGAATGCATAGAGCATTCATGTGCATAAGTATATCCAAGAGGTAGTAAAAGATTATAAGGACTTGCAAGAGGGACGTACCAAGCTACCATGTGAGGCATGACATAGACCAAATAACGTGTGGTCGAGCAGTGATCTTGTCTAAGACTTGGGCTAGCCCTCGACCAAATTTAAGGGGAATAGACTAGTGTGAGGGTCGGGAAAAGTAAACCCGTCACTCATGTATAGGTACGAGCTCGGACCTGAAAAGTAGGTTATTACCTAGGGGTGAGAGAGGCCATCACCTCCTGAGGACCAAGTATAGAAGAGCAAGAGCAAGATCAAGTTACAAGTTAAAGAAAGAGATGAATTAAGTCAAGTACAATCATCTACATGTGCATTTCTAATTGTTTCATTATGTCATAATGTTATTATGATTCTTATTGAAGTATATTACACTATTCTTATTTCTATGTCTGTCACATAATATGCCAAGTGGTTGTTAAAATATAACCAGCTTCGAGAAAGATGTTTTCAACTTAAAATTGAACCACTGCTTACGTATATGTGCTCACATTTTCATAAGAAATCGAAGCAGCTAGAATGTTTATGATGGCACTGTATAAGTAATGGGTCGAGTTTGTCTACTGAGAACCTTATGTTCACTGCCTGCTTGTATGTTTTTCTTTTCCATAAACATTCCAGTGCGACAGTGCCAAGGCGAAAATTTAATAACGAGGCAAAATCCTGGGGAATTCATCGTGCAAGACTCAAGCATAAGTTGACCCAGGAGACTATGGAGACCGGCTAAAGTCAGTGAGGGCGAAGCTGCAATGCAGAAGTAGTTTCTGTGTATAATGTTAGCTACAAAATTTTTTTCTTAAAATGTAATTATTTTATTCTATATGTATCAGAAATGACGAAATTTATGAACCATTATTCAGTAATATAGTATGCAATTAAAGGGCCATATATTATACTTTCTGTATTTTAAAGATTTTCTAGCACAGTAACAACCTCCTAATATAACTCATGACTTGAGCATGGCTTACATGATAGAGGGTGTTATAGAAATCCCTTCAATTTAGAGGCATGTAACCAAAAGGAGATTCCCCTAAGTATAAGAGGTAGATCCCCTTGTTAGCCAGAGATTGATTTATATAGAACAGTGTGACTATGGTCATGGAATGAGCTCACATCCTAGGACAGTCTATCCTAGGGCAATAATAAGTAAGAGCACGGGTTAAAGATAGCCCAAGGCTAAAGAAAAAAAGATGGTCACAAGGGCCAAAGAAATAAAGAGTAGTCACAAGGAGTAAATGAGTAATGAGCATAAGCATGTATCACAAGTCTTGCATGGCATTCTCTACATGTTAGCATTTGAGTTATATTTCCATGTGCTAGTGATATTATTATGTTTTAGAATCTTGGCTTAAGTAACTGAATAAAATGAATCCACTTTGGAGTTATGTTTTCAAAGATTATTAAAAGGAACCTTTATCCTATTCATGTTTGTTTACCGTTTTATTAAAATAAACCGAAGTGGCTGAGGCGATGATGACATTAGTTGTATGCTTAGTTAGGAGTTCCTACTGGGAAATACTTTATTTCTCATCCATGTGTGTTCCCGTATCGTTCTCAGATGCAGCTGGTGGAGACCGCAGTAACCTTTCTAGAGGCACCTAAGTGGACCCAACATTGTGATCATGTCTTGGATTCATTGGTGTTAGTAGCCCACAATAGCTTCAAACTTCATATTTTCCCAGTGGCTTATTTAGTTTGTTGTGTGAACTCATAATAGGTCGAATTACTCTTGGGATGACTGTATATGTATTTTGTTTAGCTTGGCTAGAGCCTTGCTGATTGGACTCACTTGGGTACTCTTAATATACTGTCATGTATGTACGAATGTCCAGTACTTACATGTGTGTGTGTGTGTGTGTGTGTGTGAATGCTTAGTTATCTATGTAAACTATGTTGCCTTTTTATCTTAAATTATTATGTCGTAAATTAATTATGAACTCAAATACCATAAGCTATAACGATATTACCGATTGTATTCGCTGGAAGGCTCAGTTTTAGAAATTAATATTTTCATAAAAGAAAATTTTATATGCTAGTTTAACAAACCAACTACTTTGAAGCTAAAAATGTTCCACTAGTTTAGTTGTAGCGACTAATAAATATCGAAATATGACTTAAGCATAATTTGGTCTTATTAGGGCATTTCAAAATTAATTACATTTTCAATAATAAGTTTTTATATAAAATGATTTTTTTTAGTTGTTCCATCATCACTTAAAAATCGGAATTAGATATCTTTATAAAAGAATTATACTTTCAATAATAAGTTGCTAGATTAAATGATTTTGTAGAATTTTCTCTTTAAAAAATTAACAATTTTAAAATTATACTTTTCATTTTTATAATTATTTTTTAAATATTTTTATTTTTGCAATTATTCTTTTTATTCCTTAATTAAGTTATTTTATATGATATAAATTTTGATTATTATCAATTTAAAAAGTTTTATATTATTATTTGATCATAAAGTACATTATTTATGACTTTTAAGATAGTAATTGTAAGGGTAAATCACTTTCATTAATGTAATAATACTTAATTGGATGACTATTGCTGTGTTTGGATTCACGTTGGGCAGCCTTGGAATCAATTGTGGCATGCCAAAATCGATTTTGGCTAATAAATGTGAGATATTTGATTTCTCACTCCCATAATCAATTATTGCCTCTAGAATTGATTTTGGGAGAAGTGAAAATTTTTTACTTTCTATTAGAATTACTTTTAGATGAACTACCAAACATAAATCACTTTACCTTAAAATCAATTCGAACTAAATTAATTTTATCTAAATTCAATTTTACAAAAGCAGAACTAAATACACACTATGTAAAAAAAAAATTTACACTGACAATACATCAAGATTGAATTTATTTTATATAACCCTTTTTTAATATGAATTTTATAATTATTTATTAACTTATATTGTTGAATAAAATCCCAACAATGATTTTTGTATTTTATATAGTATATAGAAAACACTACACATTCCCTACATTGCACTTGTTTACACACTAGCAAAGTAGTAGTTTTCTTTTTGTTAAAATATAAATTTAGTCCTTATATGTGTCATCGATTTTGAATTTAGTCCCCTATACAAAAAGTTTTTAAATCAATACCTACATATGCAATTGTTTGTAAAGAAGTCCCTGCTATCAATAAGAGTCATAATTTTGTGAATCTTATGTGGTTAATAGAGAATGATGTAACTATTTTACTTATTTGGTTGGCTACAATATGGAAAATGCTAGAACATATACTGAAACTATATCATACTCTATTAATCACGTAAAATTCACAAAATTATAACTCTTGTTAATGGTAGGGACTTATTTACAAATAGTTACATGTATAGGAACTTGTTTAAAAAAATTTTTTGTGTAGGATTAAATTCAAAATTTATGACACTTATAAGGACCAACATTATGTGTTAACCATTTTTTGTTAGTTAACCATAGACATGTTTTAGTTAATGGTTGTATAGTAGATATACCAAGTTATCAATTATCACTACAAACCTCGAGATTATTACAGCAAAAGATTAATAAAATTCTAAAGCTCTGATTCATAATTATCTTGATTCAGCTCCCCATGAAGAATATGCAAACCATTCGACTCTTCATCCATTCCAATATAAAGGATTAGTAAATCAAATAAAATATAGTCAATGGGTTGGTTTAAAAATAAACTAATTGCTGGTTGTAGAATATTATTCTTGTCAAACTTAAAACTAACTAAAATAACAAGAGTTTTGATGTGAGGATTTTCTCGCATTCATGTATTGTAAACATGGATATAGGGCAATTTTCATTCCTCGTCCACTTTTTCCAGTATTTTGCATATTACGAAAAGAATTTGAGAATTGAAAATCAATGCCAAAGAAAGTTGGAATAATAGTATTCATTATCAGTTGAGACATTGCGCTCAGTAACAATGATGAATTATAGGCAGAGAGAGGGATTTGAACCCTTGGTAAACAAAAAGCCTACATAGCAGTCCCAATGCTACACCTTGAACCACATAGCCATCTCTCCTACAAAATGATTATGGCATTGAAACTGGATCAATAGTGAGTCATTCATATTCCATTTTTAGATAGGTGCCTATAATCAATTCGAACTATAAAGAAAGAAAAAAAATTTATCAAAAAAACCAGAGATTGAGGTTGCAGGCTAAAAGGAATTCATTAATGAGTCTGTTGTGCATTTGATATGTTTGTCCTTTATGTAAAAGATTAAAGTAAATGAGTAGTTACCACTATATTAATTGCACAGCTTTGTTTATTTTTTTCTATAACTACTTCAAATAAGAATATTTTTAAAAAAGTTGTAACAATGATTGAAAGCTAGAAATAATAAGAATTAGAGATAACATTCCTGCATTGCATGGATTTGTTAATATTTTGTGATAATTAATTTTTTTTAACAAAGATATCTTTAAAAGATTGTTGTGATAATAATTAAAAATTAGATATAGCAAAAATATACTAAATTTTTTTGTTAAATTGCTCTACACAATGAGCTCGTTTGAATGTACTTGGTTGGAGATAAAAAATAATTAATTTGATAAATAAGTATTTTGAAACATACTTGGTGAAGAGATTTTTGCTTATTTTGAAAGATAAAATATATTAATGTAATAATTTAGGTTCTAACCTTTAAAAATCGAAAGATAAAAGATTACTATTTTTATGAGCAACTAAATAAAGTATCAAGTGAAATTAATTTTTGTTGAAGATATTAAAGTTGTTTCTTCTTTTATGCTATACTATTAAATAATTTTAAAGAAAAAATTTTTACTTTTCACTTTAAAAATAATATTATTTTTACATTTTCAAAATTAATTTTATGCTTTTAATGGCTAAGATATTAACATAATTATATAAATTTTAATATAAAGAACTTCATAAATAAAGTATTAATATTCATGTACAACAAAATTATTACAAATTAGAGTGAGTTTTAACAATAAATTATATTGTTACTTGAAACATATAACAGTTGAAAATTAGAGTGTGCATTATTAGTGTTAGTGTGAGTATTAAATGCAAAGTGCAAGGTTGAATTATAATTTAGCTTAAATATTAATATCTAATAAATGTGTACTCCAAAAACAAAAATATATATTTAAAAAGAATAAATTTTCAATGTATATAAAGATGCATATTTACAATTAATTAAGGAACATTTTTTACTAAGGATAAAGTGGTCACCTTTGCCCAAGAATATGGCATTAAAATTATTCATGCTATGCCATCTTTTGTTCAAGCCAATTGGCAAGCTAAGGCTACCAACAAGATCTTAATCGATATGGTTAAGAAAACCATGGAAGATGTGCATAGAGATCCTACTGGAAATTCTGTAGTCATATAGAAAGTAAAAATGTATTGCCACTAGTTCTATCCTGTATCAGCTAGCATATGGTCAAGATGCTATGATACCTTACAAAATTATGGAAAAATTAATAAGGGTATGAAATGGCCTTCAACTAAAACAGTACCAATAAGCATTGTTCATTGAGTTAGAATTAGTTGATGGAGATTAATTGATTATTTTCACTCATATTCGATTAAATAAAGCCAAAGTTGCAAAGAGAAATAACAAAAGGTAATATCCAAATGATTTGGCTAGGGAGGCGTAGTTTGGAAAACCAGTTTACCAATTGGTACTAAAAATCCTAAGTTCACCAAATGGTTATCAAACTGGGAAGACTCTTTTATTATTAGTTAGATAATTCTAGGAGACATTTATTAGCTACTTAATATATCAAGTGAAGAATCATAGAAAAGAATAAATGGAAAATATTTGAAGCTTTGTTACCCTACCTTTTGGGAAAGAGTTCGGCTAGTAGAAGATTATTAGTAACCAAAAGTTGGCTACTTACCGTCAACCAAAAAGAGCAAAATAAAGGCTAGGCCAAACCTTAGTCTACGAACCTAGCTAGTTTGCTAAGTCAAATTTCAAAAGACATTGGTGGATTAATTTGTTGGTGGAGGAAGATCAACAAATGGAATGTCTTTCTCCACAATTTCTAGTGTAACAACTGAGAAAGAGGTAGCAACTTGGCTAGGAGTAGTAATAATCATTTCTTAACTCTGACTAGCCTAGTTTTACAACCTCTAGGTCTCATTCTTATCCCTTTTTTTCTGCACTAGAAATTTAATTCGATATCTAAATAGTTGCTTGAGTGTATATCTTAATTCAGACATCAGTTTCAGACTTCACATTTGTTGACACACTTTTTAGCTTTGGTGAATTTTGGCTATTTCTTTCTAACTTCATTTTAGCTCTTTTTGCTTAAATATCAAACTATCAATAAATTTAGTCTATTATTGAATGTTCTTCTACCTTTCTTTTTCAACTGCCTTGTATTGGGTCTAGAAAGTACTTTTTTGGGCTTCAAGTTTAGTTAGCTGATTTAGAACTTTTTGAATACCATATTTCCTAGACTTATGCATTTGGTGTTAAAATGGAATATTAGCTAGGATAAGGCCAACTTAGTATTAGTGGCCTCTAATTCAAGAGTGATGGCAGTCAAATCGGTTGATCTAGCTACCTTAGCCAGTGATTCATGGTGGAATTGGTGTAGGCATTATAAAGAAAATCCTTTATCATCCAACTTAAAGTCAAGATGCATGGAGATTGGAGATAAATCGTCAATGGAAAGACTAGACACTGGAGACTTGAAGTATTGCTTTCGAACCTCATCACAAATAGCAAGAAAGGCATGTAGACTTGGTGTTCAAATAGCCCAGGTTTGAAGGGTCCTAATGGTAGAAGGGGTTTACAACTAGATATGGAAAAAGACCTTGTAGAGAAAACCTCCACATGAACCTTGAAAGGTCTCCATGACTGTGATAGTTACAACAACGTTACTTGAATATAAAAGGTAGTCAAATCAATATATGCTAATCTCATAAGAAGGAGGAAATAAGTTGAGTCATCATACTTTAGCCAAATGGGTACATGGTTTTTCAAGGAACACAATTGTAGTTTTGTTTTTCCTTTCATGAGAATACTCAGAGTTTTCCTTTATTAGTTTATTCAAATAGGAACTTGATGGCTCAAGGAAAAAGGTGGTGGGAGCAAAATGCCAATAGTCAACAAAATTTGGCATGTAACTTGGAAGAAAGATGAAGCTAAAAAACTTGAAATTGTTCATCATTTGAAGCTTGGAGGTGTTCAATTTTAAGGCATTAACGCAAGTGAGATAGTGATCAGGGAAGTAATCAACTAAAGATTTAAAAGGTACAAGAATCCTTTAAACCAAGCATGATTGCTAAATAAAACAATGTGGATGATAGGGCTCGAAGATGATCTTATTGTGCTAAGATGTCTGTTTTACCCATAGTTCTGAAATCTGGACTAGACTAACCGATTGAACTGGAACTGGCCAGGTATCTTGTCCAGTCATAGCCTAAAAATTATTTTTCAAAAATCCGGGATTGAACCACTATGAACTGCCCATAAATTGCTGAATCGGCCGAATCGGACTAACTCCAGTGATTAGCTGGTTTTATTTTTTTCGAAACCCTATCCCAAAAATAGTGTCATTTTGTGAGTTTTTGAAAAAAAAAAAATCAAAGGCACTTTGGCTAGCGCAGTACGTGCCGCTACCGGGGCCATAGAGGATATGGTAGATAGTGTGGCAGGTGCCTCAGGACTCAGTGGAAATCTGGTGGCCGACGCGATGGGAGACGGCGTAGGTGATGATGTTGTCGTGGACGAAGGTGACGATGTCGGGGCAGATGTTGTCGTGAACGAAGGTGATGATGTCGAGGTAGATGGCAGCAGAGGACAGTTGGTTGGGTGTCGATGGCAATGTCGCTCTCCAAGGGTTGCACAATGACGAAGGGGTGTGCTACCACTGCGGCCATGGTTGGAAAAGAGAATGGGGAGGAAAGACTATTGGGGGGAGTATAAGGTTCTTGGCATTTGGTTTTAGGGTGGGAGTCGAGTGGATCAAAGATGAATATATGGTATGCAAATTCGGTGTGCGCTGCTATTTGGTTTTTCGAGTTTTTGGCGGTTGTACGAGCAAATATGCAACTTGGGCATTTTTTTTTTTTTTTGGATGATGTAGGTTGCCTATAATGATTCATGGGCCTTGGCTGTTTCCTTAACTTCCTTTCTTTCGAGCAATAGATTATCACAACCAAAAAAAAAAAAACCCACAACAATAGATTTTGGTTTATATGAATTATGCTAATTTTGATTTATTTATGAATTATGTTATATCATATGAGTTATATGAATGATTTAATTATTTTTTATCTATTTTATAACATATAATAATCATTCATATATATATATATATATATATATATATATATATATATATTTCGGTTGAACCCTAGTTAAGCCGGTTGAACCATTGAACCTCTGAACTGGTAGCTTGTCTATTTCGATGCCTGGTCTGATTTTCAGAACCTTGGTTTTACCACACATATCAAGTCACTAACTAATAAAATAGTACTATAACTAAGTACTAGTTCATACAACTAATTGAAATTAAGAGAATTGAGAGGGTTCGGCAAAATCCAATCAAGGCCACATTCTTTTTTAAAGAAAAGGAAGAGCTCATGGGAGGTACAAGCAAAGATGCTAAAAAACTTGTTGGCAACATCAAAGGTTGAATGCTTCGAGGCTGGAAATGGTTGAAAAATCTCACTATAAATAATTGGATTTTTACGCCTATCATTAGCTAAAAAAAAACCCTCAAGAATAGACTCAAGGAAATATTGGTGTAATGGCAAATAGATTTAGGTATACAGGCCTTGATCTATGAGTTAGTCTATTTAACTCACAATCCACATAGGTTAGAACCAAGTATATTCCTAACCTACTAATTCACGAACTTTCTGACCCGCTCCGCTTAACCTATTGGCTAAACAAGCTGAACTCATGGGTTAGTAGACCATTTGCTAACCTATGCATTTTTTTTTACATGGAGAGTCTATGCCTTTTTGTAAAGCAAAAAAAATATTCAAATTGTTGATAAAGCCTTATGTCATAACTTGTGGATGTAGCTTAGTTGTGAGAATTCCATGTAGTGATTGTGGATAGATATATATATATATATACATATATATATATATATATATATATATATATATATATATACATATATATATATATATATATATATATATATATGTATGTAGACTAGCCCATGGACCTATACGGTGTGGACATGGGCCTATATAATAACAACCAATTTATTTCATGGACCAACCCTATCTAGTTCATTTAAATATGGTCCATTGCAAACCGAGCTCCCCCATATAACCATATCTAATGGCACGAACCAAAGAGGACTAAGGACAATTTTGATATCTTCTCTTTTTTCAACTGTTCAACTAAAAGGGGGAAAAGAAAAAAACTTCTATACAGAAGCGCAAGAAATAGAGAAGCCAAAGCCAAAGCCATTTTAGAGGTGATGGCAACAATGAAATAAGAAAATTTAGACACAGTGACAGTTAAGTTAGTATAAATGAAGTATTTGCGACATTAGCATTAAAAAAAGCATTGTGTTCAGCTTTTTTCTGCAAAACCTTTGCCTTTGTTATTCGCAAAATGGAAAACCAAATATGAGGAAGTTCGCTTGATGTTTTATGCCTCAATCCTCATATATCATCCACTAGAAGGCCAAGGATAGCTGGGATGTCCAATAAAATGGGAGTCATCATGGCAAATGGGAAACCA
Organism: Pterocarpus macrocarpus; assembly: GCA_031439585.1. Classification (NCBI taxonomy): domain Eukaryota; kingdom Viridiplantae; phylum Streptophyta; class Magnoliopsida; order Fabales; family Fabaceae; genus Pterocarpus; species Pterocarpus macrocarpus. Next base: position 12,176,495 of record CM062516.1, on the reverse strand, counting down.
ATGCATTGATGAATGTATCCTAAAAGCCGAAAAAGGTGAAGAACAACTCCGAGTTAAGGGGGATATCATGTCGAGACAGCATGATCATGTCATAAAACCCCATTTCTTCCAATCATCCTTTTTAACCTTGGCAATTTGGTTAAGCCAAGATAGGTATCAAGAGACCAAGCTCAAAAATCAAATGGACACTAAGAGAAAGTGAATGAATTAGTAGTTATGGGAAGCTCAAATTCATTTTGGATGGATTAAATGTTCTAGCATTAGTTATCTCTTAGTCTGATCAATGGAAATAAGACTCAAGACAAAAAAAGTGATTGATTGGAAAGAAAGGATAAGGCTGGAAACTCTAGAAGAACCAATTCTTGCTAAAGAGTTGGTGAATTCAGAAAGAGTAAGATTATGGCTAGACTCATTGCCACTACTAAGGGAAGAGTTGCAGCTTTGAGAATCTAAGGCTAAAGACATTTTGAGCAAACAAAGAAAGATAAAAGGCTAAGGAGAAAACTAAGAATAGCTCGAGGAAGGCAAATAAATTGAGAACCTAAAAGTAGGAGGTAACAAGTACAATTAGAACTAAAGAAGATTTATAAAGGGAAAGTTTGAAATTCAAATTGAGAAGATGATTAAATGGGTTATCATTAGTCTATAAACTAGGAGAACTCAAATTGATGACTCTAAATCATATTTTGTTAAAGTGATTTAGAAGTTTTTGTTAGGCACAAAAATTCAAAATTATTGGAAAAAGATTACATCTTTCAAGCTTCTTACTCAATTGTTAGTTGAAAGATGCATAAGGCAAAGTGTTAATACTCACAAATTGACAATATCTAAGGAGTAGCCAGCAGTTGAGAGATGACAACCAAAGAATGACTTTACTCGATAACCGAGGGAATGAGCCTCTCATTGAGCCGTAGGACTTATTGTAATGTTCTGATTTAACCATGTCTATAATTAATACTAATGAGGATTAATTAATATTAAATTTATAAATAGAGAGGAGAATGTAGAATAATAAAAGTGAAAAAGCAATATAGTTAAAATTTTGTCGGTAATAGAATTTTAACCATACCATAAAAATTTTAAGAATAGTTTTTCAGAATACAAGAAATTGATTAAGTAGGAATTTAAAAACAAGAGAGCCTAACTATCATGTGACCAAATTTAATTTTGTGGTTTAGAATTAACCACTTAGGGCATAAAATAAGAATGAATCATGGCCACATAAGATGTCAAACCTAATTTACAAAATGAAATTAAAAGAAAGAAAAACCTAACAAATACATCATCTTTTTCTCTCTCCTCCTTCAAGAGACCACCAGCACTCCTCTCAATTTTTACCTCCATTTTTGCTTTCAACTTTTCAAAATTTTGCTATTTCTTTTGCTCCCGTCAAAGACTACCTCAAATCTAAGTTCCACCACCTTCGCTTAACTCAAAAAGGAGATAAAACCCTTCTATTTTGTCCAAAGAAGTTTTAGCCATAATCAAGAAAAGGAGGAGTTGTTACTGTTGCTTGTTTGAGAGCATTTAGCACTTTAAGAGATTAAGGCTAGAGTGTTTAAGGCTTTAGAAGTGAAGTAAGTGTCTCAGAACTTGTGCTATATTAAGTTGTCTCATTAAGCTAGTGTTTCCTTTTTTATTTTTCTATGCTTGATTGGTGGCTAAATATAATGCTATGTGGATTGATCTTAGTGATTTAGAGCTTGTGAAATTGGATCAGTGTGTAATATTGAGTTAGAGAATTAAAAAAAAAAACATAAAATAGAGAATTTGTCATGTTGGGTAAAATTGGGTAGCAGTCAATACGTGGAGAATAACTCTATCTATAAAACTCAAAATGAGGTAGAGCTAACTTTACTTGAAACATAACTCATAGAGAGCATGTCCACGAAATTTGAGGTCCATTGGACTTAAGATGGATAAGTTATGAATTTTTGAAGTAGGTTGTGGGCTGGGATGAACTAACGTGAGCAGTATGTGTTTAAATGGGCATAACTTGCCCTATAGACCTTCAATTTGAGTGCAGCCAATTTTGTTAGAAAGTTAACATGTAGAAGAATATAAGTCTATAAATTTTCAGGTTCAAACTCCCAATGAGTTGCTTCTAGTAATTCCACAAATTTACCCATGCTCTGTATGGGTTGAAACAGGGTAGCCATCGTACTTAGTAAAATTGAGTGGGACTTAGCTTGTTTGAAAGAACATTCACATAGGTTTTTGGAACAAAATAATAAAAGATGAAGTTTTAGTGATTTTCCACTCTTAAGTGCTCAAGTCTATCCCATAACAGGATAGTAGTAGGGAAAACTTGAATAACTTAAGTTATACATCTCAAAAGTTAGTAGGACTAAAGAGGTTTGAAAATAGACAGGTAAAGCATCACTCATATAAAATTTGATATCAAAATGAGTTAAATTGACATCTTGGTGCATTTTTGAAGTTCTAGGTAGAAATGAGCAATTACACCTAACTTATCACATAAGTGGTCACAATTCCAACTAGAGATCTCCAAAGGACTCAGGGCCAAATCTTATTGGAAAGCCTTGTATGATGCATTGATTTTGTATGATCTTGACCTATAAGATATGCCATAGTTATTTACTTGAACTCTGTGAGATTGTGGCAGCTTTGTGAACAATACAATCACTCTTGTCTTAAAATCTTGTCATATGTGTCATTGGAATTGCATGTCTAGATTTGTTGGCTAGTTATTGGCTATTAGAAATTTTGGGAAGTTCAATATTTCAGCCATCATATTGCCAAATTTTTGGTAGGAATACTTTGATGTAAGGCCACAAAGCATGAATATAAGTGCACCAAGCATCATTATATGAAGTATGCACATTAGATGAATATATGAGAATAAAGTTAGATGAGAAATATGCAGTATAAACATGAGAATTTCATAAGTTGATTAAGTGATGTGTTGGGCCTTGATCAAGTAGTGGGTTAAGATGACATGATCACGTATGATGGAAGTTGCTTACTAAGGATGGCAATACATAATGTTCAAGCAGGCATAAGTTAATATTTTGGAAACAGTGATACATAATGCTTATGCAGGGTAAATTAATATTCTGGGGATGACGGAGTATAATGCCTAGTCATGTAAAGAGGATTGCCTACTAGAGATGGTGATACATAACACTCAGACAAGTGAAAGTTATTATTCTGGGGATGGCGAAGTGTAACGCCTAGTCATGTGAAAAGACCTGTATCTTGATGACAGCGACACATATTGCTCATATATGTCTAAGACTGCATTCTGAGGATGGCAGCGTAATGCTCAAGTGCAGATACATGATGACACCTCAAGGACGGTGAGACACAATGTAACACCCCAGTATGAGTTATGGTTACCTGTCGATACCGAAGCCTGAAAAATTCTGAGTTTGAACCCTATGCCTCCTTGGAGGGCTATAGGTTTGAGGCATTTTCTTAAGATCAAAAGTCCCGGTAATGGTTCTCTAGGCATCAATGAGTTGAAGAGGTATTTTTAACGAATTTTAAGGAATGGATAACTCCTTCATTTTCAACCCTCAAGTTTATAAAAGTGCAAGTTTTCGGAGAATTGTACTAAAACCCAAAAGTTGGATTCTAATCCTTAAGGATTTTGAATTTTTAGATATTTTTATTGAATCCAAATGGGGGGTATTCCCTTATTTACATTTATGTTTTAAAGTTAATGTCCTCTAAAGTTAAAGAGGATATTAACTTAAAATTAAGAAATGTAAATAAGTCCCAGGCAAGATCCTGGACCTGGGAGCAGGATCGTATGAGAAAACCAAGTTTTTGGAGCTAGTAATCGATTACAGAGAATCTGTAATCGATTACAGTCCTCTCTGTATACCCACGGGTTGAAATTTTTCGCGTGGTAATCGATTACTATCTTTGGTAATCGATTACCAGTTCTGGGCTGGTGGTAATTGATTACCAGCATTAGTAATCGATTACCAGCTTTTTGGCTGTGGTAATTACCATAATTGGTAATCGATTACCACAGGTCAATATATAAGCCGAGACGCATCCTTTCCCCTCATTTCGCGATTTCCTTTCTCTTTCTGCCCTCAAAACTCTCTCCCTTCTCTCTAAAACATATCTTCCTTCCTTCTTAAACCCAATTTTTCACATCTTTCCATCAAATTACACCATTCCCATTCACTTAAACTCAATTTCTTTCTTTAATCTCAAATCATACCCTCATCCAAAAATCAACACATTTGGTCTTGGAGCTTGGAGGAAGTGACACCAAGGCTCCTAAAGATTTCTTCTTCTATTCTCCTTTTAAAAAGGTAATCTTCAAACTCCTTTACTCTTCCCTTCCTTTGAATTATGAATTATTTCCCCTATAGTGAGTTTCTAGAGAACCCTAGGTTAGAAGATTTAGGAATTTTCATATCTGGGAGTATAGTAGATTAATCCTTAGTCTAAGTGACTAACCTTGAATTAAATTTCCATATTATTGATAGTATATACCATTGGAGGACTGGCTTTGGCTCTCAAGTTTATGGGATTAGGATTTCCCTTTTGGCATTAAGTCTATAAGTAGATAGTTTACGCTTATCTTAATTTTAATGTATTTTTTCTATATATATATATATATATATATATATATATATATATATATGCAAATGATTTAGTGTCTTAGCAATATAATTTAAGTTCTAGTAGCTTATTTTTACTGGATAACATGAGACAATGACTTGATTTCAAAAAGCGAAATGTGGCAAATGTTTATTACCTTGGTTTCCTATTAAACCTTGGAAAATATTTCTTTGTTTTGAAAAGTTTTTGGATAAAAGCTTTGGACTTTTGTTCGTTTTGATTTATTAAAGTGTTAAAGCTTTATTTTCTTTGAAGTTACAATTTTATTGTTTATTATAAGTTATATTGGTATGTTTTATAAGAATCTTTATTAAATGTTCTGTTTATGAAAAAGAATGACTTGGGAAAATCTAGACCAGGATCTGTAGGCTAACAGCAGTAGGCGTTAGCCCTGGGTGCACCTAGGATGTTGGATTTCATGGCCACTCAAGGGAGTGGTGCATGCCTGTTATTCATGGTTACACACAAAATGTGGTGGGTGCCTGTTATTCACGGCCACGGGAAGAATGGTGCGTGCCTGATTACAGGATTCACAAGAAGGAATGGCCATTTAAGTGTATTTCCTGATGGATTTATCCTGGAATAGATGGACTCTATTTTTGGAGAAGAAGACTTTGGATAACATTTGATTAAGATTTCTATTTTAGTTTTGTTATACATATTATTGTATTGCCTTAATACCTATAAGTTTCTACATTGTCTCATGTGGGTTAGGGGCATTCTATCTCTCACTGAGTTTCCCAAAACTCACCCCGTGGTTATTATATCCCTTTTCAGATACAGGTTCAGGCTTGGGAGCCGACTCTTTTGCTCAGCTTCATTAGGTTCTTATTTTGGTGAGCCTCCATAGTAAGGGCCCTGATTTATAATTCTATTTCTGTTGTAATCTTAGTATGTAGCTCTATAGTACTACAGGCAGGGTCTGGCCTTGTTCTCTTTTTGTTGTTGTTATGTAATCAGTCATATATGTATATGTATATTTCAACTTGTTGGAATTAAAGTTGTTTAAAGGATTTCTTTTCTGAAGAACTTGAACTATGTATTTTTGGACATACGATTGTATTTAAATATTTTACTGGTATACTGTGTGCTAAGGGGTGTATTCTGAGAATACCTGGATCCCCAATGAAATATTGTGTTTGTTTATCTTGCAGGGTAACCTTTTGTAATTAGGAAATATCCTAATTACAAAGGCGACTCCATCAAAATTTTTATAAAATTTTGTGGTGAAAGGCTTGCGTGGGGACTTGTCCCTATGAGCCGGTCACGACCCAGGTTGGGTCGTGACACATAATGCCTAGGTGTGTCGACGTCAAGGAAAGTGAACCTGACCACTTTACCAAATCCCTTTGCTTAAGTCAAAGAAAGATGTTTGACCTAAATTAAGGCACAATAAGTTAATAGTAAGTATTAAAGTCAAGAAAATAAGGAAGACTAATAAATAAAAATGTAGGCACCCTAGGGATGCCAAGACGTAACGCCTAGGTATGCTAAGCAAAGAAGTTTAAAGACAAATAAAGAAAGCAGGGACATACAGGTCAAGGAATATTATTTCATTTTCGTAAGCATCTTTACCTTATTTTTGAACCATGATAAGTAAGGTTTATTAATTGTTAAGTTATTTGGATTAAATACTTGATAAAAGAAACCTGCTTCAAAATGATAGTTTTGGAACTTTGTAAAATGAAATTTTTTTTGGTATGATCACATTTTTTATAATAAATCGAAGTGGCTAGGGTGACAATGATGACGTTGTACATGTTAGTCTAGGACTACCTCCGAGGAATGTAAAGTTCCACTCTATGTATTCCCATGTTGTCTCCAGACAGCTTAGAGGAGTTTGAAGGTGACTTCCCTAGAAGAATATGGCCGAGACAAGAGTAGCTATTGAAAATTACTGTCAGACATATTTATTCATACTAAAGGACTGTTATGCTAATTAAAGCTCTTAGCGGAGCTTTTTTATGCATTTTGCCATGCTGTTAAGGGAGACTAGAATTCTAGTTATGTAACTTAGTAAATGCAACTATGATGTAAATATTTATGTATATAAGAGAGTTTTTGTTTCCCCTATTAGCTTGTTTACTTTTGCTTAGAATTACAAAGTAGATATCACTCTAATTTCTCGAAAATACAATCATCAATTGAGCAAGATCTACTAATATATTAGTAGTAACTTCTAAATGTGATGTTATGACTTAAGTATAATATTGTACTCAGGAAGGTGTTACACTTATGATGTTCGGCGACATACAAATCAATGTTAGACATTGGCTTTAAAGAGCAACTACTTTCAAAAGCTAAAGAAACAATTGACTAAGTCCAATAACCACTTCTTGGAAAATAGGGATAGTTGAGAGAAGTAATTGATGGTTCATGAAAGAAGGAAAATGGTTTAGGCAAAGTAGAGGAGCAATTGTAGAAGTAAGTAGAGTGGGTCACATAAAAATCTGACAAATATATTAAACCTAACCAATTTAGCCAAGTGTGTTGGTTAGTGTTAGATGCTATTGGCCACTAAGCTGAATATTGACATGAATATATGAACATGGCTAGCCGAGTTAATGTTAGGTATCTATTATTCTATAACTATAAATAGCCTTTTGCATTGCTTGTAAAAAACTGGCGAACATATCAATCAACCACAAGTCCATCTTATATGTTTCTTTACATTTTACCTGTTATTTTCTTACTTTTACATTTTAGCCTTTACTTTTACGCTTTTATATTTCAACCTTTTATATAAGCTCCACGCTTATTTTCTCAAGGCTCTTTTTAAAATAGTAAGAGGTCTACTAGTCTTTGCCTTGAACAATTAAGGTGTACTTTTAGCCATCTTTCACTATACTACGATTGTTAATCTTGCCACAATTGGTGATCAAATGATGCCTTGATGTAACATCCTATCAAATACAATATTATGCTTAAGTCATAATATTCTACCTGATAGTTTGTTATGTGTGAATAACTCTCATTTTATTTTACCTTAATTCATTAACTTAGTAGAGTAAACTCTTAAATTGAAATGCGGTTTATTGACTAGGCGTTAATTCACTTATTCGATGTATAAATATCGTACGGGCATGGCGCAATAAAAGAAATTTAAATAAGTTGGGCAGAAATAAACATGACAACATCTTTGATATGTCTATATATACAAATATAGTCTCATAGGTTCATGTACATCTAAGAGTGGTGAATACAGAAAGCAAGACCATCAAACAAAATAATCTGGTCTGTGCTCATGAAATGCATCTCTATATGGTCCTAAAAAGGACATTGCATCTAGTATCACTATCAGATAAAACAAAAAAATACTATGATTATGATCCAATGTCATAAAAGTGCCAAAAGAGAGCTATACTATACACTACAGTATGCTGACTAGATGGCTTCTCTAAATAGATTCCAACAAAAGGAACCCATTCGCCATGCCAGGATCAGCTAAAGCGTAGTCGTTGTCGGGTGTTGAAGATGAGGAGGAGAATAAGTTTGCTATCTTTGAGGGGTCACTATCAATAGAGAAAGAAGGAACTAGCTGGGGTGGTGAGATAGGTGGTGATACTGGTGAGGTTGCTGGATGAGCCATATACAGAGGGATAGATAAGAAGGAAGTGGCAGGGTCAAACAAAGGACTAAAAAGGAGAACTGCAAAGTCACGGCGAAAGAAGAAATACAGGCGAAAACGGCAGGTGGCGGTGATATACAAAGAATCTATCACAAGATCATAATGGAACTATAACTTCGGTAGCTTAGCGAAGAGGATGGCTGTCGCCACCATGTCCATAGTTTGAGAATGACGCGAACACACACAATAGGATGAGAATTTTGGAGAATTCTTAGTAAGATTCTCAAAATTATTCTACATTGACATCGCATTCATTCCCAATTACTTCGATTTTTTTTAATTATATAAGAAGGTAAATAATAAACTAAATATCTCCATTTATCCATGTTTAAGAAATATAGCCCGAAGCAATATTCCATTTTACTTGAAGGAGTAAGAGTAAAAAAGAACTCATCTAATAGATAGAGTAAAAACCATATAGAATAGTACGTAGTGCAACTAAAATAATAAACAATCACAAGGAATTGTTCACAGTGCAAGTAAATCACAATCAAATATTTGAGCTACATAAATGCATAAATGATAAAATTTTCCTAAAATAGAATGCACTTTGTAACATCCTAGAAATGCGAAACATTTAAACTGCACCAATTTTGATATGTTTTATTCCGTTAGAGAAACTAGAGTAATTATAAATGAAATATGAGGATTGAGGTTAGAACATTTTGAATTTTAATATGTAATAATTTATGACAACCATTAGTAACGTTTTGCTAAGCTAACAAGAAATTGGTTAAGCTTCGGTATTGTATACCGCAAGAACTAAATCGATAGAAATTTATACTGTTAAAACTTTACTTTTGAGGGTTAGGATTGGGCCACCATGACCCTTGGGTTGGTGCAATCTCAGCCCTTAGATGGCCAATCTAAACCAAAATTGAAACAACACACATATCCACCAATTATCATTGAATGAGTCATCTTCTTAATTATGAATCATGAAATTCCCTTTTCCCCCTTGTAATTTCAGGCAGCAGAAACTAACCCTCCCTCATTTTTGTTTTATTTTCATTCCCTCAATCTCTCTTCTTCATCTCCTACATAGCTTTCTTGAAATCAAGACCTTCACTTACAAATTCAAACCCAAGTTTAAGGTAGGATTTCCCCTTTCTTTGACTGATTTCTTGTGATTGGTGGCTAATGGTTCCTTCAAATATATGCATGTATTTGATGTTTAATTGAGGTTTTAGAAGTTTTCTTGGCTGGTTTAATAAGTATTTGGTTGCATTAAAATTGAGTCTTGCATGAAAAAAAAAAGAAGATAGCAAAATAGGATATGGAAACGTAGGAGATCCTACGACATCTGTACTGGCGGTGTATATGACTCCACCTACAACCACTAGAATGGAATGAAACTAATTTAAATGAAACTAGACATTTGAGCTTTCTAACCATATAAATTATAAGACCATTGGATTAGTATTGAGAGAGATATGATTTTTTGAAGTTTGCCCTAGGTTTCTATACTTGAATCTAACCAGAGTGAGGTTAGCAGGGCATATATCACCATATAGTCCTTAAATCAAGTGCAACCAATTTTGTTAGAAATTTAAGACATAGGATAATATGTCATAAAAATTTCATAACCAAATTCAATCCCTATTGTTCCTAGTAATTCATGAAAGTTGCCCTAAGTTCTAACTAAGTTCTAACCAGGTCAGAATAGGGCAGATCAAGTTAGTTAACTTTAAGAGCTCATAAGTTGAGTTCTACTTATTCCAAAAGGATGCAACTTGTTGGAATGAAATTGGTTCAGTTAGCTTTAAAACCATATAGGTTTCGTATAGTTTCAATTAGTTTTCCAATTTTAGTGAATTTTTACTTTTCAAATACTTAAATCTATCTAGTGCAGGACAAGCCTAGGTAAACTTCAATAACTTGAGTTATATATATCAAAACTTAATGGGACCAAAGAGGTTAAAAACTAGACACATAACATTTCAAGCTATCTAAAATTTAGGTCTAAATGAGTTAAAATGAGTTTATGGCTTAACTTACAAAAACTGGCAGAATTGGAGGGAGTAGCAGAAACCCAATCTAAGACCAAGGTTATGAAATTTTGGTTTGATTATTAAAATATACACACCTTGCATTGATTTTTCTGTGTGAATGACTACCTGGTTGATTGATACTATTCACGAGAAAATGGACTTAATTCGTTATATTGCCAAAATTTGGCAAAAGCTATACATAATTTATGATACACTTGCACATGCATGTAATGTTCAAGTCAAGTTGTCATTCATTATGAAACTTGAGAAGTTCCATATTACTTGGGTCAGCCCCGAAATAAAGCTAAGGGGAATAGATCGGTGGGAAGGTCAAGGAAAGTAAACCCGGCGTTCCTGTATAGGAATGAGCTTGATCTTGAAAAGTAGACTATTACCTAGGAGTTATAGGGCCAATAACTCCCAGGAGACCAAGTATGGATTAGAGAAAAAAGCAAAGAGAAAAACACCCTAGGGATGGAGATACATAACGCCTAAGTATGTTGAGTAAAGTATAAAAAGACTAGGATGCTGTATAAGCAAGTAAAGACTCAATGAGACATAATGCATTTCATTTTCATGCTGACACAGTGCCTTCCATTTTCATGCAGTAGTGCATTTATGAATACACGTTGATTGATCGTGATTTGAAGGTGCTATCTATATATGAGCTCTTTGAATGTGCTATTTATATTCATGCTCTTGAATGACTATTTTCGTATACCATTGCTGTGTCTCATTTTATATACTATGGTGACTGATACTCATTCTGTTCCTTACTATCATAAGTAAAATTGAAGCTTGCTTCGGGCTATGTTCTGTTTTCTTAAACCCAAAGAATAGGGCTGTTAGATTTGTTAATCATAAATTTTTTATTAAGTAAAATTGAAGCAACTGGGGATGAATATGATGATAGTATAGTATAGCTAGTGGAAATCCTGCTGAGAATTTTAAATTCTCATCTTTTATATTTGTGTCATCTCCAGATGGCAAGAATAGCGGCAACCATCGTATTTTACCCTAAGGTGCCGAAATGGCAATGGCACTATGATCTTGCACTGGACTCGTTGTACCTGATGGCCATTGCCCAATTTTGTCTTTATGTTTTCTTCCACCGAGCTTTTGTTGTCCCTTTGTTTAGTCTGCTATTTGATCCTACCACCCCTTACTTAGCAGTCCCAGTGTATATAGCACTTCCACCTGCACCACCACCACCTCAGCCTGTCCACAAGGGATCCTCTAAGAGTGATCTTGCAGAGCTTATAGACTCGTCTTCTTCCTCTTCTAGAGCTCCTGATGATGACTATGCCCCTGCCGACTCCGATATGGCGAATAGATTCCTCTCGTCGGAGTCCATTTAGTGGAGTTGTTTGCACTTACTGATCTCAATTATATAGAATGGCCCTCTTTTGGTAATTTGGGCCATAGATCTGGTTTTCTTTTTGTATTCTTATGTATCCATGATAGCAAAACATCCTTCGAGGACCTTGTAGAGTTGCTTACACTAATATGGGCCTATATCTTTTTGTTTATGGTCCAACTTGATGTACTTGTCACTATAACTATATGAATACATGAGATAGTGATGTTTATATGTATCATGTCTATGGTGATAACTTTTGTTTTCTATTATTTGTACTATTTAAATCTTTTGTTTATATTGCGAAACACTCCGAGATGTATGCCTATCCTCTAATTGAAATTGATGACTGATAAATTTCACTAGGCTACTGATGAAAGCAATTAAGTCATTTTAAAGGAAGCAAGGTCAAACAAAGACTATAGACACATAATAATCTACGGAATATAATATTATGACTTAAGCGTAGTATTGTTTTTCGCAGCGTGTTACACACTTCACTCTTAATATTCCTTAAACCTATATTTCATAAGTTTCCATAATTGGTCCCCTGAAAATTTTAGGCCATATAACTTCTGAGTCATATTCTACTTTTGAGGGTGAATAAGTCAACTTGAGTTATAATTATGTGAATAAGTCATTCCACATGGTTAATAGTAAGGACTTATTTACAAACAATTATATGTGTAAAGACTGATTTAAAAACTTTTTCAATGTAAAAACTAAATTTTCAAAATCAATCACATGTATAAGGACTAACAATAATATTTTAACAAAAATAAAGGAAAATAAATATTAAACAAGAAAACAAGACCATAATCCAAATCAAGCTTGTCCTACAAAGTTCCTTCTCTAAAACAACGCTTCAACTAGTAGCATAGCATGATCAATTAAATTACCGTACTTTTAAATTTAAAACGTAAAAACAAAAAATCAATGTGGTAAGAATTTAGCATTTAATTAATCTTACTATATATTTTTTATTTATGTACTGTTTGAGATAAAGCGTAGATATAATTCTGTTTATATTAATGTTTTGGTAAATCGAATTTGGTTAATTTTTTATCACAATTAAGTTAACTCACTTTTATTGTTGATGTATCAAAATATTGTAGATCAATATATTTAATTGTAATTTAATTTCAAAAGCCATTTTATTGCCTCATGTGCTAATAAGAATTGGTTCTTGTGGAAGAGACTAGTCCCCCGCAATGTAGCAAATGATGGTTCAAATTCTAATTAAGAGATGTGTTTATATTTAGTGCTTTATCGTATCATCAATAAAATTGTCTCCAGTAAAAAATATTTGTGCAAAATAATAAATTTTAAACAAAATATCTATTTTGATTTTTGATAAAAATTTTGGAAGATAAATTAGTCCTTCAGAATTTGAAAATCCATAGATATTCCTTTACCATTCAAAAGGGAGGACATATTAGTCCCTCTGTACAGATCTATATAATCAAAAAATTCTTAAAATTTATGTACGGAAGGCTAATATGTCTCTCTTTTTAAATGGTAAGAAATTACTTGTAGATTTTCAAATTTTGAGGAACAAGTTTGTCCCTTGCAATTTTTGTTAAGGACAAAAATAGGTATTTGTCTATATTTTAAGATTTTTTTAACTAGTACCATAAGAACATTGATTAAGAAATCAAGAGTAATTTTTTTTTAATTAAGATCCTTTAAAATAAGAATAGTTATAAAGTGAAAAAGTGAGGGAGAATCCATTCTTGAATTATTTTGGTGGAACCTATATATAATAGAAATTATCAATCCAATGATAAATAACTTTTAAATTTCATATTTTACAACCATCTCCATTTTACAGGATCTAAATCTTTTTAAGTTTCTTGACTAGGCCACTAGTTAGAAAAAAAAAAAGCCAAAATTTCATTACCTTATACATTGTACAGTTCAAAACTTCAAATAATAGTGTGGCTAAGGCCTTGGTGCAATGGCATATTTGTTGCATTAAAAGAGTAGCCACACACCCAAGGGCGCCAATTCGACTCACCAAAAGGGGCAGAGGCCCAAATGCCCTCAAAACTACCCGCTCCTTGACGAAAAAAAAAACTTCAAATAATAGTTAATTAAAATTATAGAATTTAAAATAACTACCACTAAGCGATTAGATAATGCCATAACAAATGAATTTTTAACTATGAGACTATGGATAATAGTATTGGGTTGAGGAGTGAACCGCTAAGACTAAAAGTTTTTAATTTATTATTTTTACTATATAGTAATTGAAGTTGTTTGTAACAAAAAAATAAAATTAATATATTGTCAATGTAAAGAAGTTTTACACTGTCTTTTAATTATATATTTCTATTTGTTAAAATTTCGAGATAGTAAATGGCTGAATAAAACATTTTTGATGATGTGATAATATATAATTGGATATCTATATGAAATTTTTTTGAATAAATTTACAAATTAGTCCTTGACGATGTTTTGAGTGGACACGTTAGTCCCTGACAAAAAAAAATTAGTCTCATGATTCTTGACAATTGCTAAAATTGAACATTATAGTTCTTGATTCACTTGTAATTAATAAAGAGTTTGATACAAAGGTAAAATAATGACTAAAATCTCCCTAATTCCATCTCACATATTGTCATCTAAATTCATAGTTTGAATAACATGAAAAAAGATCCCTCTGAATGCATCATTTTAATCTATCAAAACATTTTAAAATGGTGTGTTTGAGGGGGGGTTTTTTAAAGTCATGCAAATTGTACATTTAGATAATATTATGTGAGATGAGATTAGAAAAATTTTAGCCATCATTGTACCTCAATAGTAGACTCCTTAACTAGTTACAAGTAAGATAAGGAGCATGAGTGTCTAATTTTAGCAATTATCAGAAACCAATATATTCAAATTTTCCAATTGTTAGAGATTATGGGATGAATTATTTTTTGTTAGGGACCAATTTATTTATTAAAAATATTGTTAGAAACTAATTTGAGAGTTTACTTAATTTTTTTACAATGATAGTGTATGGAAATAAAATAGAAAAATGCATTAAGTTCTACCAAATTTTATCAAAATTAAATATCAATAAGTGTGTAATTAAATAACTCTTATTCATGTATATTTTAAACATATATATTACGTTGATTTTAACATATACCAAAAATATATCAAATAATTTTAGATTAACATGAAATTTTATAGAAATGATCTTATATTAAGAGATTTTATAGAAATTTTGTAAGATTTTTTACCATTATTTTAGTAAGGTATTATTATTTTTGATAATTAATATTTAATATTTAACTATTTATTCCACCAAATTAAATATAATAAATATTTTATTTGTGTTTTAAATAAATGAGAAATAGAAATACATTGATTATTATTTATTAAGAGCTACTGACAGCCTTACAAAAAAAGAACAGTATCCATGCAAAATATATATCTATCTATATCTATATTTTTATTATAAAGAAAATTCCTTTATTTAATCATAAATTTATTTTTTAAAACATATTTTTCTTTCAAATAGAGAGAATATTATTTATTATTTGATTAATTGACTAAATATATATATAGAAAAGAAATATTAAAAGCAAAGACTGTAAAATAAGTATATTTTATTTTTTTGATAATAATTACTCTCAAATGCTTTACATTTTTTTAATTAAACAAAACATGACAAGGAATAAAGACAAAATCACAGAAAAATTGAGAATTTTTTGTACCATTATTTTTGATAATAAAAAATTAATATTTAACTATTTATTTCACTAAATTAAATATAATAAATTATTGTATTTGTATTTTAAATAAATGAGACATAGAAATACATTAATTATTATTTATTAAGAGCTATTAATTGTCTTATAAAAAAAGAAAGGTATCCATGCAAAATACATATCTATCTATATCTATATTTTAATTATAAAGAAAATTCCTTTATTTAATCATAATTTTTTTTTTCAAAATTATATTTTCTTTGAAATAGAGAGAATATATTTACTATTTGACTAATTGACTAAATATGCATATAGAAAAGAAATATTAAAAGCAAAGACTGTAAAATAAGTATATTTTATTTTTATAGAAATAATTACTCTTAAATGCTTTACATTTTTTTAATAAAACAAAACAATTTTTTATGAGATTAATTTTGAGATTGTTAAAATAGTGAATGATTAAGTCAAATATTTTTACTGATATGGTAATATATAATTGAATATTTATGCAAAATATTTGTACACAGAGAGAGTTTGATATGGATAAAAATTAATGAATAAATTCTATTTGTCACATTAAAGTTATTCATAAAATATTATTTGTATTTGTATCACATATCAAGTATATTATGATAGTTTATTAAAATTAAATTTAAAATTAATTTTTTTATGAATTTAATTTGTATATATTTTTAGTATAAAAAAATTTTATATTAATATCTAATTATATGCTATCATGTGAATAAAAATAGTTGATTTTCATACCTATTATCTTAAAAAAAATTATTTTTATTTATATGATTAATATAAAATTCTTTTATATTAATAATATGAGTTTTATTGGTATACACTGATAGTATAAAACTATTTTACGTTGTCAACAAATAGAAATAAGGGAAAATGAGAAATTATGGTGGATCCCTCATTATAATAGGTAATTATTTGTATGAGTTAGCACTTTTTATTATTTCTATTAGCTGATAGTATAAAATTATTTTATATTAATAGTGTATTTAAATTAAATTCTAATAATATATATAAATTAAAATTTTTTTTTGTTGTGTATTAAGTTCTTTGTTTTTTCTGTGCTCATTAAATTCTTTTTTTATTGTGCAAAAGTAATGCGCAAAATAAGTCAACCAAAAAGTGTAAAGCGAAAGAGAATTGGCGGGGCGAGGAGGGAAAGCAAAATCCTTGAAAACCAAAAACAAAAGCCGTTTTCCATAAAAAAAAAAGATAAAAAAACAAAAAACCATCGAAATGTAAATTAAATCCTTAAATAAAATATTAGAAAAAAGGGTGTGCAAGAAGCACACAGGAAACGAAAAGTCCAAAGGAGAATTAAATTAAATATTAAATAAGAGATTAATTGGTATATTGATATTTAATTATGTATTATTATATAAATAAAAATAATTTTTATTTTTATAATAAATATAAAAGCTAATCATTTTTATTTATGTAAAAATATATAACTAAATATTAATAAACTTTATATTAATAGTATATATTAATTCAATTTATTAAATAATAATAACAAAAAATAATAATAAAAAAACGCTGAGATTTTTGTTTTTTTATTGTTTCCCCTTCATCCGAAGGCTGGCGATTGACAACTCAGTTGAGTGGACACAACCTTTTTGTTGGTGAAATTCCCTCTTTGAGAGAGCACAAGAAAGAGAGAAAAAGAGAGAAATAGTTGAGAGAAAAACTCACTCTCTCACTTCACACCCTTCTTCACTCCACAAAAGTAAAAAAACCCAAACCCCCCATTTTTCCCGTTGTTTTACCCCCCGTTTTGTGTGTTTTCTTCTGTTGTTGTTGAAACTGCAAAATGAAGGGTGGAGGGAAGAAGAAGACAGCAACCTCGGAACCACCGAACGATGTTGCTTCTCCTCCTCCTCCTGGTTCTGCTGGTGGTGTTGCTGTTACTGCTCCTGTTCCTGTTCCTGGTGATTATGTTGTTGCTGTTGTGGATTTTGGTGTTGATGCTGGAGAACATGGTAATGGAGGCCATGGAGATGGTGGTGACCCAGTGGCTCCTCTTGCTGAAAACGAGAACACCCAGTTGCAGAAAGGCGAAGAAGAAGGAAGAGAGGAACGCCAACGTGTGGAGGATTCTGAAGAAGAAGAAGAGGCTCCAGAAGAAGGAGAAGAGGAAGAAGATGATGAAGAGATGGAAGATGCTGATGCTGCTGAAGTTCCTCCTGAACAAGGAAAGGGTCGTCCTCTTGCTGATGGTTTCTACGAAGTGGAAGCAATTCGTCGTAAAAGGGTCCGAAAGGTACCATTTTTTTTTTCTTATTTTTATTATTTTTTCTGTAAAGTTTCTACCTTTCTTCTTCTATGGTGATGGAGTTGTTGTTCTCTTGTTTTATTTCACTTTATTTTTATTTTTTCGTGCCTTTTTATTTTTTATTTTTTATTTTTTATTTTTATTTTTTGGTTTTTTATCCAGTTTCTTCTTTGTACTGACTGTGTTCCTTTTTTTTTTATTGGGTTTTTCTTGATGACAATTTAATTTTCAAATGTTGCAATTACAGGGTCAGACCCACTACTTGATCAAATGGTGAGTGGTCCTTTTTTCTTTCTTTTTTTTTTTTTTTTTTGGTCTAACTGGATTATGATACAACTGAAGGGTAATGGGCTAAATGTGATTCTTTTATTTGTTTATTTATTTACTTGTTTATTTATTTACTACTGAAGGCTTGGATGGCCTGAGACAGCCAACACATGGGAGCCTCTGGAAAATCTGGACAATGTTCCTGAAGTTGTCGCCGCTTTCGAAGAGAGGTATTCCCTTTTTGTTCCATAAAATCTTGACATTTTTCTTTAGACCCTATGTTAAATTGTCAATGAAGATGAAAGACATGTTCAAGTTATGTTCTGTATCTGTGTTATGTTTGCCATGATTACAAATAGGTAGTTTATAAGCACAGGCAGAAGACTACATTTGTTAGAAATTGGATGGCTTAATGACTAGGTTGTTTAACTTTTTTTTTTCTTTTTATATATGTTCGTTTTTTTGTGGTTTTAAAGCTGGAAAACAGCAAAGCATCGTAAGCGCAGACGGAAGCACGTGGTTCATCACTCAGCGCTCAAGAAGAGGCTGGAGCGTTCTATCACTCCTTACAGCCTCAGACGTTTTGCCGCTACTACAGTCAACAACAACAACCATACACAGTCTGCTCCTCCTCCTCCACTCACTGGTCTTAATTATGCTGATATTCCTGCCTTTCCTCAACCAGTGATTTTTGCC
The DNA here is from genome assembly GCA_031439585.1 of Pterocarpus macrocarpus. Classification (NCBI taxonomy): domain Eukaryota; kingdom Viridiplantae; phylum Streptophyta; class Magnoliopsida; order Fabales; family Fabaceae; genus Pterocarpus; species Pterocarpus macrocarpus. The sequence goes on along the minus strand of CM062516.1, from coordinate 12,157,951 downwards.
GATGAAGTTGAAAATAATGGTGATGCCGGCAATGTTGGAAGAGTCAAACATAGGCTTGCAAATGCTTCAGAACAAATTGTTGAAGTGAATCAGGAAAATGATTATGATCCTAAGCTCAGCGAGCTTAGAGCATCGACAGCCAATGGGTATGATGCAGACAGGCTTGCAATACAGTTTCAAGAAACTAATCTTTCATCAGGTGATGGTCACATGGATGGACAACCAAATGGGGTTGGCATGGAATCAGGTCCAAGTGGCCGCTGCAGAGGAGCCAAAAGGAGAAAATCCGGTTCTGTGAAGAGGTTCAACAAAGATTTGTACACTGGTGAGCCTGTTAATACACAACATCCAATTGGCATGTCTGCTGCTGCAGCTGAACCAGGGGGAACAGGTATTGCTGATAATGGGGTTAATAATAGTCACAAGAAGACAGATCATGCTAAACCTGCCAGCACTATTGTCAAGATTATAAAGCCAGTAAACTGTTCACCAGCAGTACCTAGCAACACAGAGGATGTTGTAGTGACCTTTATGGCTATGAGGTTAGTTACTCAACTACTAACAACTCCAAATTTTTGTTATAACTTTGATAAAACGTAGTAAGTTATGTAATATGCTTTCTAAAATGACTCAATTTTTACACCTTTATTTTTAAGGTTTGTTTTTTGGTTTGGTGATTTAGATTAAATGGATTTTTGGTTTATAAACTGAAGAATGATGGTTCTGGATGCATACTTCTGCATATCACAATAATGAGTATTTTTCTCATGAGCTCAATTTTAATGCTTAGGTGCCCGTTATTATTATATTTTAGAGAGATCAGGCTGCTGTTAATAAATTAGACCAGTCGCTAATTGTTGTGACATTATTTACTTCTATTTGAAATTTCAATCCATAAAAAATGTAATTTTATGATAAATATAGAAAGAAGTTTTAATGTAGCTTCAAATTTATTTAGTGCTTGATGCTTAGGTTTTTTTTATAAAGGAGCTCCTTTTTTTGTTTTTTTGTTTTTTGGGCCCCGTGTGCCAGTACAAATTGAAGCGTAAATCCTTTTTTTTTTTTTGTGGGTAAAAGAAATGGAAACTTAAATCTTGTTAGGCCTTTATTGGTTTTTTTCCCTCACACAGCCAAATTATTTTGGGCAAGATTTTGTCATCTTTCTTTCCATAGGTGCTACTTTAACTTTTTTCTCTAATGCATTAATTCTTGATTTTATTGATTGTGTCTACTCTATATTAGCCTAGGATTTCATTTTCGTTATGTAATTTTGTTCCTGGGTTTGTATCCTTTACAATTTACATCCCTTTTATGAAGCGAAGTGGATTATTTAATAAACGTACAACATGCTTCTTCACATAAAGCTTATCTGGTTAAATTTACAGGTCCGATGGATCAGAGGTTATGGTCGATAACCAATATCTCAAGACATTCTATCCACTTCTGGTAATCTGCCATCTCTGAGTATTTTATTTTTGGAGAGTTTGTTAATTTCCTTATCAATCTCACATGGCTTCAAATGCTTAAGAAAATGTTTTTATGGCCTTTTTACTTGAAGCTAATGTTTTTCTTATGTTCCAGCTGATCAATTTCTATGAGCAGCATCTCCGCTACAGTCCTACATCGTGACTGAACAGAGTAGTGAAGGACTTGCTTGTTTTGTTAGATTTTCATGTATTTGTAGTTGTACTGTATAATTTCATACTTTTGTAGATGCAGAAGACAGTGAATGGTAAGATGCATTGTTTGTTAGCCATGTGTAGGTATGACTGTTTAATGAGTGGTTGCCAGTATTAGCTGCACACTATAATGCAATGCTACTAATTGCCATGTTTAATTGTGGATGGCATGAAGAATTAGCTTTGTCCAATACCTCAACACATGGGATCAAGGATGCATTTCTTATGCGTTGGTCAGGAACAAAACTCTTTATTTTGGATTAATATCAATTTTTATGGTAAGTTCTTTATTTATTTATTTATTGTGAATAATTTCCATTTGCATATTTAACATTATTGCAGTTATTGCAATAAAGCTGTGCATGTTGATACTATTTTGATGGCCTTTGGCTGTCTTCATTATCAATGTATAGTGAGTTTAGATTGGTATGTAGGCTAATATATAGATATTTTAGAATGATGTTGTTATATATAGCAACATATGACCCCTCAAATTGGTTTTTCTTGAGGATGATCAAGAAGCATCAATTTGCCAACAAGAAACCTACGATGGTGTCTAGTGAGAGATTCTGTGGATGCAAGCTATTTATATGGCTGTTGCAACATAAAGAAAGGAAATGATTTGAGTACCTACAAATCTATAGCTTATTGGATATAATGATAATCCACTTAATTATGCTTGATACACTTATGGTAGATTGGATTAGTAGCGATCTGAATGGCACTTGTGTTACCTGCACAAAGAGGACTGGGATTAGTTTAAGTTAAGGAAGGCCATGTTTAGTAACTAACTCTTGAGCTTTGCAAGAAAAATGCACCAACTTGTGTCAGGGTGATGAGTATTGGGACAACTAGCTCTATTAGTGTCATTAAGTGCAGTGTGCCAAGGAGAAAATGATAAGGTGACATTTTCAAGAAAAAATCGACAAGGAGGATCTTGTAACTAGCGAACAACCAAACGTAGATGTTGCGGAGAGCATTGTCAGATTCGTCCCTTCATTTTTCGTCTGTATGTTATGAATTTGTTTCTTGGGGTATGTGGTTTACACAAGTTTTATGAGGAAGTCATGTTCCCTTTTCTCAACTCATTTTGTAACTCAAGTATGTCGTGGGGAGGGTGTATTTGACTTTTGGGATTTATGTTTGACTCCTTGCTCATTGCTAAGTTTTTTAATTATAGATATGGTGAGTAAGGCTAGTGAAGTGTTCTGGCAGTTCCGTATAGGCTGAATTGCGTAGTCTGGTAGTTCAATTGCGAATAGCTCTATCTTCAATTAGCTTGCTTCCTTCACGTGGGGGTAGTAATGAAAGTTTTCCTTTTTCATCCTTTTGGTGATCATCACTCTTTTCATCATGGGAAGTTAATCCTGATTTCTCATCAGGGTTCTGCTGTTGTGACCCTTACTTTGTAATGAAAGCAAGCGAAACGCTCCATTTCCAAGTTTGTGCATTCCATGTTTCTCTTGTGATTTTATCATAGCCTTTTAATGCTTGTGTCTTTGCTATTTTTTTGTAATTGTTTCTTCCTGTGACCACCCTTGCTGGGGGAAGAATCTCATTTTCTCTCAACTCTAATCAAGCTAGCTTGCTAAGCGTTATGACAGGAATACGCCCCCTCAAAAATCCCCATTTGTCCAATGCCACACTTTTGAATGCTTTACGATCCTTGTGATCAAGAAAGCCCCCAATACTTCAATAGTTGATGTAGAAAAGATTGCTTCCTATTGGAAGAGTGGGTTAATTTGGCATATCAAAGTTGTACACACAATTACCTATGATATGACTAGGTTTCATAGGGATAGGCAAAGGCTAAGATGGCCCAAAATGAATATCATTGTTCCAATGTTCTTGGAACTTTTGTCCTTTAACTAGGCTTTAAATCTAGTTGGAAGGCTGTAATGGATCCTTGTAGTTGTTTCTACATATAGTCATTCTACATTTCTTTGTGAGAATGTCGATCGGCGGCCTTCGCATCTCTTGACTTTATCAAGCTAATTCATTTGTTAATATTCTCAATTGGCTTTTTTTTTTTTTTTGACTTTGACCTTCCAAATCTTCAGGGATACCATTTGATGATTTTGCCTTGGTTTATAAGTACAAAATATGATCTTCAAACATCTTTGGGACATTTAATTTACTCTTGAAATAATATTCCCTCTTCATATGAATTCCATTAGAACTTGTATTAGAGTTCTATGCAATTCTTCTCCGGTTCTTCAAGAACTCTCTTAAGTTTTCTAGTACTCGTCTCATGTTGAACGTGAACATTCGCCCATACTAGTCATCCAAAAGTCTTTCTCAAATTGAAAAATTTGGGTCCTGCATAGTAACACGAATGAAGATGTCCAAACAAAAAAAATGCACTAGTCCATTCAAGGATCAAGAGTTTTCAAAATACTTTAGAGCATCAAAACATAATAGCAAAAATTTCAACTATAAAAGGGGCTTTGGATCTTACAAAGCTAGGCATGAGTATGTTTAAAAATGAGAAATTTAGGATATATTTGTTTTAGTTTTTAGAAAAGTGATTATAAAATTTAAATTTTATATACAATTGAAAACTATTTTTCTTAGAAGTTATTTTTCTCAGCTTTTGCAAAAAAAGCTGAAAACAAAATATTTTTTGGAATATAATTTTTTTTAAAAAAATTTAAATATATGAAAATTGATTTTTTTTAGTAAAAAAAGTGATTTTTTTAAAAAAAAAATCACAAACAAAAGAAGTGCAAAATGCACTTTTTTGGGCGCCTCAGGGCAAGGGGTTATAATCATCATTAGGTTATCAAGTTAGGTCATATCGATCCCAAACAAATCAGCTTTGATCAATTCTTACACAAGTATACTTTATGATTAGACTCAATACAAATTTTTAATTGGTTTGGGTTAGGGTGGTCAGGTCATCGAGGCAACCTGAACAAATGATCACACAGTTGATAGTCTTTGGAAAGAGACTCGAGTTAAAAAACAATAACGCAACCCTAGAGATGTTTACCTAAAGTTTGGACAAAAAGTGTCACAATTAGAATTGGGGTCAACGAGTAGTACATAACCAAGATGATTGATAAGCTTGACCAGGTCATGTATGCCTCAAAATTTGCCATCGACTAAGTTCAAATGTTCATATAAGCCTCAAAATGTCATTATGGTGCTAAAATTCATTAACTCAAATCAATTTCAAGCAAAATTTTCAAAAGTTTTGACAAAACTCCCAAATTTTCATTTTTCACAAATACATTTATTATTCTCGACAAACAATTTAGAATATCTATAATAGCAATTATAAGGCCTCATAAATGTAAAACACTTATTAGGTAAACTTCCATCCCTCGTAGTTTACTCTTAAACAAAATACATAATTTTTCCAGAATACTATTTAACATTTTTTTTGATAATTTGAATAAATGCTCAAGACTCTTGAAAGTGAGGAGCAAAACAACAAACAAGATACCCACAAAAAAAAACACGATTGGACAATGAACACGGGCAAGACGCAAAACGCTACAGAAGTCATGCCAACAAAACACCAAGCAGCACACGAATGGAGAAATCCCATGATAGAACACTAGACACTTCTAAAAAGAGCCACTAACCCATTACACTTTTTTATGAGATTTCTTTCCCACCCCTTCTTCTATTTTCCTTGCTCTGACACACATCTACATTCTTTGAATATAATCCTTGTGCCAAAGCCTTTGTCACCATATTGTCATCTTTAGCAACCAACCCAATACTTTTGCCAAGATCCATGTCCTCCTTGCCTTATCAAAGATTATACTTTGTGAATCATCCTTAATACGATCACTATCTTCTTGATCATTACTTGCCGCAAGATCACCTCTACGCTTCACTGCTCAGGATTTGGATATTATTTAACATGTTTTAGACAATCTCCAACCTCTTCTTGAGTGAAAAATGTTGCTTTATATGAAAGTGATTTCATGAGATACACAAACAAATGTGATAGATTGATTTTTTTTTTTAACAAATTTATCTCTTTACTCTTACTTTCCTCTTAATTTCTTATTTTCACTTGTGTTTCCCTTAAAATAGATTTGTACTCTGTTCATGCTCAACAATTTTGTACCAAATAGCATCACTCTTTTAGAACAATGAAACACTTCTAAGAGTACTAGTTTATAAGACTTCCAAATTTTTCCTAAAATAAAAATTAAAGACATACTAAAATTGCTTACATGAAACAAGGTATCAAGCTCCTTAAAAATGATTGTGGACAAAATCGGTCTACTAGAAGATACTAGAAGCAATCATGTGAAGTTTATTTGTAAAATATATTATCGATTTGGATGAGATTTTAACTCAGCGACTAATCAATACTTACTACATCAGAAATTGGAGAAGTTACACACAAGTTTTTCTCGTAAAAATAAATTAAAATGATTAAAACAATTACATAAAGTATTTGTAACACACAATAATTCAAGATATTTAGTATAAATTACATTCACCTCCTCCTAGATTCACAATAATTACACAGATCACTCCTCTTGATTGTAGCATGACACTGACACCTCCCTTATATAAGAAGGCTTTTAGTTGTTATTTAAGTGCTAATGAATTGTCAATATTTCCTTCACTAGATAAATAAGTTAACTTCTTGTGCTTTTCATATTATATTTCTCATCATAAAAGCCCAAAAAGGATGGCTTTGGGTGGATTTAGGAAAATGGATTGAGATGTTTGCAACAAAACTATCATTATATGGCATAAAAACTTAGATTGATTACTAAAAGGACACATTAACATAATGAAGGAGAATTAAAGTGGTTGTTGGCTTTCCACCATAAGTTAATATCACACCACTAGTTCCTAATATGTCAGCAAGGATGATGTTGTGTCAAACATTTCCCGTAGGGTATAATTATTGATTGTGGTTAAAAGTAACATTTTATAAATCTCGTTCTACTGAGTACTATTATTTGTGCATCAATTTTGCACACACCATTTTGACACCTGGGGAATCAAGTATAAGTAATTGGAGATTTCAATTGTGCTACTAGTGAATCTTTCTATGGGGTATCATATGTTAATCAGTAGGGGTTTCAGTTGTCTTATTAATGAATTTCGAAAAAAAATTTCACATTTACTATTGTTACCTTACCAAATTCATAAGATTCTTGAAATATCCAATTATTAACACATGATTCCACATAATTGATTTCTCATAGAATCTTAATTATGCACTTGATCCTTTAAAGTGCACCCACATTGCAGAGGAACAAAATCTATGCTACACTTTCATATGTAGACAACTTGTGTAAACCTTTTACACCAAGAAACAAGTTCATAACATAAGGATGAAGGTAGCTTTTATATCAATCAAATTTGACAACACTCTCTCTAGCATCTACATTTGGTTTTTCACTAATTATGAGATTCTACTTGTTGTCTTTTTTTTTTTCTTTTGAAATGTCACCTTATCATTTTCTCCTTGCACCATGCACTAAATGACACCAACTAAGATAGTTGTCCCAATATTAATCACCTTGACACAAGTTTGTGCATTTTTCTTGGGGAGTTCAAGGGTTGGTAACTAAACATAGCTTTCCTCAACTCAAGCTAATTCTACTCCTCATTGTGGTAATGACACAAGTGCCATTTAGATTCTACTAATCTAGTCTACCATAAGTATATCAAGCATAATTAAGTGGATTATTGTTATATCTAATAAGTTGTAGATACTCAAATCATTTCCTTCTCTATGTTGCAACAACCATACAAATAGCTTGCGTCCTCAAAATCTCTTACTAGACACCATCATTGGTTTCTTGTTGGCAAATTGATGGTTCTTGATCATCATCAAGAAGCACCAATTTGAGGCTCGTATGTTTCTATATATAACAACTTTATTCTAAAATCTTTATATATTAGCCTAGATATTAATTTGAACTGACTATATATTGATAATGAAGAAAGCCAAAGGCCATCAAAATAGTATCTACATGCATAGCTTTATTGCAACAACTGTGCAATAATCTTAAATATGCAAATGGAAATTACTCATAATAAATAAATAAAGAACTTACCATCAAATTGATATTAATCCAAAATAAAGAGTTTTGTTCCTAACCAACTCATAAGAAATGCATCCTTGATTCCATGTGTTGAGGTATTGAACAAAGCTAATTCTTCATGCCATCCACAATTAAATATGGCAATTAGTAGCATTGCATTATAGTGTGCAACCAATACTACCAACCACTCATTAAATAGTTATACCTACACATGGCTAACAAACAATGCATCTTACCATTCATTGTCTTTTGCATTTACAAAAGTATGAAATTATATAGTGCAACTACAAATACATGAAAATCTAACAAAACAAGTACTCTATTCAGTCATGATGTGGGACTATAGAGGAGATGCTGCTCATAGAAATTGATCAGCTAGAACATAAGAAAAAATTAGCTTCAGGTAAAGAGTCCATATAAACATTTTCTTAAGCATTTGAAGCCATGTGAAACTGACAAGGAAATAATGAAGCTCTCCAAAAAAATATTGCTCAAAGATGGCAGATACCAGAGAGATGACAAAATCTTACCCAAAACAACTTGGTTATTTAAGAATGGTACTATGACTGAGAGATTAATACTTGGAATGTCGTAGCTAGAAATTTTTGGAAAAGTACTTTCCTCCTACAAAATCTACTAAGAAGAGGAGTGACATCACTTCTTTCACTCAAGTAGAGTGAGAATCTTTCTATGATAATAAGACATCAGAGGAGTCTCAAGAACTTTTTGATACAACTAAAACTTAATGGTTTAAGCAAAAATAAAACATGAAGGTAGCAAAAGAATCAAGTTAGGGGTGTCCAAAGATAGTGAGTCTAGAAGTAAAGGTTCCTCAAATTAAGGGTAACATTGAACCAAAATGAGTTTTTCATCATACATTTACCCTTAGCCTAACATTACAAGCTTATAAAAGACCTATTGATCTTTGGCTAATGAAATTCATATGGACACAAAGAAGGAAGATTATGAATTTTGGGATGATTTTGTCTCTTCTTGAACATGGCATTGGTATGAAGTGAATAAACTCTTATTTGCTTGCCTTGCACACACATACACATACTTGATCAATTTCCTTTACAATGTGTTAGCACAATTTAATGGTCATTGATGCTTAGATTTGAACTGTTGGTAGCTTTTAGGTTAAGTTGTAGAGCAATGATGAGAAGAATATAGGCAACATTTGGATGCATTAAACTTGTTTACTCTTAAGTTTCTTGAGTTTGTTTCTCTTTGCTTTAGTTTCTAGTTTTGTTTTGTTTTGTTTAATTTTACCTTGGGACAAACGAAAGATTAAATTGGGGGTTATGATAACTCTCTAATTAGAGTTATTGTTTGTTTACTTTTTCATTGAGTCATAAGGTTTATTTGGAGATTTTAGTTAGTTTTAGTGTTCATTTGAGCTACTTAGAGTAACTAGAATGTTTTGAGTTTTATTTCTTACTTTGATGTTCTATAATTCTTATTTTTTTTATTGTTGTGCTTATGTTAGTTCCAAGCATGGAAAATGAGAAGAAGAAGCCAAGGATGGAAGATTTCAAAGTTGAAAATTGTTCTATAGCACGTTTATCCATTATAGAATGCCATGTAGTAGCACCCACAACTTGAAATTGTGCCATTGTGCAATGATTTTGGGGACTAGAAGCTAATGGATTTGGGCCATCGCGCTATAACATAGTGACATTGTGCCATCACGTTATGGCGAAGAATTCAAATTCTTTGTATTAGAAGCTAATGATTTTGGGCACTATAAAAGCCTACTGTTAGGTCTTGAACAAAAACTTTAGACATTGAGAGACAACCCTAAGAGAGAGATATTGGAAATTCAAGGATTCCAAGACTTGTAAAGAAGAAGACAACCTTCCTCCTTAAGCAACCTTAATCCTAGTTCCCTATGGCTACTCTCTTTTATTTTTCGTCTTCCATCTTTTCTCTACAATTTTCCATATTCAAAATGATCTAAAATGATCTAAACCCCTTTCTTAGGACGTTGATGGACCTGGTTATGTGATGATTGCATCTAAGGATTGATTTTATCTATTTTTATCTTAATGATTAAGTGTTTATGATTGTTCTTCTCGCCTTTAAAATGCTTGATCACCATTTAATTGATTTTTGGTTTAAAATACCTCCACATGAATGAGGAGTATTGCATATTGATGTGATTTCTAGTCAAGCTGAGGATATGTTAAGCGACCTAAGTGCATATTTCCCTGAGCTAGCTAATTTTGATTATTCTATTTGTTTTTTATCTACTGATTGTGATGGTGATAATATTTGTAGTGTAGTTGCTTTAATTGATGTGTGTTTACATGGTGATAATTTTGCTTTAATAGATTATGATGCTTGTGCAAATGATGTTGTGGATTTAGGTCTTATGGATTCTTCCACTGAAGGAGCAGTTCATTATTCTACACCTTTTGATGATTTACATGTGAGTTCCTTAAATTAATTAATTTTGATGATTCTATTGGTCATATTTTTGTATTGACTATGATTTGTATTGCATGCAAGGAAATTGTTGATCTTTGCAAAATGGTGATTGTGTTTTAATAGGCCATACAACAATTAGCATTTCCGCGGCTCTAGGACCTATAGTTAAGCTGGATATGAGTACTTTAGGGCCTTCTAATGAGCATTTTTTGGGGCATTTTGAGTATACTTATTTGGATAACGATGCCTAACTTTAGGTAATATGTGAGATGCATGAAGAGGTGGACCAAGGGATTGCATTACAGCTACAACATTTAGGTTTGCAGGCAAAAATAACTTCAACGCAATGGTTGATATCCAATGGAATCATGTGGAAAGCAAAGAAAACGAACCATGGCGGGAAATTCTAAAGCAGTTTAAACAAAAGCCACCATAAGATGAGTGCTCTTGATCTATTTTCACCTTAATTGTTTATTGATTTTTTTTTTGTGTTTAGTTTTCATGTAGTGTTGTTTTCATTTGTTTCCTATATTCTTCTTTTGTTTTTAATTCTATTTTTTTGGTTTCACATTTTGTTTTGTTTAAATTTTTTGGTTACATTTTGCTTTTTATTCTTTTGTATTTTTGTTTTAAAATAGTTTTGTTTTTGTGTGAAAAAAAAAAGGAAATACATAGAAAAAGAAAGCAAGCAAAAGCAATTGACAAAAAGAGAGGTAAAATGAAAAAATAAGGCAACTTTGAAGAAAGAAAAGGGAATAAAGAGAGAATTATTTTTGCATTATATGGCCTAGGGTGAACTATCATACTTGTGATCTCATTTATTTGTTAATGTTCTTTTTTTCTCTTTGGTTTTACCTTTTCTTATTCTCATATCTTGTTACAACCTTGAATGAAACCCTCTTGATTTATTTATGCAAGCATTTTTTAGTAGTTGAGAAGAAAAAGATAAGCATACCTATAATAATGCAATTTCTTAAAAGTTGACTTGAGTGAGACACTTGACTATAAACACTTGAAAGTTAAGAGCGCTTGGGAAACACTATCTTGTGAGGTCTATGATGACCAGATTTTAAACACTATGTTCAGCCCTCATATTTAGTGTCCTAACTCTCTTATATGCTTAATTATGTGTTATTTAGATCATATTTATTGTTGGACTTCAATTTGGGTCTTAATGTTAATCTTAGTAAATTGTGTCACTAACATTACTTTTATATTTCAGCAATAACTTAGTTCTAGAAATCTTAAAATTGCATTTCTTGTCTTGTAGGAAAGCAAGACATTTGTCTACAATTTTCATGAAGAGGTGAAGAGCTATTTCGATTCATTTGATGATTATAATTGGCTTGAAAATGAAGTCAAGGCTATTGCTGCTAAAACTTGCACAATCATCACTATTTGGTTTACAACTTGGCTTACAGGAGTCCAATTGAGCTCAAACCAATGTAAAATGAAAGATAAGACATAAAACTACAAGTATTTAGAGCACTAAGCCAAACGACCATGTTTTGGAGGCTTTTTGATTGCATAAATTTTCTGAGCTCTATAGGGCACATTAGCAGAGTGTTTTGAGCATACCTTTCACTATAAGGCCCCAATTAACACAAATAAGTTGTCCAATTAAAGCTACGAGAGGGAGGATTAAGTTAATGATGGATTTAAGCATAGAGATTGTCTATAAATAAGCCCTAGCTCATGAGAACAAGGGCATTCATTTTTCTTCAGTATTTTAGAGTGGAATAGAGAAAAGTTTTACTTTTTGTACAAGTTTTCTTTCTTCTTTTCTTTTCTTTCTTCTGTATTTCTTCATTCATCGAGGTGCTGGAGTTTGTAGCTAGTTCAAGATTCGAAGGAAACTTGGCTTGAACTCTGGAGACCTTGTTACATGAATTCAAGTTATGCAAGAACACGTTTTTCTTCTCTTCTCTCTTCTTAATTTTTTATTTGGAATTTTTTATTATGAATTTTGAATTTCAAATTGAGATTGTGTTTGAATATTGATCAATTGATATGATTCTCAATATAGGAATTGAGGAAGTAAGGTTTTAGATTTAAAACCTATAGTTTCATTCTTGAGCGTAAACTAACATTTGTTTATTAGACTATGAGATTGCAAATCTAATTAATTATTTTTTAATTGAATTCTACGAGATTTCCTAGTTAGAATGCCAAGTTAATTGTAGAGATCTTGATTTGGTGTGTGGGCTAGCCATGTGTCATTGAGATTTAATGCTTCTATGTGATCAATGATGGAGTTTGAACTAGTTCCCAACAAGTTCTTGAGCTAGTTGTTAATAATTTTAAATTTTCTCTATTCTAAATTGTTGCTTATCTAGTATATGACAAAATTCCCTACTGCCTTAACTAGATAGCACTTAAGTTTCTTGTAAGATGATCTGAATTGCACCTTGTACTCCAAGCTTTGCAATTTTGGTTTTCCAATTTGAGTGAGCCCGGCAATCACATTAAATTTTGGCACCATTGCTAGGGATCATTAGGTGCTATTTGATCTTATAAATACATATACCAACAATTGAAAATTCAGTTGCATTGATTTTATTATTTTCTGGGAGAGATTGGCTTAAATAGGAGCAAAGGAAAATGTTATGTACAATTTTTCCTCGGATTGAACTAAAACTTGGTTCCCTCATAGTTTTCTATATGGAGAAAAAATCTTACTATAATAGTGAGCCCTACCATGTTTTTGCCAAATTCCAATGTTTTAATCACTTTTTCAATTTTTAAATATTTTTTATTGCATGTTTTAGTTTAACAATATTGAAGTTTTTATCTTGTTTTGATCCTATAAATCATGTGATATGTCTTTGGCATTTATTTTGTCAATTTTCTTTAGTTCTTATGTTTTGGTGTTTTGAGCAGTGTAATGATTTATAATGTTATATTTTATTTCTATGCATGAATAAGTCTGAATCTACTCCTAACTTAGTTGAGTTTAACCCTAAGATTGAAAGAACCTTGAGAATAGCTAAAAGCACTACAAGAAAGTTGTTTGATGCTAGTTTTAATACAAAGATTTATATTTTGTTCATTAGTGATGCTTGTTCTTCCTCCACCCTTATTAGTAGTTCTAGTTCTTTTGATTTTGATTTTGTTCTTGATTCTGTTCCTAACTCTCCTAATTCTTTTTATACACCTTATGTTCCTAATCATTTTATTGCTATAGTGAATATGAGTGAATATAGCTAACCACAACAGGACACCTAAGGAGTTGGCTATTGCTAATATGGCATACCATCCTCTATGTATTCAATAACCTTATTTAGATGCTAATTTTGAATAGAATCTGGATTGATTCACTTGTTGCCCAAATTTCGTGGCCTTATAGCTGAGGATTCGCATAAGCACCTGAAGAAGTTTTGTAATGTCTGAAAAATCTTATCTTTTTTAACCAAATTGTTCGATTTTTATCAAATAAGTGAGATTAATTAGAAATCGATTAAGTATTTATTTAAGGCCAATTAACTATTGTTTAGAGAGATTAGGCTCGAGGGAATTGGATTAGAAACATAGAAAACCTCATAAAATTCTTCAAAACCGTTTTGCTGATTCAAAAGAAATTGGTAAGATTTTCGATATTTTAAACTGTTGGAACCAAAACAATAGAATTTCCCAAATGAAAACCTAATATGAGAGGCTGAAAATTCAGCCACTCTCCTTCAAACTTGAGGTGCCACTTGCTACTTGAAGGAGTGGAGAGACTTGGTTCCACCACAAACTACCCACCAATCACCTTCCAAACTTCCTCCAATAAAACACCAAAATTCCTTCTCATTTCTTGAATTTTTTAGCCCCAAATTTGCAGCCCATACTTCCCATTCTCTTTCCTTTCATCTCACCTTCACTCAATCTTCATCATACCTTCGAGCTCCAACCAATTTCTTCAACCCAAGACCTAAATCTAACAAGTTCTACACCTAGAAAAGGTAGGATTCCAATTCTGTTCTTGTCTCTTATGGATTGTAGCTATATGGGATTTCATCTTTCTTCATTCCTTTGATGCTATATTGGGTGTAGATGATGGTTTATGGTTCATTTAACTTGGGTCTTTGAGTTAGAATTGAAGTTGGAAGGAAAGAATTAGGAAATAGGAAGAAGCAGAATGCCGTTTGGATGAAAATCCTATGGCGTCCATATGTATGTTGTGTATGGACCAGAATCTAGCCATCAAAACTTGATGAGCCTATTCTTATATGAAACTAGACATTTAGGGCTTTCCAACCATATAAAATATAAGGCCATTGGATTAGTATTGGGTGAGTTACGAATTTTTAAAGTTTACCTAAGAATTTTGTGTTCTCTTCTAAGCAGTATGAGTTGTGAAGGGTGTAACTTGCCTTACATAACTCAAAATTGAAGGAAAATTTTTTTTCTAGAAAGATTACACATATAGAAACATCTCATAAAAATTTTAGAGTTAAATTTGGTCCCAATTGCTCCCAGTAATTCAATGAAATCGCCCTAAGTTCAATAAGGGCTAGAGCAGGGCAGCCCAGATTTGTCAACTTCAAGAGCTTATAACTCAAGCTCTACTTATGAAAATTAGATGAAACTTATTGGAAATAAAAATTTGTCCTATTAGCTTTAATTTGGTATACGTTTCATAGGATTTCACCTAGATTCTATTTTTAGTGAATTTTTACTTTTAACGGTGCTTTTCTGGCTAGTTGTAGGGCAGATCGAGGTAAATTTCAAATAACTTGAGCTACATATATCAAAATGAGATAGGACCAAAAAGATTGAAAACTAGACAAATAGCACTTTAACATATCCAAAATTTAGGTCTAAATGAATTGAATAGAAATTATGGTAGAATTTACAAAATTAGATAGAATTGAGTGTAGGTAGCAGGAAACACAATTCATATGGAAATGTTATAAAGTCGATTTGAGTGTTATAGGCTTGATGCTCTATATTGGTTTTGTTGCTTGATTGATCTATCTAGTAGCCTGACACTATTTATGAGAAAGTAGACTCGATCCATTATGCTGTCAAAACTCCAGCAGAGATTTCGGCATGCGATATACTATGCAAAATATTTATATGAGCATGTGATATTCAAGGTAAATTAGTTTTGTGCATGTAATTTATGAGCATTATAAATGATTCCATATTACTTGGGCCAGCTCCTAAATAAGGTTAAGGGAAATATATCAGTGGGAAAGTTGGGAAAAATAAACCCGGCAATCCTATATAGGAGCAAGCTTGGTCCTGAGATGCAGACTATTACCCAGGAGTGTTATGGCCAAAAACTCCCAGGGCACCAAGTGTGGAAAAATATAAGTCACATAAGTTGAAAGATCCCTAAAGCTAAGTGCATTTCCATTTCTGCATATACAAGCCTTGTTTGCTAAATCCTGAGCTAATTGCATGGTTATCTATATATTCCTTATGTTTGTATTACTGTTTACATTATGGTTATTGCCCTAACTATGTTAGAATGCGCATATATTAATTGAAATTAAGTTTTGTTTCGGGTTATGTCTTCCGTAACATTAATTAAATAGAATATTATAGTTATGTTACGTCTTTTCAAATTAAGTAAAATCAAAACAACTAGGAATGACGGTGATGTCAGATTAGTGTAGTATTGGATTCCTACTGAGAATTTCTTTAAATTCTCACCCTGCTGTGTATTGCCGCGTCATTCTCAGATCATGGAGCACGCGGCGACGTGCGTTATTTTCCTTGAGTTCCCCAATCTGTACTTTTACCTCGACCCTGTTTTGGACTCTGTATATATTGTTGGTACTTGCCGTTTTCATTTTTATTTCTTCTTCCACAGAGACTTCACTGTCCCACTTACTTACCCACTGTTTGATCTTACCGCACCCTACATCGCTATTCCGATATATATGGCACACCCCTTTCCACCTTCAGCAGCAGCAATAGCTCCAGCTGCACCACCAACGGCATCACCCCAACAGGTCCCTTCTATCTCCTTCTCTGATGATCATGAACCGTCAGAGGTTACAAGCTCATCTTTTTCATCCTCTGCACCATGTGATGGTTATGCCCTGGTGGATGCCAGCATGGCAAATGGATTCCTTTCTTTGGAATCCATTTAGGGGAGTCATCTAGCACAATAGGTGGTGATGTATAGTATGGCCCTCTTTTGGCACTTTTGGGCCATAGGTTTAGTCTTACTAGTATTACGCATATAGAGTTAGTACATGGAATGTCCCATGGGGACTAACTAAGGTTCTGCTACATATAGAGACAGGTCGATCTATTTTGTTGGCAGCCTCATCGTTGTACTGTGTACTGTCTATGTATTTTCACTGTAGCAAACTCTGATGACAGATATCTATATGTACATACATGAGGTAGTTTTCTATAGCTCCTATCTGTTCAATGAATCTTTCTATTATGACGCCAAAACAATTGTTACGTTCTACGATAAAAAACAAATAAATAAACAGAAAATTCCAAGATGGATAAATAATATTGAATTAAAACGAAATAAATAAACACCCAAACATGATACTTACCAGGTGACATATTATGACTTAAGTATAGTATTTTGTCTGGTAGACTATTACAAGTTTCATGTGGTTTGTTCGACTATGAAACCACAAGGCATTAATGAAGATCACATCAAATTGAGAACTTTTCCTTTTTCACTTGCTAATGCTACCAAGGGTTGGCTCTATTATCTACCTCCAAGAGCTTATACAAGATGGTTGGACATGAAGAGATTGTCCTTGGAGAAGTTCATTTTGACATCCAAAGTTAGTAGCAATTAGAAAAGACATTTTTGGCATTAGGTAATTATAGGGAGAGACATTATATGAGTACTGGGAAAGGTTTAAGAAATTATGTGCCAATTGTCCTCATCACCAGATCAATGATTGGCTTTTGATTCTATATTTCTATGAGGGACTGTTGATAATGGACAGGAGTATGATTGATATTGCTAGTAATGGAGCTTTGGTTGATAATACATCTACTATTGGTAGCTATCTAATAGCTAACATGATAGAGAATTCTCAGTAGTTTGGATCTAGATTTATTACATGTACTAGTAGAGTTGGTGAGATTACACAAACAAATTAGCAAAGGATGGGCCATAAATTAGGCGAGTTAACATTATCAATCAAGCAGTTGGTCATAAAATAGCATATGGCACCTAGACCTGCACTAGAGCCGATCGGTTTGTGGCATTTATGCATGCTTTACATGTCAAAATGATGCATGTCCCTAACTACAAGAGGATATTTCAGCTTTCATGGTTCATATAGTTGTTGCCATAAGTGTATTCCCTTAGGAGCCACAGTACTAACAGCCATAGCAACTGGGATATGATCCCTTTCTAGCACTAATAATCCAAAATGGAGGATCATCCGAACAATATGGTAGTGCACCTCCTTAGTTGCCTCCTTTGCAGTAGAAACATTAGCCACTGCATGAGACAGTAGAATATGCCTTTATTCAGTAGGTATCTCAACAACAGCTAGCCAAACCAACAGGTACTCTACTAGAGCCTTCCTTGAAGGATTTGGTGAAGCAACTGGTGTCAAATAACATTCAATATTAGTAGAGAACTAATGCAGCTATTTAGAATTTGGAGATTTAGTTAGGCTAGATTACCTCATCATTAAATTAGCTACAATTTTAAAGGTTTGCTCAGACTTCTTAGGCCATGCGACCCGAAGGGGAGTATATAGGCTATCACATTGAGACTTGGCAAGATCTTTTTTAGCATGGTAGAGACGCCAGATAAGAGTATTGATGATGTTGGGAAATCAGATGTTATGAGGCAAGAATTTAGGAAAGTTGAGCATAGTCAGCAGCATAAATCAGCAACTAAGGTTGAGAAATAGCATAAGTCTAAATATGTTGGGCCCCTTCCCTTCCCTCGAAGAACTACACAAACTGGAAAGATTGTGGAGGCAAAAAAAGGATAACTAGCTTTTTGAGACCTTTTGGAAAATGGAAACCAACATTCCACTATTGGATACTACCAAGCAGATTCCAAAATTTGCCTTTCTCAACAAAACACGAAATAGAAACACAAACCTAGCAAAAGACACAAAATAGATTCAACCTGAAACGTAAAACCAGAGAGAAAAATAGACACAACAAGAATCAGAAAGAAAAATGTAAACTGGATTGACAAGACACATAGAGATGCATTAGAAAAGAGATAAATAAGAATTAATCTAGACCTTGCTATTGATACCAAAAGATGCAGAACCCTAAGGATATAATGATCCTAAACTCCAGGCACACATTTTGATAGAAATAAGATTTAGAATAAACAACCTCCCTGCTAAACCCCCAAGATAGTTGTTCTTGAAAACTTAGATAACAGGGATAAAGATTTAAGAAACTGATTGAATATCACATTCTTTTAGTTTCTTGATGCAACATGCAAAGCAAATCACTCACCTCATTTGAAGCACAAAGGTAGGACGTTCTGAATCACATAGAACAAAGATAGAAAATTCTGCATACACAGAACCAAAATAAGGATTTCAATTCTTACATTCTGAAAAACCTACATAACAATGTGTTCCTAGAGGTATTTATAATGTCTTAGGTTAAGGTAAACATTGAACTAAACCTAATCTAACTTTAAGCCTATTAAGAACTAGTTAAGTGCTAAAGTAACAATTTTGGGTTGAATAACTAAACAAATACAAATATGGGCTAAATAAAATAAATACAAGTTTGGATAACCTAAATAGAACCAAAATGCTAGAATGGCCCAATGTGGCTTGAGTAGCCTCTAATGCTCAACTTGCAACAAATAACAATGAATAACCTTCTAAGCCCAATTTACAGCAAATAACGAGATCTTGGGTTGAACAACATCGCTGCTTGGTATGTTGGCCTACTTGGCTTTGTCTTCTCTTCCTTGGCCATTCTTGATGAGCTCCATTGTGCCATTTGGTGCTGGAATGACCAATGAGCCCTCCTAAGCACATATCATTCGCTCCCTCCTCAAAGCGATTTGTACTTGAATCAGCATGCATGTCAGTAGGAGAAAAGTCATGAAATGGACCATCATCCTTGCAAGTATTGGCATTGATCCTATCTAGTACTTGAGATCTCTTCTCTCTCATATGATTCCAAGGAACACAAAATAAAACAATCTCATGTAAATCAACTAAATCTGATGTAAATAAAAATTGAATCTGCACAAAATCTTTTGAATCTTTTTAGATTTTCTTCTTTACTTAAACTCCAAGGAAACACAAGATTACACAATATGATGTAAATCAAAATTGAATATGCAATTACTTAATCTCCAAGAAAAATAATAGGTAACATAATATGATGTAAATCAAAACTAAATCTTTCTACTCATTTATCTTTTTTTCCCATTTTTTCTTTTTATTTTAATTTATTTTTCACTTCTTTTATATGACTAAAACATAAAAGCAGAACACAAGCCTAGCAAAACACACAAAACAGATTAAATCTAAAACATAAAACCAAAGAGAAAAATAGATGCAACAAGAACCACAAAGAAAGATGAAAACTAGACTAACAAGACACATAGAAACGGAATAGAAAAGAGATAAAAAGGAATTTATCTAGACCTTGCTACTGATGCCAAATGATGCGGAACTCCAAGGATATAATGATCCCAAAACCCTAGACACACACTTTGATAGACATAAGATTTAGGATGAATACTTTCTCTACTAAACCTCTAAGAAACCTGATCTTGAAAACTTAGATAACAAGGATAAAGACTCAAGAAACTGATTGAATATCACATTCTTTTTTCTTGATGCAACAAGTAAAGCAAATCACTCACCTTACTTGAAGCAAAAAGGTGGGATGTTCTGAATCACACGAAACAAAGAAAAGTCTATATCACACATAATCAAAATGAGGATTTCAATTCTCACATTCTAAAAAACCTCCATAACAATGTGTTCCTAGAGGTATTTATAACCTCTTAGGTTAGGGTAAACATTGAACTAAACCTAAACTAATCCTAGGCCCATTAAGAACAATTAGCGCTAAAATAACAATTCTGGGCTAAATAACTAAACAAAATATAAATCTAGACCAAATAAAATAGATACAAGTTTAGATGACCTAAATACATAAACAAAATAGAACCAAGATGCTAGAATAGCCCAATATGGCTTGAATAGCCTCTAATGCTCAATTTGCAGCAAATAACAATGAATAAGCTTCTAAGCCTAATTTGTAGTAAATAACGAGATCTTGGGCTGAACAAGATCGCTACTTGGTGTCTTGGCCCACTTGGCTTTGTCTTCTCTTCCTTGGCCATTCTTGATGAGCTTCATCTTGCCCTTTGGTGCTGGAATGTCCAATTATCCTTCTTGAGAATGTATCACAATCTAAGACAACTAGTACTACTCTATTGTTAACAAAATGATATCTCCATGGTCACAACAATTTGTGTCGATTGAGAACACTAAGAAAAAAGGTGTGAGAGAAGTCTCCCAATTGGGTGGTGCTTCTAGAGGAGTCTCGTAGTTGCCCAAAAATATCCATCCTAGGCGTACAAACAATGGGAACACAAAAATAAAAAATACTAATATAACTTAACTTTTAGAACATCTAGTTGGAAAATGTGACATGTAACCACAATAATTAATAATAATTAAGGCATTTAATAATAAATTATCGTTCAAAGCTATATCATCGAGATTTTCAGCAATATCAGAATAAAATATGCATATGCATCACAAAAAATCAATAAGATATAGCAAGCAACTAATCAGTCATGTAACTCATGCAGAATTTGTAACATCCCTATTTCCGAGCTCCGACATCGCCCCAGGATGATCAATTCCGATTTCTGATTTCATCTTCGAAATTCAGATAGAAATGATTATTTCCGATTTCCGAGTTTGTATAGCTGAATTCCCGACTTCACGTATTGTACGACTTCCGATTTCGTTTAAGTTTGATTATTCCTGATTTCCTCGTTCGTGTTCAACTTTCAGCATTAATTTCCGACTTCCGACCTTATCCAGCACTCCTCAACTCCCAACTTCCGATTTAACCTTGGTATCCATGCAATTCCCGATATCCGACCTCATGTCTCAAGGCAATGGTCTCGATTTCTGACCTTATGTTTCAAATACAAAGGAAACGAGTTCCAATTTCATCTCATGAAGTGCACGAGTTCCGATGTCATCTTCAGAATATACTGGAAATGAGTCCCATTGTTAGAGCGACATGGAGAGCAAATTGTCACAAAAGAGGGGAAGGTTGGCAGAATTTCAGCCTTGTGTTTTAAGGCCAATCAGAACCCTCCAAGTTGACTACCACTCATGCCTATATAACACCTTCTTTTCCCCTCATTCAGACCCATTTTTTGCGCCCTCTCTTCTCCCTCACTTCAGCTCTCTTTTCCCTTCTCCATTCACCCAACTCCATCACTCCTTCAAGCTTGGCCAGGTCCTAATAATTCAGGCTTCAACACTTAACTCAAGATCACACTCCAAAGAGGTAGGATTCAATCTCTAATCTTAATTTCTCTAAACTAAGGATGCATGAAAGATTACTTTTTTTGGTTATTTGATGATATATTGGATGTGTATGATTGGATTAATATGGGACTAATATGAAATCTTGAGTGGCAATTAGAATTAGAAGAAGAAAACTAAGAGAAAATGGATGGATGAGGGTGCTGTCTTGGTGGAGATTCCACGGCAGTCCGTACGGCGGAGTGTACGGCTCCGCTTACAATCGGTCAAATCCGATGAAACCATTTTTAGATGAAAGTAGACATTCAGGGTTTTTCATAGATATATCATATAAGGTTATTGGATTCGTATTGAGGGAGATACGAATTTTTGAAGTCTAACCTAGGGTTCAAGACTTTCATCTAGGCAGGGTGACTTATGGAGGGTATAACTCACCCTATACAACTCCAAATTGAGTGAGACCAATTTTGTTAGAAAGCTTACACATAGGGAAACATCCCAATATGAAATTTCGAGTTTGTTATGCTCCCAATTGATCCCAGTAATTGAGGAAGTTGCTCTATGTCCAATCCAGACTAAAATAGAGTAATTCAGGAAGGTCGACTTTCAGGACTTATAACTCGAGGTGTACTTAAGTAAATCAAGTGAAACTTGTGGAAAACTATAATAAGAAATTGGAAATTGCCTAATCTGATGTTTATGGAAAAAGGCTAGCACCTGAAAACCAGAAACTTGAATATGCCTCACCACCAAAGAAGCAATTTCACATTAGTGAATATGAGGGCAAGCAGCTACAAGAATCGGTGGTCAAACAACGATGTTCGAAGTGTGGGAAGAATCACGGAAATAAGCCTTACCTGGTTAAGCGATATGTGTGTTTTAGATGTGGCAAGCCAGGACATATGATCCGAGAATTCCCTGACAACCAACCACCGACTCCTAAACCGCAATGTTTGGGAAGGGTTTTCACTATAAATATGGAGGAGGCGACACCCCGAAGGAGATATGGCGAGAATTAAGGATAAACCGGAATGAGGAATTGGCTAATTTAGTTCAAGTCAATCCTATTATGTTAAGTGGTTTTACATCTACTATATGCTTGTATGTGAATCTTACTTACAATGTTATAATTATAACAAATTTTGAAGACATTCGTCTAAATATACGTTATATCAGAGTAGAGGCGCGATTATTCACGGTACGAAAATGAAGTAAAGTTACACGAATAACCCTAAAACATCCTTTAAAGTAAAGGCAGAATATTTCCTACTAACCAGAAGGTTAGTGCGGCACATGAAGCAAGCTTGGTACTCCTTATCTGTTAAGGGTAAAGAAGGTATTGGAAGATCAGGTTACACTGGGACTCTATCAATCTTAGCCATCATAAGCATCACATGATGCGACCCTTTTCAACATTAGTAAAGAGATGCAGTTATCTGGAGAAGAAATGCGAGATGTAAAGGTCGTCAATGGATATCATTATAAATGCTATCAGTGGGGGGAAAAACTTGAGAAGGAGTGTATTCAAATTCAGGTAAGAATAACAAGGAGTCAGAGTGTGCAACAAATCCCGATAGGACGAGATAGCAATATTATAGGAGGCCGTAACGAGCCAAGACCAAGATAAGCTCCTACACAAATAACAGGACATTACAAGAGAGAGAGAAAGAGACAAGACTATTAATTTTTCCTCTTACATTGGGTAGTCGCACCTGGGTACAAGATATTGTGACAAGTAGTAAGAAGATTTAGTAATGAAGAGTGATATAGAATTTGACCACTAAGGCTGATATGCATTGTATGGAGACTAACCACTGAAGAGGACAATAACTTTGGGAACTGCAAGACTTCTTAAGTTAGCATTAGAAGATTCGGGGGAATAGATATCAGTACATCAAATAAGGAACCCCCGTGTTATTAAGATAAGGAGAATAGGCAAGGTAGGATCCTTGCAAATCGATATGGAAGCAAGGCTGCCATTTCTTCCTTCCCCTATCTAGTTGATCCTGTGTGAGGAGATAAACTCATGAGGAGCACTAAGAGTTTTTGTAGAAAAGACAATCTGAGATCTTTCTAATGCGCATTAAGACACGCAATAAAGCTTACAAAGAAGAATAAATTCTAAGACGAAGCTCCTCCCTATAATCCCAAAGGGGAACATTTTGAACCTTCATGGGGGTTGTGCATCTAAACTAGTGGTATAGTCAAATCGAGAATGCCGAAGATAGTTGGACTCTACTTGTAACCTTTGGTATCCGATAACTCAGGCTGAGCCGCAGCTTTAAGAAAATTTCACAAGGAAATTTCCTAGCATAATCTCATGACTTGTTAGTCATATGTTAATTGTAATAGAGCAAGGGAGCACGCCCTAAGTTATTTGGGAGCTAATAGATAGAAGTGAGCAACCATGCTAAATAACATGATTAGAAACTCAGTGCGAAGAATAATTATAGGTCAAGGCCACCATTCAAGATCTAAGGAAGAGTGTGACCCTACTACAAGTGGGATTTACTAGAAGAAGCTTATGCATCTGATCAAGGGTGATCATGTAAGCAGAAATTCTTAAATTGGTAAAACCATTTTCCTAACACCGAGTATAGTTACTATGACTATCACATATCGGGGTTAACTATCGCTATAAGTGATAACAAATTTCTCCTCAACTGTTCTTAGCTACGAAATTTTGAGGACAAAATTCTTTTAAGGAGGGTAGTAATGTAACATCCCTATTTCCGAGCTCCGACTTCGCCCCAGGATGATCAATTCCGATTTCCGATTTCATCTTCGAAATTCAGATAGAAATGATTATTTCCGATTTCCGAGTTTGTATGGCTGAATTCCCGATTTCACGTGTTATGCGACTTAGATTTCGTTTAAGTATGATTATTCCGATTTCCTCGTTCGTGTTCAACTTTCAGCATTAATTTCGACTTAGGCCTTATCCAGCACTCCTCAACTCCCAACTTCCGATTTAACCTTGGTATCCACGCAATTCCCGATATCCGACCTCATGTCTCAAGGCAATGGTCTCGATTTCCGACCTTATGCTTCAAATACAAAGGAAACGAGTTCCGATTTCATCTCATGAAGTGCACGAGTTCCGATGTCATCTTCAGAATATACTGGAAACGAGTCCCACTGTTAGAGCGACGTGGAGAGCAAATTGTCACAAAAGAGGGGAAGGTTGGCAGAATTTCAGCCTTGTATTTTAAGGCCAATCAGAACCCTCCAAGTTGACTACCACTCATGCCTATATAACACTTTCTTCTCCCCTCATTCAGACCCATTTTTTGCGCCCTCTCTTTTCCCTTCTCCATTCACCCAACTCCATCACTCCTTCAAGCTTGGCCAGGTCCTAATAATTCAGGCTTCAACACTTAACTCAAGATCACACTCCAAAGAGGTAGGATTCAATCTCTAATCTTAATTTCTCTAAACTAAGGATGCATGAAAGATTACTTTTTATAGTTATTTGATGATATATTGGATGTGTATGATTGGATTAATATGGGATTAATATGAAATCTTGAGTGGCAATTAGAATTAGAAGAAGAAAACTAAGAGAAAATGGATGGATGAGGGTGCTGTCTTGGTGGAGATTCCACGGCAGTCCGTATGGCGGAGTGTACGGCTCCGCCTACAATCGGTCAAATCCGATGAAACCATTTTTAGATGAAAGTAGACATTCAGGGCTTTTCATATATATATCATATAAGGTTATTGGATTCGTATTGAGGGAGATACGAATTTTTGAAGTCTAACCTAGGGTTCAGGACTTTCATCCGGGCAGGGTGACTTATGGAGGGTATAACTCACCCTATACAACTCCAAATTGAGTGAGACCAATTTTGTTAGAAAGCTTACACATAGGGAAACATCCCAATATGAAATTTCGAGTTTGTTATGCTCCCAATTGATCCCAGTAATTTGAGGAATTTGCTCTATGTCCAATCCAGACTAAAACAGAGTAGTTCAGGAAGCTCGACTTTCAGGACTTATAACTCGAGGTGTACTTAAGTAAATCAAGTGAAACTTGTGGCAAATGAAAGGTTGTCCTGTTAGCTTCAATATGAGACCAATTTCGCATGATTTGAGCTTAGTTTCGATTTTTAGTGAATTTATATTTCCAGGAGTGTAATTCAGGCTAGTGACTGAACCAGCTGAGGCAAAAGTTAAATATCTTGAGTTATATAAATCAAAATGATATGGAACTAAAGAGATTAGAAAGTAGACATGTAGAGCTATGACATATCCAAGTTTCAGATTTAAATGATTTGAATAGAGATAAAGGTGGATCATACAAGATTCGGGCAGAACCGAATAGAATTGGCAGAATGGCCATATTGATAATTTTACAAGTATTAGTGAAACCTATAAGGTTTGAGTTGAGGATTGCCAGTTTTACATTGATATGTATATATTAGATTGATTATGTTGCTATGACTGGTTTGTCTGTGAGAACTGGCACTATTCATGGGGAGATGGAACTGATATGTTATGCTGTCGAATTTACGGCAGAAGTTTATGAAACTAGGAATATTTACATGCAAGGATGAATTGGAAGATGATATGGGTTATCAAGGATGAATTAGAATATGAATGGGTATATAGAAATCCTAAATTCAAGAATGATATGAGTATGAGATGAGGTATATGAAAGTAAAGGACAAGGCATATGTATGAGTGCCGGTAGAATGGTAAAGAGGCTACGGGCCTTTATATGTCACGACTATGCATAACCATGTATGAGAATGAAAAGACATGAGTATATTAAATGTGAATCCCTTCACTCGGAGGCAGTTAATTGAGATCCCTCCCTGCGAAGGCAGTTAAAAGATAAAGATATGAATCCCTTCACTTGGAGGCAGTGCACTTTGAATCCCTCCTTGTGAAGGCAGTTAAGACTATGAGATCTCTCTACCTTGGAGGCACGTGGTCAGATGAGATCCCTCTATGTTGAAGGCACGTGGTCAGATGAGATCCCTCAATTTTGAGGCACGTGACCAGAAGAGATCCCTTCAATTAGAGGCACGTGACCAGAATGAGATCCCTCCAAGACTAGAGGCACGTGGTCCCCTTGCGGGTGAGTCAGTGTGACGACGGTCACGGGTGAAGCTGACGAGCTCACTCCAAGGCCAGACTACCGAAGGGCAGTAATAGCACCCTAGGGACGGCGATACGTAACGCCTAGGTGTGCCAAGTAAAGATTAAAGATTAAAGTATATGCAGACACCCCACTCACATGAGGCATGGCTTCGACCCAGCTAGTGTGAGTACCAAGTGAAGATCCCATATTCCTAAGGAACGTGACATGGCGATCACGCTCTGATGGGGTATGACATGGCGATCATACTCTGGAATGTGGCACGTAAAGATTTTATGATGAAAAGAAAAATGAAGAAAGAAAAGCAAGTTTTATGAATAGGCATACGTTTAAATATGAGTAAAGTTATGTGCAGTTGTTATGTTCTCAACATATTAATGTCATGTGGGCATCATCTTAATATATTGTAGTTCCAGTAAAGTATATGTAGAAGTTATGTCTCTAGTGCATTGATGCTATCGTACTTTATTGTATTTCAGTTATTAGTCCCAATATGATTCATGACTTGAATTTTTATGGATTCTCTCAGATGCCAAGTGTATGATAAAAATGAACGTTGCTTCGGATAATATATTTTCGAACTGTAAAATTAAATAGTCCACATTATATGATCCCCTTTTCATACTAAACCGAAGCAAACTGGAGATGACAATGATGACACTACATGTGTATTATAGAGAATCCTACTGAGAATTTATAATTCTCACCCCTATTTTCCGTGTTATCTCCAGATAATTACAGAAGTTTCCGAAGGCGATGGAAGTTGCTGATAGACAAGGTCCGTTCAGGTAACAGTAACAACTCCAGGGTGTGGTACTATGACTTAAGTATAGTACTGTACTTAGGAGGGTGTTACATGAAATCGGAACTCGTTTCCTTTGTATTTGAAGCATAAGGTCAGAAATCGAGACCATTGCCTTGAGACATGAGGTCGGATATCGGGAATTGCGTGGATACCAAGGTTAAATTGGAAGTTGGGAGTTGAGGAGTGCTGGATAAGGTCGGAAGTCAGAAATTAATGCTGAAAGTTGAACACGAACGAGGAAATCAGGAATAATCAAACTTAAACGAAATTGGAAGTCATACAATACGTGAAGTCGGGAATTCAGCCATACAAACTCGGAAATCAGAAATAATCATTTCTATCTGAATTTCGAAGATGAAATCGGAAATCGGAATTGATTATCCTAGGGCGAAGTCGGAGCTCGGAAATAGGGATGTTACAGAATTCATCAAAAATTTAAATCAAGTATACTGCCATAAAATTGTGTTGTTGCCTGCTACTTTGATTTGATGGCTGAGTGTTTGCAGGGTCTTCATCATAAAAAGCAGACCTGCGAGAGCTCTTATGCTCGAGCATCCCCTAGTTTAGATTGGTGCTCGTTGCCGGCTTGTCCACTACAAGGTGGGGCTAACACGCCACAAGTTATTGCT
This sequence comes from Pterocarpus macrocarpus, assembly GCA_031439585.1. NCBI lineage: Eukaryota > Viridiplantae > Streptophyta > Magnoliopsida > Fabales > Fabaceae > Pterocarpus > Pterocarpus macrocarpus. The sequence goes on along the minus strand of CM062516.1, from coordinate 12,129,831 downwards.
CGACTTGCTATTACTCAATGGGGCCCGAGACAAGGCCATATCCATGGGCAACGAATTCATGACTTTACCACACTACAAGGTGGGCCTATACACCACGCTATACCGTTATCATACGGTGATCATATTGGCTTTGCCACTATAAGGTGGGGCCCAATAAGTTACAAGTGAAATGCACGGCTTTGCCACTGCACAATGGGGCTTGTGCACTCACTTATTCATTTATTTTACAATAGTAGCCATAATATTCACATTCAAACATGTAGTGCACAAGTTTAAGTGGTAGTAATCATATCAAGTCATATAGTGCACATATCAAACACATAACTTCACTCTAATTTCACATTAACATGCTATAGGGTGCACATATCAATAACTACGTATCATCAAAACAAAGTGCACATAATCATACTTAATAATTCATATATTCTCAAGATCAAGTGCAGATATCTTCAATGAAATAATAAAAACATCAAGTTAAGCACCACCAAACCCATAATCGAAGCTTCAAATATATAACTTAATCAAAGCTCATATGCCACATAACACTTAGAACCAAAAGCATGCCATAATTGATGAAAATATGAATAAAGGATGCAAACAAAGGTCAAACAAATAAATTGAATCAAGTGAAAGCATCAGATCAAAACTAGTAAAGGAAAATTTTAAGCTCAGAAGTGACAGTTTAGAAAACTTACTTTAAGCATGGAATTGGCTAGCTCTTATGTATTTTCTAAAAGGACCTTCAACTTAATATTTGAATGAAGTGACTCTTAGTGACTTTAAGTGTTAATTAGTTCAAAAGTCCATACTGAGTTACCTGCCCATTCTCATCTTCCAAACCTTCTTCTTCATCTTTACCTGGCTTTTTCAACTTGTAAATTCCCACTCTTGCTACCACTGTGACAAACCTCACCACTTTTCTTTTCATGGTTCCTCTTAATTTGGTTTTGAGACGAGTTAGTTGATAAGCCCATTCCCACACCAACATTTTTTCTCCAATATTTGGCTGTGTCCCCTCCAATCTCTTTTATTTGGACATCATAAACAATTCCATCTAGTGCAAAACAAACTTAACTATTTATGAATGGGAACTAGGTAGTGTCAATCAAGACTTTGTTGAACTGAAATCTATTCATCAGTTGGTGAGTCTAAATGTATAACTTTGCCCCATTTTTCACCAATTTTGGTGATATGTGTGTTGGACCACCCATGGAGCGGGGCCCTTGGCACTCCAACCATACTCTGGTCTGACAAACATATTCAGGAATCCATCTTCTAATTTCATCAAAGATCGAACTAAGAAAATCTACTCTATGGATAAGACATTCACAGCTTCCTCTTTTAGGAGAAAGTAAATAAAAATTTATATTCCCCCGTTACTCTAATTATCAAATTTGATCTCCAGTTAATCACAATTTTTGAGATTATAATAGTTTCATAATTCGTTGGTATTAAGACCTTTCCTACCACACTCATGTTAAGCCACTCCAAACTCTCCTGATGAACTTCTCCTTGCACTACAATTGTTGTTTGTTCCACCTCCTTTTTTGGCTGTGAGGGATTTATCACATGTCTAGGAGCATTTTCCTAAGTGTCTCCAATGTCTCTCCCTTCTTCCACATGTTTGCTCATCAAAACATCTTTATAACTATGCTCAACTCTCAGAGCCTTTCTAGTGTTTAGCCCAATTCTTCACACCTTCTTCTCTTGATTCATACTCGTCCTTCTATCACGGTTGACTCTGCCATATTTTGCAAGTGTTTCTTTAATCTTGTTCACCAGTCCATTTAAGTTTCCCATAGCCTTTTCAGTCTCTCTCCTATGTTTGAAGCAAGCAAAACCAAAAGGTTTGGTCTTTTTCTTCCTTCTCTTGTGAGAGACATAGACATTTAGAACTCTACCTTTGAACTTGAAGATCTATAGAAGCTAAGCCCACGTCATGTCATGAGGCAAGTTATTAACAAAGAGAGCTACTACATATTGGTTCCCATTATACTCCTTAACAGATCAGTGCTCCATCTTCCATTATTGCCCTTTGTATGCGAATGGTGTTTTGGAAGAGACAATGTCCTCCTTGCTCTGGTGCTCCAGCAAGATCTCCTAGCCATTCAAAAGTTAAAACCGTACCCCTAAAATCCCCTCTAAAGCAGAGATTGAATCTTGTTTTCACCTTCTAATGTTGTTTCTTATTTACAAAGTTATTTATTTTAAATGCTTTTAATTAACTTGCCATAATTATATTGATTGTTGAAAATCCAAGTTGAACTTGAAAAATAGAAGTGGAGTTAAGCCATGGTTACCAAATGGAAAATGCTTGCATCAAGTCTTTTATATCCTTGTTATGTAGTTTACAAAATCAAGCAAAGATATGTGAACATTTTCTTTTGAGATGAAAAATTTAAAAGTTGAAAGTTTCTACTCTGCTAGAGAAAAAAAAATTCCATATCTTCACTTAATTTGAGAATTGGATGGTAAGAATATAAGAAATCCGACCAAAGTTTTGTCTTTACCAAATTTTCTCATCCTCCCCATTCCCACGATCTACTTTCGAAGTCTTAAGAAATAGATCAAGTTCCTTTTGTGTTTCGGAATGTTATGGAGTGCGAGTGAATTTAACAAAATTGTCAAATAAATATTATGAGAGGAAGAAACAGAAAAATAATAGATAAAAAAGAGGAAAACCTTGCCATGGCTTCTACAAAGATGCGTTGCATAATTAACTTGGTTTCGTGAAGAAGGAAGAATATGGAGCACAAAAGGAAGAAGAGATATTATAGAAAAAGCCTCTAAGGACATGTTAATTTTAGATAATATTTTTATGTTTTTATTTTATGTTTTAATTTTAATTACAAAAATACCACCTAATTTTCAATCTATTTTTAGTTTTCAAAATTTTGTAGAGTTTAATTGGTATGTATTGATAATGTAAAATAATTTTACACTGTCAACCAATAGAAATAGCAAAAAGTGAGAAATTATATTGAATCCCTCATTATAATTGATAGTTATTTGTATGAGTTGATGCTTTCTACTATTTCTATTGGCTAACAGTGTAAAACTATTTTACACTGTCAATGCATTTAAATTAAATTCAATTTTATAAAGGAAACAATGAAAAGAAAATTTTATTATTGTTGCTGCTTACTTTACAAAATCCTAAAACTAGGAAAAAAAATAAGGTGGCATGTACTCAATTTACTTACAACGTCTCGTAAGAATAATACTTTACTCATCTCTCGCATTAAAAAAAAAAAAAGTTTTACTCATTTCTATATTATCACAGCATGCAAGTGTTTTGCGTGGATAAATCCGACAAGGTACACTTCTTGTATGTGTTTATCTTAATAATGGCAGCTGCACTCAATTGGAACCATCTTCTCTGGGAAGAATGGCCTTGGCACTATCTTCTGGGGAAGATGCCCTCCTGAAAGTTGACCCTAGTTGAACTCCAGCGGCAACAGAACCGTTATGAGAACTTTCTTGGCCAACATGACTTTCACCTTTTGGCCCTTTCTTCTTCGCCTTTTGTGCCCAGCCAACAAGGCGTAGTTGCAATTGCTCATCAAATATGGCCTTCTTAAAGTGAGTACCCATCTACATTGTTTGGAAAAATAAATTGTGAATGTCAATGCAAAGAGGCCTAAATTTAAAATAAGTTTGGTTTTAGGGAAGGTTTTTTGTTATCATTTTCTGTTTCAATATTAAGAGGATTGCTAAATGGTATGAAGATTTATTGTATGAATCGATATGAATTAATATTATTGGTGAAAATTAGAGAATTTATTGTATTGTTCAGAAAATTGAACCGGACTAGCCAATTCAATCGGTTGGACCAAGAATCGGTCCCTAGGTCAGTCTTATCATGGTACAAAAACTTATTTTCAAAAATTGGTCAAAACATGTGCAAATCGGTCAAAAATCGGTGAATTGGGCAAAATTTGGCCAATTTACTGGTCGGCCAATCAATTTCTTTTTTCCAAATTCAATTTTTTGGAACTTTAATCACCAATGGTAAGATTAATAACCCTATTGTGGTAAAAAAAAGGCCAAAAATGTTCCTTGGTTGGCCAAGTCAAAGACTACTAAACCTCTTACTCTTTTAAAAAGAGCCTAAAATTAAACATAAAATAATGTGATACAAGTGTTTATAATTGTCTTCAGAAGCTTATTGTCTAAGCAATGTAGAATTTGAGTTCCCTATAATAATCTTAAGAGTAAAAATGGTTATAATCTAAATAATGTAGAATTTAAATACTCCATATTTTAACTTTTCATGTGTATTGTTTTATTTTTTATATATATTTTGTAGCATATAATTAATCATGTTTATATATATTTATATATAAATATATATTTTATTACACTCCGGTTGAACCTTTGATTAAACCGGTTAAACTAATAAACCTTTGAACCAATTTTTTGTTTAGTTTGATATCTGATCCAATTTTCAAAACCTTACTTTATTTTAAAAAAATGAACATTTAGCAAAAACCATGAGGCATTGTGTTGGTAAATATGATTCCAACTAATTCGTAATAGATTTCGTCTCATACCTTTCAACTTTTCTCCAATATTAATTACGAAAATATTACTTTATTTTTATTTTATTTCTTACTTTTAGAAGTTCGTGAAAATTATTAAAAACAATAAAATTCTACTTTTCCTATTTTTTTTACAAAATTCTAAAAATAAGACAGAAAATAAAAAATATTTTTATAATTAATAATAAAAATAAGAAATAAAAAAGAAAATTATTTTTTGGCATTTATTATCCATTTTTGAGATAGAAAAGCAATTCAAACTCACCTGTGTAACGATTGCATACAGTGGCAGGGTGCTGTAGCTGCATAGTAACTGAATAAATGCCCTACAACCACAACATAAAGGAGTAAGAAAGAGAAGAAAGATTGAAATCCAAAGCGCACATAGAAATAAGTCATAATATGGAAATAAGTGTTCGAGTTACCCAACAATGAGCCTTGGAACAATGTAACCAACTTGTCCCATTATACAGGAGTCAAAGCCATATGTAACCTGAGATACACAAGGTGATAAGGTTATTTTCATTACAACTATGAAAAATTGCCCCAACCCCACAGCATACTCTCTAGAAACCAGAAGGTATAATAAAATCAAAAGAGAAAAGCCAAAAATATCATAAATGGTGCCTCAATGTAATATATATATATATATATGCTTACCCATATCCAGAAGAAAAATGCTATCTCAAAAGCATTTTGGAAAAGGATGAAGTGAATCAAGAAGAGGACAATACGGGGCCGATGAAACCAGAAGTGATCATCTGATGGTTGAACAACTAATTCACCTTCTATGGCAGTATGCTTTTCAGCTACTTCATGAGCTAATTGGATAATTACATGCTCCAGCTTAGTGCCAACAGCAAGCAGAAGCTGAAGAATACAAACCAGAAGCAAAGAAATTAACAAAGACAAAGATACAAGGCTCAAAGAGTGGGCCTAGATCTTATTCCCCCATAATAATAATAATAAAATTAGAAAAAGAACAGAAAATTTATAAACTATTGAATGTATGCTTAAACTTCAGAAATAATATAAAATTTTGGCACACTTGCTTATCCTGCTTTGCTTACTATGGGGAAGTAATTACCTATCCTGCAAAAAGCCACCTCTAAGTAAAAGATATTAGATTTAATAAGTTACGTAGTTACATCATTGACAAATGACATATCACATTAGTGTACCTGAAATTGAAATTTGAAGGATGTTTTTGAGACCAATTTCATACTAACTTTGCAGTAGAGAATTATGGCAAAGTATCGGGTTAATGTAATCAACAGTTTAGTTTTGCTTTTTGAACTATACTTATTTTTGTTGATTAAGAAACATACATCTTGCAACGTTCAAAATTTCCCTTATCCCTTGAGCAACTAGCTCAGAAAAATAAATTTATGGACACGTAAATGTCAGCAGAAAAGAGCCAAACAAATTTAATCAAGATACTTACAATGACAGGGATGAAAGCAATCCAGAAATATGTATGCCAACCTGGAAGAGCAAAGCAGACATTTTAATTTACGACTAGAAAATTATCACTCCATATAGGAAAGAAGTATATTAATCATTGTCGTTAATGATTTTCGTGCTTAAAATCCATTGTTTACACAAATGAAAAAAATTCCTTAAGCTCCTCCCCCTTTTTGGTACAAGAGAATCGTATTTAAATTTACTTCATAAGCAAAAGCACAAACAGGGTTGGCCACGTTGTACGCAAGTATTGTGGATTATTATTATTATTAATAGGGCTCAAAAGTGACACAAGATAGAGACCACATAATTGTAATTTCTCGTTTAAGTAGTGTCAAATTCACAAGAAATTATCTGAAAGAATAACTATATGTTTAAAATAGAAAATATAGAGAGAGCATGCAGCCCCAATGTTGAGTCTTGTAGCATACCATTGATATTAAGCAACAAGAAGATGACCACAAAGATCCAAAGATACCAACTGCAACCATGAAAATACAATTGTCATTAAATTGACACACAGTCGAACAGCGACAAAATTTGAGCAATTAACTGATGATATAGAAACTTAAATAATTACTACAAGGTTATTGTGCTGAAGCACTTACCTTATACCAACGACTTTCTTGAAATCATCTTCAAGGGCACGAATCATGTACTTGTGAAAATTAAACTTTGGATTTCCCCTGCAGTGGGTCTAAAACAGAGACATACAACAAATAATATTATAATTCAAGCATTAAGGCTACTAGCATAGAGCAGGCTTGGAGCTTATTTGACAATAAATCTGGCACTCTAGAATCTTACCATAATGAAACCAAGTCTTAATGTCACATAATCTAATTTTGTCACAGATCCATAAAATTGCTTGAAAAAGGATCTCTGAAATAAACATGAAAATCAAAAGGAATAAGTGAATAACAATAATTTCAATAGCAATATGGCAAAGGCCCTTAACAATAATTTCTAAAATTACTAATTTGTGTGGTCTACTCCACAGTAAGGTTCAATTAGCGTTTTAATCCCTCAAGAAAATTGTCAATCCGTACAATCATTAAGTAAAGTCCCACATATTGAAAATCAAACTTAGGCGTAGTACTTTTCGGGGGACGCGCTTGAGAGTTCTCATATCATACCTTTTAGAGCTGATTTGTGCTTTAAATTTAAAAGATTAATATAATATTTATGTCCATCATAATTATTTTTTATTTTAAAAATAATTTTATCAAATACTATTTTGGTGGTTTCTATTTATTTAGAACAATTTTTGTATTATTTTACTAAATAATATTATTATAACTTTTTAAGATCAGTTTTTAGAGAATTCCAGAAAGGTTAATAGCTCTAGAAAAAATTATAACAATATCAAACCAAGCTTTAAGAGGATAAAATAAATGTAAAAATGAGATTTATTAGGAACCAATATAATATAAAAAATTTGTTTAGGCCGAAATATACATCAAATTAAATTACACAGCCAACTCATGAGATCCAAGGTGCAGTAAATTCTATTACAAGAGATCAGAAAAAATTGCTTGACCCTGCGAGACTGGACAAAGACGTTCAACACTAATATAAAAAGAAATATGGCATGTGTCCTGGTGTGTATATATATATTGTGATAGAAGCATGAAATCAGTATATCTTGGAATGGAAGTATTTGGAGTACTTATAAATAACCTACCACCCAACCCAGTAGAGCAGAATCTTTGCCGAAACCAGTAAAACGATCCCTGATAAAAGCATGCTGGTGAACATGAGTCACCGTCGGCTCCAGAACTACATTAAACCAGTATGCATATAAAGATTAGCGAGGCCAAAAGAAAAATTAGATAGCCTTGCGTGAGTTAAATAATTAAGCAACATAATTTGTAAAATTATTGTCAATGGTTTAATGGTTCAAATCAAACATTTATATAGCCTATATAAACTAGGATCGTGTTGATTTGAAAGGCATATTGAGTTTGATGACTAATAGAGTAGTATAGTCCACACCATAGAGAGAATTCACTATAACCTGTTCAAATCAAATTTTTTGGTTTACCTCGCTGTGTTTCATAGTTTTCTTTTGCAATAGAATCTTCCCAGTGCTTCCACTGACGTATCTATATAATGACAGTTATTTATTAATAGAGAAGAGGTATCAACAAATTCAGTAAATAATAAATAAAAGCGAGTCAGATCCTCACTCTCAATCCTCCAAAGACAACCGTCAGAACACAAAAGGTCACATGAACGATAGCTAGGACAAAAATAAAGATATGCAGGTGATGCAGTGCTTCGATGGACAACATAGGTACCTTCCCCTGAAAAGAAAATTTAAAAAAAAAGAAAAATTGTAAAAGCTGGAAGAAAATAGAAAATTAAAAATCTTCAAAAATTAACATTATGGATATGATGCGGCCATAATATCATCATTCCCTTGCAAATCTAAGACTAAGAGCATTTTTGGCAACAAATTATTTCATCAAAAATAATTTCTTTCTTCTTTTTTCAAAAAGTCTCTTCTAAGAAGTCAGATAAGAAGAGTATTTGATCCAAATCCTATCGTATCAATACCTTGCGAGCGCAGTACCCAGGTTCAGCCTCTGTTGCGGGTTTTGCATCGGCAAGAAGGCGCCTAACAGTGCCAGAGAAAGAGAAAGATGTCTGAAAATGTGATGTGGGTGTTTTTGTTTCTTCATGTTCTTCATCCTCGTAGCTACAAGGAAGCATGTGGTGTGTCCAACCCTGTGGGACGCAGATTTTGATTATCCCATTTTGCGACACCGTCAGAAGCAGAGAAATAAAACCCATCAACATCAGCTCTGTAAAACAGAAATAAAAAAAACAAAATATTAGAATTATCACGAATTTCTGCAATAACCATTAACAGAAAATAGAAAGGACCAAAAAAGCTATTGATCGCGGTGGAAGTGAATTGCGACCTCAAATGGACTTTAACTGAAATATCAGAGGTTCGAATCTTGAAATAACCGTATTGGGAGGATTTTAGCTAACCATTACTCCTGCCCGAAATTGCATGAGCAATCCTAAGGCCAAAAAATAAATAAAAAAAAAAGACACAAAAGAAAAAGAAAAAGAGAAGAACCTTCTTTGATTTTCTGCAGAGCTTCATAGAGTGGCTTCTGATTCTTCTTCTTGAGAAACTTTCCAGCATAGTGAAGCAAACGCTCGGCGGCAAGGGAAACGGCAACGATCACAGAGCAAACAACAGCAACCACCCACGTTGGAGTGAACTCTAAATCGTTACCTTCTTCCACACCTCCACCACTCATTCTTCCTTCAACTCTCTCTCTCTCTTTCTCTCTTTCTCTCTTTCCGTGCCTTTGTTTTTCCTTTCTCTGGTTTCCTTTCCTCTCTATTGGCGGTGCTGTCTGACTTTTGACATAACTATACTATTGCCGTGTCGTCAGTGCTACCTGCGACTTATTCGGGTTCTGATCGTTGAAATATATATACTGCTACTACTATCTACCACGTTTTCATGTTCTGAGATTCGTTCTAGATTATTGCCCTTTCGAAGCCATTTCCAATTTTATGGTTTACGCGTATATTACTTAATAAACAAGTGCACAAACAAGTGTTCTGATAATTTGATTGGTCAAATTCGTGAACTACGTGGACGTGGCTTATGAAGTTAATTCACGGGGAAATTGAACGACTCTTCGACTACATTTAACAATCAGGCCGCGTTTTCTTTGTATTTTTCAAAACAAAGATACTCTAAGAAAAAAAGAAGAAAAAATGAAAAAAGAAGCTGAGAATCCGGCGTCACCTGGGCAACAATTATCTAAGTACGTGTTATTAATGCAATAAACATAAAAAATACTCTAAAATATAACAAATTACCAAAAAATAGAGATTGATTTTTATATTATTATAAGGTATTTTATATTAAAGAATTTTTTTTATAAAATAATATTTATGTTGAAGAGCCGCCCATCTTAGGCTTAATTTGGTATTATTGTACCTTTTTAAAAATTGCTAAATTATTTTATCTTTTTAAAAGTTTCTTCAAAAAAATTATAATAATATTATTTAGTAAAATAATATAAAAATTTATTTTCAATAAATAGAAGTCACAAAGGTGGTATTTAATAAAATCATTTTTAATATCTAAAATAATTACAATATTTATAAATATTAAAAAAAATAATTTCTATTTTTAATATTATTAAATAGAGTAAGATTATATTAATCTTTTAAATTTTAAAAAATATAAGTCAACTTTAAAAAATATCCCATAAGAACTTTCAAGAGCACCCTTAACTTTTAAAAGTTAGGAGTAAAAGTGTCTCAACTTTTTAATTTATCAAATAAAAAAATTAGCTTATTCATTTCATAAGGCAGAGTATCTTTATAGAGAACATTATCAAACTAGACGTTAATCCAAGATTAAGGTATGCCTCTAGATTTATTGTACTATCATTTAATCAAATATTTATATTTATAAAACTTCAAAATAATGGATGATTAAGTTCAAAAATTTTATTGATATAATAATATATAATTAAATATATATATATATATATATATAATTTTTATATAAGATATATAAATTAAATTCTATTACCATATATATGTAACTTTTGAACTGATTAAAAAATAAAAAACTTCTGAAAAATTGATAACAGCCGATTGGACAACTATTTAAAAAGATTTTATACGGAGAATGGATCACAATCCAAATTTTTAAAAAGTCAAAAACGGGAAACAAAATAGAAAAAGAGAAATGGTATTACTAAGTCGTACGACTAAACTAAAAGCAGTGAATAAATGAAACTAGAGTAAGTAAAATTCTGGTCTAAGCCACTGTCTACCCATCGAAATATTGTCGTGTAGTCACTGACGCGATTTTTATGATTAAATATATTATTAATCACATTTTCACGCTATGGTTTTACTAGTAAATTACTGTCCATCTGAAAACTTCCAAACTTACATCCACGCGTATTTTAAAAGTTCGCGTATAACAAGTGTTTGGCCGATCCTCAACCTCGTGTAATGTATTTTATGTTTACAATTTTTTTTTTTCTGTAGTTCGTCATCTAGAAGAATCGTTTAGTCTACTTTTAATGAGTAAACTTTGAATTTTTCTTTTTAAATGTTGGACACATTAATTATTTTTAAAAAATTAATAAATTATTAAAAATTAATTATAAATATCAATCGTGTTATTTTTTATTAAAATAAATATATATAATAACTACAAATTATTATAATTGATATGATTAATTTCACAGCCTAATAATTATCTCTTGTATATCTTATTTGAATATGAGATATCTCCTGTTCAACTTCCACCTCTCCTTCAAAAATATTCCCAAGATATAATTTCTAATCTCACCATTTTTTTTGAGTATGAAATATCTCCTATTCAATTCCCATCCTCTTTTCAAAAAATATCCTCTAGATACAATTTCTAATCTCGCCATCTTTAGTAAATGTGTGCGCGTGTGCGTGTGTGTATAAATGTAATTGATATTTTTAAATTTTATAAATTATATTTAAATTTTTATTTCTTAAGGCAATATATACGAACTGAAAAATTTAGTCTTTAATATGAATTGAAAAGATGGAATCATCATGAAGATGGAATAAGTCCCATTGCAAAGTTAAGACATGAAGTCTTGATTCAGAATAGTTGGTTCCTGTCCCGTAGACACACCCTTGTAAGGGCCGTTAACCATTTGTGACTAGATGTTGTTGTCACCAGCAGCTTGGCAGTCAATACTGATCACACTTTCCTACCTTGCCGACCAGGTTTGCTAGGTATGTGGCTCCTCAAGTTGTTGTGTATATTCATCTTGTAATTAAATGAAACAAAATAGATTTGCACAATAGTACACATAATAAGAATTAATGAAAATATAAGTTCAAAATTTACATATGTCGACTTTGAGCGATTATGGACCCACTACAACTTGTCATACTTATGTATGTGGGTCTCCCTAAATAGCTCATCCTAAGTAGGGTTCCTATTCAGCTCCTTTTCCTACATTCTAAATTTAATTCATATGATCATACATAAGTTAATGCAAAAAAATGACAAGTAAAATTAAGTACAATTAAAGTTATTTACCATACGCATCCTAGCCCTCAGTGGTGGTGCAACTACCAATGTGGAGGGAGCCACCCTTAGCCGATGCTTTGTTCGCCTTCACTGACTTGTCCCTGAACAAATCAAATGCCTTGTATTCTTACAAGACCATAGGTGGGCATCCGCTATCCAGTGGTGGGGAGCCCTCCACTCGTGGATATCATAGTACAGCTCCCTCAATCATTTCGTCGTCCTCATCCTCCAAGCCTTCTTGATATAAGGCTCCTCATGCAGATCGATGATAAAATCATACTACATATACAAAAGTAATACAATACTTATTTAAATCATATATAAAAATAAAACATTAAAATTTAGTTTAAAAAAAAACTATCATCTTATCTCCCACTCTTGATACCAGATGTCCTTTGTGGCATGAAGAATGTTGGAAACTTGTCTTGCATGTACACCGATGACTATCTTCTAAATGTTGTAAATTCAACTTAGAATGCCTACAATACTCTATCAAATTTATCCTTGCCTTATCATTGTCTTTGGTTTAGTTAATGTCCATTATAGTGTTTATGATATTATTGAACACATTTTTCTCAACATACATCACATCTAAATAATAATGAACCAAATTATCCTTCTAATAAGATAGTCGCCACAATATACTTTGTTTAGTTCAATTATGCTCTAAGCCATAGCCTAGCAATCTTATGGATTTCCCCACTTTTGCTATCTCTGGAAGACACCTAACATTTTCCCAAATTTGGTAACCAGTTAGTTTAACTAGAAACTCCTTATCCTCTACAGTGTTTTTTTCTAAATCCATACCTACTAAGTCTATATGCATGCTTGATTTCTAGGAAGCTTCGATGGCAATTAAACCATGAATTCTTTCCTCTATACTTAGTTTCAAAGTGAATGCCTTTGTATTCTTTATACAAATAGGGCATGCCAATTTTCCTTGGTCATCATATAAGTTGGAAATTCATTGATGGTCCATATCAACACCGGCATCAACATGAAATTCCGCTTCATCAAAATATCATAAGTTAATACACCCTCACCACAACTCATTCAATTCACCAATCAAGGGTTGGAAGTATAATCTTAGCTTTTGAATTATCGGCATTATACAAGTTAAGAATAAATAAAAATCTTTCATGCACATTTCAAGAGAAAAGTTATAGGGCATAAGAACCACTGGTCAACAAAAATAAAGTTTGCTAAATTGATTGCTCGGAGTAAAATCAACATAAAGCCATAACCTAATATGTTAGATGTCAAAGGCAAAATCAAGTGGGCTTGGTTAAAATGTTGCCAAGCTTCATCAAGAGAAGGATGAGTTATTACACTATCATTTCTTTTATTCTTACTATGCCATCTCATGTGAGATGTTGAACTAATCGATGTATACAACCTTTTAAGTCTAAGGATTAGAGGCAAATAATGTATTCTTTTTTAGGAACATCCTTATACTCCCCACCTCCCCTTTTCTTGGGTTTAAACCTAGGCTCTTCACAAAATTTGCAATAAGTCAGGGTAGCATTATTTTTGTTATAAAGTATACATCTTTTCACACAACAATCAATCTTTTCTGCTTTCAATCCAAGTTTAGAAACTAATCTTTTAGCTTGGTAATAATCCTTTGGGATGGAGGTAGGTACCCATCTAACTTAATACTCAACATCCTAACTTCCAGAAACAACTCCAAGTGAACACATCCTTCCCATTAAAAGGCTTATTCGTTGTCTTTACCAAACTATAAAATCTTTTAGCCTTTGGATTGGGAACCTTGATAAAAAGTTTGGAATACATTTCAAAATCAAGGCTAGTAACATCAAAAATCATTTCTTGATAGTAACTAAAATTATCCTCCCAAGTCGCATTACCAATATCCTGACCACCTATATGGACCCCGCCATAATTGTCTCTAATGTAACATATACCGAATTGATTCTTTGGTGCAAGGAGTTCTCTATGTTTAGTCCAGACCCAATAATCAGCTTTAAAGCCATATTTGTACAAATGATAACTAATGAGCTCAATATCTAAATACTTCTTAGATCTACACTTAATACAAGGACACTTAACCTTCCCTTCGCTTATAAATTGTTGTGTTTGACTTGCAACACTTACAAATTGCTCAATCCCTCATAAAATTTTGGTTTAATTCCCCTATTTCTAGGTACAACCTATCATACATTCATAATTGATTTCTAGGGAACATTGCTCTTGAACAAATTTTATCCCTAAAAGTTACATAAACAACTATGAGTCACAAATTGCACAACATAATCACTTTCAATTTGTACCAAAATTTAGCCAGAGTCTCCCCTTAAATTAGGAGTCTCCTCTTACTATATTGTGACATTTTTTTATTCCAAACAATAATTTAATCAAGTACAAAAAATTGGGAAATGTCTCCCACAGATTAGGAGTCTCCCCTTGTTAGATTATGACATTTTTATGTTCAAAACAACAATTTAAACAATAACATATATTTGGGCAGAGTCAATTGTTAATTAGGAGTATCCTTATTAAATTAAACCAATTGTTAATTGAAAAACAACAATATATAATAGATCAATCAATTCAAACAATTCTACGTCTATTCTAGAGCAAACTCACTCTTAGACATGCAGATAATAGGGAAAGAATGCTAAGCTATCCCCCAATCATGTAATCCCATATTCCTTTTTTTTTATTCTACAACTTTATCCTAGAAAATATAAATATTTAAGTATGCAAAAAAATAAGTCTAAGAATTACACAATGTTCGCCTTCGATGGCGATGGAAGGTGCTCGGATGGTAGTGGGAGAGTGATTGGTAATAGCATTAATGAAATGAAGTTGTTTTACTAATGCCATTATTGATGGATAATTCATTGGTGATTTCATTAATGAAACGATTCATTTCACTTATGAACTTTCTCGATGACTTTTTCGTCGATATTACAAATTTTGGAAATTCAAAGCAACACCTTCATTAACATTTAGAAATTCAAATATTGACTGAAAATCCATTGGTATACTTCATTTTAAAATAAAAAAATAATTAAATGTTATCAACTGATATTACTATCGGTAAGTTTTTTTAAAAAATAAAAATAATTGGATAATTACTAATAGTTTTTCTATCAATAATGTTACCGAAATATTTATAGAACTTTAACAAGTTGGCTATAGGTAATATTTGCACATCAAATAACATCTATTGGTGCAAAATAATATTGACGAAATTACCAACAAATTTTTTACATTCGTTGATAATTTTTGCAAGTATTCAATTTATCAAGCAATCTGTCAACAGGCTAATGATAACTTCATGAAATGGAATAAATTAGCTCTCAATTAGGCTTTAATTGCATATTGTAATATCCAGGGTTGAGAGATCTATGATTTGTGACACTTTGTCCTGTTAGACACGGGGAAAGCTAAAAGTCTGGACCCGATACCTCTTTGGAGGGTTATATATTTGGAACATTTTCATGGGATTAAAAGTCCTAGTAATTGCTTAAAGAGTGATTTTGAATGAATTTTAAGAAGTCATTAACCCTTCCGTTTTTAGCTCGAAATTTTAAGAAAACGCAAGTTTTCGGAAGTTTGTACTAAAATCCAAAAGTTGAATTTTGATTCTTAAGGAGTTTGATTTTTCCACTATTTTTATTGGGTTCAAATGGGGGGATATTCCATTATTGAATGGAGAGTAAAATAAATGAGGACATTAACTTAATGTAAATAAGTAAATGATGATATTTGAGAGGTGTAGAAGAGATTAAAAAATAAAAAAGAGGGACTGAGTGCCTAGGCACCCAAGGCTAGCGCCTAGGTACTGGCTGCATTGCAGGAGATGTGCTTTAGGCGATTGAGTGCCCAGGCGGTAGGAACTCACCGCCCAGGCGGTGGCAACGTGATTTTAAAACCGTGCCTCACGAAGCTTTTCACCTATTCAACCATTTCTCATCCTTTTTCCTCCCTTCTTCCTTTTCCTCTTCCTCCTTTCCCCACTTCTCCACCTCAAATCCCCCATCTTTAACCTCCATTTCTCCATCATTTTGGCACCCTCCCATGACATTCTTGGTGTTCAAGTGCTCCTTGTGTGAGAAGGTGCGCGATTTATGGCTTTGGGGAACTTGGGGAAGCAATTTTAGAGCTCCATCGGTGACCCACTCCCTCCTTGCTTTATTTATTGGCTTCCAAAGGTAAGTGTTGAACTCTCATGTGTTCTTACATCAAGGATTTGTTAAGTTATTGATAAATATTGGTGTTGGAACAAAAAGGGGTTTGAGTTAGGGCTTGGAAATTGGGGTTTTGGTGTTTGGAGGTGTGTATGAGCAAATCCTTATGAGTTTGCGCTAATTTATGATTGGTTAATGTTGATTATGATGTTAGATATCATAGAAGACCACCCCATGGCTTCGGGGTGCAACAATTTAGGACTTCCTCCTCCTGGCCTAGTATAGTGAGTGATAGTATATCTATAGCTTGTCTCTTATCCTTAATTTTCTAAATGCATGCCTAAATTGTGTTTTAGTGAAGTTCTATGAAAGAATAGAATTAATGTGTTTTACTCTATATTTATAGAATTCTTGAAGTAATCATGTTAGTTATATATATGTGAATATATATGTTTGAGCATAGAAGTGTGGGACAAGCTCTTATAGAAATTAATTTATGGTATTTTAATAATATGAAGTTTTAAGTTATTAGAATTTGTTATGTTCTTAAAGCCAATATTCTGAGCTATTTGATAGAAAGAAACAGTTACATTTCAATAAATTGAGAAAAAGCTCTAGATATTTTAAGTTGAATAGTTTGAAAGCACTATACTTTGAACCTATGTTTGATAGTACAGTTATTTTGAATATCTGAAAAATTTGATAACTATGATTGCTGAGAATACGGAAGTCTTCTTGAATCTTATTATACGTTTAAAGTTATGAGCAAGAATGTATATGAACTGAGTTAAAGAAAAGTTTTAGTGACAAGGATTTAGCAAAGAGTAAAGTGTATCTAAAGGGAGAAAACTGTAATAGAAACTGTTTGCTAATGGCAGCAACATTAGCTTTGATGCATTTTGAATAACCCAGCTAGCAGGGTAATTGCTAGTACAACATGTTTGGCCAATATGTTCGGAAGATATTGACACGCACAGGCATGAAGTTATCTTTTACTGCTGGGGTTAGGCCACAAGGCCACCCAGTCAGGTAGCTATTTCTAAAATAGGATTCTCCTTTGAAGTTTTATTATGATTTTTAAACAAGTATTTACTCTTTATGTTATGGAAAAGTAGCTCTTTCTTTATGCACAATTTTATATATTTATTACATCTGATTTATCACAATTATTCCTATATGTATTATGCTTACACATTCATAAAGAAGTTATATCCATTTGAATTACAAAGGCGATTTAATGAATTATGTATGTTTTACCGAAAATCTTATGGTATTTGATGTATAGACAAAGTAATTTCAATAAGAAATGAGGTATGGGGTTTTTAAGAAACTTATAAAGTTATATTTTGGAAAACTTGTGTTTCGGTCTATACCACTCCTATTATAAGTATATTGTCTCTCACTGAGTCTCTATGACTCACCGCTTCTTTCTTTCCATGTTGTTAGACAGGTACAGACTCATGCTCAAGCTTTTACGATCAGCCGGAAGTGTTGGTCATCCTAATAAATCCACACTTTGTTTGTGTGGTTCCCAAAGGTTGTTGTATTAAGAAGCACCTTCCTTGAATGTAATTGTATATCTCTAGCTATGCTCCATTAGCCTACAGGCAGGGTCCTTTCTATATGGATTTTATGTATTGTAATCAAAGTATAGTTATTTTTAGTTATGATCAGTTTGGTTAGTAATGATTATGGATTTGTGTTCATATTTTTATAAGCTTGATTTTGTCTTATATCCCTTTGTTTTGTGCTGTGAAGTGCATTCTAAGAATGCCTGGATTCTTAAGGATTTTGTATGATTGTACTATTTGTGCAGGTAGAGAATCCTCAATTGGGAATAGTCCTAAATATAGAGGAAATTCTGCCCGATTTTTTTTTTGGAAATGGTCTAATATAGGCTTGCTAGCGACATATCCCTATGCACTGGTCATGGCCTAAGTAGGGTCATGACACATATTTAGTCCATAATTTTCGTAAGTGAAACACTTTAAAATGACAAAAATATGGCTTAGTCTTGTTAAAATGCTTTATTGGAAATTAAAGGCCATAATTCATAATTTAATTGAGTAAAATTGTAAATTATAATCAATTATCTCATTTGGTGAATTTTGACATTGATCTTTGTAGGTTTGATGCACAAAAGCATATCAATTAGAAACCAAGAAATGCGGAAGCAAGCCATGAAGGAAAAGGATTTTTAGCTGCTGAGTCGTGACTTGACTTTTGTTGAGTTGTGATGCCTGGGCACACATGTGAATTCTACAATTTTTAAAGTCAACTTGCAACTCATACATTTTACTAGGTCACAACCTATAGAGCTCACTCATATTTAGTAGATTTTTAAATTAGATTTTTAGGAGGGCTTTGACTTTTTACCTCTTTTAGCATATTTTAGAGAGAGAATGTAGGGTTTTAGAGGGTTTCTAACTCTAGAGAGAGGCTCATCTTGAAGATTTGAAACACCCCAAGAGCTCATCATCATTTGTTTATCTTTTTCTCCGCTATCCTTCTCTTTGATTTTTATTATGGGTCTTGAATTAGTTGTTTGCTGTGTAGTTTTCATGGATAGCTAAACTTGTGACTAAAGGGTCCTTTGGACCCCTCTATGGAACTTGGATATTGGTATATTTTGTTTGAGAAGATATTGATGAGTATGGTTTTGGTTACACATTTCTTCTCTTAATGTTCTTTCATGCTTGGCCACCATTTAAGTTGATTTGGGGGATTCCCTTGAACTAGGCATAGGAATAGGGAAATTGGAGCTTGGTTATGGGTGATACTTATTCAATTACACTTAACTGACTTAGGTGTGTTGATTAGTCAAGAGGATGGAAACATATTCCCATTGGCATTCCATAGCAAATGCTTAAAACTTGCACTTAAACACTAATTCACAAGGATATCTAGTGTTTTAGCTGAAGAAGGCAAGGTTAATTGACTTAGAGATAGGCTTTTAATTAAAATTAGCATGCTAACAAAACCAACTTATTGATGTTTATCTGAGTAATTTGCTTATCCAAGTGAAGTAGAGTGTGAAGGAGGACCCTAGGTCTTAAATCCTTGTTTGTCTCTCAAATTTTAGTTGTTAGTGCTTTTCTTATTTTAATTGTTTAAATTCTTGTTTGTCCTTTAATTATCTAATTATTACTTGAGTGACGTGTGGACTTGCAATGACATAAAAGTGAGTCATCAGCTGGAATTTGTTGGCAATTTTCGTCAATTTTCCGTGTGTTTCTTGTGGTGTGATTGATTAATTTGGATTTTATTGCATGAATTGAATAGATTATTAGTTTTGATAGACTTGTGAATCTATGTTTATTGCATTCTTAAATATCAACATTACATCTAGAGAACTTTGTCAATAATTTCTATAAGACTTTCAATCTTTTACACAAGTGGACTTCTAATTAGTTATTTGAGATCCTAAACCCTAATAACACAAGTAATTAATACTAACTAATCAACTCATTCTATAACTAATAGTAACTACTTACAATTCATATCATGTGTTAAGATTTTGAAAGAGTTACCTAAGATAGTTTTAAATCTTTTTCTTCTTTTATATGTTACGAAAATTTATGGGCTACGCTGGAATTCTTTTGTCTAATGCTAGTATGTAGAGTCTACTGGACTCTAATTAATTTGTCTCAAGTCAAGTTGAACTAGTATGAAGATAAAACTCTCCAATTATTAGCTTTTTTCCCCTTTTTGTCATCTAGATTCCAACATGATATCTTGCTTGAAAAAATAAGTGTTGAACCACTTAGCCATCCACGCATGCTAGTGTGCACATTGAAATTACAAAATAGTGACATATCAAAGTAGCATATAATTTATTTTTATAAGAGAAATAAAAATATTAACATATGCATATTCTTCATGTACTTCATTATACCAGATAAAAATAAAATTGTATAGAAGCTTAAATTTAGGTTTATATCAATCATGTAATAGCAACTAATAGCAGTCAAATAAAATAGATAAATTAAATTTTATTAGCTAACCAATAACAATAAATAATAATAATTTATACTGCTAATAAAGGGTGTTTGCTAAAAAATTTAATTATTTTGGTCACATTTTTTTCCTTGTATGAAAAAATATTAACATAATAATCAATTACTATTATATTAAAAAATATAAAATAATAAAATTATTTTATTAAACATTAAAGTTTTTAAAGATATACATAGTCATTTAATAGTATTTATTCTCTACCTATAGTTATTTTCAAACACTTATTCATTTTTATTATATAATAATTATAATTTATTTTAAATTCTATTTGATTTTTCTTTTTTTATCATAATATTAAAATAAAAAATATAAAAAATTAATTCAAGCACTAATAACTGTTAATTTGCTAATAGTAGTAATGATAATAATAATATATCATATTACAAAGGAATCACTCTCTCAACAAGTTGATTAAAATCAACAGAAAACAAATAACACAACGAACAAGATCTATAGCATATTTTGTTATGTTTTTATAAAATTGATTTTATTGAAATTTATTTAATTAAAATTAATTTTGAAATAAAGTGATTTATGCTTAATAAATTGATTGAGAAGTGATTTATATTTAAATAATATTAATTAAAATCACTTTTAGATATATAATTTATTAAAAAAAAATACCCAAAATCAATTTTGGTGGAATGAAAAGCGAAATTTTTTCACTTCTATCTAAAATTAATTTTAAAACCATAATTGATTTTAATATGAGAAATTAAACAAAAAAAAAAAGAATAGAATTGATTTTAACCTACTATAATCAACTTTTACCTGCCTAATCATGCATCCAAACACGTTACTAATGTATATAACAGTATTCAGATATTTTATTCTCGTGCAATTTGAGAAGTAACATTTGAAAAATAAAAGAACGGGGACTAAATTAAAAAAAATGGATTAAATTTATTCATCTTACCTAAATTCTATTCATTATTACTCTAAATCACCTTGCAGTGCAATAATTATCCGCTAGGATTGACCAATAAAACTATTAATGAATTAGATGATACACATATCAAGCAGAACAAACTAAATAATTGTCAGCATCTGGCTAGCAACTGGGGAACTGAATATAACTTTACAACGCACGGAACAACCTTCTATTCTTGTCTATCTGACTTCTTTGTTTGTTTATTTATGTAATAATAATAATTTATTTAGATTACTTTTACTCCACTTATAAAATAGAACAAGAATTTGGATTCTCATCGCTGAAAAGCTGTGGAGCATAAACATAGTGAATTATATAAGGAACATTTTCTTTTGTCTTAATTTCATCTTTTTCCTTGGTAGTTTCACCAGACTTGTCATCTTTTTCCTTGGTTGTTTCACCAGACTTGTCATCTTTCTTCTTAGATGATTCACCAGACTTAGTCCCATCTTTATCTTTAGCAGGTTCTGACGACTTTCCTTCCTCTTTGACGATCTCTTTTTTCTCCTCCTTCTTCTCCTCCTTTTTCTCTTCCTTTATGGAAATAACCTCTGCATTTTTATGCACTCTCTTCCTCATGAACGATATCAATTTCTCTACTTCAATGGTACCTTCAACTGTTACAGTGTGAGCTTTCTTGTCCGTTTTAACATTGAAAATACCTACAATTCGTCAACCAAACTTAAAATGAGATAGTCTAAAATGGAAAGGTTAGAAGAGTTTAATTTTGATATATTTTGAGTGTAAAAGATTATTATAAATCAACCAATTATATTGTTCAATCTGCATAATCATTCAAGTATTGGTATTAGATGAAAAAGTCAACTATATTTGCTGCTGTATCAAAATATAATTAGATGATAGTATAAAAAAATTTTATATTATTAGTGCATAAATTAATTTCAGAGAAATATTTCTTCGACATAGTTATTCTCGTATTCCATGCCGATATATCACTTATCTACCATTAAATAGGATGTAAAACTTAGTTCAAGTGGGGGTGTAGTATCTACCACTAAATAGGATGTAGAACTTAATTCAAGTGGGGGTGTAGCCTCATTCAATAGTGGATAGATGGTATGTCGGTATGAAATATGAAAATAGTTATATACATATAACATTACTCTTAATTCCAGGTTGAAATTGTATAAATATATATCCATCACTATAGTGCTTGAATTACCTTTGTGCTTCAGCAATCTAGTCTTCAGGTCAGCTTCGCATTTGTCACAATGCATGTGAGCCTTCACCGTGATAGTGCGTACAATTGGCTTGAAATCACATACGAATTAATATCTTAATAAGTAAAAACTATAGAGTTTAATCTTTATGAAAAATAAGGATTAATACCTTTATGAGTAGAAACTAGAGAGATTAAAATTCAGAGAGACAAATATCTTACAAGTAGAGGCTAAGATTTAAATAAAAAAAAAACACCAACATCCAAAAAATAAGATGAAAAATATAAGAATAAAAACCGAAATAAATGAAAACTATAAAGCAAAAATTTTATTTAAATATTAATTAAATATATCTGATAAAAATATATCTATATATAATTAATGGATAACTTACTTCTTTGGTTTCCTTTGGCTTTTTATCCGTAGCAATATTCTCCTTGGGCTTCACTTTTGGTGATATTAATTCAACTTTTTTCTTGCTCTTCTTCTCTATAATGTTCAGGATTTTCAAGGGGTCTAATTTCCCTTTTGCCTTGATCTCTCCTTTCTCAATATCTATATCCACATTCTGTACCCCTAAATTATTGATTCCATTTATAAATGGGTAAAAGCATCAAATGATCAGTGATAGTTAAATAAAATCATGAATTTAAATTTAAATAAAAATACAAAGCATATGAAAAACAATGAATAAAAATAAGTTCTCACCTTCGGTAATCATGAGATGCTTCTTGATCTTGCTCCCACATTGAGGACAATGCAAGTTAACTCTGTAAATAGCCGTGATTACTTCAATGCCTTCTTTCTTCTTTTCTTCCATGTTATCTTTGCCCTTCTCATCACCTTTCTTTTCTTCTTTCCCTTCTACCATTTCCTATTGTGGTTAGGAAGGCTCTGGAGATAATCACAGAAACACTGAGAAATATGGATCAAGGACCTGAACACTAGCTAGATTGGTTAGTAATAGCCTGATAATTAAAAACAATTGCTTTGGAATTTCACCACTACAAGTTTCTTAACAAAATTTCTTTGTTGGTTCAGCTAACGGTAGCTCACCGGTTTCTTGAAACTTGGTTACACAAACGACGGATTCTTGTACGCTTTACCTAAATGGGCAATCAATAACTAAAGATGTGGCATGTTTTGAAAATTAAAAGTGTTGCAGTGACAATATTAATAATCAAGGTTGTTTTGTAACCAAAATAATAATAATAATAATAATAATCAAGGTTGTTGTTAAATGAAGGAAACCTCCATCTTCAGCATTTTCTTTTATTCCCACCTGCGCCGCTAGTGCTTCTTTCTTTTGATTTATTGCTTATAATTGCGCTGCATACTGTCTTAGCTTATTTTATTTTTATGTTTTACACAACTGCATTTTACTGTTGGGAAATGCAAATGTGTATGAGGTATAAGTCCCATATTAAATAAGTTAAAAGGGAAAAAAAACCTTTTTTTCTTTGTATCAACAAAAAAGTTTTTTTTTTTTGTCACTATGAAAAGGTTTATAAGATGTAAATAAAAAAAACATCGCTAAGTTAACATTTTGATCAAATAATCCAATTTATACTAAAGCCCAAATCATTTAACCCTAAACCAATGCCTAAATTTCCAACGTTAATTTCATCATGCGCTCAGCAGCTCAACTACTGGCTCTCCCTTTTTGTTTTTTTAAATACGATGGACAAATCTCAGCAAAAGTGCTCAAATGACGTTACGGGCGAAAGAGAAGTGTAAGTTTTGCTTTAGCATTAGTGATGCAAATCTTAAGCAAAAAAACAACATTATAGCCCTCAAATTTTAACACAATTCTCACGAATTATATATTTATGAGGCGTAGCCGGTTCTACGGATAAGGGAAGAAGCCATGACAAAATATTCTTCACAATAAACTATTTTTTCCTTGATCTTTTTGTATATTTTTGGTACATCAGAAGATTAAAAGAGCACAAAGAACAAAGAACAAAGAAACACAGCTGTTGCCTCAGGAAATGAACTCCTGAAGCATTGGCTCAAATCAACATCTCCAACTCTAGGGGAGGGTGGTATTGGAATTTCAAGTGTAAGTAGTAAAATTTCATATTAAATAAGAATGGATTATATGAAGTGTATATAATATAAAGAATTCATAAACTCATTGTCTTAAGATTTAAGTCAAAATATGGCTGCAAACGCACTATTGTTATTCCTCACTTCATCCGTTGGTTTGAATTTTTCAGGGCTTTAGGTTCTCCTCCCAACAAGTGGCATTAAAGTCGATAGTTAATTTAAATTAGCTTGATTGAGTATTGGAAAAATGGTAGCTATTAATACCATTGAATACTTGGGAGGGAGTATACTGTGTTGGGTCATACACTCAAGTGGAGAGTATCGAAATCTTATATGTGAGCGGTAAAATCCTACATTAGTTAAGAATAGACTAAGGATTTAGATCAAGATGTAATATCTGACCCGATATTGTGGTTTCTAATTTAATCCATTCTAGAACTCTCCAAATTTTAGGCCGCCCTCCCATTAGTTGAAAGCCAGCTCTCATTCTAGTTTGCAGCTATCCTTTTGCATGTTATCCAAAACTTTTTTTATTATTTATTATTAATGAAAATTGAATATCAGTGTAACATTGTAGACGGAGGAAGGATCAATTGACATACATATTTAAGAACTAATGCTAAGAATCGTTAAAGAATAATATCTAATTCAATAGGATAAAAAACACTCAAACTATTGAGAGGAGTCTTTCTAATCGATTAAATAGAAGGATCACCTAATTATTTTACTCCAAGAGTCAGAATTACACATCTTTTCAGGGCCAATCACTTATCTATGGTTAATTGTTACTTGTTTTTTAGTGGTCAATAATAACAATTGAGTGGTCAACTTCTAATACGTGAAGGCAGATAGCTATTATTCATTTCTGATTCATCAACAATCACGTGAATACTCGTCTTTGAGTGATTAAAAAGAAGTCATTGAGTGGTCAATTGTATAAAATTCATTGTAAACAGCTATCATTGAGTTTTGATTGGTCAATAATAGCCATTAGATGGCCATCACATGAATGGTTATCACTCAGCTTTAATTTGAGTGGTCAAGTGTCTATCATCATATATAATTGATCAGTAACAATTATGTGAGTGGTTATAATAGTCCGATACTTGTTTCAATAACTATTGTTTCTCTATAAGGCCCTCCCAAATGATTTTAAGAGTATCCGGTCTTCCTAATTTTGGCAAAAGTTTGATGAAATATAAGGGAAATTTATAAACAATTTTTGGGAGATTTTTAGTTATCTAATGGAGATTGAAAATTTTCTCCGATGTTCTCTCTCTCTTAACTATGAAGAACGATAAAATTTTGAACCTTGTATTTGATATATAATGGGGATAATTGTCCAAATTTTTGTGGATTAATTGTTATGCAATGAGGATTTTTGTAAACAAACTTGTATTCAAATATAATATCAAATACTACTAAAAATCCCCACTTTTCAACTAGAAATCCCCAAGTTTTATTATATGAATTCGCATCCAAGCAATGATATGATAAAAATATTAAAGAGAAAACAAATCATCATTGGAAAGAGACTGCATTTTGAAAATCCCCAGTTTTCAACTGAAAAACTCCCAAGTTTTATACATGCATCTCCATCCAACCAATGATATGATAAAAAAAATTGGAGAGAGAATAAATCATTATTGGAGAAAGAAGGCATTTTGAAGCTTGATGCCTTCTGATATGTTGGGATCTTCATTTTGAAAGAAATCTTTTTCTCAACATTCAAGACTAGCTATGGAATTTTGCCTTATGTTATGTTTCGAGATCAGTCAATATGCGAAATCATTGGTGGAAACTGATGTTACAAAGTAATTCTCATAGTTCTACTTGTTGGTATTATTGACTAGGTGCTAGTTGCTGGCTTGGAAATGCTTAGCCTTCTGGTGGTCAAAATACTGGAAATTGAGTTTAATTTGGTGTGGTAGTTTAATAGGTGGTAAACATGTTCCTTGACTTGTTCCTTTTTGTTTTTGTGTTTTTGCTGTATGTTGTTTACCTCCCTTGTATTTTTTGAGGTTGAGACCTTATTTGGTTTAATTATCGAAAAAAAAAAAAACATTTTGAAGCTTGTATTTGAGTACATAATGGGGATCAATGTTCAAATTTTTGCGGATTTATAGTTATGCAATGGGGATTTTTATAAACTTGAGTACACATTCGAATACATGATAAAAATCCTCGCTCTTCGACTAAAAACCCCCACATTTTATACATGAATCTCGATCTAACCAATGATATGATAAAAATGTTAGAGAAAGAATAAATAATTATTGGAGAGAAAATATATTTTTATCCCTTATATAACTGCAAATCCCCCAAAAATTCTACATTAATCCCACTTATATCAACTTTCACACAACCTAATGCAACTAGTATTTTTATCAAATTGGAAGTATCAGGTCCTTTGTAGTGGTTGGGAGGATCATAGACAATGCCTCTCTATAATTGATCAATAATAGTTGTTCGGTGATTATTATGTGAATAGTTATCATTGTTGTTAATTATTACAAGGCTCTAAAAATATGACCAACATATGTGTGCATACTTGCATGTGTGTGGGTGCGTGCATAAAGAGTAATAGAAAATTTTAACATGATAAAATAATTTTAGAAAGCAAAAACATTGCATTAAGTCATTAACATAACCAACACAACATAACACAATTCATAAATTAATCAAAATAAACATAATTCATATGGATTAAATCTCCCAGGTCTCAAGTCTCAACTTCCAATAAAACATGACAACTTTAACCCACATGATGTCAAAAGTTTTAACATAACATTAACATTAAAAAATAGCACAACTTCAACAATGTTATATCAAAAATAAATATTAAAGCTCACAAATCAAATAAGATCATCAAAATAAATATAGCTCACGTGAATAATATCATTAAGTCTTTGATGCTTCAGCCTATTCATCGTTTTAGTATGAATTCATTCAAAAACACTTCAATTCTGTTGACAACCATAGGAAGAAGATGTCCGGCTAAGAATGCGAATTGCTATGTTTTGCAAATTTAGAGTACTACCACCAAAATATCTCCACTATTCACCTACATAGATTAGATATAAATGTTTCATCATCAACTATCAATGATTCATCATATGTTTCAAAATATCAAAAACAAGTAAGAATATTAAATAAAATTTTTTACTAGGTTAAAGTTCTTTAGTTGCCTGGATAACTTTTGGCCTATGAAAACTTCCCTTGCACTCCCAATATAATTGTATCTCTTTCATTACTTTAATTGAATCACTACGAAGGCTTTTTTACATCATGCAAATCAAGTAATTAAACACATTAAAACTTGATGCTTACCAACGAATTGCTCATTATAAAGGGGAAAAAAAGAAAAGCAAGCTTAAGAAAGTAAATTGTTGCATGGGGACTTTACTTAAGTGCTCATCCCATCTTGTTTGATTTTTCTCTGCATTTTATTTTTTGTATGTCGCTTTGCATGCATTCCCTACAAGAAAATCCTTTCTAACTTGCTTTTTTCTTTCTTTGTGTTTTACTTGTATTGTAACACCTACTAAATATAATACTACGCTTAAGTCACAATATTATATTCCATAGTTTATTACATATCTATACTTTCTGTTTGGCTTAATTATGGGTAAATTGGTTTAGCAAAGTCAATTATAACCGAGTATAATTACTTAGTTTAATTTTGATTGTGAGATACATATTGTAGAAGAGCATTGCAGTATAAAAGAAGGATGAACGATACAAATAGACATAAAATCTACCACAATATATATATATATATATATATATATATATATATATATATATATATATGTAAACATCGTCTCATGTCTTTACATATACATATAAGTAAGGAGTACAATAAGCTGGACCATAAAAACAAGAAACCTGTCCATATCTATGAAGCACAACTCTATAGGCTCCTTAGAATTACATTTCAACTAATATAAATGCGTGAGAAAATAAAAGAAACTGTGCCTATGGCCTAAGGTTATATAAGTCATCAAAAAAGGGGCCACACTATACAACTAGCATCCTGCTCAAAACGGTCCCTCAAACTCTCCTAAATAGCCTACGCAGAAGGAAACCCAACCATTGCAAAGCTCATAAACACAAGGTCACGAGATAAGTCATCATTGCCTCTGGGAGGCTGAAGAGTCAATTTGTCAGGCACCAAACCATGGAGAAACGGAAGGAGGGGGCTGAGGCGGTACAGTAGAGAGAAAAGTCTCAAGAGGTGAGGTCCCATCAAGCGAAGCCTAAAGGTAGAAAATGAACTAGAAACAGAGACAGTAAATACACGCTGGAGAAATATGTACAGCCGTATGCGAAGGGTCACTGTCAAAAGTAAAGAGCCTAAGGCAGGGTCATAATACCACTGCCAATCAGGTACCTTTGCGAGGAGAGCCATTACTGCTATTGTCATCGTCTGAGAATGACACGAACATATAATAGAATGAGAATTTAAAAAAGTTCTCAGTAGGATTCTATAACTAACATACACTGACATCGCAATCATTCTCAGTTGCTTTGGTTACTTTAATTATGAAAGAGTATGAAAAGTGAAGTATAAATTACATTTATAATTGTAAAAATGCGGTGTCTGAAGCAAATTCTATTTTACTTATAAGGTTAATAAATAGAGGAAGAATATAATTAATAATGAATATAATCATCACAACAATGAGATCATAATTCAGGATAAAGTTGAGATAAATCACAACATATGTATAAGAGAATATAACTAAGACTGAAATTAAAATGCAATACATCTGTACTTGGCTTTTCCTCTTTCTTGAATTATATCATAATTTTCCATATTTGGTCCCTTGAGAGTTTTTGGTCATATAACTTCTAGGTAATAGTCTCCACATTAGGATTGATCTTATTCCTATGTATGATTGCCGAGTTTACTTTCCTCAACCTCCCCACCGGTTTATTTCCCTTAATCTTAATCCAGGACTGACCCAAGTAATATGGAATTCTCGCTCTTCTTATGGTTCATGTATTCATGAAAAATGTTTGATAGTTATAATTGTAATCTTCAACTAGCTTGATCTATGTCATGCCTCACGTGGTGGCTACAAATGGTACCTCACTTTCAAATATTTCTAGTATGCATGATTCTCATGAACATATCAAATAATCATTCATACTATTACCCATATACATATATCTATAATTTGCTGAAATTTTAGAAGCATAATGGCTTAAATCTACTTCCCCATGAATAGTTCACATTGCACCAACCAGCCAAATCAATCAATAAAAATCATATAGCAATAAATACTATAGCTCAATAGAGAATTCTCAACAATAAACTCACTCCTTGATCATGCTTGATTCAAAAATTCCTAACTAGACAAAATCTGCCTTAGCACTCCAACTTCTTAAATCTGTCCTGTTTTTCATATTGCATCATAATTCCTATTCAACTTATCTAAATCTGGATTTTAGATATGTTGTAGCATTATGTGTCTATTTTCAGATCGCTTTAGTCCCATTGAGTTTTGATGAGTACACATTAAGTTAATGAAGTTTAACCCGAGACTACCCTACTATTGGATAAAATTGAGTATCAAAATGTAAAAATGTGCTCAAAATAGAAATCTCATTCGATTTATCCAAACTTTATATCTATTTGAAGCTGACTAACCCATCTTTCATTTCCTACAAGTCTTATCCCAATTTGATAAATGGAACCTGTAACGTCCACGACTTCCGACTTCCGAGCCATCACTATTCCCGACCTCCGCATTCATCTTCAAGGCTGGACAGACAAGGATTTCCGATTTCCGACCTCAGTGAATTCTAAAAATTCCGATTTCCGACCTTAGGAAAGCTCAAACGGATTGCCTTGTATTTTCCGATTTCCAACCTTATGTAAGCAGGTATGAATTCCGACCTCATCAGTAATAAATTTCCGATTTCCGAGTTTGTCTTTAACTTCATATAAATTCCGACTTCCTACCTTAGTAATACAATGTCAGAATTTCAAATTCCGACTTCGTCTCCAAGGCTTAGAAAGGACTGGCTGTATCTTCCGATTTACGACCTTATGCACGTAATATGCGATTTCCGACCTTATGCTCGAGTTAGAATAAACACGATATCCCGATTTCCGATTTCATTAGTTCAAATGTAGTGGCTTATGCTTCCGATTTCCGATATTAAGTTTTGAGTTCCAAGATCGAGTTGGAGTGCTGAGATCCTATGAGTTCCGATTTCTTGGTACACTTGATTAATGTTTTGAATTCCGATATCCGATGTCATCCTTAGAATCGATTTGAGTTTACTATGTCTCCCGACTTCCGAGTTCGAGTATTTCGGTTTCACATTCTGGCCCTTGACCTTCGATTTGAAGGTAATTGTATCTTACGATTCCGAAGTCCGACTTTACCATGTGAATAAACCAAGGCAATATTTCCGAGTTTCGACTTCATCTGAATGGATTGGCACGAATTCTGACCTTAAGAGTGCGAGCTCCGACTTCATGCTTAGATACGCAGGAAGCGAGTTTCACTTCTTTGGCGACGTGGAGAGCAATTGTGACACAAAGGAGGGAGACACGGCTGAACTTTGCCCACAAAATTTCATCCAATCAAAGCCACTCATTCTAACTACCACTTTGAAGCCTTGTCTGTATATACCTTTCTCCTGCCTCTTCAGCTCATTTTTCTTACGTTGCTTTCCCTTCCTCACTTCAGCTCTCTTTCCTCTTCTCAACTCTCCCACTCTATCCAGCCTTCAAGTTCAACCCAACTCTATTTCCAAACTCAAAGCAAGAGGTAGAGATTTTAATTCCTATTTTGGTTTTTCTGATTTCGAATGATTATCGGTGGTTTAATTCTTCAATTCTGATATATTGACTGAGTGATTCATAATGAACTGTGGCTGGTTTATTGACTGTTTGTGAAATTAAAATGGGAAACAAGAAAGGATGCAGATATGGAGGAGTTGAGAGTCTGGGAAACTCAAAACCCTCGGCAGTCCGTACGGCGGAGTGTACGGCTCCGCCTCCCGCCGTTCAAAATTAATGAAACCATTTTTATGTGAAACTAGACATCTAGGGCTTTCCATACATATATCATATAAGACCATTGGATTAATATTGAGGGAGATATGAATTTTTGAAGTTTGACCTAGGAATCCAGACATCCACCCGGGCAGTATGGGTTGAAAAGGGTGTAACTCACCCTATACAACTCCAAATTGAGTGGAACTAATTTTGCTGGAAAGCTTACACATAGGAGAACATCCTACCCAGAAACTCCAAGTTTGTTACTGTCCTATTCGTTCCCAGTGATTTGAATAAGTTACCCTATGTCTAAACCGAGCCAAAACAGAGTAGTTCAGGAAGGTTAAGTTTCAGGGCTTATAACTCGAGCCCTACTGAGTCAAATTGAATGGGACTTTTTGCAAATGAAAGATGGTTCTATCAGCTTTAATATGAGACTGATTTCGTATCCTTTGAGCCAGTTTTCGATTTTTAGTAGATTTTTACTTTTAAGTGTGTAATTCTGGCTAGCTGCTGGGCAGGCCGGGATAAAACCTGAATAACCTGAGTTATAGTTATCGAAATTAGATGGGACCAAAAAGGTTAGAAACTAGACATATAAGGTTACAATATATCCAAAAATCAAGTTTAAAGGAGTTAAATTGAAATAAAGGTGAGCTATACCATAACCGGGTTAGTTGATTATGCTAGGGCAGAAACTCTGCCTTAATGAATTTGATGTTGATATGAGTTCAATATTGGAATATGTATGTGATGTTGGGTTCTTTATGACAATTGATATTCTGGTATGCTGACACTATTCATGAGGAAGCGGACATGTTCCGTTATGCTGCCAAAATTTCGGTAGACCCCCCCCGCACAAGTTATGAATTACATGTTAATCCATGCACAAGTTATGAATTTCATGATAATACATGTGCATTTCAA
Source organism: Pterocarpus macrocarpus (assembly GCA_031439585.1). Lineage (NCBI taxonomy): Eukaryota > Viridiplantae > Streptophyta > Magnoliopsida > Fabales > Fabaceae > Pterocarpus > Pterocarpus macrocarpus. Next base: position 12,097,470 of record CM062516.1, on the reverse strand, counting down.
TGAAGGTTATGAAAGTATGTTAAGACTCATGTTACTATGAAAGTTCCATGCTACTTGGGCCAGCCCCGAATAAGAAGTTAAGGGGAATAGATCGGTGGGAACGTCGGGGAAAGTAAACCCGGCAATTCCTGTATAGGAACGAGCTCGATCCTGATAAGCAGACTATTACCCAGGAGTCTAAAATGGCCAAGAACTCCCAGGGGACCAAGTAATGGAAAATATTTATGAGTAATGAAGAAAGTATATGAGCAAAGGAAAAGTTTATGAAGGAAAGTTTACGAGCAAGTTTGCATGATTGCATTAAGTACATGATTACAAGTTATTTACAGTTTAACCATTATGCTTACTTACAGTATGTGTTCACTTATCCTGCCCATTATTCTATATATTACTGTTATTAGTTTAGACGATTTCTTATGCTGTTTAAAGTAAAACTGGACCTTGCCTCGAACCAGACATTTTCTTAACCTTATTAAATATGAATGGTTAAATTTGACCTTATGTTTTCATAATTAAATGAAATCCCGAGGCAACTGAGAATGAAAGCGACGTCAGTTAAACGCCATGCACGACCTTACTGAGAATTTCCTTAAATTCTCACCTCGTTTTGCATTTCCGCCTCACTCTCAGACGTGGACGATGGACACGACAGCTACCCTCTTCATTGAGGTGCCAGACTTGTAGCTCCACCATGACCCGGCAGTAGGCTCGCTGTATATAGCCGGCTCTTGCCAGTTCCGTCTCTACCTTTTTAGTGATAGGAACTTTGCCGTCCCTTTGCACCATCCCGCTTTTGATCCTGCTTCTCCTTACTTTGCGGTTCCGTTGTACACGGCACACCCTCCCCCAACACCTCCTGCACCCGCAGCACCTGCAGCCCTTGCCGACCCTGCACCAGAGTCACCTCCACAGGTTGTACCTGACATCCCGTTCAGCTCTGATAGCGACCCTTCAGAGGCCACCAGCTCAACATCCTCTTCCTCAAGACCCAGTACCGACTACTCGCCAGCCGGGCCTGATATGGCCAACAGCTACCTGACCGAGTAGGTCATCCACAGGCAGTATTGTATAGCATGACCCTCTTTTGGCAGCATATAGCTTTGGGTCATAGGCTAGTGGTAGGTTTTTGAAATGTCCTCTGAGGACCACATAGGATCAGGTTGACTGACATGGGCCTTATGTCTTTTTGGTACACGGCCCCACTCTTGTATCCTATTTTGAAACCTGTACATAAGCTGAAATAGTGGCTCTATATATATATATATATATATATATATATATATATATATACAGTTGACAGCATAAGTGCAAATTGTCCTTATCTTTCTATTGTGACATTAAACCCCTGTCACGTTCTTTATACAGCGTTCCACTTCTTCAAATAAATAGGTAAATAATTAAAGATACGGATAAAGGAAACGTAGGCAATGTATTTACACAGTAACACAATCTACTTAATTTCATGCTATGTCTTAAGCATAACATTAAATTAGTAGGGTGTTACATTTTTGGTATCAGAGCAGTTCGTCTTAGCTAAAGCCTGAGGATTGGACTGACTATGCTTCGCGCATATTCTGTGTTTTTAACTGATGACATGCACTAGATCTTGCCTGTATGGTTGAGATATAGTTGTGTGTGTATGAAGTGCCTGACCGTGTTAGCTGTTATTTACTAGCACATTAGACTTAGTATTGAGCCTGATCAACTCAATAGCTTTTGTTTTATGTGTTCAGAACTTAATGGCTTCCGGTAGGCGAGGCAGACCACGTGCAGAACCAGCTCGAGAGGACCCGAATGACCTAATGGCCACAATGCGAGAAATGGCTCATGCGATGCGGGAGCAAGCCACGACAGCTCACCAGATGATGGAATAGCTAGGCAGGCGACCTGCAGCAGGCTGTGAAGGGAACCCACATGGCCCCGAGGCTAACCTGGAATATCTCAAATTTGCCGAGTTCAGAAAGGCGAATCCGCCCAACTTCTGAGGGGCATATAACCCTGATAAAGCCAATGAGTGGATCAAAGCCATGGAGAAGATTTTCTCTGTTCTAGATTGCTCAGATCATCAGAAGGTGACTTTTGCCACCTATATGCTCGACGCAGACGCCGAGTTCTGGTGGAACGGCGTGCGAAGACTGTTTGAAGAATCTTAAACCATAGTCACCTGGGCGATGTTTAAGGATGTATTCTACCAGAAGTACTTTCTTGCTTCCCTTCGGAATGCCAAAGAACTCGACTTTATGTAGCTGCGTCAAGGGAATCGAACAGTATCTGAATATATTGCCCGATTTGAGGAGCTATGCAAATTTTCCACGATTTACCAGAGGAATCCAGTTGAAGCTTGGAAGTGCATCAAGTTTGAAGGAGGGTTACGGGAAGATATTCTCACCGCAATTGGGCCAATGGAGATTAGAGATTTTCCCACGTTGGTAAATAAATGCCGACTTATGGAAGATTGCAACTCAAAACTAGCGGCAGCCAGTGCATCTAGTGGGAATTTCAGGAGGGGGTTAGCCCCCAGGGCCCAAGATTCAAGCCCAACTTTCAACAGCAAAGGAGATTTCCGACGGTGAGCAATAAAGGCAAGCAGCCTCAAAGGCCTCTTCCGAATCCAACTTGCACGAAGTGCGGTAGGAATCATAGCGATCGGCCGTGCTTGGCAAGCCAGAATGTTTGCTTTGGGTGTGGCAAGCCAGGCCACAAGATTTATGAGTGCCCAACCAGGAATCCATCACAGCCGTTTCGACCACAACGTCAAGGACGGGTTTTTATCATGGATGCGGATGAAGCCGATAAGTCCAAAAGACTAATCTAAGGCACCTGTGAAGTGAACGGTGAGACCCTGACTGTACTTTATGATTCGAGTGCCTCGCATTCGTTTATTTCTCATGACTGTGTGGCCATTTTGCAATTGCAAATTTCTGAATTGCTTTATGATTTACTGGTTTCTACTCCTACTAATGAACCTATTAAAACTAGTCAAATTTGTATCAATGTTCCCCTTCAAATTGAGGGTAGAGCTTTTGCAGCCAATTTGATTTGCCTCCCTCTCTCTAGACTAGACATAATCCTAAGCATGGACTGGCTTTCTGCCAATCGAGTCATGCTCAATTGTTTTGATAAGACGGTGGTATTCTCCTCTGTCTCATCCTCTGAATCCCAAGCCTCAACACTCTTCTATCTGAACTCTTTATTAGTAAACCATACTGGGTCGAAGAGTCAAGGATATATCCTCTTGACAGCTAATGTGATAGAAGCCGAGCAGGAACTAGAGGAGATTCGGGTTGTTAGGGAATATCCGGATGTTTTTCCAGAAGATATTCCTGAATTCCCTCCTGAGAGAGAGATTGAGTTCACTATCGAGTTGGTTCCAGGTGCAGGACCAATATCTATAGCTCCATATCGAATGTCACCCTTGGAGCTGACGGAACTAAAAAGACAGATCGAGGAGCTTTTGGAAAAAGGATTCATACGACCAAGTGCATCACCTTGGGGAGCTCCAGTCTTGTTGGTCAAGAAGAGAGATGGGAGCATGCGCCTATGCGTGGATTATAGGCAGTTGAATAAGGTGACGATTAAAAATAAATACCCTTTGCCAAGGATTGATGATCTCATGGACCAGCTACAAGGTGCCACGGTATTCTCTAAGATCGATTTGCGTTCCGGATATCATCAGATTCGAGTTCGGGAATAAGATATCCCTAAGACAGCCTTTCGAACTCGTTACGGACACTATGAGTATACCGTAATGTCGTTCGGACTGACCAACGCACCAGCAGTATTCATGGATTACATGAATCGGATATTCCGTCCATATCTGGATAAGTTTGTAGTGGTCTTCATCGATGATATACTTGTCTATTCGAAGACAGAGCAAGAGCATGCGGAACACTTACAGCTAGTTTTGCAAATTTTAAGAGAAAAGAAACTCTATGCTAAATTATCCAAATGCGAATTTTGGATGAAGGAGGTGAAATTTCTCGGCCACGTAGTGTCATCTGGAGGAATCTCTGTAGACCCTAGCAAAGTAGAAGCAGTTCTAAACTGGGAAAGGCCGACCACGATCCTTTGAAGTCGGGGAGTTTTCTGGGCTTAGCTGGATATTACAGGCGATTCGTTAAGGATTTTTCTCGTATAGCCTTGCCCCTGACCAAACTAACCAGGAAGAATGTCTCATTCAAGTGGACGCCGGAATGCGAACAGAGTTTTCAAGACCTAAAGAGAAGGTTAACTACAACAGCAGTGTTGGCCTTACCGAACCCTCGAGGACCATTTGAAGTCTACTGCGATGCATCCAAGCAAGGATTAGGATGTGTGTTGATGCAAGCCAGAAACGTGGTCGCGTATGCCTCCAGACAATTAAAGGCCCATGAGAGGAATTATCCTACACACGATCTCGAGTTAGCTGCAGTTGTGTTTGCCTTAAAGATATGGAGACATCACCTATATGGTGTAATGTTTGAAGTCTTTTCTGATCACAAGAGTTTGAAGTACCTCTTTGATCAGAAGGAATTAAATATGAGGCAGCGGAGGTGGATGGAACTTCTTAAAGATTATGAATTTGAATTGAAGTACCACCCAGGAAAAGCGAATGTTGTGGCAGATGCTTTAAGTAGGAAATCTTTGACTGTAGCTTGGATGATGATCAAAGATACGAAACTTATTGAAAGCTTCCGAAATCTTAATTTGGAAATCCTTATGACTCCTAAGACCCTTCAGCTACATCAAATTAAAATAGCCAGTAGCTTTAAGGAGCAGATTCAGCAAGCACAGCAGCAGAACGCTCATTTTCAACGTACACTTCATCTTGTGCAATCAGGAAAATTGACGGATTTTGCCCAAGATAAAGAGGGCATATGGCGGTATCATGATAGGGTGTGTGTACCCAAAGGAAATGATCTTCGAAGAAGAATCTTGGAGGAAGCACATAAGGGTGAATTCACCGTACATCCTGGTATTACTAAGATGTATCAAGATCTTAAAAAGATGTTTTGGTGGCCCGGCATGAAGTTAGACGTAGCGAGCTTCGTGAGTAAATGCTTGGTCTGTCAAAAGGTGAAAGCGGAGCATCAAAGACCCTTCGGGATGCTTCAACCCTTGGAAATCCCTGAGTGGAAGTGGGAAAGTATCTCCATAAATTTTGTGATGGGATTACCAAGAACATCAATAGGATATGATGCTATATGGGTTGTTGTGGATAGATTGACCAAATCTGCTCATTTTCTACCCATTCGAGCAAATTACCCATTAGAAAAATTGGCACAACTGTACATTCAAGAGATTATAAGGCTGCGCGGAACCCCTTCAACCATTATCTCTGATCGAGACCCAAGGTTTACTTCGCGGTTTTGGGGAGCCTTACAAAAGGCGTTTGGTGCTAAGTTGTGCCTAAGCACTGCATATCACCCCCAAACGGACGGCCAAACCGAAAGGACAATTCAAACCTTAGAAGATATGTTGCGAGCCTATATACTGGAGCAACGCGGGAGTTGGGATCGATATTTACCGCTAACCGAGTTCGCATACAACAATAGCTATTATGCCAGCATCGGTATGGCTCCTTATGAAGCATTGTATGGACGGAAGTGCCAATCTCCGCTGTGTTGGTATGAAACAGGAGAATCAACTATATTGGGGCCTGACTTAGTTGAACAGACCACTGAGCAAATCAAGAAAATACGGAGCAAGATGCTTACCACTCAAAGCTGCCAAAAGAGTTACGCGGATACCAGGAGAAAGCCTCTAGAGTTTCAAGAAGGAGACCATGTATTTGTGAAGGTTACGCCCACAACGGGGATAGGTAGAGCCATTAAAGTCAAGAAATTAAATCCTCGTTTTATTGGTCCCTTCCAGATCTTGAGGCGAATCGGATCAGTTGCATATCAAGTCGCTTTGCCTCCACATTTGTCAAACCTTCATGATGTGTTCCATGTTTCCCAGCTTAGAAGATATCAGCCTGACCCTACGCACGTGCTAAAACCTGAATCAGTAAATTTAAAGGAGGACCTGACTTTCCCTGTTCAACCAGCACGGATTTTAGACAGAAGTAGCAGACAACTTCGAAACAAATCCGTTCAGCTAGTAAAGGTAGCATGGGGAAACGAAGATGCTGAGGACTATACTTGGGAACTGGAATCGGACATGAGGAAAGAGTATCTTGGACTATTCTTCAATTCTAAATTTTAAGGACAAAATTTTTTTAAGGGGGGTGGTATTGTAACGTCCACGACTTCCGACTTCCGAGCCATCACTATTCTCGACCTCCGCATTCATCTTCAAGGCTGGACAGACAAGGATTTCCTATTTCCGACCTCAGTGAATTCTAAAAATTCCGATTTCCGACCTTAGGAAGGCTCAAACGGATTGCCTTGTATTTTCCGATTTCCAACCTTATGTAAGCAGGTATGAATTCCGACTTCATCAGTAATAAATTTTCGATTTCCGAGTTTGTCTTTAACTTCATATAAATTCCGACTTCCTACCTTAGTAATACAATGTCGGAATTTCGAATTCCGACTTCGTCTCCAAGGCTTAGAAAGGACTGGCTGTATCTTCCGATTTACGACCTTATGCACGTAATATGCGATTTCCGACCTTATGCTCGAGTTAGAATAAACACGATATCCCGATTTCCGATTTCATTAGTTCAAATGTAGTGGCTTATGCTTCCGATTTCCGATATTAAGTTTTGAGTTCCAAGATCGAGTTGGAGTGCCGAGATCCTATGAGTTCCGATTTCTTGGTACACTTGATTAATGTTTTGAATCCCGATATCCGGTGTTTACTATGTCTCCCGACTTCTGGGTTCGAGTATTTCGGTTTCACATTCTGGCCCTTAACCTTCGATTTGAAGGTAATTGTATCTTACGATTCCGAAGTCCGACTTTACCTTGTGAATAAACCAAGGCAATATTTCCGAGTTCCGACTTCATCTGAATGGATTGGCACGAATTCCGACCTTAAGAGTGCGAGTTCCGACTTCATGCTCAGATACGGAAGAAGCGAGTTTCACTTCTTTGGCAACGTGGAGAGCAATTTTGACACAAAGGAGGGAGACACGGCTGAACTTTGCCCACAAAATTTCACCCAATCAAAGCCACTCATTCTAACTACCACTTCGAAGTCTTGTCTGTATATACCTTTCTCCTGCCTCTTCAGCTCATTTTTCTTACGTTGCTTTCCCTTCTTCACTTCAGCTCTCTTTCCTCTTCTCAACTCTCCCACTCTATCCAGCCTTCAAGTTCAACCCAGCTCTATTTCCAAACTCAAAGCAAGAGGTAGAGGTTTTAATTCCTGTTTTGGTTTTTCTGATTTCGAATGATTATCGGTGGTTTAATTCTTCAATTCTGATATATTGACTGAGTGATTCATAATGAACTGTGGCTGGTTTATTGACTGTTTATGAAATTAAAATGGGAAACAAGAAAGGATGCAGATATGGAGGAGTTGAGAGTTTGGGAAACTCAAAACCCTCGGCAGTCCGTATGGCAGAGTGTACGGCTCCACCTCCCGCCGTTCAAAATTAATGAAACCATTTTTATGTGAAACTAGACATCTAGGGCTTTCCATACATATATCATATAAGACCATTGGATTAATATTGAGGGAGATATGAATTTTTGAAGTTTGACCTAGGAATCCAGACATCCACCCAGGCAGTATGGGTTGAAAAGGGTGTAACTCACCCTATACAACTCCAAATTGAGTGGAACTAATTTTGCTGGAAAGCTTACACATAGGAGAACATCCTACCTAGAAACTCCGAGTTTGTTACTGTCCTATTCGTTCCCAGTGATTTGAAAAAGTTACCCTATGTCCAAACCGAGCCAAAACAGAGCAGTTCAGGAAGGTTAAGTTTCAGGGCTTATAACTCGAGCCCTACTGAGTCAAATTGAATGGGACTTTTTGCAAATGAAAGATGGTTCTATCAGTTTTAATATGAGATCAATTTCGTATCCTTTGAGCCAGTTTTCGATTTTTAGTAGATTTTTACTTTTAAGTGTGTAATTCTAGCTAGCTGCTGGGCAGGCCGGGATAAAACCTGAATAACCTGAGTTATAGTTATCGAAATTAGATGGGACCAAAAAGGTTAGAAACTAGACATATAAGGCTACAACATATCCAAAAATCAGGTTTAAAGGAGTTAAATTGAAATAAAGGTGGGCTATACCATAACCGGGTTAGTTGATTATGCTAGGGCAGAAACTCTGCCTTAATGAATTTGATGTTGATATGAGTTCAATATTGGAATATGTATGTGATGTTGGGTTCTTTATGACAATTGATATTCTGGTATGCTGACACTATTCATGGGGAAGCGGACATGTTCCGTCATGCTGCCAAAATTTCGGTAGACCCCCCCCGCACGAGTTATGAATTACATGTTAATCTATGCACAAGTTATGAATTTCATGATAATACATGTGCATTTCAATGAAGGTTATGAAAGTATGCTAAGACTCATGTCACTATGAAAGTTCCATGCTACTTGGGCCAGCCCCGGATAAGAAGTTAAGGGGATTAGATCGGTGGGAACGTCGGGGAAAGTAAACCCGGCAATTCCTGTATAGGAACGAGCTCGATCCTGATAAGCAGACTATTACCCAGGAGTCTAAAATGGCCAAGAACTTCCAGGGGACCAAGTAATAAAAAATATTTATGAGTAATGAAGAAAGTATATGAGCAAAGGAAAAGTTTATGAAGGAAAGTTTACAAGCAAGTTTGCATGATTGCATTAAGTACATGATTACAAGTTATTTACAGTTTAACCATTATGCTTACTTACAGTATGTGTTCACTTATCCTGCCCATTATTCTGTATATTACTGTTAGTAGTTTAGACGATTTCTTATGCTGTTTAAAGTAAAACTGGACCTTATCTCGGACCAGACATTTTCTTAACCTTATTAAATATGAATGGTTAAATTTGACCTTATGTTTTCATAATTAAATGAAATCCCGAGGCAACTGAGAATGAAAGCGACGTCAGTTAAACGCCATGCACGACTCTACTGAGAATTTCCTTAAATTCTCACCTCGTTTTGCATTTCCGCCTCATTCTCAGACGTGGACGATGGACATGACAGCTACCCTCTTCATTGAGGTGCCAGACTTGCAGCTCCACCATGACCCTGCAGTAGGCTCGCTGTATATAGCCGACTCTTGCCAGTTCCGTCTCTACCTTTTTAGTGATAGGAACTTTGCCGTCCCTTTGCACCATCCCGCTTTTGATCCTGCTTCCCCTTACTTTGCGGTTCCATTGTACGCGGCACACTCTCCCCCAGCACCTCCTGCACCCGCAGCACCTGCAGCCCCTGCCGACCCTGCACCAGAGTCACCTCCACAGGTTGTACCTGACATCCCGTTTAGCTCCGATAGCGACCCTTCAGAGGCCACCAGCTCAACATCCTCTTCCTCAAGACCCAGTACCGACTACTCGCCAGCCGGGCCTGATATGGCCAACGGCTACCTGACCGAGTAGGTCATCCATAGGCAGTATTGTATAGCATGACCCTCTTTTGGCAGCATACAGCTTTGGGTCATAGGCTAGTGGTAGGTTTTTGAAATGTCCTCTGAGGACCACATAGGATCAGGTTGACTTACATGGGCCTTATCTTTCTATTGTGATGCATTAAACCCCTATCACGTTCTTTATACAGCGTTCCACTTCTTCAAATAAATAGGTAAATAATTAAAGATACGGATAAAGGAAACATAGGCAATGTATTTACACAGTAATACAATCTACTTAATTTCATGCTATGTCTTAAGCATAACATTAAATTAGTAGGGTGTTACAGAACCCAAGTTATGAGCTCTCAAATTTGACTAAAAAGAGCTGTCGTACTTCAATCCAAATAGGACATAAGGTAACTTTGGAGAATTTTTGGGAACATCGATAAAAGGTGCAAAATTTTTATAGTATGTTACTCTATGTGTTAGCTTTCTAACAAAATTTGTTGCACTTTATTTGAAGTTATATAGGGTGAGTTATACCCTTTACAATTTAGTTTGGTCAGGACTAGGGATAGAATTCTAGGTATCTCACTCAATATCGATCAAATGGCCTTATAATTTATATGGTTGTAAAGCTCTAAATGTCTAGTTTCATGTAAAATTGGTTTTATCAAATTTTGATTGCTACAAGCGAAGACATACACTTTACAGTACGGATACATCTAGGGTTTTATTTTTAGTAGATTCTAGTTAAGCTCTTCTTTAAGTTTTTCACTAGATTCCTCCTAACCTAAACCCAATATTTCCATGTTCAATCAACCATTACAACTCATATAATCACAATATATCATCAATTTAATGAGAATAATAGAAGCTCTACTCAATCACAACAACACCAATAATAAGAGAAATTCATGAATCCTACCTTATATCCATGCTTGGGCAAATAAGGGAGTAGATTTTTGAGTAAGGGTGAATGGATGAAGTGAAGGACTGAAGATGAAAAGATGAGTTTGAGAAAGAAATGAGGAAAAGAGAGGTCTGATATAGGGCACGAGATTTAGGGGGAGGAATTGGGAATTTCATGTTTGTAATGAGTCATAAAGTGTAATGACTCACTTAGATACACTTGGTGGAATTTTTGCTTGTTTTGAATTTGATTTAACTTCTAATTTGTGGCTGATGGTGGCCCCACTTTTAGGGTATTTGTGGCCGAATTCTAGCCATTAAATCTTGGGTTTTAACAGTATAAATTATATTGACTCGGTTCTTGCAATATACGACACAGAGACTAAACTGATGCCTCTTAATTCAGAACCAAATTGCTAATGATTTTCTTAAATCTTCTACATAATAACTTAAAATTTTTTTTGTCTAACCCTAACATCTATAATTCATCCTTAATTACTTTTATTTCTCTAATGAAATGGAATAAAATGATTAACAGTGCTAATTGGACGCACCGTACAAGCGGGATGTTACATGTATGCTTACATTTTCTTGTAGAAGAGGGTTGCTTGTTCGTATTGGACAAGGAGGACTGCAAGGGAGAAGTCACGACCTCCTCTTTTTCTTTTCTTTTGTTTTATTTATTTATTTTTTCTTTTAGTCATGGGAAGGGGATATTGCGGAGAGGAGAAAGGGGATGGAGATCAAACCTTAATGTGTTACTTATGATGCAGATTCTACCATCTTAGGTAGGCCCAACCATTTTTTTTTTCTTTTTATTTTTTTCTAAGCTAGCCCTTTTTTTGTCCTTTTATTTTGTTTCAAAAAAATTTCTTGGATTGGGCTAAAAGGATTTTTTTTTAATGGGTCAAGGATCTGAACCCCAAAAAAAGAAAAAACACATAACTAGCTGATTTTTTTTTTTGGAATAAATATTATGGGCTTGGCCCCAAAATGCAAAACAAACAAAAAGGGCTTTTGGTTTGCCTTTAATTTTTCTTTTTTTTTTAATTAATCTTAAATTATACATAAAAAATAAATAATATAAATAATGTAAAATAAGATAAAATATGAAAAGAAGTTAATTGGGTTAAGAGGGATTGTTGAAATTATTTGATATAGATACAAAAATTAGACAAAATATGGTATTCACACTTTTTCATTTATGCAATGACTAACAACTTTAATTGAGTAGCATATGCTACCTTTAATGTCATTTAGATATCTCATAAGGGTGTATTGACTAGCTTAGTACTAACTTGAACTTCGTGCAAAAGTGGATTCTTCATTTCAAAATATCTTCTTTCTTTTTTTTTGAAAAAAGAGTGATGGTATGTATCAGAGGACTTGAGAAAATTAGGGGTTGAATCAAGTCCTTGGTTTCTTAAAATTTTTTCTACACACTTAACACATAAATCAAAAAATTCATATAACTAGATTTCTTGTAGATGTTTAGTAGAAACCTAGTAAGTACTGATTAGACTTAGCTGTCAATTAACTCAAATTGTAAACAAAATGTATATTTCAAAATATTACATCAATACGAGTTCAGATTCAAAATATAAAGCTTAAATATTGAAATGTAGAGAGTGAGAGATAGAAAAGTTTGCACTAAAGATTTATACTGATTCGATTTTCATAACTTGGAGTCTACATCTAATGCCCACAACCTTGTGGGATTTTTTCACTATGAGTATTCCTTTTACAACAAGATTCTTCAAGCTCTTACACAATTTCACTTAACTTTGAACTACTCTTTTCTCATTAATTGAAAGACCTCTCTCCGTGGTGTTTACATTATTTGTGTACCTTCCAAGATTTTCTTTTTCTCTCAAGTTTCAGTCACTTGAATTATAATAGAAACATAGTATGAAATGAGAAGATGAAAGTTTAAGTACGAGAAGCTCAAAGTTCACAAAGAGATCACAAAGAGCTTAGTCACACAAACAATGTCACAAAGACACTAAACTATGGTTTAGAAACTAATATTTACAGAGGTTTTAGCCCATGCAAGTTGCTTGGTCTCCACCCAAGTGATTTGAACATTGGGGAGCCTTCCAAGAAGTCCAAAGAAAAGTATTTTCAAGCTACCATATGTTGTATATTGTGCCATAGCTTTTTCTCTCATATGGTACAAGTTTGTCTTTTTCCTTGTTTGGTATGTTCACCTTTTGCTAATACCTTTTGCAATTCATTTTTAATACAAGTGAATCTAAGAGACTATGAAAATATCTCCTTCATTTTAGCTCATTTTTTCTAAATTAGCCATTGATGCTTCGGATCCCTTGGGTCAAGCTTTGATTTTTGTGTTTTGATGCTCAAACCCATGTAGTAACTATATCTGCTATACTTCTCTAGTAAATTTTGCTTTTTTAGTTTCACCTCTTGCTATTGGAATGTCTAGTTCCTACACACATTAAAAATAAACCGATTCCAAAGATCAAGTGTAATAAACTTAAAACACATAGTTTGCATCATCGTTACAAAAAACACTACTAGAACAAGAGTAACTAGCGGCATCCGAGGAAAAACCGCCTCAGATGGAAGTGATAGGCAATAGTTTTTAGGCATCCGAGGGCACTTATTAACGATTGTCGCAAGCTTCTCCTTCACATTTCACTTGCGCGTTTTCACTTGCATGCTTATCTCCCACGTTTCCAAATCCCTTCTCTCTCTGACATTGCTTTTCTCTCTAAAACTATATTCAAACCCAAAACCTTGGAACCCTTATTCCTAATTGAAGCACTCACTGATTATAGCCCTAATTCTTGATTGAACTCTCTTCCTCTTTCTGAAGGTCCTCAATCATTTTCCCTGTGACGCACATTTTCTCGGGAATCATCGAATCTGGTGGCAAAGTAGGAGAGAAAGCATTGGGTTGCATTTTGTTCCCCTTTAATGATATTGTCCTGATTCACTGCTACGTTGTGTGCTTCAATTTTTTTTCCTTGTTGAGCCCATGACAGAGCGATGGGTTTCATTTTGACATGGAGAGTTTTTATTCTTCTTTCTCAGCTACTCTGAGCAAGGTCCACTTCATTTCTTGTCTTCTCAAACACGCCAATCCTTGTCCCGCTACAGGTAGGTGTCCATTTGACTTGTTCTCTCCATTAATTAATAATTTCTCTTGGTGGTTTTGCCATATGGCTACTTCAATGTATCCTTCTCCTTACCTTCACTTACACACCTAGCTCCTCCTTCAATTTCTCCTTCTTCTCACCGTTCATCTTGTCTCCTTCATCGTATCATGGCCAAAGCCAGCAACTCTTCCTCCAACAACTACAGTGACGACCATTTCAGATTTTTCCCTTGGTCCTAATCTAACACCGGTGCCCCTCTTCATTTTTTTCACTGAATTTCATTTTCAACTGCTGAATTTGGCTATTTTGCACTGCTAATTGTAATTTTGCAACAAATGAAGTTGCAAAATTCTTATTATTATTTTCAATTGCTGAATGCGGTTTTATTTGCAGTGCTAGTTGTTATTGTGCAACATACGAACTTGCAAAATTCTCTCTCTAGCTCATTAATAAAAAATGTGTGCTTTATGAGAAAAGTTGAGCTGAAATTGTGGAAAGTATAGTTTTTGTTTTCATGGAATCAAATAGTTTTTGTTAGGTAGAAATGGTGGAAATGGGGCTTCTATATTTTCGATGTTCTGACGTTTATGTGTTCTAAGTTATGCTTATTTTGTTCTTAATAGTTAAGGGTATGATGCTTCCTCAATGCTTCCTCTCCGAGTTCTTCTTCAAGATACTGGAAAAAGAAGAGCCAAGCATGAGATTTTTATTACCTTAGAGCTAAACTCAATCCTAAAATAAGGCATAACACATTTGACGATAAAATACTATATATCTAATTTAACAAGCATGAAGCATCAAAAGATGTTTGTCCCTTGCCAATCTTTGCATGTAAACTATGATTAATAATAGCATTATAACAACCAATCATCTAACATAGGAACAACTCGTGTCATGTTTATGTCTATTCAATCAATGCAACGCATTCTGTTGCCACTACCATCTTCATAATTTTTAATATTTGTTAGCTTATGCAACGTTGGGAATTTCATGAGTAACTAACATCATGTGTCAAGCATTAAATAATAAATAAAGATACCAGTGCAGTACCTTCATTTTCCAGTGCCAACGCCATGTTCACCAGTAATTTAATGTTTTGTAGCTTTAGTTGAGTTGGATTTTGTTGAAGTTTCAAACTTTTAGGGGATTTTCATGTAAAAATAACTTGCCATATAGAACAATAATGTATTCTTCTCTGTGGTGTAGCTTTTGCCATATGGCTACTTGAATGTAAATGTGTTTTCTCCACTAAATACGAAATTATCTACTGCTACCACTTTTGGTTTTGTTTTTAAATTTTATTTTTATCCCCTAGGATAGTTGAGGAATTGATCACGTTTATTTTTAGTGAGCTGATTTAATTTGAACTAGAGGTGGTGGTGGAGTGAAGGGCAGCAAGTTATGTATGGGCAGTCCCCAATGTAGTTCACTTTGAAAGTCTCTATCGCTGCATTTTTTCGTTTAGGCTGCAAAATAGATTGAGAAGTTCATGCCATGGTTAGCAAAATAAGAAACATAAAGAAATGAAGTAGTCCAAAAATTAACCAGGGCTAAACTAATTCTCAGCAACTGGGATGCTATAAAAACAAAGACCATGAAAGTGCTAAATGTGCCGAAATTGAGTCTTAGTTGACATGTCTTCCGATAGCTTAGGAGAAATACAATCAATAGCAATTCAACATAATAGTTTAAAAAAAAAAAAAAAAGGAGCCTGAAACTAGCATAGCATGCTTTTTAATTTATTTAGTAATGTAAGCAATTCAACATGACTATCAAATTACCGAAATAATTATAGATATTGGCATGCTTAACTTTATGTTCTATTTAGAAACTCCAATCTTAAAATTAATATACCATATTTCACCTTTTGAAAAGTCTTGGATTAGTCTTGAGTCAAAAACTAGACATGGCAGAGACCCTCTGTTTGTTTCAGCCCAGGCACTATGTAATAAAACCATGACAGGGGGCCACCAGATACAGTAATGGCACCATGGAATGGTTCATATTTAACTAGGATTATTTTTTTATCACTGTATTATATGAATGGTAATTTATCAATATTAGATATTATGTATTTAGCTAAAAAAATTTTAATAAAAGCTCGTTAAATTATTATTGTTCATGATCAATTGTGATTGCATATGGATTCTTAATAATGGTAAATATTTTCAATAAAAGACAAGTATATGATTGAATTTAACAAGTAATTTAAATTTCCTAACTACTACAGTATTTTAGTATGTCGCTGCAAGTGTTCACCATGCTTTACTCTCATTGCTTGTCTACTTTTGTACCTTTTTCAATTTTTTTTATCCTTGTGAATAACTCTTCATTTGAATGAAATTTTTGTAAGTAATTTGTTTTAAATTTTCCCCTTCCTTTCTTTTTATATATATAAAGAACTCCATTTAATTTCCTATTTCTGTGTTGCTTGCTACATGATTTTCTGAAGTATAGCTCTTTTAGCTTAATTATTGATTCATTTGACATTGTATTGTAGTTATTATAAAAAATGACCTGATTCTCTCTTCATTTATCTTTTGGTTTAATCTTCTTTAAGGTACTCATCGTTCACCTAAAATAGTGTTGGAGAGCTCGCTTGTCAATGATGTTATGATTTTCAAGTGCAAGTTTAACTGGAATGCATATTCGTGTTAATTTTATAACAGTATTTGAGCATTTAATTAGTCAATTTCTTTGCAAATATTTGCTAGGAAGCTTGTTCTAGTTTGCAAGCTTGGCTTCTCAAGAAGCTCAAAGCTTGCTTTGTCCCCTTCCTAACCATGTTTCCAGCATTGTGGTGATTGAAGAGTTTGAATTTGAGGAATATGAGTGTCACGACCCAACTAGGGCCGTGACCGGCGCTTAGGGAATGCCATTTCCCCAGCAAGCCTACAGAAGAATTTTCCTAAGAAACGGACAGAATTTCCCCTAAAAATTGGACATTTCCCTAAATACAAAAAGCTCCAGATACAAACCGAGACCATATATAAACCAGCCACAATCCAGAATACCAACAATATTTAAAATACAGATTCAGAACCACAAGCATTCTCAGAACGTGCTCAAAATTCAAAATATGCAAGACATATATAGGTATAAATACTCTTATCAAAATAAAATCTATTACAATTATATATAGATATATTACAACGGAAACCAAACCCTGCCTGTGGATTATGGAGTATAACTACAAATATTAACATATGATTGCATCAAGTTCACGAAGCTGTTATACCTTTAATTTACTGAGACAAGTCACTTGCAGCTCGTACTAACTCTGAAATAGAGGGGAAAGTGAAGAGTGAGTCACATCGACTCAGTGAGAGATAATATACTTATAACGGGGAGTGGGGCAAGTGTAAGCACGAGTTTTTATTACAATAAATATAATTAGTTAATGATATTCTCATAAAAGATTTGTATACAGATATGTGTAACACCCTACTAATTTAATATTATGCTTAAGTCATAACATGAAATTAGGTAGACTGTGTTACCGTGTTAATATTCTGCATATATATGTTTTTTTTTTTTTTTTGAAATGAAACGAAATGGCGCGCTGCTATACTATGTGCGTAATGAAACTCATCATAATACTACAACAGATAAGAAATAGTATAATAACATCAACTGTATACATACATGTATATTTACATGTCAGAAGTCATTGCTTCAGTCTATACATATATATATGTATTAACAAAGAGATGAAATAAGGACAAAATCCCTAATGCTAAAAGCGAGGCGTAACTAGCGAGGCGAGGCTATGTGCAACAAGTCCAACTTGGGGTCATAATGAAGCTACAGTCTAGGATCTCGATGAAAAGAGTGGTCGTTGAGCTCTTCGTGATGTCCCGAGAAGGATGCGGAAGATACAAAGCAATTGAGAATTTCAAGAAATTCTCGAGAGTTCAGTATCTTGGTTAACTGACATCACATACATTTTCAATTGCCTCGGTTTTTACTTAATTATAAAAACATGTGTTCAAACTGAGATATCCATTTCAATGAGTTCAAGAAAATATCTGGTCCGAGGCAAGGTTCAATTTTACTTCCGACGGCACAAGCAATAAAATAGATTACTAATAATGGTATGTAGAAGGATAAACAGAATAAATAAATAAACAGTAGTAAATAAATATAGTAGACAACTGTAATATCTTGACATAACTATTTCATGCATTTATACATTCATGTAATCATGCAAACTCATACTTGAACTTTCCCTTTTAAACTTTTCATTTCCTTTCATCATTTTTCCATCTCTTAGTCCCCTGGGAGTTCTTGGCCATTTAGACTCCTGGGTAATAGTCTGCTTCTCAGGATGGAGCTCGTTCCTATACAGGAATTGCCGGGTTTACTTTCCCCGACTTTTCTACCGATCTATTCCCCTTAACTTCTTATCCGGGGCTAGTCCAAGTAGCATGGAACTTTCATAGTGGCATACCCCTTTTCATAACTTTCATAACTTTCTTAAGAATGCATATGCATTAACGTGGATTTCATAACTTGTGCATGGGTTCTACCGAAATTTCGGCAGCATAACGGAACGTGTCCGCTTCCCCATGAATAGTGCCAGCCAACCAGTACATTTACACAATTTGCAAATTCAGTATAGATCAACAATTAGACATATACATTCATTAGTTTCAATCAAGCATCAATAGGACTTTAGACATCAGTCTGCCTCATTACCTTGGTCATAGTATATCCCACCTTTATTTCAATTTAACTCCTTTAAACCTAATTTTTGGATATGTTGTAGCCTTATGTGTCTAGTTTTCAACCTTTTTGGTCCCATCTAATTTGATATATATATCTCAAGATATTCAGATTTTATCCCGGCATGCCCAATGGCTAGCCAGAATCAGGCAACGAAAAGTAAAAATCCACTAAAAATCGAAAACTGACTCAAATGATACGAAATTGGACTCATATTAAAGTTAACAGGGTAAGGTTTCATTTACAAAAAGTCCCATCCCATTTGGCTTGGTAGGGCTCGAGTTATAAGCCCCGAAACTTAACCTTCTTGAACTGCTCTAATTTGGCTCGGTTTGGACATAGGTTAACTTTTTCAAATCACTGGGAACAAATAGGATGGTAACAAACTCAGAATTTCTGGGTAGGATGTTCTCCTATGTGTAAGCTTTCCAACAAAATTAGTTTCACTCAATTTGGAGTTATATAGGGTGAGTTACACCCTTTTCAACCCATACTGCCCGGGTGGATGTCTAGATTCCTAGGTCAAACTTCAAAAATTCATATCTCTCTCAATATTAATCCAATGGTCTTATATGATACATATATGGAAAGCCCTAGATGTCTAGTTTCACATCAAAATGGTTTCATTAATTTTGAACGGCGGGAGGTGGAGCCGTACACTCCGCCGTACGGACTGCCGAGGGTTTTGAGTTTTCCAGCCTCTCAACTTCTTCATATCTTCATCCTTTCTTGTTTCCAATTCAATTTTAATCTCACAAACAGTCAATAGACCAGCCATAATTCATCATGATCACTCAATCAATATATCAGAATTGAAGAATTAAACCACCAATAATCATCCAAGAAACAGGAAAATCAAGACAAGAATTAAAACCTCTACCTCTTACTATGAATGATTTTGGTTTAAGTTTGTAGCTGTAACTTGGTAGAATTTCAAAGTGTGGTGGAGTTGGGTGAGTGAAGAAAAGAAAAGAGAGAGCTGGTGTGAAGTATGCAACGTGAGAGAAGAGTCTGAAGAAGAGGCGAGAATGTGTTATATAAGCATGAGTAGTAGTTAACTTGGAAGGTTTTGATTGGCCTCAAAACCTCAGCCAACCTTGCTCTCTTTTTGTGACCAAACTACTCTCCACGTTATCCTCTTTGTGTGGTAGAATTGCTCTCCACGTCGCCTAAAGTGGGACTAGTTTCCAGTATATTCTGAAAATGAAATCGGAACTCGTACTCTTTATAAAGTCGGAACTCGTGAACATCCTGCATATGAAGTCAGAACCCGGGAAACGTATCCAGTTTATTCGAAACTTGAAAGCAAAGCCTGATGTGAAGTCAAGCACTTAAAGTCGGAAGTCGTGAACTGTAGGACCTCGATCTCGGAACTCGGGAGGATAGAGAAATGAGGGCTCTTGGTATTAAACTCGAGATCGGAACTCGTGAAAATTTGACTCGGACTTGGAGACAAGTTCAAAAATCTGATCTCGCGTCCATTCCTGGTTGAGATAAAATCGGACGTCGGATTTAGTGTTAAGTCGGAAATCTTAAGATCGGAAATTGGAAACATCAGCCACTTGAAATGAAATCGAAAATCGGAATTTATACTGATGAGGTCGAAATTCATACACGCTTACACAAGGTCGGAAATCGAAAAATGCAAGGCAATTCGTTTAAGCCTTCCTAAGGTCGGAAATCGGAATTTTAAAAATTCACTGAGATCGGAAATCGGAAATCATGTCTGTCCAGCCTTGAAGATGAATTCGGATGTCGGGAATACTGATGGGCTCGGAAGTCGGAAGTCGCGGACGTTACAATATGCATATACATACACAAAAGATATTCCAAATCAAACATGTTGCATGAAACTAGAACATGGTAAAGCAGAAAATAAACTAAAATTCTTAATAAAATTCATCATTAACAAATTACTACTTTCAACTATTGTTAACATTTGAGTACATTTGAATATAGAGTTAAAATTAGTTTAAAAAAAATTAAAACAAAACCATTTCTAAAGTTTAGAATGGGAGGTCTCAATTACAGAGTTAGAACAGAACGAAACAGACACGCCTCACCAACGGGCATCCCCGAAGGATCAACGAGAACAAATATCTCACCAACGGTCCTATGCCGAAGGATCGACAAACAGATCCGGACGTGTGGCCGTCACGCCGGGCTAGCAACACCCCTGCTAGTTAGGTTGGCCAAACCAAGGTGCACCCAGGGCTAACGTATACTGCCGTTAGCATACAGCTCTGCTAAAGGTCCCTCCCAAGAAAACTATTTGTCCAAAACTCAAAGAAAGCTCATAATTAACTTTATTTCAAAAATTAAATTCATCAAAGTCTCATAGTCCTATAATAATAAAATCCAATATAATTCCAAGTATATCAAATTTTAAAATCTAATATACTAATTCCAGACCTTTTCAATCATGTCAATAATATTAAGTGTAGAATTAGTTTAAGGAATCAATTTCAAAACTTACTATATCAAAATCTATAATTTCTATTGTCCGAGCTCATAACATTAACTTGAAGCATCATATCGATTTCAAAACATTTAGATAATTAGATCTCAAACATCAATTGATAACAATACAGGAAATTTCTTAAACCAAAACGGAGTATCGAAGAGAATTTCTCAAGATACTTGTCCCACCTGCGGATGCACAGAATTAATAAGATAATAATACTATAAGCAGTTTTAAAGATTCAATTAGAAGTCTAGTAGCTGTCAAAACATATATTTAGGAAAATAAGAACAGAAAACAAGTTATATATATACTATCACTCACTGTACTAAGCCAAGAAGAGAAAGTCCAGGTCTCTCGTGCCACGGAATTAACGCTGGATCCTCTCGGTATCTATCGCTACAAATAGCATGATGTTATATAAAAGGGAAGTTTATTAAAAGGAAAAGGAACGAAATAAAAAGATAATAAGTAAATGTTGAATTTGAGTCTCTAAATCTTCCTATCGCACATCAAGCAACAACAACAATGGCGAGACATATGAAATCTATAATCGAAATCATGACACACATACACACGATTGCAAGATTTGCTTAAGTAGTATTTATGAACAAAGAAAGTAAACAGGGAAACATATTGTTTGAGCCAATCACTGGTTTATAAAACTATATTAACTTTATTTATTTTTCATATTCAATTCCTAGTTGTATAAGTCCTTAAACACAAACCATGTGTTAGCACTTAGCAACCATAAATTTCAACCAAAAAGAAACATTGCAATAGCCAAAAAGGAGGTTTAAAAATAATATATCTATATATATACTTATTACTTGACTCATCAAAATTTCAAGTGTTAAATCAATTCTAATCCAAATATTTCATAATTAAGATAATCAAAGCCCAACTTTCTACTTTTTCTTTGCATCAACAAAGGAAGCTAAACGCCATATTTTCATCTAAAATAATTGACATCAACAAGAAGATCCAGCAGAAGCTATTTGCTTCAGTCCACACACATTCTAGATATTCCATTCCCTGACTACCTTATTAATTAAACTACTCACTTAAATTTTAATTTTATCTCTATTTCTTAGTTCTAAAATCAACCCTTTACACTCAAAGATTTTGAATAAAACTGACCAACAATACAAGAATAAAACTGACCAACAATACGAGAATCAAACCAACTAAATAACACAATCAACAATCAGGAAATCAATCCTATCATCCATTAACTAAATTTATGAATCAGAGGGAAATTAAAACAAGTAAATAGGAATGTGTTCAAACTTGATTCTATAACAACTAAATAAGGAAAACAATAACAACTTACTCAAGAGCTGTGAATTTTTTTGGGAGAAACAAGCCACCTCCCTACCTCTGAGACACGGTGGGAGAAGAAGAAACGCGGTGGATAAAGAAGCAACCAGCGGCGGAAAACAACCCACGAGCGAGGCCGTCCGTGGTAGCGAGAGGGGCAGAACTAGGCTGAGGAAGAAGAAAAATCGTGGCAGAGAAAGAAGCAGAACCGCAGCGGCATGAAGAGAGGGAGGGACGGACAGATAGCCGCGGAGGGAGAAAGAGAGACAGACAAACAGTGGCAGAGGGAGAGAAAGAGACAGACAGACAACGGCAGAGGGAAGGGTGGCAGTGGTTCGGTGAAGCAAAGAGATCCAGCGAGGAAGAGTGAGAGAGAAGGAATGGCGAGGAATTGAGAGTGAAGGATCGTGAGAGGAAGAGAACGAAGGAAAGATATTGTTGGTGAGAACCAGAAGGTTCTCGTAGAAAAGGGGGGGGGGAAGGAGAGATAAGGGGGATTTAACATGCACCTTATCACTTAAAGTCTAGGTAGTCTTGCCTTCCTTCTTCTTCTTTTTTTTTTTTTTTTCACCTTTAAAATAATATTCTCCTAATTTAAGTTAAATTCATCTATCCTCATATAATTTAAAATGATTAGAGATATATTCCAATGACTTAAGCCATGTAAAATAAAAAAATTCTGTTACTAATATTTTATTTTTAACCACTATTTTTATTTTAAACCAGGATATTACAATGAGGTATCTTGTTCTTGCTTTATGATAGAATATTCAAACTGCCAATGTGATATTCTAAAGCTATCATTCGAACCTATTATACTAAAGATGTAAGATGTGCATTTTGTTGGATCTTCTAATAAGTTTTGGTCTAACATAACAGAGCTTGAGCAAAACAAGTGGTATAGTTTTTTTGGCAAACAATGGTTGGCACATTTTTGGTAATAACATGATGTAGTGGTCCTATGGAGAACCATAGACATTGTTAGAAATTTATGCTTAAGCTATGCTCTAGGAATGAGTTAAGCAAGACAAGTCACTAAGTTTTTCCTTAAGTGTTTTAGTCTTAATATGTGTGAACAGAGAGAGATTTGGTTGTGTGCATATGCAGGATTTTCTTGCTATTTTGGGTTGGGGTTAGTGCTAACTAACTGAAAAATAAGCATCTAGTGTTAGCTTTGGAAAATCCTTTAAGACTTGAGGTGATTTATGCATAACATCATTATTTTGTGTCATGGAGCAAATTTTGTTTTGAATCTCTATTGTAGAGAGTGTTTGATATGCTTAAAAGTTTGATTTAAATTGTAAAATTATGTAATTCTCATGATAAAAGAGTAGAGGTGTTGACTCCTAAACTTTGCATGAAAACATATTTGAATAAGATTGAGTAAAGGTATATTTTACTTATTCTTTGTGGTTCTTATGGTCTCACTCTAAAAGATTTTATTTTATTTTCTATTTTAGATTGTAGATTTGGAATCACCGGTGCAGGCAAGACCCTCTTCTTCCGCAAGCCATGAACCCCAAGACAATGGACCATCCAAAACTTTGTTTTATTCTTAACTTTTGGCCTTCTACTTAGTTTATGTTTAGGATATGGAACTTAAAGTTTATATGTTATTGCAAGATAACTAAGACTTGCATATTTTGTAAATTTCTTTTTATGACGATGGAGGATCTTTAAATATGTAAAACTTACAATATACACTTTATTATGTAATATTTTGATACACTTAAGTAGTTTTAACTAAGTGACCAATGTTTGGTATTTTAATATTTAAATATAATATCCTTAAATTTCTCAATTGATACAAGTCCATTGATACATGTACTAAAATAAAAAATATATTTTCAAAATTAAATTAATTTTTATAGGACAAAATAAACTTTTCAATTAGATTTTTTGCAAAATTGCGACAATGTTTTAAACTAATTTCAAAATCATGATTTTTCGCGGCATTCTGAAGGCATATAAAGTGTGTTTTTTCTCGGTAGTTTGCTTTTCAGCCCATTTTTCAGGCTTGATTCTTCACGGCAGTTAACTCTTCACGGCAGTTAACAAACCGCTGCAATGTTTTAATTCTATTTTATCACTTGATTTTTCGCAGTAGTTTAGATGTTTTTCATGCTTTTTGAGCTTGCTTTAGCTTGTGGCAATTAGCAGCAGTTATTCCAATGATTTACCAAAACCGTAGCTAATTGACTTGCCAATGCTTTCCTTGCCAACGCTTTGGGAATCACCACGCTTTGCATTTAGCAGCGATTGACAAAAAAAACCGCCGCTGTTTACCTTGTTCCTTGTAGTGAAAACAACTATAGATCCAACAAAGATTATGTATTCTTTTTCTTAATTTAAAATCAATTAACCCACAGTCATTAATTTTCCAAAGAATTACGTAACTTTGAGTTTCTCATTGCACTAAAGGATATATAAGACTGCAAGTCAAGTCAAACTATAAATTTTCATAATTTTATTATTATCTCATTTGTTTGTTTTATAAATATTTTAATTTATCCCT
Organism: Pterocarpus macrocarpus; assembly: GCA_031439585.1. Taxonomy (NCBI): domain Eukaryota; kingdom Viridiplantae; phylum Streptophyta; class Magnoliopsida; order Fabales; family Fabaceae; genus Pterocarpus; species Pterocarpus macrocarpus. The sequence goes on along the minus strand of CM062516.1, from coordinate 12,072,965 downwards.
ATTTATTATCAATAAATGTATGGTTTAATCTACTCTATTGTTATCTACCAAACAAAATATATTCATTTGTTCTTAAAAATCTTTATGGGTAGATTTAATAATTAATTTTAGAGTTATTTAATTTGTACAACTAAATTTTTGGTAATTATTTTTGGACGAATTTATCAAATCAGACTATTGAATCTAACTTTGTTTTTGTAGATTAATTTCAAACTATTCTAAAAGGTTTTTCCAATGATTTTTCTTAAATAAATTTAGGTGAGGAGTCCATAATATTTTCAATAACTTTTTTTTTCAATAAATTCGTCTTGTTGCCTCTTATCATGGTTCCTCTGAGTACATTGTGAAATTCATTAAGTCAAATTGGTCTAGGTGAGTGAGTTAGTTAGATGGGGAAACAACCTATTGTAGGGTCTAAGGATTTGGACCCAAGGTGGGGTCTAGACCTTATGTTAAGGCTTGATCATGGTATTGGTATAGTCAAGATGCCTATGAAAATGAGCTATAACTCAAGGGACACCTCCATTAGTCCTTGTGTTAGGGAGTTGTTAGTGTTGAATTAGAGGGTTCGATCTCGACATATCTACCCCTTCTTATTCCCTAATTTCACTAGTAGTTCCTTAGGGGAAAAAAAAAGTTCCAAGTTGTCTTTGTAAGATTAGTCCTTTGTTTTCTGTTTGCCATAAGATTAGTCCTAGGTAATAAGATTTCAATTAACAGTTTAGCTAGCACGAACTTTAATGGGGTAAGCTAGCGGGTCTTTGATAGGCTTGTCTATTAATTATATATCTACTATTCATAATATAAAAATTCTTCAAGTTAGTAAACTATGCCGTTACTCGGATGATTGTTGCCGGTGATGCTGGATTCTCAGTTTTGTTTTTGTTTTTCTATTATTAAAGTTTCATTGTGTTTGAAAAATACAAAGAAAACGCGGCCTTCTTGTTACTTTGGTTGCCGTACTAGGTATTATGTGACAATAGTATAAGTGAAAGATTTTGTATAAAAAATAACTTATAAATAAGTTATTTTGTATTTATATGTGCATTGATAAAAATGTTTGTTTTGAGTTTGTAGTATTTGTTCTTAGAAAGTTATGCAAGAGGCTTTTGGATAAGGAAGATATTTCAATATTCCAAAACATACTAAGATCCAGTTTGGATAAACAATTAAATTAAGACCTTTTGTGAAAAGAATTTCTTATAAAAAGATTTGTATGAAAAATAATTTATAAATAATTTATTTTATATTTAGATATATAATAATAGAAATATTTGTTTTGACCAAGGTTTTAAAATTGGACCAAATATTAATCCAAACAAGATACTTACTCAAAGTTTTATTGGTTCAACTGAAGCTTCAAGTAGGGCATAATAAAATGCATATATTTATGTATAACTGTATATAAATATAATTAATTACATACTATGAAATAAATAAAAAATATTAAAAAATATAAAAAAAGAATAATTAAAATAAAATTTTAACATGATAAAAATAGTTTTATAAAGTTAAAACACTATATTAAGTTATTAACATAATCAATACAAACAGAGTACTAAATGCTATATTACTTAAATTTTGAATATTTTACTCTCAAAGCTACTATAAAACACTTAAGAAGTTGCATATTGCTTAGAATAAGTGTGCATTTGGGAAAGCTAAAAAATTAAAATTATTTCAATAATCGCTTATTTATATAATCGCTTATGTGAGAATCAATTTATGTTTGGATACTTTAGCTAAAAAGTGGTTTTAAGTATAATCTATTTTGTTTGGATTGCCTAAAAATAATCACTTTTGTATGGTAAATTACAAAAATGGGTATGAAATAATTTAATTATATTAGATAATGTTAAAGTCTAATTTTATTAACATACAGAATAATATGTAATATTTTGTATTGATCTTGGAAAATATATTATGCCTTTATATTTTTTAAATGAAGATGGAGTTTTTTTAAAATGATCATACATAATTAATTTTTCATTAGATTAATTTTTATAGTTAAAAACTACTCCAAAATATTTCAGTTTTTGGAACTACGTTAGTGATGAATTAATATCTTCTTTTATTTTGCTGTATATTTATATCACCATTTATGAAATAAGGAATAAAAAAATAAACAATATAAATATAAATAATATAATAGAAATTAAAGAAGAAAAATAACATTAATCTCAAGTTAAGAAGCAACATAAATTTATATTAGTCAATGCATGAAAATAAAGGTTATGCGCTTCATTTTTGAAAATTGGAATGAAGGTTATGTGCTTCATTGTTCATTACATGAGTTGAATGGCACCAAATATGTAGAGTCTGCAGTTTTCGAAGTCTAATATATTGATATCCATACTACTAATAACAAACAATGTTATCCAAGGTATTCAGCATTTTTCATATTTTTATATCTCCACTAATCTGATATCATCTAAACAACATATAAATTCAGGTTTCAAACAATTTGGAATCATGGTTCAACATATAGCTTTCTAACATGTCTTCTTCCTTTAAGCATGGTGGCACTAGAGATAAAACTCTACCATAATAAGAAAGGCAAAAAAATGATTAAAAAAAACATACAAAAAACCATTAGCAATAGAAACAAATAATCATAAGACTGCACAAAAAAAATGCGTAGATAATTCAAAGAGCAAACAATAAAAATCCAATAAATATCAAGCACTTTTGCTCAAAAGGGCAGGTAACTATCTTTTCTAAAGGATGACACAGAAACCACTTTTTCTTGGCTACAAGAAGTTTTATAGCAGTCGCAGCAGTGAAATGAAACAAGAAGGAAAAGGCATACCAGGAAAGGGATGATGGTGCTGCCGATGGGCTCCAATGGGAAAGAGGTGCTGCATTGTAGGTTTGAATCTGTGAGGAGAAAAGAGGGGTTCAGCAGATGAGGTGAAAGCAGTAAAAGAGGGCAGTGAGAGTTCCGTGAAAATTAATGGGAGCTAGGTGAGAATTGATGACCATTGGTGTGGGTGGGTTGGGAAATTTGGGTGTGGCCCAGTATTGTAAAAATTGATTATAATCAATAATGTTAAAAAATGAGCTGCTACTTTTTTTTGGCCAAAACAGCTTAAATTATGTAAAATTGATTATAATCTGTTTTAGAAAAATTACCCAAACAACATGTTTATTTTGAAAACAACTTTTTTTAGGGAAAACAACTTTTTTGGTTGTTTCCCAAACATGCTATAAGAGGTTTTTACTCGAGACTTCTATAAATACTTATATATCACATTTATTTATTTATATATTTATCTTTTCTAGACTCTTTATAAAAGAGTAAGATCGGGTATATTAACTCTGGGCTTGGCCAAAAATCTTTTACCATTAATGATCAAGTAATAATAATTTAGTATTTCCTTTTTATGACATAAAAACTAGTCAATCGGTAAAATTGATCTGGTTTGGCAAATTTATTGGTTCCAGATCAGCCGGTTCAAGGGCAGTTTTTAATTAATGTAATGATTTTTTAGGTATGATTGGATTGCATACCTAGTGAATTCTCAGTTCAACTAGTTAAATTGACTAGTCCGGTCTGATCCGATTTTTAAAACTATAGTTTTAACTTGTAGTGTTTGCTCCTAGAAAGCTATATAAGAGACTTTTTAAAAAAAAGTTAAATATTTCAACTCCCCAAAAGTTTGAAATGATTTTTCAAAAAATAATAAGTCGTACAATCAATTTGGTTCAAACAAATACAAAATGATTTTCGACTAAAGTTAAAAAAAATTATAAGTAATGCTATCAAAAAGCATACTTAAAATGACTTTTAAAAAGTGATAAATTGTATAATTAATTCAATACTAAAAATTTTCTTAAGAGAGAGCGCTGTCCAAACCCACCCTTGATTGTGTCGTTGAATATCACGGAGAATTCACTTCAGAATCCACGTCTATAAACCACCAAAAAACAGAATAATCCACGTCTATTTCCTTGTTTATTACGCCTGGTCCACAAAGCTGGAAGGGACAATAATCTAGAACGAATCTCATAACATGAAAACGTAGAAGATTGTGTAGTATCAGTAATGTATATTTCAGCGATCAAAACTACATAAGTCCCACGTTGCAGTGGTGGCGACACAACAACATTACGTATATGTCAAAAGTAGTCAAAGACAGAAGAGCATATATGTGTATATATACACAGAGAGAGAGAGAGAGAGAGAGAGAGAGAGAAAGAGTAAGAGAAGGGTGAAGCAAGAATGAGAGGTGGAGGTGTGGATGAAGGAATCGATTTGGAGTTCACTCCCACGTGGGTAGTTGCTGTTGTCTGCTCTGTGATCGTTGGCGTTTCCTTTGCCGTTGAGCGTTTACTTCATTATGCCGGAAAGCGTCTCAAGAAGAAGAATCAGAAGACACTCTATGAGGCTCTGCTGAAAATCAAAGAAGGTTCTTTTCCTGCTTTATTTAATTCCTTCCTTCTTTTTTTTTTTTTTTGTGGGTCTAACTTCTATTAACGGATATGCAGAAAATTGGGATCTGAAAATTGTTTGATTTCTATTTTTACTTTTTCTCTTTATTTTATGATTTTAATTAGAGTGCAACGACAGTATAAAATTTTTTTACACTGTCATCCAATCAAAACATTCCATTTGTATAACCATTCAAATAGTAGGTGGTTATGTCAAAGACTTTTACTGATGTGGCAATATATGATTGGATGTCTGTGTAAAAAAATTTTATACTGACAATGTATTCAAATTAAATCCTTATTTTATATTTTTTTTGTTTTTGAAGTTTTATTTTTTCATTGTTTTCATCTTTTTTTTCATAAAATCTTAAAAATAAAAAAATATAAGAAATAAAAATAGAGATTAATTTCTATGTATTGTTAATATAAATTTTTTTTACAGTAATCTCTAACCATGTGATGGCATATAGGTAAAAATAGTTCCTTTTTGAGACAATATATATAAGAGTCAATTACTTTTACTTACATAATAGCACATAATTATATATTAATATAAAAAAATTTTATACTAATAATGCATATAAATTAAACTTATAAAAATAATAACAAAAACAAAAACCAAACAGACCAATTTTATTTTATGATGCTTTATTATTATTATTATTGTTATTATTATTATTGAGTTTAATTTTGGTTCAGTGACAGTGTGTAAAATTTTTTTATATTATCATCTAATCAAAATCTTTTATTTGCATGGTCATTGATTTAAGTAGTGGATAATTAAATCAAACACTTTTGATAATATAGTAATATATAATTGAATGTTTGTGAGTGCATACAAATTAAATCTATTATTATTATTATTCTTATTATTATTACTATTATTACCATTTTTTGTTTTTCAATTTTCAGAGCTGATGCTGTTGGGGTTTATTTCACTGTTTCTATCGGTGACACAAAATGGGGTAACCAAAATCTGCGTCCCAGAGGATTGGACTCACCACATGCTTCCTTGTAGCCTCAAGGATAAAGAACATGCAGAAAATAAAACATCCACATCACACTTTCAGACCTTTTTCTCTTTCTCTGCTGTTCCCGGCACTGCTAGGCACCTTCTTGCCGATGACCAACCAGAAGCAGAGGCTCAACGTCAATACTGTGCTCGCAAGGTATTAACAATATGATTTGGATCAGATACTCATCAAATTCTAAATTATTATGTTTCAGATGTGAAGGACAGTAGGACATTTTATGCATGCTTGGTAACTTTGTATAACAGTTTTTTTCTTAAGTAAAAGCTGTCTTTAAATAATTTAAAATGGTTAGGCTAGAAAATTGAAATTGATTATAAGCGAAAAAAAAATTATAATTTTAAGCTGAAAGATATCTTATAAGTAATTTTTGAAACTTTTAAATCAGTAGAATATAATATTTTAAAATTACTTTTAAGTTAATATATCCAATTATAAATTAATTTTTACATAATTAATTATTAAAAAATAATTATACTTATAATTAATTATTAAAATAATTTTAGAATTTAATTTAAATATACTGACAGTGTAAAATAGTTTTATACTATCTGCCAATAAAAATAGGGAAAAGTACTAACTCATACAAATAATCATCCATTATAATAAGAGACCCACTATGATTTTTTATTTTTCCCTATTTCTATTGGTTGACTGTCAATATATACTAATTAAACACATAATTTTAATCATAATTTTCTCAAACACACCCTATATGATGTTATGGCCTTATCATATTCATAATGTTATTTTGAATATTTTTATTCAATGGTTTTTTATCCTGTTATGCCTTTGATATTCTAGTTTCTTCCAGATGCTGAAGTATCTTACGATGTTTTCTTTTCAGAACAAGGTACCTCTATTGTCCGTCAAAGCAGTGCATCACCTGCATATCTTTATATTTGTCCTAGCTATTGTCCATGTGACCTTCTGCGTTCTGACAGTTGTCTTTGGAGTATTAAGAGTGAGTATCGTTTTTATTATTTTCAGCTAAGTTTGTTGAGAGCTCTTCTCTATTAATAAATTACTGTAATTATATAGATACGTCAGTGGAAGCACTGGGAAGACTCTATTGCAAAAGAAAACTATGAAACACAGCGAGGTAAACAAAGATTTGGTCAGTTATAGTGCATTTATGTTCAATTATTTCATTAAACTGTGGACTCTTGATAGTCATCAAAATATGCCTTTCAAATTAACACGATCCTACTTTATGTAGGCTATATTCCTGTTGGTGTGAACCATTAAACCACTAACAATAACTTTACAAATTATGTTGCACGAGTATGAGTACAAATATTAAATACAATACGATATAAACATGACAATTTTATTAAAATATAAAATATAGATACAACAATATATATTAAATAAAAAATTATGTTTATATATAATATTAAATATTTATAATAATCTTAATTAAATATTTATAATAATTGACCTAGATATGATAATTTATCTTAGATAATAAATAAGATAATAGATAAATTAAATAACCTTATCTTTTAATTCAAAAAATTAATCACAGGCAAAAAGAAGTTTAAGGCAACAATATTTGATGCATTTATGCATACAATGCACATACGTGAACAAAACTATTTGTGCATCATAGAGAGGTTGCTTATTCAACTTATGAAAAGCTATCTAAATTTTTTTTTCTTTCTTCACTACTCTTTATGTGCACGATGGTTTAATGCAGTTCTGGAGCCGACGGTGACTTATGTTCACCAGCATGCTTTTATCAGGGATCATTTTACTGGTTTAGGCAAAGACTCTGCTATACTGGGTTGGGTGGTAGGTTATTTATAAGTACTTAATCTCTGAAACTTTGGAAAGAAAATAGAAGATATACTTATGTCATGTTATAGCTCCACTAAACCCTTTGATTTGACGATAAACTGATTCCATGCTTCTTATAGCTATGTCTATAATGCATCAGGACACATGCCATATTTATTTTGTATTCCTGTTGATTGTCTTTGTCCAGTCATGCTTCAGGTGAAGCAATTTCTTCTCATCTCTTATAATCGAATTATTGTGCACCATTGATTTCATGAGACCCTTGGATTTCTGGAATTGCCGGTGTAGTGTGATGTATATTTCGGCCTAAACAATGACTTTATATAACCTAGGTTTCTATTAAGGAAAAAATTTAGATAAAGTTCTTTATACCTATTTTATTCAATTTTGCAATTAAATAATGACAAATTGATAATTTTTTTTGAGAAGAATGTATACTTTTAACTTCTAATTCACTCATTCCAATAAAAATATCCAACATCATCGTTTGATTTGAGAGTTAGTTAAAATAGATATAAGAAACTTGATAGAAGTCTTATTCTTATATTAAATCTCATTGTTACAGTTATATTTTCTTTCCAAGTTTGATTGCCATCATGCGGTTCTTTGCTTCCTGATTTCACGTATGGATTAACAATTTTCTTGAGGGACTAAAAACTAATTGATCCTTAGTGTAAAGTGTAGGCCACACAACTTAGTAATTAGTAATTAGTAATTAAGCAATGATATGTGTACTCACCCACATGACTCATTGCCTGACGCACATAGATGGGAAATCATGGAATCCACCTTCGTGGGCAGTGTCTTCTCTCCCTCCTATCTCTTCTTCCAATTTTGGGCAGTGAGTCGGGCATGTGGGTGTTTGATATTTGAATTCATGTAACATTTTTCTTAGTAATTTTGGAAACTAGTATAGCATTTTGCTTGCCATACCCGTGTCTGGCACATACTAGAATGAAAATTGTCACGACCTCCACCTGGTCATGATTGGCGCATAGAGGATCTCTATTTCCTCACCAGCCTAACACGCAGATTCTATAGGAAAATCAACGGAGTTTTCTCTGAAACTAGGACATTTCCCAAGCAATCAAGACCTGTCAATCCTCTGCTAGTCATTTCATCATCACTCACAGTATATGTTGATTTAAGTTGAATGGTTGCACATACACAAAATTCTACATAAAAGATCTTACATCAATTAGCTAAGTTCCCAAAAGATTATGCAAATCCAGTTCACTATACATAAACTAACCAGAATACAAAAAACAAAACATAGTCCATAACACATTTCCGGATCCTTTCTGTGTTTCATGGAGCTCTATAAATAGTATAAGCCATATGTGGCCAACACAAGTGTCTCCAAAAAATTTAAATAGGCCCCTCTTTAAATGGGCTCACCCACAAGGAAGACCAGCATAAGCCCTACAGGGCAGGAGCAGCACTTGTCACTATAGCTAGATCTGAAATAGAGAAGGAAATCATGGAGTGAGTTATACAACTCAATGAGAAATAATATACTTACAATTAGCATGAGACAAGTTTACATTCAAACCATATTTAAAACTATACATAAAGATATAAAATGTGTTCTTACAATATAAGGAATAATGTCATAATTTAGTCTCATAATAAGCTCGAGGTAGGATTCCATTCCATAATTAGTTCCCTAACTAGGTGGCCTCGACAACTTGAGTCCAGTAGTCTCCAATCAATCTCACAACTGAGTAGCCCAGACAACTTAACCTTAGCATGTATATATCTTCCGCACATGTTAGCCACACATGCCGGGCTAACAACCACCCCGCTAGTTGGGCTATCCAAGGTGTACCAAGGCTAACGTTTACTGTTGTTAACAAGCAATTTCTATCATAGTTTCCTCCCTTTCACAAAGACCCTTAAACTATTATCATCATTTGCTACCACACTTTCCTTTTATCTTAAATGACATGAATTATTACCAAATAAGAGAAAACTTAGCTACTATGCCTTATCTCATGCCCATAAGGCTTAACATCAATATAATACAAGCTATAGACCAGTAAACAGGAGCTTTAAACATAGTACATGAGACAATTTAACTAAAATCTTGGAAAAACCAATTTCAAACAATTCTTCAAGGGCAAATAGAAATAAAAACATACATATACATAAATTTATTTAAAAATCAACTGTAAGCACATCATCCACTCGTAGTTTAAACTCCTAGGTGGGGATTCAATTAAGTGGCACCTCCAAATCAATGGGAGATCCTTGGAAGTGTCCAAAACTACAAAAGATACCAATCTAACATTAATTAGCTTTAGAAATCAAATCTAACTCAACTCACCTCCTATTAGCAAAAAACCCCTAAATCAGAACCCTAGAACTCACTCTTTCCCCTTAGCTTGCTTCACTTCAACCCTATGGAGTAATTAATTAATCCTTTGCAAAGAGAAGATCAAAACTCAAGAATTTACCTTAGAATGTTGAGGAAAAGCATAGATCAAATGGAGGATAGGAATTCTCCTCCCACCTTCATCTTCTCTCACAAAAGGGAGAGAGAAACATAGATATGGAGATGGGGTGATTATGAGGGGGATGGAAAAGAGGTACTTGTCACGACCCAACCTAGGATGTGACCGGTGTATAGGGACACGTATTTAACAAGCCTATCTTAGATCATTTCCAAAAAAAATCGGGCAGAGTTTCCTTTGTATTTAGGACTATTCCCAAATAAGGATCCTCTACCTACACAAACAATACAAACACACAAATATCATTAAGAATCCAGGAATTCTCAGAATGCACCCCACAGCACACAATATAGGAGTTTAAAATATAATTATACTTATGAAAATATATACATATACATTTGTAATGAAACTTAATCCATAATCGTTAAAATGCAACTTGATATAACTAAAAATAACATACTTTTACTACAAATTATAGCTGACATAGGGAGGACCTTGCCTGTGGGCTAATGGATCATAGCTAGATATATACAATTACACTTAGGGAAGATGCTTCTTAATGCAATAACATTTAGGAACCACACGAACAAAGTGTGGATTTATTAGGATGACCAACACCTCCAGCTGACCATAAAAGCTTGAGCATGAGCCTGCATCTATCTAAAAACATGGAAAGGAGAGAAGAGTGAGTCATACAGATTCAATAAGAGATAATATATCTATAATAGCAGTGGAACAAAATTTAACATTAACTTTTAGCAAAAATATAGCTTATAAGCTTCTTCAAAAACTCATTTATCATTTTTTAAGAAAAGACTTTATCTATATGCTAACACACTATAAGATTTCTGGTAAAACATACCTGAAGTATAATCTATCCTTAAAACATCCATAGGTCTTTAATCACCTTTTTCTTTCCATTAGATAAAACTTCTTTATAAACATAACGCTTTTACAACTAGATGTTATAAATCATATACATAATAAGAATATAAGAATTGGGCTTAAAGATAGAAATACTTCTTCAGAACTTGAAAAAAAAATAGTTGATTCAAAATCATAATAAAACTTAAGAGAGGATCTTATTTTAGAAAATAACTGCCTAACTGTGTTTGCTCAGTAGTAACTGATAACTTCACGCATATGCGTGTCTATTTATTCCGAATATGTCAGCCAACCATGCCAGGCTAGCAATTACCCTGCTAGTTGGGTTATTCGAGGTGCACCAAGGCTAATGCTGCTACCATTAGCAAACAGCTCTGTTATAGTTTCCTCCCCCTTGGAAACCTTTGCTCATTACTAATTCATTATCATTAAGATTTCTTAAATAACTTTACTCCAGACATCAAGTCTGGATTCTACATACATTGCTTAAGCTCTTAAAGCATTATCATTTCATAGTTCTCAACATATCAAGCTTTAAAAATCCAAACATCAATTTGGAAATAATTCATAGAAATCAATATTAAGCTTACTTCATAGAAATCTATAATTTCTAAACATCATATTAACTTTAGGCCTTTATATAATTAGAATCTAATAACTTGAAACCATATTTTTCTCTATCAAATTGTTCAAGTATCATAAATCACTTTTAAGGTGATTGTCCCGCACACACATAATCATATATATACATATAGAAAAGAGTAATATCTTTTGTCTTTCAAGAATTTATTAAGATCATACATTAAAATGCTATTTTAGTTTCTTTAACCTTTAATAACTCAAACCATAAATATAACATTTATGAAATGATGGATATACATAAAACAAACTATACATTATATACATATATATACTTCAAACAAACTAATTATAAATATGTTATCAACTCACAATCTAAGCTTGAAAAGGAAGAAGCTCAAGCTCTATGATGCCTTAGAGCCACCAAGGGATTCCGGAGAGCGTTTAATATGACAAATATAACTATTAGATTTCCACAACATAACTATTCTAAGAATTGACTAGGATTAATCTCATAGGGGTAAAACCCACAATTTCTAGAACCCTAACGCTCCCTTCATAAGCTTAAATATGGAATTCATGGAAAAACTAGTTAATCTATGGTATAATAAGGAGGATTGAGCTCAAGAATTATCTTAGAGAGTGGAGGAAGGCGGTGGAGCACGAGAAGAGCGATGGGTCTCCTCCCACCATCACTTTCTCTCACTAGAAAAGAGGAGAGAGAGAGCTCAAGGAAGAAGACTAATGATGATGGTGATCAAGAAGAGGAATTTGTGGTGGATTTGAGTAGAAAATGGTGAAGGATTCATGACATCCATGAGGAGAGAGAGAGAGAAGAGATGGAAAGAAGAGAGAGAGGACTTGAGGAAGAATGAAGAAGAAGGAACGAGATCCTTCTTTTAACTTCGCCAGCCAACAGCTCAAGGCCGCGACTGCCTCTTAGGAGTCCGCCACTTGAAACGAACCCAACTTGCATTGCAACGCCTGCTCGCCAGAAACGAATCCAACTTGTAGCGTAACCAGTGCTTGGGCGCTGGCCTTGGGCTCCTAGGTGCCCAGTCCAGGTTTTTTTTTTTTCATTCTTTTTCATCTACACCTCTCAAACATCATCATATACTTATTTTATTTTGCTCTACATTAACTTTAAAACATAAATGTAAATAAGATAATACCCCCCCATTTGAATCCAATAAAAATATTGAAAAAATCAAACTCTTTAAAAATCAAAATCCAACTTTTGGATTTTATTATAAACTTCCGAAAACTTGTGTTTTCTTAAATTTCCGGGCTAAAAACGGAAGGGTTAACAGCTTCTTAAAATTCATTAAAAATCACTCTTCAATTCTTGGATATATAAGGAACAATTATCGGGACTTTTGATCCCATAAAAATGTCCCAAACATATAGGCCTTCAAGGAGGCCTAGAGTTCAGACTTGGAACTTCGTGGGGTCCGACAAAGCAGCACATCACAATTTATGTATTCTTATACATGGTTATTACAATATTTGTGATGGATTTTGAAGGAAAAAAGTTGATTAGTTATGGGTTTGGTAGGAAGAGAGGCAGGAAGGAAGGGAAATTGGGGGGTCTCTCCCTGTTTTAGGCGAAGCCCCTCTTTTTTTTTTTCCATCGCCTTCGCTACGTTCAAACGTGGCTTATTGTGCTCGAGCGTAAGCAAGGCCCAAAACTCCCCTTGGTAGATGGTGGCACACTTGAGTGTAACCCGTTGCGCTTGAGCATGGCATGTGGCTAGCAACACCCTCTACTTTGTTCGATAACATGCTTAAGCGCAAGGCACTGCGCTCGAGTGTGCCCTCCTTGCACTCCGCAAGGTCCAAAATTCACAATTTAGGTGATTCTTGATGCGGGTATTACAAAAACGCCTTTCATACATGGGAAAGTGCATTCTGTTCTCTAGTGATTGTAATATGAGAAATTCTTATATGATCATAAAACACTTAGGTGAATTGTATTTTATTTAATAATAAAATGACATTTCAGATAAAAATATAGATCTTATCACAATTAATGTCAAAATACCACTTTATCATTGAATGGAACACAACCCACCTAAGTGTTTTCTCCCATTACATTTGCTTTGAAAGCATTGGTTTAGGAAAATATTATTATATTTAGTGCCAAAGTGTGCTTGTCTCATCCAAATATTATTTATTATTATTATATTTTCCATCTTTATGTTTATGGCCAACATGTATTTGTCTTTTATTAACCGGCGCCGTACTTATGTTACTCTCAAATGCACATGCATATTTATTTTATGGCTATATACGGGTAGATCTTTAAATATTATTTTTTAATTTTTATTCAGTAAATAAAAGTAAAATAATGAATACTTTGAACATTGGATTTTTAGATGATGTATCTTCCTATGTTTATTATTTTAAATTATTTAAAATAACACATTTTATGAATTTTTATAATAATTTTATAATTGATTTTTATATTCTTATTATGTTTTATAAAGTTATGTAAATTTATTGTGCCGTACCTTGTAGTACCCGTATCCTACTTTTTTCTTTTAGAAAAAAATAAATAAATATCATATCTCCATGCTGTATCCATATCATACTGGATACTCATATCCGTACCCGTGCATCAAAACTGGTTAGTGCCTTTGAAATGTTGTTATCGACATTATTGTTATCAATTTATTCCCTCTGATTTTTCATGTTTCTTTCAGAAATCCTTTTTCAAGCAATTTTATGGATCTGTGACAAAATTAGATTATGTGACATTAAGGCTTGGTTTCATTATGGTAAGATTCTACAGTGCCAGATTTACTGACAAATAAGCTCCAAGCTTGCCATAAGCTAGTGGTCTCCATGATTGAATCAAAATATTATGTTTTGCATGTCTCTGTTTTAGAGCCACTGCAGAGGAAATCCAAATTTTAATTTTCACAAGTATATGATTCGTGCCCTTGAAGATGATTTCAAGAAAGTTGTTGGTATAAGGTAAATGCTTCCGCACAATAACTTGATCGTAACTAGTAAGTATTTAAGTTATTATATCATCAGTCAATAGCTCAAATTTTATGGCCGTTGGGCTCATTGTGTAAGACGTAAGTTATTCATTCTGTGTAATCACGATCATATTTTCATGGTTGCAGTTGGTATCTTTGGATCTTTGTGGTCATCTTCTTGTTGATTAATATCAACGGTATGCTACAAGACTAAACACTAATGACTCAATATTGCAGCTGCATGCTACTATCTATATTTTTTATTTTAAACATATGATTATTCTTGATGATAATTTCTTATGAATATAACACCATTTAAACAAGAGATATTACAATTATGTGGTTTCCTGTTTGAAAGAATTATAAATTATAAATTTAGGATTAAGGAATGGAGAAAGATCAGACACAAATAACACTAAATATGTTATGAATAGATAATATGATAATGGAATACACAAACAACTAGCCTGATAGCTTTATTCATACTAATAGTAGTTCAAATACTAGTGCTACTAGTATGACCCAAGTCCAATAACAAGACTGATAACCCTAATTAAACAAAATTAGAAATATGACAAATCAGAAATCTTAAGATTTGCTTCCTCAATTATATGACTAATTAATTGAGTCCATAGTATATTATAATTTATATATGGACCTCAATCTTACATATTATAATTTACCCTATATATATTATAATTTATCTATGCTTCCTCCATCTTGTGTTACATTGAGCTCCATATATAAATTATAATCCACAATACTTATGTGGTTTCTTTCTTTTTTTTTTTCTTTTTTTTGCAAACCTGGATCGATCATGCATCGGTATAATGTTTATGTTGGCGTCTAATTGGCTCAGCTATGGCCGATGCTTCTCTGCTGTAATGTTTTTGGTAATCGCGTATTGTCTGGCCAACCTGTTTTGTTTGTGCTTTTGTTGATGACGTATACATTCAAATAAAATTTTCTTGCACCAAAAAGTAGGAGGAGCTGACAGATTTTTTATCTATGTAAGGAATGAAATTCAAGCTTGATCATTATTGACAACAATGAATAATATATTTTGCCTGTAAGAAGTGATAATTTTCTAGTAACAAGTTTTGGTTTTTCTAGTCGCAAATAAAAATGTCTGCTTTGCTGTTCCAGGTTGGCATACATATTTCTGGATTGCTTTCATTCCTTTCATTGTAAGTATGTTGATAAATTTCTTGGCTCTCTTTTGTTGACATTTACTTGTTTATACATTTTACTCAGCTAGTTGACCCGTCATGTCTTAATTTTGCTAATCAAGGGGTAGGGGAAATTTTGAACGTTGCAAGATGCAGGGCGTATTTGGTTTCTGTTTTTATTTTCTATTTTTATTTCCTGTGTTTTTTATTTTCAAGATTTTGTGAAGGAAACAGTAAAGAGAAAGTAAAGAGAAGAAATAAAAATGAAAAATTTTAGGATGTATTTAGTTGAAGAAAATATTTTCTATTTTTATTCTCTATTTTCATTTTTTAAAAATCATTTCCATTTTTAGTTTTTCAATTTTTGAAAATATGTTTGATTTGTTGTTTTTATCTTCTGTTTTTTCTCTCCTCATATCAAGCAACTTCAATCTACTCCCACAAAGCCATACTCTTTCTTCCTAGACCTCCATTTTTTGGGTTATTTCCCAATCCAAGCCCTCTACTTTCCCTACCCATTATCACTAGTTCACCTCCAAGTTCACTAAACAAGCTTGCAAACTCCATCCTTAAGTTCACTGATGGTGCCCTCTATTATCTACGGTGCTCATGAGCAAGATCAAGTTGCTTCCATAGGCTGGCACTCCTCCATGCTTGCCATCGACAACCACCTAAGCCATCTCCATACCATCAGCCATCCTTGGCCTCTACAACTAGTGAGGTCTGGTTTGAATTCAACCACGGCTTTGACATCATCATCGAAATCTTTGACATCGGCATAAGTACATTTAAATCGTAGCTGATATACCTTAGGGTCTATTTGGAAGATTTACATGTCATGGCAAGGAATGGTCAATAATGGAATAGAATAAAAAAAGAAGGGAATGGAGTAGATATATGCATGCTACACCCTTGTTTGGGAGTTTGATGGAGGAGTAGAAGAGAATTTTAGTACTACTGTTTGGGAGTTCAATAGCTAGTAATAGAATGGTAGGTTAAAGTACTCTAGTTTTCTCATCAAATAATGAATGTCCCTCACAAACTCTCCAATTTGGGGGAACAACAAATTTAGCTTTTTTGATGGCAAGGAGGGGACTTGTAGTCCCTGCCTCTCTAGCCATTCCATGCCTTCTTAACTAATAACACCCAAACAAACATTTTATAAAATTAACCTTATCATTCCATGCCACCCCATTAATGGCCATCCATCCAAACACTACCTTAAGACAAGAAATTTTAGAAGATGCATGAAATTATGGTGCTACCAGACTTCAAAGTTCATTCAATGATTAAAAAAAAAAAAAAAAAAGGAGAGTCTGTAAAGTACATTTAGACAGTTAGACTACAAGGTGCATTATTTGTATAAAGTTTACTACTTTCAATTTCAAATAAATTCAACAATTAGGACCTTATTTCATGCCACTACTACTCATTGCACCTACGGATGGCAATGGGGATCTGTAGGTGGAGATATCCATAGATAGGGATCCGAATGTGAGGATTTTTTTCTGGAGAGATGGGAATGGAGATAAAAATCTCCCCACAATAACTTTGGGAATAAGAATGGGGATTATGCCCTTTGTCCCGTGGGGATATCTGTCTCGATGTCATATTGATCATTTCACCTATAAAATTGATATTTATTATATTTTTAATATGAAATAAAGAAAATACAGTCCTAATTTATTTATCTTCTCACAGTCTAACATATTTATTGTTGTTTATTATGGTATTTTTACGATAGACTGATAGTTGTGACTTAATTTAAAATTTAAAAATTTGGTGATAATATTGTAAGACTGTATCTAAAATTTGGATCAACTTTATATTATTATTTTTAAGTTTTCTTTTCAAAATTTTCAGGCAAATTAAATTACTTAGACATGTTATCTTAATTTTGTAAAAATTTTTTGGGATATCCATGGATCCTTGTGGACTAGGATCCGTGGGGAATGAGGACGATGATGTGGGGAACTCTGGAAGCATGAGGCAAGGAGTGGAGAACTACTCTCCGCCCCCGCTCTATCCCATTGCCATCCCTAATTGCACCTTCAACACCATAATGGGATTCCAAAAACACCCTATGATTCTTTTATAAGGAAGGGGCTACATTCAAATTGAAAACCAAGCTCTAGTGACCGAGACCCATTGTTACTTTTACATTTTGGGTTTGTGGGAACTACCGAAAAACCACCCCGATTAGCAATGCATGTCGTTGCTGCTGATGTTTAGGGACACAAATCTGGGAAGGAGTCGTTGAGGATTGAGAGAGGGTTGCAGGGATGGGGAAGATGTATCATGTGGGATAAGAATTGAGGAAAAATGGAATGTTGTTGAAATCACAAAATTGCCACCGCACAAAGTTGAAAACGACGCAAACAATTTCTTCTTGTTTTAAAAATTTTCAAAAGTATGGAGTTCATTTCCTAAAATTGAAAACAAAAAATAATTAACCAAACATATTTTCTTTAGTGCTTTCTATTTTTAATGAAAATGAAAATGGAAAACGTGTAAATCAAACAGCACCTGACTATTTTAACAATTATTTTCATATAGTCTTAAAAATAGGAAACGCAGAAAGTAAAAACAAAAATCAAATAGGCTCGTATGTTTCTAAATCTAACTATAATAAGTATAGTATAAAAGAAGTAAAACTAAACTGTTCATTCCATTAACCTAATGCTTTGTCATGATTCTTTGTTGCATAATTAGTAGGAAGTTGGTCTCAAAAACATCCTTCAAATTTTAATTTCATTTACACTAACGTGAGAAGTTATATGTCAATTATGTAGCTATGTAACTTACTAAATGTAATATCTTTTACTTAGAGGTGGCTTTTAACATGATATGTACTTTCCCATAGTAAGCAACATGTGCCAAACTTTTATATTCTTCTCTGAATTTATGTTTACTTCAATAGCTTATGGATTTTATGTTCTTTTTTCTAATTTTTCCAATTATTTTTTCTCAGTAAGGTCTAGGCCCACCTTTCGAGCTAGTATGTTCTTTGTTAATTTCTTTATTTTTGGTTTGTGTACTTCAGCTTCTACTTGCTGTTGGCACTAAGCTAGAGCATGTA
This sequence comes from Pterocarpus macrocarpus, assembly GCA_031439585.1. Classification (NCBI taxonomy): domain Eukaryota; kingdom Viridiplantae; phylum Streptophyta; class Magnoliopsida; order Fabales; family Fabaceae; genus Pterocarpus; species Pterocarpus macrocarpus. The sequence goes on along the minus strand of CM062516.1, from coordinate 12,054,554 downwards.
ATTATCCAACTAGCTCATGAAGTAGCTGAAAAGCATGCTGCCATAGAAGGTGAATTAGTTGTTCAACCATCAGATAATCATTTCTGGTTCCATCGTCCCCGCATTGTCCTCTTGTTGATTCACTTTATCCTTTTCCAAAATGCTTTTGAGATAGCCATTTTCTTCTGGATATGGGTAAGTATATTCTATTAAGAACCATTTATGATATTTTTTGCTAAGCTTTTTCGGGTGTTTTTTGTTTTCTTTTTTATTTTACCTTCTAGATTTTAGAGAGTATGTTGTGGGATTGTGGGGTTTGGGTAATCAAATAGCTAGAGATAGATGGAGATATAAAAAAAAAATCATAGATGAAACTATTAAAAAAGATTTAAATGTTAATGGTTTAAACATAAGTATGGTTTATGACATACCATTATAGTGTTGCCTAATCCATATAGGCAACCTTATCAAGTGAGATAAGGCTTAATTGTTGTTGTTAGTGGGGGTAAAGGCAGCCTTCATAGTTCTAATGAATACAATCTTATCAGTATGTGTATCACAGGTTACATTTGGCTTTGATTCCTGTATAATGGGACAAGTCAGTTACATTGTTCCAAGGCTCATTATTGGGTAACTATAACACTAATTTCCTTTTCACATTGTGACTTCTTTTTGTATGCATTTTGAATTCAATCTTTCTTCTCTTTCATCTTTTCTCACTCCTTTATGTTGGGATTGTAGGTTATTTATTCAATTACTATGTACTTACAGCACACTACCGCTGTATGCACTCGTTACACAGGTGACTTTGAGTTACTTCTCAAACTGAAATGCAGACTAATTTTCTACTTAAATATTGGCCCCTTTGCATTGACATCCATCATTTAATTTTTGGAACAATGTAGATGGGAACTCATTTCAAGATGCACATATTTGAGGAACAATTGCAAGCACCCATTGCTTATTCAGCAGAAACAGAGAAGAAGAAAGGACCGAAAGGTGAAAGTCATGCTAGCCAAGAAAGTTCCCATAACGATTCTGATGGTGGAGTTCAGCTAGGGTCACTTTTCAAGAGGGCATCTGTACCAGAAGCCAATGCCAATGCCCCTGGAGAAGACAAGTCCAATTGAGTGTAGCTGCCTTGTCAAAACACATGGCCAAAGTTTGGAATGTATTAAAATGGGAATTAAATTAATTTGTAAATCAAACTTTATGTTAGAAACTTTTAAAAATAAGAAATGATTTAACTTGATAAATCCTATAGAATTTAATTTCTTTAGTTTTTAAATCCTATCAATTTTGATATGATTTAGTAAAAAATTATTTGATTTTAAGTTTAACCTCAACTCAAATCAAATTAATTCCTATTTTTAATATTCTAGATATTATAAAAGATTTATCCATTAAATCAAATTTTATCTTATAGGACAAATTACACCAACCACCCCTGAAGTCCATCGATATCACATCAAGACCCCCTTAGATTTCAAGTTGATACTCAACTCCTCTTTCTTAACATATTTTAAAAAATTTCAAATTTATCCTTAATTTAAAAAAAAAATACTAACATCATCTTCTTCTACATTCATCTACAACCAAAGACGTTAACACCTCCATAAACTCATCTTCTTCTACATCTATCCACATCTAAAAACCCTTACACTCACCCCAACACTTCAACCAAATCCAAATCGCACAGCAAACCAAAAATGGAAACTGAAACTCAAACGACCCGTCCTTGCTGTGTTTCCATGAAAACCAACAATGCATCCAGTCCACCTAGAAAAATTACACATAGCGATACTAAAACAAACAAGAGATAACATACCAAGATCCATTAAAACCAAAACTCAAAAATCACCATTATCCATTAGTAACAATGGGTTTTCAGTAAAGCATTACAAGAGCTAGAACCCAAACGACAAAAATATTAAAAGAATATAAAATAAAATTCGCAAAATAGAGATGGTGAAGGGTAGGGAAGGTTTAGGTTGAGGCAACGTTGATGCAGCTTCCTCAAGTTCCAGCAAGGTGGAGGGGCGATGGACAAGGTCATTGTGCTCTTGGGTATTGGGGGTTGTCCGTAACAGTTTGGCTGGGTATGGTGGCAATTAGGTGCGGGGCAGAGCAACGAGAGATCTCAAAGTCAAATTCGCAGGTCGTAAAGGAGGTGACATTGGCTCTTTTCGGGATTTAAGGATTCAAGGATACAGTGTTTGAAAATGGGGAGAGGTTTCTGAGATTAAGGGATTCAAAGCTTTTGCGTGTGGGTGGATGGAGAGAGAGAGAGAGAGAGAGAGAGAACGGGGGATGACATTGAATAGAAATATATCAAATAATTAAAAATAAAATAGTTACTTTATATTTTTTTTAATTTTTTAAATTTAAAATTTAGATTCAAAGAAGCTCACTATAATGAAATTAGATAAATTAATGGAAATGGGTGTTGACTGTTGACTTGAAATCTTGGGGGTCTAGGTGCAATATCAATGGACCTAAAGGGAGATTGGTATAATTTACACTATTTTATATAATGAAGCAAAATCAAATCACACTAGGGTAAGAGTTTTACTCTTACACCAATATCTAATCATTAATTTTATTTGGGTTTATCTAAATAGTGCACTAAGACACTGGTTGATGAATAAAAAATTGAAAAAAAAAAAGAGAATTTTTAAGTCTTCAATGCATTAAATGCCTTGGATCTTTATAGACTTTCTTTTATTGATTTTTTAACCAGTTTTCTTAAGGCACCAGTTAGCAAAACCCATTTTATTTTAATTTAACACTTTAAAATGAGACAATTCAATGAAGAAGGAGAATAGTGGATTATATTTTTAATGCAAAAAGAAAAACAATAAATTCAATAATTAATTAAGAAAGAAACTTTTATTATATAAGCTAAAAATTACAAAAAAAAAAAGTGTTGGTGAAATAAAAATTAAAAATTTCTATAATAATATCTACCTTTTTAATAAATAATTATAAAAAATAAATATCTTGACACTGAAATTTTTATAAAATAATTATAAAAAATGTAAATGACATAAAAATTAAAAATAATAATAAAAAATAATAGACTTTTTTTTTGAAGAAACATAATTTCACAAAGCAACCTATGTGGGTCATGAGATAAATCACTTATAAAATTGAGAAGTACTTATATGGTCATGATTGTGCTCTCAACAATCATTGCATGTCATTTAAACTTAGTTAATAATAGGTTCCACCACTAAAAATATAAAAAAATAATAAATATACAAGTTAGTGGTGGAACCCATCGCTAAGTAAGCTTAAATGGCATGCAATAATTTGTGGGAGAAAAATTCTATGTGGCATTCCATATCCATACTAGTATACAAAATTCAAGGGGATGTGGAGTGTAGAAAATCATTGCAAAGTTGTCCACTTGAGTGTTTTTGAAATTCTCAACATCTATTTTGGTCGGAATCTCTAACTGACAACATTGCTTAGTTAAAGGCCTCTAAAGCTATGTTTGGATTGGTAGAGAAATGAATTGTAGTGGAATGAAATGGAATAACTAAAGGTACCATTATTTAGATTTAAAAAATAAATAAGTTGTGTGGAATGAAATATAATGGAATGGAAGAGGATGGAACAAATTCCATTCCATTCTATTATCTTCTCATTTTCTTCTCCCCAGTTTGGGGAGAATGGTATGAAATCTCTCAAATTTTTAATTTTTTTTTTTATAAAATTAACACTTTATCCTTTAACCCTATTGCAATCGTTTTACTCTATTATAACCACAATGCTCCTCTTTGACTTGTCGCACCTGGTGCTTACCACTATGCATCATACATTACTTTGCTATTGCTTATTGCTAGTATTTCATTAAATTACTATCATATATGTAAATATAGAGATATGACAAGTTATAAGATTTAAGTATCTTGATTCCATTATTCAAAATGATGGAGAAATAGGGAGAGACGTAATCCATAGGATTCAAGTTAGGTTGTCAAAGTGAAGGAATGCTTCAGGGGATTATTTATAATAAGAAGGTACCACTAAAGGTTAAGGGTAAATTTTTCCGTATAGCTAAAAGACCGACAATGCTATATGGGACTAAATGTTAGACAGTAAAATGTCAATAAGAAAATAAACTAGATGTTGCAGCGATGAGGATACTATAGTGGATGAATGGACACACTAAACAAAATAGAATTAGAAATGAATGCATTAAAGAAAGAGGATTGAGATAGCACCTTGTATAGAAGGTGGTAGAATCTTATCTTAGGTGGTTGATATTCATTTTTATTGATGATTATATGTTTAGGTCTTTATGTGATGTCCTTCTCCTCGATCCTGATATTGTTACCACACCCATATTTGTACAACATAGATTAGCCAAACATAGCCTAAGTGCTCTTCAATGTTGAATGACCCATCGTATGGATTAATGGTGGTGGGGAATTGGAAACTTGGTAGTAGCAAAACCATCATGATGAATTTTGATAAAGGATATTGCCGTGGTTTTTTGTGATGTGTGGGTGATGGTCGGGGTTGCTGAAGTTTGCAATTTGGGAATTCCGGGGAAGATTCATATTTTCACGCTTGTTCCTTGCTTCTTGTCCTTGTATCTTGTGACTACTTCGGTTCTCTAACTCTTGGGCATGTTCTCTAATTTGATGAACAATATCTAGTAACTCTTTTAATTTTGAGGTATAATCCTTATATTGACATATTTATAGTTGTTTTTACGGTTAAGCATGGCGGTTATGAGTTACTTGGCTTTTGGTTATGACCATGGTGGGGTTTTGGTGGGTAATGTTTAAGGTTGTCGTAGTGAAGGGTTTTATGGTGGGTACTTAAGGACAAGGGGTAGCAGAAAAACATTTAAAAAATGATCTAGGAGGGTCTAAGGGGTTGGACCCTATCTTGGGGCTTGATCATGGTATGGCCCGAGTGCCTAGCAACTTGCTCTTAAGATTAGTCCTTCTTTAGTCTCCTTTCAAAAACAAGGAGAAACCAAGAGTTAGCAAGTCCAATCCTTATTGGGCTAAGGTAGCATGTCTTTCATAGATTTATTTATTATTTTACTATATAGTATAAAAATTCTTTAAGTATAATTTTCATGTGACTTTTTAAATTTTATTTTTTTGATTATTTTAAATCATTCTTTTATTTATTTTTTTACTTTTCATTTACCCTGTTCATTTTTTTTATTGATAAAAAAAATGTAATGGACTAAATCTAACCTTAAATAAAAATGATCATTCTATATCAACTTATTTCATTTATACTATTTTTACAAAAGAAAAAAATTTCAGCGCTCAAAATTACAGTAAACTGAATTTATTAAATAAAAAAATTTCTTTTCAAATATAAATCTCAAAATTTACCAAGAACATAAGTTTTATAATGCTAATTACAAAATGGTAGATAAGTCATTTTTAGTATATACATCAATTTACGAATTTATTGATGGAAAATGTTGAAACATACAAAAACCCTTTTGTAAAACGACATACGAAATGACTCTAACAGACAAAAGTAATTTGCGTTTTGTATTGCACCACATTTTCTCTCTTTGCCCTTAATATTCGTAACCTCTCCTGCTCGGTTGTAAACTACTACGACATATACGCCCGCATTCTAAATTACTCGAAATATTTTCTCCTTATTTCTAGTTCCCAATCTTTCCTTTTATTAAAAGATAACAAATTAAGCACCAACCCAAAGCACGAGAGAAAATATAGTAAACTAAATATGTATTTTCATTTTACCCTTTTTGTTTTTTTGGTGAATTCATTTTACTTTATTGTCAGTTGAGATTTGAGAATATCTTGGTTATAAAAAGACTAGAATTTATACTAAACAAACCGTAATGAATAATGAAAACCAAACACAATGCAAATGAGAGCTAACTCAATTAAGAAGATCGAACCAAGTACAAATGTTCTACTTCTACTTGAACATATTTCGTGCCTCAATTATTAAACCAAAAGTACTGATACTATGCATTAAGCAAACACCAAAGATGCACTGATTATACTTCTACATTAGGCATCTTTCCCATGTTCTATATGGGAATACACACAACTTCACTTCATGAATACTTCAGAGATTCTTGATAGGCACCCGCAGATGTGAGCTACATTTATTGGTCAACCTTCCTATATTTCTAGCTTCCACGGTAAGTGCTGAATGAAAATGGCGAAAGCAGCAGAGGAACATGAAAATGTTCCCTCTTCTGTGACTCCAGGATCTCAAACACAATAGACACATATGGGAAGAAGCCACTTGGGTTGTACTTCCCAGTGTTGAAACTTATCCTGTATATCCCAGGAGTCACATTGTCAACTATGCTAATCAATTGACCGCTGCGACCGTCCGAATCTGTCTTTGACGACCCTTGAAAAGCCCAACCGCCGCCATCTGCAGCACCAAATGCCGGACGAGACCGAGCACCCCTCCACACCTCCAAGAGTACCTCAATACCGGCAGCTGGACAACCTCGCGAAACATCCAACACATGAGTGGTAATGGGCGGGCGGGTTCTAGCAGGAGCTTGGATTGATTTTCCTGTTGGACTCTCTGAAGCTGCAGTCACATGCCCACCAATGATGCTTATACGATCTTCTAGCATGGGGGAAATTAAAAATCAAAATAACAGCAAGGAAATGTCAAAGCATGGAATAATATCATGATGCAAAAGTTCGAGTGTTTGAACTGAACATTCACACTACATGCATCATACAAACAATAGGAAGGACTAGTTATTGGCAACCATTATTTTGTAATTTCCCGAGGAAAAGTTCGTTGCAGAAAGTGTGAAGCTAACAACAACAACTAAACCTTATCCCACTCAATGGAGTCGGCGACATGAATAAGGCAAAGGCATAGCGTCAGAAAGGGTGAAGCTAACTATCATGAACATTTCTCCCGAAAGCTAAGCTGTTGGGTAGAAGTACCAGAATGGCTTTATAACTTAACACAAACCCAACTGGAAACATATCACGTGACTTTCTTCAAATGGTATAAGATTGGGATTCAGGAATGTGGGCCCTCTAGGTCAGTCGAAAACAACTTCCCACCCAGAGGTAGGAAATGCTTGGAACATATACAATTATATAGCTCGAGAACTTTGGTTTACATTTATAGCCATTTTCTTTCATTAACAGCTATAGCCATTTTCCTTGAAAAGGAACTTTATTAAGCAAGGAGGTGAGGTGATAACATGATGCGTAAAGGAGGTCAGTGAGTCAGTATAAGCTACTTCATTGATCATCACAGACTATGCATTTACATCAGACCAAAAAGTGGAAGGGTTTTCAACAATATGTATTTCTATATTAAGAAATAGGACAAATATTTGAATCTTGGGGGAAAATGTTTGTGTTTGGATTAACTAAATTTTGGAATTGATTTGATTTAAATTGAATTAATTTGAATTGATTTGATTTATAAATTAAATTTTATGTTTGGAATGATTATGTAAAAATAGGATTTGAATTGATTCAGAAATCAATTCTTATGTTTATAATATATTAGATTGTGTTTGGAATGATTAAGAATGGAATTGATTTGATTTGATTTATACTTAAATTTTAAAATCAAATCAATTCCCATCAAATGCTTTCAATTTTGGTAGGATTTGAAATAAAAAGTAGTTAAATCCCATGGTAATTAGAAATCACTTCATTTCTTATTTTTAAAACACCCAAATATAAGATTTGATTTCTAAATCAAATCATATCCATTTTTTTAACATTCCAAACATACTCAGTGTGTTATGTACCTTCAAAGTCGTACAATCTATCCAAAGGCAATTTCAGCAAACACAATGCCACCACTCAGACACAAGGACTGCTTCAGAAGAGCTATAATTGAATGTAATGAACTAAGGCTTGCATAATAGGTAGGGGTTCTAATTCATCCAGATTCAAGAGATAAAATGGTTTCTTATAATATATGTTTCCTTGAGTTTCCATTCCACCGTCCTTTATCATGCTTGGATTGTGATGAGAAGTAAATTTTGAAGGCCCCCTCTCCCCCGCGCCGGAAAAGAAGAGGTCGAGGAGGCTCAAAGCTGACTCAGAAGAACACATTTTTCAGTGCTCACCTCAGAGTTTCTGGATGCCTGAATTCCACTAGTTTGTCAAAATTACTATCCGTAATTATATATTATATAGGTTTATATAGATTTTTGTTCCAATTTACCCACCTGACAGAAATGTTATCAACAGACAGAAATTTGCATGAACCATTGTTTTTTTTTTTTTTTAATAGAAGAAGAAATTTGTTGAAATGAAGAAAGAATTACAAAGAGTCAGGACAACCGGGAATCCTCCTAAACAAACAAAAAACAAGCATGAAAAAAGAGAAAAACCAATGTAACAAAGCTTTCAATGCCTATCATTTCGAGAAACTCTAGCAAAACAAATAAAAAGGACATGTGAATTGCACCAGATAAATGCTAACTGCCAAATCTTATCCCAAATCAAGTGATGGGTCAAGTGAATCTCCTTAAAGATATGAGAGTTCCTCTCTAACCAAATACACCAATTGTAGCATAGATTGCACATGGCCACAAGGATTTGTCCTCTTTACTTCTACCAAAGCCATTGAATAGAACAAAACAATTATCTAGTTGAAAGTATCCTTATACACGATGTTCAATTTTAATTTGTCCTTTTTTTAGTAGTAGAAGATTGTTTTGTGTTTTTTTGTTTTTTTGTGTTGTCTGGTGGGGGGGAATTAAATTAGTTCCTAACATACAGTCATTTTCAATTTCGTCCCTGCCATCAATTGCCGATATACTACCATGAACTTGACATAAAGTTACTGTGATGTATACAGATCAAACTGAAAATAAGTGTCACATATAGGGAGTAAATTGAAAATTAGTATCATATACAGGGACCAAAAATATGTATTTTTGGTTCCTATTGGTAACATTTATTTTCAATTTGGTCTGTACACTTCACTATGTTATAACTCTAACAGATGATGTTATAACAACAATAAATGATAGGAACTATATTGAAAATATATGTAGATATACAGACTAAAATAAAAACTTTTTTTTGTATAGAGATCAAATTTAAAATAAGTGTCATGTATAAGGAGTAAAAACATATTTAAACCAAAAAATAAATAGATAAATAAATAACAGTATGAGGAAAACTAAATTCAGAAAACAGAGCAGCAAACAATAGTAAAAGGGGAAAGAAAAAGCCTAACTAGTAAAGATACAAGTTGGATAATGCCTGACCAATGCCATGCAACAAACAGCAATCACGGGACAGCAAGCATAATAATTTTGTATTTTCAAGACAAATCTTATACATAATATACAAAGGCTAAAATTCCATAGCACCCCTATTCAATTTTGAGGCATTTAAAAAAGCACCCTCTCATGTTCTAATCGATTAAATTACACACCCTTGAATTGGATTTACAAAGTTTTCCTTTTCTACCCTCTATTTCATTTATAGTTAATGAAACATGATAACCACATATTTTAACATATTAATTGATACTAAATCACTTGAATCTTGGATTTGAATAATGTAGAACTCGCAACTTTTATATAATTGAATAAAATATTTTAAAAAAAAATACAAATCAAATATAAAACCATTGTAAGAAATCATAAAATATGCCATTTTGAATAATCCAAATTATTAAGTATACATAGATAAGTCATCTGAACCCCAGAGTACAAAATAAATAGTCTCATCAAATACCAAAGTCAAATAAAAGCTAAACAATGCACTATTTACGAATAATAACTGCTGCCCCAACTCTGATTCATCAAACAATAAGCTTGCAACCTCAAGGCTTCCAACATCTTCAAATGGCACCCAATATCTGCAATGAGATCCCACATTTTACTCTCTCCACTATTATACTTTTCACTCTTCCTAGATAAATGAAAAAGATTTGTATGTCCATATAACAAATGTTCAGTCCTCTTAAATTTTTTATTTTTTATTTTTGTTTTAACCTTCATAGAGTGAATAGAAGAGTAAGTGCTCCAATTCAGTTCAAAACATGATGATGACCCTGGTTGTCAAAGAAGCTTCAAAGCAATATCTGAGTAATGGGGCTCTTGTACCGTAAGTTATCCACCACTCTTTTGACTCTCAGAGATCTATCCGCCATGGAGTTATTAGGGAAAAACTCCTCTTAATGTCTAGAGAATTTAGAGAACTCTTTTGTCACCTCTCTTCTTTCATTAGGGTCTGGAAAACATACTCTTAAGCACCTTTGTCTCTAAGCAAAAATTTCCCGATCTTTGTGAGGAACAGCTCTATTTGGTCCTTGACAAAACCATTGCTGACTATGATACCTTTTTAATATTAATAAATAAAAATTTAGCTAGTAATAACACCACAAATGCAGAAAATTAAATTAATAAAAATTAAGTTAAAAAATGATTTTAGGAATTTACAAGTATTTAGTGAATGTGCTAGGCAATGCAAGGGTGTGCTACTTTATGTCCACCAATCAATAAGAATGTGATACACAACTTCATAAAAAGATGATGTTCCTCATCCTTTGACCCTTTCATTGTTGAAAATTATAGCTTTCACTTGCTCAATCATTGACTCTCACATATCATATGAATAAAGTGAAGTGTATGCTGACCAGCATTACACAACCGAACCATATCACAAATAGGTCTTGGAAAGGGTAGAATACCTTTCACCTTGTCCCATCAAGAATAATTGTTTTCACATGTGTTGCCTTTCCTACATTGTCCTCTCTGCATATGTTTCACTTCTCAATAATAATCATATTTTGGAGGCCTTATTTTATGTGCCTTACTCTTTTCAACAAGACTACTGCAGAAGCAAATCTTGTCTTAGCAATGGAAAAGTAGTTTCAAATTCACAAACTCATTGAATATGCAAGGCTCATAGAATTGTTCATGACAAAATTTCTAATAAACATAGCATCTTCACAAACTAAAGTGATCCAATGGCATTCCTCATAAATAATCTCATTATTCTATATGTGCCTAGCTGCACAAATATTTTTTAAAGCAAGATTGTCTCTGTGTACAACACAAGGAGTTTAAAAAATATAGGGATACTTTCCTTCAATAATACTTCTAGCTGCCTTTCATACAAGGGCATTATCAATGATAATTTGGACAACTTTATTTGATCCAACCTCTCCAATAGTGGATATAATTAGGCCTGTTACATAATTTTGTTGTAATTCTTAAAACCATCAATTGCTTTTAATAATATAGGACCTTCATCCAAACCAACCATGAATTTAATGAGTGACCTCCCTTGTACTTCATCCCATCCATTTGTTACTATATTTGTCCCTTTTTCACTCTAGGTCCCTTTGATTGGTTCAAGTAACCACTCAACATTTGTTCTTTCCTTTTGTAATAATGTAATTTTTAGAGTATTGTAATAAGAAGGAATAAACCAAGCATTAGAGTTATTTCCAAAAAATTGATATGAACTAATATAATAAGGTATGCACACAAGATTGCAAGGTAAACAGACAAAATAAAGCATCTTAGTTATTTCAAACTTGAGTTGCTTTGTAGCTCCAATATTCAAAGCCCTACCTAAAGGGGTACTCGCCCTTTGTTTATTTCCTAACACAGGTTGTGATAATTCAAAAAATGAGTTATGAGTACTTAATAAAGAAAGGGAAACATTTCCTAGTCTTCCTGATTCTTTAGTGCACAAAACAATTTTTTGAATTTCAGCTAAGTATTCAGCATTCATCTTTAGACGTCTATCAATTCCAGCACCAAAAAGTCCAAGCAAGTGAGCCTTCACCCTAGTACTCATTTGTTGAGTGTGCTGAAGAATCAAGAAGGTCAAGGAATATTCCCTTTCCTTCTTCATCTAATACTCATAACTCGTTTATTGAATGTTAGGAGATAAATCAAGGGTAAGTAACCTTTTAGATAGAACTTTTAACACTGGAGCTAGAGAGCTACTCAAATTTGATATTGCCAGGATGTTTTATTCTATTTGTTTACCCTTCAATCTTGCACACAATGCTTATTATATCAATTCGTATCAGTTTGCTGCAAATAATTGCTGGGTTTGCTCCTCCTAGTTACAATGCTCCAAAAACTACATCATTATAAAGGGAAAGAGCAAATATTGAGAGGTTACTTGAACCAATCAAACAAACTTCGAGTGAAAGAAATAAGTATAGGAGCAGATGGATGGATTGGTATACAAAGGAGACCACACATTAATTTCACGGCTGCTTTAGATGGAGGTCCTATATTTTTAAAAGCTATTGATGGTTTTGAGTACAAGGATAGAAATTATATAGTAGGCATAATTAATTGAAGAGGGTGAACCCAAAAAAGTTGTTCAAATTATCACTGATAATGCCCTTATGTATAAGATAGATGGAATTACTTTTGCATGGGAGTATCCCCATATTTTTTGGACTCCGTGTGTTGTGCACACAATCGATCTTGCTTTAAAAAATGTTTGTACAGCCAAAAACATAGAGAAGAATGAGATTGTTTATGAAGAATATCATTGGATCACTTTAGTTCATGATAATGCTATCTTTATTAGAAATTTAGTCATGAATCATTCTATAAGGTTTTCCATATTCAATGAGCTCATGACTTTGTAACTACTTTTCATTACTAAGACAAGCTTCCACAATAGTCATATTTAAAAGACTTAAGATCTAGGTGGAGTTGGTCGAAGTGGCTAAGTGGAAAAAATCCCCGTTGGGAGACCTAAAACCTCCTCTGGGACCTCTATGGGTCGAGTCGGATTAGTTGGATTTTTGGTAATAGGGTCTGGTGAACTAGCAAGCTTCACCCAAAAATTATTGAAAAGACTTAAGATACATCAAACATGGTCTCCAAAATATGTTTATCAATAAGAAGTGGAACACTTTTAGAGAGAATGATATTGGAAAGGCAACATATGTGAAAACAATTATTCTTGATGATTCTTTGTGGGATAAGGTGAATTGTATTTTATGTTTCACAAGGACTATTTGTGATATGCTTCAGTTGTGTGATACAGTTTACTTGATTTATGATATGTGGGACTCAATGATTGAGCAAGTGAAAGCTATAATTTCAACAATGAAAGAGTTGAAGAAGGAGGGACATCATCTTTCTACAAAATTGTGTAAAATGGTTAACAAAAAGTAGCACACCCTTGCATTGCTTAGGACATTCACTAAATCCTAGACAAACTTCTAAAACCCTTTTTAAAATTTAATCTTCATGAATTCAATTTTCTACATTTGTAGTATTAATACTAGCTAAGTTTTTATTTATTATTGTTTAGTCCCACATTCAACTTATTTCATTAGAGAGTAAACTTTAGCACAATAGTAAAGTTCCTACCTTGTGACTTGGATGTATTATGTCACAAGTTCAAATCCTCAAAATAGCCCCTCTGCTTGCGACGGTAAAGTCGAGTACATCTGCCCTCCCTAGGCCCCACCAGGTGGGGAGCCTTGTGCACTAAGTCATTGTTAAGTCCCACATTATTTAAAGATATGGCTCAGATAGCCTTAGTAAACACTAGGCCATCCCTCCCTCACTGTGCTAGCTCTTAGAATGGAGTTAGGCCCACAATCTTAAAATGGTATCTAAGCCTATCATGTGATTGATATTGGACCATCCGCAAGACTCAGCCAGCAAACTTCATGGTTCAGATGTTTAGTCTTGGGCATGAGGGGGGTCTGTTAAATCCCACATTACTTAAAGATATAGCGAAGATAGCCTTTATAAACACTTGGGCATCCCCTCCCCCCTTGGGCTAGCTCTTGGAGAGGAGTTAGGCCCACAATCCTAATAATTATTTCTACAATGGTCTTATAGTCAGCAATGGCATCGTCAAGGACCAAGTAGAGTTGCTCCTTGCAAAGATCTTGAAATTTCAACTAAGAGACAAAGGTAAGAAAATATTTTCCTGACTTAAAGAAAGAAGAGAGGTAACAAAAAAGTTTTTTTAATTCTCTCGACATCTAGAGGAATTCAGCCTTAATGCTTCTATTGCAAATAGAGCTCTTTTGGAGCCAAAAGAGTGGTAGATAACTTATGATACAATAATCTCATTACTCCAAGGCATTGCTTTGCAGCTTCTTAGACAGCCAAGGTCATCATTGTGTCAATAGACTTGAAGCAGTTAATCGTACATTCACTCCATGAAGAGAAACAAAATTAACCGTAGGTGCGCTAAAGATTTAGTATATGTACATACAACTCTTCATCTTTTGTCTAAGAAGAGTGAAAAGTATAATAGTGAAGAGCAAAATGTGGAATCTCATTGAAAATGAATGAGTCTCATTTGACAGTACTGAAAGCCTTGGGATTGCAAGCTTATACTTTGATGAGCCGGTGTTAAAGCAGTAGTAATTATGCATAGACAATTTGTAGTTTAGTTTTTATTTGATTTTGGTATTTGATGAGTCTATTTATTTTGTATTTTGGGGTTTTTAGATGATTTGTCTACATGTACTTAATACTTTGGGTTATTTAAAGTGACAAATTTAATGATTTCTTGTAATAGTTTTATATTTGATTTATATTCTTTTATTATATTTATGATATTGTACATATTAGTTGTGTCATACCCTATCACATCTGTATCCTAATTGTTTTAGAAAATGTCATATCCCCAACCTGTACTTTTGTTGTACCAAATAATCGTACCCATATCCGTGCATCAAAGATTGTCATTGAAGCAATTAGAACCCAAAGCTATCTTGCCAAAACAGATGCAGATTTTAAAATGTGATTTAAAATTTTAACCAAACATAAAACATAACAAAGAATAAGGAAGTACCTTCTGCCATTTTAGCAACACTAGCAGAATCCTTATCAGCTGTAGAGAGAACGTTTTCTTTACTTAAAAAGAGCTTTGCAAGGCGTAGTTCTGTAATTTTCATTTGCTCCTGAGCTGCAATCTCAAACTCAACAATCGGCCTGTTTGTATAACGTCTCTGCATAGTGTAAATCAGATTGATTTAAATTTAAATGAACGGTGTTATATATCAGCATTTTCATCCTTTTATCACTCAAGTTCTTTCACTCGTGAAAACTTCAAAATATTTCAGGTCCCTATATAAGAGTAGGAATTTTTATTGATTGAATTATGTATAGACAAGACACAATAGAGGAGTGTGAAAGCCTCTAAGAAAGGAAGATTCCCGATCCTAATGTTCCTCAAAACCTGGTAACATGAGAAACATCTCCCAAACCCAAGAAACCAGTGATCTAACAGAGGTATATTCTTGAGAAATAAAATTCCCAAGAACTTGCCGGAATTTAACAATGGTTGTGATGGCAATGGCATCTGATCCATTCTGATTTTGACCACACTAACTCTGAAACTAATGGTGACATCACGAAGTAGTCTCTTAATAAAAAAGCCTTAGTCATTTATCCACCAAAGCAATGTCAAATCACCAAGAAATGTTCCCCAAATTACTGCTTAAACTTATTTCAGATCCCAGAAGGCACCCATTCTACCTTTCAAAATGGTTGATTAAAAAGAAGAAAAAAATCAATCACAATGTCAAGCTTAACCTTCCAGAACAATTCATCCATTTTTTAACCTTTCATTAAGGAGGAGAAAACTAAACAGATATTCACCCACAGAGGAATTAGATGAATAAAACAATTAATTAAAAATAAATATCGATATAGCAATCAGTATACTTTAAATTCAAATTTACCTTCAGTTCAGCAAGTATCTCATCAGTGCTCCTCCCAGATGCACATATGAGAAATACAAACCCAAACTTTTGCCTGTACCGAGCATTCCATTCAGATAGTTCCTACAAAGGTCAAATGAACCACATTTAGATTGCTTACTTTCATTTATGAACAGTAAACATAACATTTGAAATCCCCCTCTGGCCTGCCCCATCCCAAGCCCAATTCTGTCAATGGACAGATGGTTCCTCCACAATAATAAAACCAATACTAAGCCAAATGATGATGCAAGTCTAGATGATGAAAGAGATCAATCAAAACCATACAAAATATCCTGCAAGAAGAAATCGCAACTCTTCGGAAGCAGATGCTTTTTTCAATTCAATACCCTTACTCAAATTATCTTATGTAACCTGATAGCAGAGATCAAACCAGTTCCCATATATTTCTTAGCACAGCAAACAGCAACTAAAGTAAATTTTAGTGTTTTGAGTGGCAACAGCAAGCACACCTGTAAACTAGAACCCGTAGCAGTTGCTAAAGCAGTTGATTGTTCTCCCTTACTCCACCTACACAATAGTTTCATAGACAAATCATTATTAGTAACAAGTGAAAAAGAAACAAATTTTTTCATCCATTAATTTGCAATGCATTACATCACAAATGTAATGTAGGACAAAGAAATAAAATACTAAAAAATAAGGAAAGATATAAAAATCCTATCTAGATATAACTAAAATCCATATTGATACTGCATCAAAATGAATTCGCAAACAAACACGACCATATTAACACTTATTCCACTTTTCCTGTATCAATGTGAACAGGAGAGAACAACCCAGAGGGCAGAGGGTAAAAATGCTAATAGAATTGGAGTAATCACTGAGCTGAGCAAATTCCACTAGTATCTTACATCGATTTTGAAATGAATGCACAAACAAACACCCATGAAGAGTAAAACACAATCTGAATGCTAAACTATATATGTATAAATATATATAATTATATATAATAAAGAAAGCAACTAGACAGTACATACAGGAATACAAATGGAGGAATTGAGCTGAGCAATTCCAATAGTGTCTTACATCAAATTACAAATTAAGACAGAAATAAACACCCATCAAGTGAAAAACACAATCTTAGCACTAAACTATATATGTATAAACAAATATATATCGGTCAGAGGATGAGCATTGGAGCAACAGTAAGAATGTCGTCCTACAACCTAGAGGTGACGGATTCAAATCCTAAAGCCTCTCTGATTCCAAGGTAAGGTGCACAATGAGGTTTGAACCTAGATGTATATATATAATTCTATATAATAAAGAGAATAACCCAGATGGTTAAATCAGGAATACAATTGGAGGAACCACTGAGCTGAGCAAATTCCACTAGTAGCTTACATCAAATTATAAAAGACAGAAAGAAACACCCATCAAGAGTAAAACACAATCTTAGCAAACCTAGATGTATATGTATAATTCTATATAATAAAGAGATTAACCCAGATGGTAAAATCAGGAATACAATTGGAGGAACCACTTAGCTGAGCAAATTCCACTAGTAACATACATCAAATTATAAAAGACAGAAAGAAACACCCATAAAGAGTAAAACACAATCTTAGCAAACCTAGATGTATACATATAATTCTATATAATAAAGAGATTAACCCAGATGGTAAAATCATGAATATAATTGGAGGAACCACTGAGCTGAGCAAATTCCACTAGTAACTTACATCAAATTATAAAAGACAGAAAGAAACACCCATCAAGAGTAAAACACAATCTTAGCACTAAACTATATATGTATAACTAAATATAATCATATCTAATAAAAAGAGCAACCCAGATGGCCAAAGAAAAAACAAAGGGAATATTGTTTGAGGAAAGACTGAACTGAGCACTGGTTTGAGAGGCTTGAGAGGGAGCATGGTTTTGACCAATTTGAGGATGAGCAGAGAAGGCTTGAAGCCAACCATGGACATCAACGTTGTTGAACCAAACGTCTCTGGCAACAGAGACGGCGTGTTCTAAGGAAGCGAAAGGAGAGGCCGAGGCCATGTCCCTGGCGAATCCGGTGCTGCCGCAGCATGATAGAAAGTCCTTCTCCTCAAAACTCAGCGCCATTCTCTTCGAAAACACAACAAATCTCTCTTCACTCACTCTGTTGTGCGCCCAACAACAGCGTAATTCGATTGCAAGCCGCTTTTTCCTTTTGAGGAACTGGTTGTGTCAGATTCTATGATAGTACTCTGGTTGTCACAATGCGGCAACAAGACAATATGCCACGTTAAAAGATTCTTTTTATAAAAATATTAATATTCGTAAATGAGTTTAATTGGAATGTATTATCTAATTAAAATATTTTATTTACATGATTATTCAAGTAATAGGTGATTATGTTAAAGATTTTTATTAATATAATAATATATAATTAAATATTTATATAAAATTTTTTACATTGACAATATATTCAAATTAAATCTCCCATAAATCTCTTTCTACATTAAATATATAGGTATAATAATGGACTAAATTTTATATTGATATTAGTAATTAACAAAATCTTTGAAAATTTTATTCTTATCTAAATTAACTTTAGTCTAAATCAATTTTAGTTTTACTTAATTTTACTTTTCTCTCAAGAATTAAAAAATAATTAAATCAAGAAAAAAACTACAATAAATTCATCCTTGAATTAAAAAATTTAAAAGTTTAAATAATTTAATCTTTAAATTTATCTACATTAAAATAAATTAATCCTTTTAGAAATCATTTTATTAAATTTAAAGACAAAATTTTTACCCTATTTATTATAACTAGTGGATTGATAGGCACTTCCATTTTTTTTATTATTAATTTAAAATTTTATTTTATTTATTTTTTAAATGAGAAGTAGAGGATGTGAGTGCAGTAGTGTGTGTTGTACGTGAAAGGAATAAGAGCAAAGGTGTAAACTGCTCTAATAACGTGGGTTATAAAGCAAAACTGCGATGTGAAGCAATTTTACATATTATTTGCTTTTTAGAAAGGGTATTTTGGATAATATCAAATGTGACCAAACGGCAGTTAATTGTGCCCAGCGGCTTTATTATAGGTATAGAGATATTGATAAATTCAAGGAATAAATTTCATGTATTTTTAATTTAAAGATAAATTTGTTACACCCTCAATATTTTAGGAACAAAATTATAGTTTTTCTCTTAAATAAGCTTTTAGGTTAGTTCACAATTGAAAACTATTTAATCATAAGCTAATTCATATTTATACAAGTTAGCATAATTTATTTTTATTTTGCATTATATTTAGTTTTTCAAGTAGTCAAACAGTCCATATGGGGCGCGTAGCAATGTTGAAAAGCTAAATATATGTAATTACAATAGAATTAGATTGATAAATACTACTTGAAAATTAACAAAATCTTTTAAAATTTGATTTTATCTAAACTAATTTTACCCTAAAACTAAATTTTGAAGAAAATCAATTTTAAATTAATTTTATCTAATTTTATTTTTCCATATTTATTAGCTTATTATATTCCAATAATTTGAAAAACTAATTAAATTAATTTTTTAAGCTTGTTTTGAATTAAACACTATCTAATTTTAAATTAATTCATTTTTATACAAGTTAAAATATGCAGCATATTAAACTAATTTGTAAACTACTTCTTCACTTAGGGATGTTCAAATCCAATCCAACCCAATCAAAACTGCTAAACCAATCCAATCCAAACATAAAATCGATCAAAATAGCAAAAGTTTAGATTTGATTGGATCTTATTTTTTACAAATTGCATGGATTGAATCGGATTTTGGATTTAATTTTCAAAATCAATCCAATCCAATCCAATTCAAACCGGATAATCTTATATAATATAATCTTTTTATTATTAAGTTTATATTTTTACTTATAATAATTTAAATTTATTACATAATGTTTTATTTATGTATCATTTTTACTTAAATAATATTTTATAAATATTTAATGACTTGTTTTTATTTTTTATTTTTATTTATTCATTTTATTAGCTTATGTTACTTTTATTTTATAATATTATAAATTAAAAATTTTCTTTTTTCAAAAATTGATCAAACCGATCCAATCCAAATAGTAAATAATTGGATCGGATCGGATCGATTTTAAAACCTAAAATAAACCGATCTAATTCAAACCGTTATAAAATATATTATTTGGATCAGATAAATTTTTTACTCAAAATCAGTCAAAATCATACTGCAAATACTACTACCTTCACTCATATAAAGAAGGAGGGAAACAATAAAGTATCAAGATTGGGTTTGACTTGAGAAGCCAAGGAGTGTCCCTCGCTTGTGGTCTCCTTATTAAACTTTGATTGTAACTTTTCACTTGATGAATAAAAGGCTTATCTTCTATGTCACGTTTGACATGGTTGACAGGTTAAGATTTAATAATATAAGATTTAATTGTATAAAATTTGATAAATTTTAATAATATACAATATTTAATATATCATTATATAAGATATTATATTAAAAAAATAATATTATCATTTCACTATCACAAATAATAATTCTAATTATAAGCAAAAATCTAATTTCAAAACAAAATTATAATAAAAATAGTAATTTTTATTAACTACAAGTTAACAAATAAATATTATTATGCAAATGCTTTTTTTTTCATGTATGTTATTTTAAATATTTCTTCATTTTTATAATATATTACAATAATTTATAATAAATAATGCATTTTGTTTATTTATATACATTAATAAGTTTTCATTATTTTAATAAAATATAAAAAGATCAACAAATGCAATACTCTCTTCTATATATTTTGATATTTTCTATTTCTTATTATAAAATGTGACAACAAAATTATAATAAAATAGAAATTTTTATTAACTATTCAATTATAAATTTTAAAATATATATAATTTTTTAACATTTTTTAATTGTAATTATTTTAAGTATTTCTAATTTTATTATATAAATATAGCTTATATTAAAATTTTATTACTATTTATTGGATTTGATTGACAAATTGACAGTGTAAAATAATTTTATACTATTATCCAATAAAAATTATGGGAAATGTCATATTATCATAGGTAGTTACTTAAACATGGATTATATTGGCAATTCTCTTAATTTCTATTGGATAACAATAGAAAAATATTTTACGCTATTAATGTATGTAAATTAAATTTTTCTTTATTTATATATTTTTAATAATTATTTTTTAGTTTAATTTAGATGTACTGACAGTATAAAAATTTTTTATATAATCAATCAATTATATCCTTTTATTTGTTTTACTATTTAAGTAATGGGTGGTTAAATTAAATATTTTAGCTACAGTAATAATATATAATTAGATATTTATATAAAAAAATTTTATGTTAATAATATATATAAATTAAATCTATTATTTTTTATTATGTTTATAAATATAAAAACACGAGAGACTAAATTCTTCAGTAATTAATGTCGCCTTGCGCTTTCGCTATTGCCAATAGTCTTGCGAAATCGACCCTATGAAAGAAATGTATGAGGGATGAGGGAAGGTGATGAGGAATAGGTTAGTCAAAAAAGGAGGGAAGATGGTTGTATGGTCGCAAGAAACAATGCTCTAAAAGGCAAGCGGAATACTAGAGGATGGGATAGAAGGAATATCTGGTTGTTAATATGGAAGAGTGTGATATTTTATTTGTACCTTTCAAAGTCGAGGACAAAAGCATGGTTGTGCCAGATTTTCAAGTTTAAGGAAATATCTTAGAAGTATTCTTTGTTCAAAACATAGTACACACACACAAAGGAAGAGGATATAACAAAACTCAGGAATTATATTTCTCATGCTGTTGTCTTGCCTTTTATAACTTGAGTACATAGGTATTTATATTGTTCAAATAATTTCTAAATTTAATACATCAAAATAAATGAATGGTTTTAATTCGTAACAAAGCTAAAGTTAGATAACCCATTCAAAATATGGCTGTAAACCAGTCTGTAATTCCAACCATTAATTAATCAAGTTTATTTTTCAATACTCCCTTTTAAACTTGATATCTTTCCAACTCCAATCATCATTCTCAACTTCTAAAAAGTATCATATGTGAGAGGCTTTGTAAAAATGTCAGCAATTTGATCAAGTCACTTCACATACTCAACCTCCACATGCATGTTCTCAATGCATTATCAAATAAAATGATACTTTGTCTCAATATATTTGCTTCTATTATGAAACACTGGGTTCTTTGCTAGAGCGATGGCCGACTTGTTGTCCATCATAATCTTGGTAGCTTCAATTTGCTCAAAGTGAAGTTCTCTAAATAGTATCTTTAACCAAATTGTATGGCATGCACAAGCAGTGGCAGCAACATACTCAGCTTCACAAGTTGAAAGAGTGACTATGGGTTGTTTCTTTGAACACCAAGAAATTGCGTTATTTACCAAAAAGAAAACAAATCTAGTAGTACTCTTTCTATTGTCAATATCTCTTATATAATCACTATCACAATAGCCCATTAACGTGAATTCATTTGAAGCTGAATAAAACATAACATAATCAAATGTGCCTTTAAGATAACAAAGAATTCTCTTGGCTGCCTTCATATGTGTTTCCAATGGATTCTCCATGTATAGTGACTAATTAGTCCAACTGAGAATAAAATGCCAGGTCTAGTACAAGTCAAATACCTTAAACTTCCTACAAGACTTTTGAATAGTGTTTGATCAACTTTCTATAAACCATAGTCATCTTTTGAAAGTTTAACTCCGCACCTCATAGGAGTATTTATAGGGTTGCAATCCACAATTTTGAGCTTCTTCAGTAATTCTTTTGCATAAGCTTCTTATGAGATGAAAATCCCATCATCCATTTGTTTTACTTCAATTTCCAAATAATAAGACATGAATCCCATATCACTCATCTCAATTTTTTGAGTCATCGCCTTCTTAAATTCTTCAAACATGATTTGATTGTTTCCTATGAATATAAGATCATCTACATATACACAAACAAATAACAAATTTTCATTTTCATTTTCCTTTTTCACATAGAGTGCATATTCATGAATACATCCAGTGAAACCATTCTCTTGAAAATAATTATCAAGATGATTGTTCCAAGCTCTTGGAGCTTGCTTGAATCCATTTAAGGCCTTTTTATGCCTCAACACCTTATCTTTATAACCTTCAACAACAAAACCTAAAGGTTGTTCAATATAAACTTCTTCCACAAGATTACCATTCAAAAAGGCAGACTTCACATCCATTTGATGGATCTTCCATGGTTTTGTGCTGTAAATGATAACAACAACCTTATTGTCTCTAGTCGAGCAACGAGAGCAAAAACCTCATCGTAATCAACTCCTTGTTTCTGCTTATAACCTTTTGCAACAAATCTTGCCTTGTACCTCTCTACATCACCCTTAGAGTTCTTCTTAGCTTTATACACCCAATTAACTCCAATAGCTTGATGGCCACATGGAAGTGATGCAAGTTCTCAAGTGTTGTTCTTCTCAATTGCTTAAATTTCTTCCTCCATGGCTTGTATCCATTTCTTATCTTTCACAGCTTCTTAAAACTCAAAGGCTCGTCATTAGAAAACAAACATAATAAATTCTCATCGTCTAGCATTACAGTTTGTTCATAGAGATCGGCAAGACTTTGATATTTGCAAGGGCCTTTGCTTGAGCTAGAAGATGGAGATGATAATGATGCTATTGGGGATGATTCTGGTGTTGTTGGGGTTTTAATTTCACCTTGCACTCCTTGCATTGGAGCTTCTACCACCTTAAAGTAGGGTCGAAAATCATAAGTAGCTTCATCCTGTGTACTCCAGTCCCAAGTTGCCTTTTGTTCAAACCCAATATCTCTTCTAACTATTACTTTATTTTTGCTAGGATTGAAGAACTTGTAGCCTTTTGAGTTCTCCTTATAGCTAATAAGCACAACCTTCCGGCTTAAACATAAACATATGCAATAGATCCAAAAACCCTTAAGTGTGACACATTAGGCTTCAAGCCACTCCATACTTCTTGAGGTGTCACATCTTTCAAACTTTTGGTAGGTGAATGGTTAGAGCGATAAATTGCACATGCAACTGCTTTTCCCCATAACTCTTTTGGCAATGACTTGCTCTTCAACGTTGTTCTTGCTATATTCAGAATTGTCCTATTCTTTCTTTCAGCAACTCCATTATGTCGAGGCGATCTATGAGCAGTTAAGGGATGTTGGATACCATGATTTTCACAAAAGGTCTTGAACTCATTTGAAGTAAACTCTCCACCTCTATAAGTTCTTAGAGATTTGATCTCATAGTCGCTTTCTTTTTTTACAGGAGCTTTGAACCTTTTGAACACTTCAAATGCTTCACTCTTTTGCTTCAAGAAATAAACTCATGTTTTCCATGGATAATCATCAATGAAAAGCAAAAAGTAACCACTTTTATCAAGTGACAAAGGCTTAATTGGTCCACAAACATTTGCGTGGATCAACTAAAGTGGCTTGATGGCTCTTGATTTAGATTGCTTTGGAAAACTCTTTCTTGAATGTTTTTCAAGTAAGCAAGCTTCCCATAACTGGTGAGGGTGATCTATTGTTGGAATACCTTTTACCATCTTCTTTATTCCCAATTCTTTGAGCCCTCTAAAATTTAGATGTTCATATCTCATGTGCCAAATCCGTGATGGATCTTCAATACTGGATTTCAAGCACATAGCTCTACTAGTTTTCATATTTAACAAGAACATACGATTTCTTGTCATAGAAACCTTAGTAATAAAGTTCGTTCTTTATCTTTGAGCCAAAGATAGCGATCTTCCATAACTATTTTGCAACCATTCTCCATAAGTTGTCCAATACTCAAGATATTATTCTTCATATTTGAGATATAATAAACATTAAGAAGAATCTTATAGCTTCCCGGCTTTAGCTCAAATAGAATCACGCCTTTACCTTTGATCTCTACTTTTGATTCATCTCCAAAATGCACATGGCTTGTCACTTTGGTGTCAAGTTCTACAAATTTACTTTTGTCACATGTCATATGGTTACTAGCCTCATTGTCAAGATACCATGTACTATCTTCGCATTTTTTATCTTCCTTAAGCATAAGGAATAATGTTGGTTCTTCAACATCTTCACTATGCATAACAAGTTTATTCTCTTCTTCTTTCGGTGTCTAACACTCCCAAAAGTAATGGCCATGCTTTCCACATGAGTAGCATTCAAGGTGTCTTTTATCAACCATTCTTCTTTTTTCACGACCTCAAGAAAAATTTTGATTTCTTCTCTCTTGAGAATAATTTTTCTCATCTCTTCCTCTTCTACAACTACTCCCTTATCCATGGCCTCGACCTCGTCCTAGTCCTTGGCCTCGTCTTCCACTTTCACTAGCTTCTTCTTTAGCATTCAATGAAAGTTTTGCTTGTAAGATATGCTCCACATGTTCTTGCTTTCCGTTGTCCATTCTTTCTTCATAAGCCCGTAAGGAGCCATTTAACTGATCAAATGGACATTATCTCCAAACCTTTAGATTCTTCAATGGCTACCACCATATGGTTGAATTTTGAGTTGTGAGAACAAAGAATTTTCTTAACAACACAAACATCTTCTAACTTTTCTCCAAGCCTTTTCATTTGGTGCACTATTACCAGAACTCTGGTGAAGTAATCTGAAATGGATTCTATATATCTCTTTCATCATTCGAAACTTAAACTCAGCCAAGGAGTTTGAAGACATACCCTCTTCACATTTGCCATTCCTATGACAGAATTTTGAAGAGTTTCCCAAGCTTGCTTGGAGTTGGTTTTATTAGCAATCTTCTCAAACATATCATCATCTAAGCCTTGATGAATGATAGTAAGTGCCCACTGATCTTTCTTTCTTTTACTCTTCAATTCCTCCTTCTGAGCTTCTTCTAGCTTCTGCATATTTTCTGGTTCTATGTAGCTTTTCTCAACAATTTCCCACACTCCCTAAGCACTAAAAATAGCCTTCATTCGAACTACCCAATTGTTATAAATTAGCCTGGTTAGTTGTGGATATTGAAAAGAAAGAGTGGTTCCTTTTGAAAACATTTTCATAACCGACTCTGATGCAACTTTGATGGAAATATAGTGTGCGCACACACACACACACACAAAGGAAAAGGAGATAACAAAACTCAAGAATTTTATTTCTCGTGCTATTGTCTTGCCTTATATAACTTGAGTACACGGGTATTTATACTCTTCAAATAATTTCTAAATGTAATACATTGATAACTCCATTTGGTGAGTCATATTTTTAGTTAGTTTTTGTTGAATTTGAGTTATGGTTGTTTAATTTAGCTTTTGTTTT
This sequence comes from Pterocarpus macrocarpus, assembly GCA_031439585.1. Taxonomy (NCBI): domain Eukaryota; kingdom Viridiplantae; phylum Streptophyta; class Magnoliopsida; order Fabales; family Fabaceae; genus Pterocarpus; species Pterocarpus macrocarpus. The sequence goes on along the minus strand of CM062516.1, from coordinate 12,028,578 downwards.
GGTTGCATTTTAGTATAAAGTTGGGTTAATTCATATTTTTAACCTTTTATTAATTTCTGTTATTTGTTTGGATACTTATTTTGGGTTTATTTGATTTATTGTAGATGTAAGTGGGCCCAAAAGAAGTTGGAAGAGGACAAGCCATGAATTTAGACTCAGCACCTTGCGCTATAGCACAAGCCAATGCGCTACAGCGCACTGCCGCATAAGGAAGAAAATGCCACATTCATGTTGCGCTATAGCGCGCTCTCGTTTTATTAAATTCCCAAGGTTTTAAGTTGCGCTATAGCGCAACCAAGCGCGCTATAACGTGCTGCCGTGTTCGCATACTTTGTCAACAATTTTTGTCGCGCTATAGCGCGCCACTGTATTTCACAAATGAGCCAAGAATTGAGGCTTGTGCTATAGCGCAACCATTTGCGCTATAGCGCAAGCCCGTTTGCAGCAGATTATCAATTCGAGCTGAAAGTTCAAAAGGGGGATCTATGTACTATAAAAAGGAGGTCACATAGATCACTAAAGGGGGGAGAGACACTTTACACACTTTCCAAGGCAGAAAACTTTTCTCAGAGAGATTGAAGGTGAAGATTCAAGGATTTCGGAGCTTAATCATCAACACGTAGAGAACCAAATTTTTCTGAATTCCTTGTTTCTAGCCAGATTTCTCCATGACTTTTTGTTTTTCTGTTTCCTTGTCTTTATACTCTATTACTGTTTTCTTTTCCGTAGACATGAACTAAATTTCTCTTGCTAAGGCGTTAATGGACCCTTTTGTATGACAAATTTCTTTATGCATTAATGTTAATCTTGTTTCTATTTCAATTGCTTAGTATTTTTGTTTGTGCTTAATGCTTTTGAGTGATTGGCTACCATTCAATTGATTTGCTGGTTTGCAATAACTAGAGATAGGGTTTGTAAACAAAGCTTCTTAACATAAACACCGTGAGCTGAGCAAAAACTAGAGATAGACAAACGTGGTTTATGCGGCCAACATAGGAACCCATAGAACTTCAACCTTTTCTTGTATTAGTTTGTGCTAAGAGATTAGGCAATTAGTTTAGGATAAAACAATGTTGCTTGACCTTGAGAGAGGCTAGGAATAAATTAAGAGGAACCGATCGTGAGTCAATTAGGATAGAACGGATTAACAGAAATTCATAGGCAAGGCATCTACAATAGGTGAAATTAATTAACCCTAGCGTTCATTCCATTGCATTTAGTTAACCTTTCTTGCATCTGTCCTGGTTATTATTTTTTCATATTTATTAAATTCTTATTTTTTTTTTAATTTTAAAGTTCTCTACATCCATAATTTCATTCCTTCCAAATAGTTATCCCTTAAACTATTCAGTATTTGATCTATCTTTGTGGGAACGATACTTTTCTTATCACTTTATTACTTGTATGATCTGTTATACTTGCTGGAGTTGCATCAAGTTTTTGGCACCATTGTCGGAGATAGTATCAATATCATTCTTAGTTGACAGGATACTAGATTGGATATTTTATTTTATTTTATTTTATTTTTTATTTTTATTTTTATTTTTATTTTTATTTTTGTTATTTATTTCTATTTAGTCTTGTTATTTTGTTCACCTGTTCTTGTGTTTCGTTTTTGCAGTTTATGCGAAGGAGCTAATCTGTTGAAGACTTGCTCTTTGATCCAGAAATCAAGCATTCTTTGCGTCAACTCAAGAAAGCACGGAGACAAATTGAAGAAGTCCTTGAAGTTACCATGGCCAATGAAAATGGGCATGATGATAGAGTCATGAAGGACTACTTGGCACCCACTTTTGAAGGGTACTCATCAAGTATTATGAGACCGCCTGTCCAAGCAAACAACTTCAGTTGAAAACATCACTCATTCAGTTCGTACAACAAAACTACCAGTTTGCGGGACTACGTAGTGAGGATCCAAACGAACACCTCCGCAACTTCCTGAAAATCTGTGACACCATAAAAATTAATGGTGCCACGGATGATGCTATTCGATTGAGGCTGTTTCATTTTTTATTGAGGGACAAAGTCAGAGCTTGGTTAAAGTCTCTACCACAAGGGACATTCACTACCTGGGATATGGTGGCCGGAAAATTCTTGGAGAAGTACTTTCCTCCTACCAAGTCTGCTAAGATGAGGAATGATATCACTTCCTTCACCCAAGCAGATGGAGAGTCCTTTTATGAGTCTTGGGAGAGGTATAAGGAATTATTGGCCAAGTGTCCATATCACGGCATCCCGCTCTGGATGCAAATCCAAACATTCTACAATGGTCTCCTCATGTCCACCCAAATCATGGTTGATGCAGCAGCTAGCGGCTCTCTGAATAATAAGACACTAGAGCAGTCATGGGAGCTATTCGAAACAATGGCTAGCAACAATTACTAGAGACCTAGTGAGAGAACTCAGAAGAGGGGAGTTTTGGAAGTTGACACTACCACTACCCTTTTGGCCCAGATGCAAGCTCTCTATGTCCAAAACGCAGCCATTCAGAAGCAATTAGATATGCTCAATACCACTTCCCCAGCACCGATCTTGCGGTGTGACTTCGGTCAAGGGAATCATCCTAATAGAGAATATACTACAGAGCCTACTTCTGATGAACAAGTCAATTACATGAATAGTCAGAGGCACAATTTCCATTCCAATAGATATGTTCCTGGATATAGAGACTATGGTCACTCCGGTCAGTTCTGTGGGAATTAGGGTGCTCCTAGGCATTCATACAATCCACCTGTCCAAGAGAAGAAGTCTAACTTGGAAGAAATGTTCTAATAATTCATGCAGACTCATTCTAATTTTATTGACAAAACTGAAGCACAGTTTAAGCACCAAGAGGCTTCCATTAGAAGCCTTGAAACTCAGTTAGGGTAAATATCCCAACAACTAACTGAAAGACTATGTGGTACTTTGCCTAGCAATACAGTAAAAAATCCAAGAGAGCAAGTTAAGGCAATTACCCTCCGAAGTGGCAAAGAACTAAAAGAACCTGAGATGCCAGAAGTGGAAGAAAAGCAACCTGCTAAGACTGAAGTGCAAACTACCAAAGGGAAGAAATATGAGATTCCTATGAGGCATAGCAAGGGTGTAGGAGAAGAAGAAAAGACGCCAGAGTATGTGGCACTACCTGCCTATGACCCTCTCATTCCCTATCTATAGAGGGTGAAGCAACTGAAGAAGGAGCATTATGATAAACAATTTGCAAAATTTCTGGAAGTATTCAAGAAGCTGCAAATTAATATACCCTTCGTGGAGGCATTGACTCAGATGCCTAGTTATGCTAAGTTTATGAAGGAAATCCTCTCTTAGAAGAGAAAAATCAGAGATGATGAGACTGTCCTACTTACTGAAAAGTGCAGTGCCATCTTACAAAACAAGCTGCCTCCCAAGCTTAAAGATCCAGGAGGTTTTACTATTTCATGTGTCATTGGTGATGTTTATTTTAATAAAGCTCATTGTGATCTTGGTGCCAGTATTAATTTAATGCCTTTGTCTATTTTCAGGAAGCTTGGAGTTGGAGAAGTCAAGCCTACCATGATGTCTCTATAGCTGGCTGACAGATCAATCAAGCATCGAAGAGACATTATTGAGGATATTCTGGTAAAGGTGGATAAGCTCATATTCCCAGTGGATTTTGTAGTGCTTGACATGGAGGAAGACAGAGAAGTCCTCCTCATTCTTGGGAGACCTTTCTTAGCCACTGGGAGAGCTCTCATAGATGTCCAAGAGGGAAAGTTAGAGTTATAAGTACAAGATGAGAAGGTCACCTTCAATGTTTTTGATGCAACTAAGTTTCCCCTGGAAGCTGATTCTTGCCTTAGAGTTAATGTCGTTGAAGAGGTGGTGACTTCTTCCTTTGGAGCTGTTTCCACCACCATTCCCTTAAAGGCATATTTGGTGAACTCTAAGATGGCAGAAGAATTGGAGGACAGCAACTTGTAGCTGTGCCATAAACTTTTGGAAGCTCAACCAGTAGTTTCCCAGCCTTTTTCTGACACTCTGACACGGGATAAGGAACTATAACCAATGAGTAAGGAGCCACCAAAACTAAAGCTCAAGCAACTTCCTATCCATCTGAGATATGCATTCCTGGGTGAGGGTGACACATATCCTGTTATTATTAGTGTCTCACTAAGTAGTGTAGAAGAAGATAAGTTGCTAACGGTACTAAGAGATCATAAAATAGCTATTGGGTGGCAGATTTCAAACTTGAAGGGTATCAGTCCCACCTTTTGCATGCATAAAATCTTCATGGAAGATGACTTCAAGCCATTGGTCCAACCACAGAGGAGGCTGAACCCAACCATGAAAGAGGTTGTGAAGAAAGAAGTGGTGAAGCTCCTAGATGCAGGGATCATATATCCCATTTCAGACAGTGTTTGCGTGAGCCTACTTCAAGTGGTACCCAAGAAAGGAGGAATTATAGTGGTGAAGAATGAGAATAATGAGCTCATTCCAACTCGTACGGTCACCGGGTGGAGGATGTGTATTGATTACCGGAAGCTTAATGATGCCACCTGCAAGGACCATTTCCCACTACCCTTCATGGACTAGATGTTGGAGAGGATAGTAGGCCATGCTTACTATTGCTTCTTGGATGGTTACTTTGGTTACAACCAGATACACATTGCCTCAGAGGATCAGGAGAAGGCTACATTCACCTGCCCATAGGGGATATTTGCGTACAGGAGAATGTCATTTGGGTTGTGCAATGCCCCAGCCACCTTCTAGAGATGTATGCTGGCCATTTTCCATGATATGGTGGAGAGGTTTATAAAGATTTTTATGGATGATTTTTCAGTTTTTAGTTCTTCTTTTGATGATTGTTTGTATCATTTATCTTTGGTTTTGAAACGATATCAAGAAACTAACCTTGTTTTGAATTGGGAGAAGTGTCATTTTATGGTGTAGGAAGGCATAGTTCTTGGACATAGGATATTAGCTATAGGAATTGAAGTGGATAAAGCCAAAATTGAAGTCATTGAGAAGTTACCTCCACCAACCAATATGAAGGGAGTTAGAAGTTTCTTAGGCCATGTTGGATTCTATAGGAGATTTATTAGGGATTTCTTTAAAATTGCTAAACCTTTGAGTAATTTGTTAGTTAGGGATGTTCCTTTTAATTTTGATAATGAATGCTTATATGCCTTTGAACTTTTGAAAAACAAGTTAGTTTCAGCTCCTATTCTTGTTGCACCTAATTGGGATTTGCCATTTGAGCTCATGTGTGATGCTAGTGATTATGCCATAGGTGCTGTTTTAGGACAAAGGAAGAATAAGTTGTTGCATGTTATTTATTATGCCAGTAGAACTTTGAATGATGCACAACTTAATTATGCTACCACTGAAAAAGAACTTTTGGCTGTTGTTTTTGCTTTTGACAAATTCTGTTCTTATTTGATAGGTGCTAAGGTGATTGTTTACACGGACCATGCAACCCTGAAGTTCTTGTTGGATAAGAAGGATGCCAAGTCTAGGCTCCTTAGATAGATTCTATTGCTTCAAGAATTTGATTTAGAGATCAGAGATAAAAAAGGAGCAAAGAACTTGGTAGCTGACCACCTTTCCAGACTGACCTCTCCCTTTCTGCACGAGGAGGAAGAGATTAGAGAGACATTTGCTGATGAGCAGGTATGGGTAGCACAAGTAGCACCATGGTTTGCAAACTATGCCAATTACCTGGTGAAGAGAATTCTGCCTGAGGGCCTCTCATACTCCCAAAAGAGGAAATTCTTTTCTGACCTCAAATACTATTTCTGGGAGGAGCCATTTCTTTATAGACACTGCTCAGATCAAATTATCAGAAGATGTATTCCTCAAGAAGAAGTGGCTAGTATTCTTTTCCACTGTCACACATCACCAGTTAGGGGTCACTTCAGAGCCACTCGAACAGCTGCCTAGGTCCTTCAGTGTAGATTCTATTAGCCCACTATTTTTAAAGATGCCAATGACTATGTGAGAAGGTGCAATGAATGCCAAAGGACTAGGAATATTTCTAGGAGGCATGAGATGCCATTGAATAACATTTTGGTGGTTGAGCTGTTTGATGTTTGGGGTATTGACTTCATGGGCCCCTTTCCCACTTTCTTTGGCAACAAATATGTATTGGTAGTAGTTAATTATGTGTCCAAATGGGTGGAAGCCATGGCATCTCCTACTAATGATGCTCGGGTTGTCGCAAAGTTTCTAAAGAAGAATATTTTCTCAAGATTTGGCACTCCAAGTGCAATAATCAGTGATGGAGGCACACACTTCTGCAACCGTCAATTTGAAGCCCTTCTTGCCAAATATGGTGTGAAGCACAAGGTTACCACTCTCTACCACCCTCAAACAAGTGGCCAACTGGAGGTGTCCAATAGAGAGTTGAAGAGAATCCTTGAGAAGACTATTAATTCCTCAAGGAAGGATTGGTCAGTTAAGTTGGATGATGCTCTTTGGGCTTACAGGACAGCTTTCAAGACTCTCATCGGGATGTCTCCATATAGATTAGTCTTTGGGAAGGCTTGTCACTTGCCAGTTGAGTTGGAGTACAAGGCATATTGGGCAACATAACTGCTCAATTTTGATCTCAAGGAGGCAAGTGAGAAAAGAACGCTACAGCTTAATGAGTTGGATGAGTTTAGACAGGAAGTTTATGAAAATGCTAAGCTCTATAAGGAGAAAACCAAGAAGTGGCATGATAGGAATATACTGAGAAGAGACTTCCACATAGGTCAGAAAGTCCTACTCTTCAATTCTAAATTAAAGTTATTCCTTGGGAAGCTGAGATCAAGGTGGTCAGGACCTTTTGAGATCACTAAAACATCCCTTTTTGGAGCCATTGAGGTCACACATCCTACAAAAGGGACTTTTAAAGTCAATGGCCAAAGGTTGAAGCCATATGTTGATGAAAGCCATGATAAACTCAAGGCTTTAGCTCTTCTCTAATCCATGCTGTTAGATAGAGTCATCTCCAACTTATGGACATTAAATCAAAGTGCTTGTTGGGAGACAATCCAACTTTTCCTAACTTTTCTTTGATTTCCTTTAACTTTTCTTATTTAGGATCATTTTAGTTTTTTATTATTGTTATTTTTTTATTTAGATATAATTTTGTTTAGAATCAATTTAATTTATTCAAGTTTGGTTTGTTTTATTTTTTTTAGGTTCATGGAGCAATTAAGAAGTTCATAAGTGGAGGAAGTGATGAAATTGGGCATGCAACAAAGAAATTACAGAAGTTACAGCAGCAACAGCACGCTATAGCGCGCTGTATTGCGCTATAGCACGTTGTCGAATGGAGTATGCATTTTGAAAATTTTGATTGCGCTATAGCACGCTGCCTTGCGCTATAGCGCAAGCCTGCGTCTGCAGAAAGTGAAGAGAACATTTGCTTGCGCTATAGCACAAGCCTGTTTTAGTGATACACCAAAGGAAGACTAGATTTGGGAAGTGCCTTTCCTTTCCTTTCCCTTTTTGATTTTATTTTAGTGCATTAGGGACTATGCACAATTTTTAAGTTGGGGGTTGGGAAAGTCCATAAATGTACTTTTGCTTTTTGCTCCTGCTTATTTTCCTTTAGTTATTGTTAGTTTTCTAGTCTTCTAGTTGTCTTGTTTCTATTTCAAAAAAAAAACCAAAAAAAAAAAAAAAACAAAAACCAAAAAGATTTTTCATTTTTAGTCTTTTTTCTTAGTGTCTTTTGTCAGTCAAATAAATGCAATACCTATGCCTATGATATGAAAGACTGCTCTATTTGTTAACTCTTAATTAACTTTGAATCCTAATTTGAGTCTTGAATATCTTCTTGTGCTTTTATTATTGAATTGAGAAGGATCATTTTCTTGCACTTTGATAAGAGTTAGCAACTTAGGATAGGTAACCTTTATGCTTTTTATGCTTTATTTAGGTTCAGACATGCATTCTTATTCATGTGAATCTCTCTTGAAATATATATGATTGAATCTTAGCCTTAGAAGTGATTTAGGCCATGTTTGGTAGCCATAATTGAGCCTCATTGCCCACCCTTGGTCATTGATCCTTAGTCACCCTATTTGAGCCTTAAAGCCTATTCTTGGATTGAACCACGTTATGAGCCTAATGCCCTTCCTTGCTTTTCCTTTTTGATCCCATGGTTTACCTTCAAGCCTTAACTTCTAAACTCATTTGAATAGGGTAATACCTCCACTACACCAACCTCATGCTTTCGAAAGTCAAAAGTGAAGTGGGTGAATATTTGAAAATAAAGAAAAAGAAAAAAAAAGAAAAAAAAGAAGAAAAAATAAAAAAATAGAGAAAAGTTGGCAATACAAGGAAAATATAATGCCAAGATTCAATAAAAAAAGCATGATAGTTGTCAAGCAACTAAGTTGGGGGTACCCCAAGGAGAATGAATTAGGGGTAAGAGTTCCTTAAGTTGAGGGGATTAATTGAGCTTAATTGACTATTCTATCATACCTCTTACCTTGGCCTACCGTTACAAGCTAAGAGAAGTCCTTTTGATCTTTGACTAAGTGACATTTAGATAGAAATAGAGAGAGATGATTATGGATAGTGTGATGTCTTTGTCTTTTCTTAAACATGGCATAAGCATAGGGTGAGTCAATTCTTTGTTGCTTTTCTTTTGTACACATACACTTGATCCATTCTTTTGACAACTTCGAGGCACAATTAGATGGTCTTGGTACTCAAACTTGGATTTTTGGTCACTTTTAAGTTAAGCTATGGAGTAGTGATGAGGAAGTTTATAGGTAATAACATCTATTCTGACTGTTTTGTTTAGTAAATCTCTTTGTTTTAAGTGTTTTTGTTTAAGTCTTCTACTTTTTTTTTTTTCTGTTGTTAGTCCTTGTTTTGAGTCTTGCTTAGGGACAAGCAAGTTCTTAAGTTGGGAGTTGTGATAACTCCATTTGATGAGTCATATTTTTAGTTAGTTTTTGTTGAATTTGAGTTATAGTTGTTTAATTTAGCGTTTGTTTTTGCCGCATTTTTGTATATAGTTGGGTTAATTCATATTTTTAGCCTTTTATTATTTTTTGTTATTTGTTTGGATACTTATTTTGGGTTTATTTGATTTATTGTATGTGCAAGTAGGCTCAAAAGAAGTTGGAAGAGGCCAAGCCATGAATTCAGATTCAGCGCCTTGCCTTATAAATAAGCAAACCAATGCGCTCAAATGATAACTGCCGCATAAGGAAGAAAATGCCACATTCATGTTGCGCTATAGCGCACTCCCGTTTTGTTAAATTCCCAAGGTTTTAAGTTGCGCTATAGCGCAACCAAGCGCGCCAGACTTTGTCAACAATTTTTGTTGCACTATAGCGCAACCCAGCGCCCTATAGCGCGCCACTGTATTTAGTAAATGAGCCAAGAATTGAGGCTTGTGCTATAGCGCAACCATTTTCACTATAGCGCAAGCCCGTTTGCAGTAAATTATCAATTCGAGCTGAAAGTTCAAAGAGGGGATCTATGCACTATAAAAAGGAGGTCACACACATCACTAAAGGGGGGAGAGACACTTTACACACTTTCCAAGATAGAAAACTTTTCTCAGAGAGATTGAAGGTGAAGATTCAAGGATTTCGCAGCTTAATCATCAACACGGAGAGATCCAAATTTTTCTGAATTCCTTGTTTCTAGACAGAATTCTCCATGACTTTTTGTTTTCTATTTCCTCGTCTTTATACTCTATTATTGTTTTCTTTTCCATAGACATGAACTAAATTTCTCTTGCTAGGGCGTTAATGGACCCTTGTGTATGACAAATTTCTTTATGGATTAATGTTAATCTTGTTTCTATTTCAATTGTTTAGTGTTTTTGTTTGTGCTTAATGCTTTTGAGTAATTGGCCACCATTCAATTAATTCAATGGTTTGCAATAACTAGAGATAGGGTTTGTAAACAAAGTTTCTTAACATAAACACCGTGAGCTGAGTGAAAACTAAAAATAGACAAACGCAGTTCATGGGGCCAACATAGGAACCCATAGAACTTCAACCTTTTCCTGGATTAGTTTGTGCTAAGAGATTAGGCAATCAGTTTAGGATAAAAAAGTATTGCTTGACCTCGAGAGAGGCTAGGACTAAAGTAAGGGGAACCGACTGTGAGTCAATTAGGATAGAACAGATTAACAGAAATTCATAGGCAAGGCGTCTACAATAGGTGAAATTAATTAGCCCTAGCGTTCAGTCCATTGCATTTAGTTAACCTTTCTTGCATTTGTCTTGGTTAATATTTTTTCATATTTATTAAATTCTTATTTTTTTTTAATTTTAAAGTTCTCTACATCCATAATTTCATTCCTTCCAAATAGTTATCCCTTAAACTATTCGATATTTGATCTATCCTTGTAGGAACGATACTTTTCTTATCACTTTATTACTTATACGATCTGGTATACTTGTTGGAGTTGCATCATACATCCAAATAAAAGAAAGATTTTAATTCATAACAAAGCTAAATTTAGATAACCCATTCAAGCTATGGTTGTAAACCATTCTTTAATTCCAACCATTAATTAATCAAGTTTATTTTTTCAACATTCTTATCCCTTAAAAGAGTAAGTATAATGATAATCTTTGCGGCTTTGTTCATTTCTGAGACAAAGACAAGGCATCAAGGGTAATAAAGCAATTGGATGGAATCAAGATTAGAAAGTGCAAAATTTGTGTTAAGGAAATTGCATATAATCAAAATTTTCCAACAAGACCTGTAATGTCTGAAAAATTCTATCGTTAACAACTAAGTTATTCGGTTTTATCGAATAAGTGGGTTTAATCAGAATTTGATTAAACACTCACTTTAAGCCAATTAAGGGTGAGTTGAAAAGATTAGGCTTGATGGAATTAGATTAGGAGTGTAGAAAACTTCATAGAAAAGTTTCAAATCGATTTACCGATTTACGAGCAATCGGTAAGATTTCGGAGTTTTAAACTGTCGGAACCGGATCAGTAGAAATTATGCCATGAGTGCCTTAGGATCAATGGTTAAGATTTAGCCAAACAACCCACCCAAGTGGCACCTTGAGCAGCCCTTGATGGTGGAAGCCAAACCAAAATAGATAGAATAATGAGATCCACCAATCACATGCATTCAACATCCAAATATCTCTACCTTTTCTTTCCTTCTCCCTTTGTGAATTTCGGCCACTTCTTTTGCTGAAGCTCACTTCATTTTCTTCTCCTCACTCTCATTTCCACTCCATTCCCATCTCTTCTTCAAGTCTCATCACAAATTGCTTGCATCAAAGACACAAAATCAACACAAACTCAACTAGATAAGGTAGGAAATTCTACTTCTCTTTTCACTTTCTCTAATTTGGGGCTGAATGGGGATCATGGATAATCTGAGAATTTGATGTTATGTAGATTGATGATGATGGTTTATGATTAATTTTGCATGTATGTGGTGATTAAAACCGAAATTGATAGCAAATGACATAAAAAGGGGAGGCAAACCTAGAAGCAGGTTAGAGTTTCCCTCGGCGGTCCGTACGGCGGAGTGTACGGCTCTGCCTACCACTGTTTAAATCTAATGAACCCATTTTTATATGAAACTAGACATCCAGGGCTTTCCATACATATAAAATATAAGGCCGTTGGATTAGTATAGAATTAGTTATGAATTTTTGAACTTAGACCTAGAAATCTGGGTTCTTACCCAGGTAGCATGGGTTGAGAAGGGTGTAACTTACCCTACACAACTCCAAATTGAGTGCAACCAAAGGTGTTTGAAAGCTAACACATAGGAGAATGTCCCATAAAAATTTTCGAATTTGATAAGGTCCCATTTGTTCCCAGTGAGTCAAGAAAATTGCCTTATGTCCAATCCGAGTTAGAACAGGGTAGACCAGTAGGGTCAAGTTCTAAAGCCTATAACTCAAATTATACTCATCCAAATGACATGAAACTTGATTCATTTGAAAGCTTGTTCTGTTAGCTTTACATGGATATAAATTTCGTATGATTTCATCCATATTTCTATTTTTAGTGAATTTTCCCCCGTAAGAGTGCAATTCTGGTTAGAGGCAGGACAAGTCTCAAAAAAATTTGAGTTAATGTCGGGAGTTGAGAGTTAGTGAATAGGAAGCTAGGTCGGTACACTTAGAATCGAACTCTAAACTCAGTAAAATAGAAAGCTAGGTCGGGAGTGTGTAAGGACGAACCTGGAAGTGTATACATAAAGTTGGACTTGGAGGGGTTTACTTAGTAATTGAACTCGGACGTAGTGAATAGAAGTCCATATCGGGTATGTTTTAATGCTGTATTCAGAACTTAGTAGAGGGAGGGCTAGATCGGGTATATTGATGTCGAACTCAAGATTCAGTAATTAGGAAGCTTGGGATTTAGGAAACATACCTATCAGTCTCAAAAGACCAATGGTGGAATAAGGTTGGAAGTCGCACAACCCGGAAATCGGAAATGATGTAACCTCGGGAGACCGAACATAGTGTAGGGAAATCGGAACCTAGTTAAGGTCAGAACTCGGAAAACGTTGGATATTGAAAGACGAACTCGGGAACCTTAACAAAAATTAAAAGCCTACAAGTTAGATTGATACTTGAGACTTTAAATCTTGTACTTATCAATATTGTTATATTCTTGATATGAATATGATGTCTTATATGGAGTTTACTATTTGACTTAAATGTACTGGCTGTCTGGCACTATTCATGGGGAAGCGGACTCGATCCGTTATTCTGCCGAAATTTTGATAAGAGATTCATACGTTGTGTAATTTAAAATAGCATGAATATATGATACTTGAAGAATCAAGCTACACATGCATTCAATTCTTGATATTGTAAAGGATTCCATTTTACTTGGGCTAGCCCCGGAACAAATTAAGGGGAATAGATCAGTGGGAAGGTCGGGGAAAGTAAACCCAGCAATCCTGTATAGGAATAAGCTCAGTCTTGAAAAGCGGACTATTACCCATGAGTATACGGCCAATGACTCCCAGGGGACCAAGGATGGAAATAAATTCTAATAGGCGAAAGCCTTCAAGAATAAGATGCATTTCTAATTTCACATTCATATGCACAGTGTAATGCTTATTAATTGACTATCCTAGATACCTGTTTATTTTTCGTAATATGCTATTGCTCTTTTACAATTTCTGTTTAATTGCCTTAGTGTTTCTGTTAATTACAATTGAGATTGTTTCGGTATATGTTTTTCAATAAGCATTTAAGTTAAATATCATTTTATGTCATACCCCTGAAAATTTTTGAAAGACCAAAACAATTGAGAATGACAGTGATAACAGATGTATAGAACTAGGAATTCCTACTGAGAAATTTCATTTCTCACCTTATTGTATGTTTCCGCGTTATTCTCAGACTATGGAGCACGCAACGACAGGAATCCTATTCATTGAGTTTCCCAAGCTCCACATCCACATCGACCCGTTCCTAGATTCTGTATATATATCTAGCAGGTGCCAGTTTCGTTTGTATTTCTTTTTCCAAAGAGACTTCGTCGTATCACTTATGCACCCACTGTTTGATCCCGCTGTCCCGTATATTGCCATTCCCCTTCATATGGCTCATCCATTTCCACCTCCACGACCAGCAATAGCAGCACCAGCGGCGACGGCAGCCCCAGCTCCTATGGCCCCTCTTGCTTCACCACCGCAGCAGATGCTTTCCGTCTCGATGTCAGAGGAGGACCCATCTGAGGTAGCTAGTTCATCCTCGTCCTCTGCTCCTAGCGCGAGCCATCCCCCTGCAGACGCACCCATGGCGAATGGATTTCTTTCTTCAAACTCTGGTTAGACAGTGGATATGCGGTAGCGATAGTAGGTGTACAGGACGTCCCTCTTTTGGCATTCTGGGCCATGGATAGATGAGTATAGATTAAGGGTAGCATATGAAATGTCCCATGGAGACCATCTAGGGTAGTGTTCTTAGGGACCGGCCATTTATTTTGTGTTAGCGGTCTCATATTTCTTTTACCCTGTATCATTTTGACAAACTTTGAAAACAGACGTTTATGTATATATTTAAGATATATGTTCTTAGTAGTTAGTCTTTATTTCTCTTTTAATTACGTTATGTTATTTACAGTACACCAATTAACTAGTATTTATTCCACTGTCAAGCAGAAAATACTATTACGCGAATAGTCACCTTTATGTGAGTAATTAATAATGATATAGAAAATGGAATTTAATCAGCTCACTACACGTAATCACTTATCAGATAATCTATTATGACTTAAGCATAGTACTTGTCTGGTAAGGTGTTACAAGACCCACTAAGTATGCTCAAACTATTTCAAAATTTGTGTGGAAAGACACAAGATCAAAGGATTCACATAATGAGCACAAATCCTATAAGGAAGTGGTATTAGGCATTCAAGAGAAGAAACAACTCAAGTTTGAGAAATATCAAGATGACAAAAAGCATGGAAGAGTTAAAAAAAAAAAAGAGGAAGCTGATGAAGATGATTAGTAAGTATCACTAACAAAGTTGAGCATCCTCTTGAGGTTGAATTATTAGTAAGTAAATTATTTAATAATTGGACATATCTAATGAAGGTTAGAGATTTTGGTAAGTATAAATATTTAGTTACTTTTTTATCAAAGGAGGATGAGGAGGAAGTGTTGCGATTGGAAAGAGATTTGTTGTTGTCCTACTTTGCTGATGTCAAAGATTGGTGTGCAGGAGATGTTTGTTTGACTAGAAGGATATAGTTAAAGTGTCATGAGATCCCATTTCAGGGATATTCCTATTTTAACCTTAAAAAAAATTGGTAAAGTATGGGAAAAAGTTATCTGTTTTGACTCCCCAATAGGAACGGTGAATCCTTTTAGTCTGCAAAATTTCTCGTAAATAATACCTATCATCCTTTTATTCAGGATTGGATTTGTTTAGTTATGAATGGTTTAATTTTTTATATTCACCTTAAAGAAGCTGGGAGGGAAGCAATCTCATTATGGAAAAAGGAGATTAAAAGTTGTGTTAGTTCAATAGAATTTGGGAGAAGTACTTCTTCAAAAATAGAATTAGAAGCAGAAATAAAAATAGAAATAGAAAGTTATTTTGTATTTAGATATAATTATAACAGTACTTTTTATTAGAATAAGAAGTTATTAAATTATTTGGATGTGATAAATATACAAGTACTTTTTTAGTATAAAATTATAATTTAGTGGATAGAGAATAATATTTTCAAGAAAAAGTTAAGGATAAAATGGTAAATAGTGTAAAAAAATAGTGGGTTCGAAATTCAAGATTATTTTCTTTCTTTTGTACTACTTCTACTTTTGGAAAAACAACTCTCTATCTACTTCTATTTTTTTGAAGAAGTACAAATAAACACATTAGAAATACTTTGTTCAAAAAATTTTGAAGAAAGATACTTCTTCCCATGGAAGAAGCATAAACAAATGGATTAAGAATTTTCAAATGGATCTAAAGAAAGTAGCATTGAGTCAAAAAAGTTTTTGGACATGTGTTGGAGTAATATTCATAGGAGAAGATGAGGAGATAGAGGAAAAAATTTAAAAAGTCGACGGGACAATGAATAAAGAGACGTTGGAGTCTAAAATAAAGATTTAACACATGGAATTTGTGCTTCTCCTAATGAATAACGGGAAAGTAAAAAATTCAATCAAAAAGAGAACTTTATGTGAAGAATAAAAATTGCTTCATTTGGTGAAGAAAAATTTTGCTTCATTTGGTGAAGAAAGATGGACACTTCTTGTTATTGCAAACTTTGAAGGTGTGAAACTTAGGCCACGCAGATTTGATGGCAATAAAAATGGCCCAAATGAAAAACATCCATGTTGAGCCTCAACTATGTGAAGAACAATTGCATTAAGGGAATAAGCCTAATGTTCAAATGGAAAAGATAAATGAATCTATGGAATGCTTTGTGCCTCCTAGTTTTGGGCTAAAAGAAGCTAATTGGGATGCAAGTTCTGATAGCCAATTCAGAGTAGTTAGGGATTATGGACAAGAAAGTAATCCCAAATTAGCTCGTGTAGGACTCCAAGAGACTAATTGCCATTCGGCCAAGAAGTAGAAAGAAAGGAGTGATTGCAATGATAATGAAGGGGTCTTGGGTGAACAACAACTAGACTCTATCGATGAAGTATCGAAAATTGACTTCATGGAAGTGTGAAACACATGGAATCTCGGTTAGTATATCGGACTTTTCTCGTATGATGAAGAAGGAGTTATTCTAGCTTTGGCCAAGTCTAGAAATTAGGTTAAAAAGAAGTTTAAAGAAAAGGGTTGGAGGAAGAAGCCAAGAAAGGCAGTTGAAGTCGTATGAGCTTCCCATCAAAGAAGTGAGATGAAAGCTCTACAAGATTATTGGTCTAGGACTGTGGAAAAGCACAATGATTCTAACGTGAGTATTTGGCTTTCATAACTGGGGTATAGGAGGCTTTATTGTTAGATCGATCAGGGTGGATCTAATTTTGTTTACTTACTACTAATTGTTTCTATTGGTGTAATTATGGATAATGGATCCTTACATATGTCAAAGAATCTTGGCCTAGTGGTTTTGGAAAGGAACAAAGTACAACAGGTGGAATAATTAGGCTAAATAGGTGAGCAATCCATCAAAATGAAGTTGGGGATAAAAATTATTGGTGTAGAGTAGAAGTCTGAATGATTGATTCCCAATAATAAAGACTAATACTCATGGATAATCTTGATAAATAGCCTATGAAAATTCTAGTTGATAGGAGAGGTGGTTGAATAAATGCAGTATTCCTGGTTTATTTCCTTCTAGTGCTAAGGCTATCCAGAGATAAAAGTTACTGCTTATATATAGAAGTAGGAGTTCTGTTTGGCGTTTGCTAATAGCTGGTGTTACTTGTTGGTGTGATTTAGTCATGCTAATTTTGCCATTGATATTCTGTTTAGGTAGAGGTTGTATCTTGCTAAGTGGTCCTTCTTTTATGTTGATTATTTGTCATTTGAAGCTTTTTGGTGGTTCTTCTCGGTTATAGACTTTTGATGAGCGTGCAATTTCAAATTTTCAATTATAAATGAATAAATAAAAAACATAAGAGAGAAAGAGAAAAAGAAAAAGAGAGAGTCCTTAGCTTCCAAACCAACAAAGTTGTCTCAATTAAAATTCACAAACAATATATTATGCCCTTAGCCATGGTGAAGGCCGTGAGTCTCATGAGGTTTTAGAGAACAACTTTCAAGCTTTTTAATTCAAGTTACAACCAAATATGAATATCCATGTAATAAGCACAAAGAAAAACATAAGTGCCACCACCAATTTAAAAAAAAAAAATCACATGGTTCCTCATGAACACTTATTTGGCTGAGACTTGCATAGACAAGAACATGAAGATTTATCCGCAAAAATTCAAGGAAGCATGGATATAGGCATATAAACACAAGAACACATGATTAAAGCTTCAAATCCTTAAAAAAGACCATCAAAATTCAAACCTTTCACGAAGTTTTAGAAGCTTAAAGGAAGGACATATATTCTGAAAATAGAGAGTAAACATTTTATAGAACACAAAAAATCACATCAAACTCATGCTTCAAGTCTATAAGTAAAAAAGAAAAACCCTACTTGTTTTTGTTGCTTGAAACCCGAATTCCTCAAGGGCTGGAATAGAACTTCACGGAGCTTTTTGCTCCCATTTGAGGGCTTGAATTCGAGTATTGATGGTGGAGGATGAGAGTATTTGAGGGTTAGCGAAAATGATGAAATTTTGATAGTGTTGGAAGCTTAATGGTGGAAGGAGATGGTGGTGGTGGTTTCGGTCAGGCTAGGGGTGTTTGAACTGAAGCCCAAGTGTAAAATCTAGATGAGGGGTGTCATATTTATAGACACAACTGTTATGGTTAGTTAGTGTTAATTACTTAGGTAGTTTTTGTTAAACTAGTTAGTTAATTTAGTTAAATGTCAAAACTTTAATTAACAAACTTGAAGGCTTCATAAACTTTATTTAGAGACATATTAAAATGATAATCACATGATTCATAATGAATTAGGAGAGTATTATATGAGTTACTCATTAATTAGTGTAAGTATGATAGTTCAATCTTAACTAGTTAAGCTTGTTCATGCTTAATTACATCAAATAATTAGTAAATGACTAAATTTCCTTAATCAACTATCAAAATCATATTTATACGTGTGGGATATGGTGTCCTACGGCCAAGAGAATCTATTGGCCAATATTTACAATTTTTAGGGCTTTTATACACGAATTAAGCTAATTAACCTATTTAGTTAACATAATTTTATTTTATTATTTTATGCTTCGTGAAATCTATTATTTTCATGTTAAAATGATAAGCTTCACGGTTTTTAAGAGGCTGATTCAGCTGAAGCATCTTTGAATTCATCAATGTGGTGAAAAAAGATTAATTTGACTAGGTTAGTTTAATCTTTAGTTACTTATCTTGACCAACTTTTACCTTCTTGATGTTTCTTCATCTTTCTTTAATTATATCTGATTTTGGGGTTGATTTTGCTGAAGGGCTGTGGCCATATCATGCTCGTGGTTCATTTTTGTTAAGTTTTGTTAGGTGTTTGTTTTGGTCAGGGGAGGGGGAATTTTTTTTTTTTTTTTTTTTTTATCACCGTGCCTGCGTTATCCCAGGTTAAATGGTAACCTAAAGAAGCCATGTCATGGAGTCTGCAATAATCAATAGTGTCTCGGAATTCTTGGACCTGCCCTTGGATTCTATGGTTACCCCCACCTTCTCGTTGAAATCCAGCAGCTCATTAAAACCTCCATCCACCAGCCATGTACTACCATTAATTCTCTTCAGCTCTCTCAATAACCTTTATTTTAGATACGTTTAATTTGTGAAAATATTTTTTATTTTTATTTTTTGAAAAAAATTTTTATTTTTAAATTTTTTAAATTTAGGAATTACATTCGATTTATAAAAGTATACTTTGTTTTCAAAAAGTAAAAATAGTAAAAATATATTTGATTTGTTCTTTTTTAAAATATAATTTTCAAAATCAAATTTGAGGCAATA
This sequence comes from Pterocarpus macrocarpus, assembly GCA_031439585.1. Classification (NCBI taxonomy): domain Eukaryota; kingdom Viridiplantae; phylum Streptophyta; class Magnoliopsida; order Fabales; family Fabaceae; genus Pterocarpus; species Pterocarpus macrocarpus. The sequence continues at coordinate 12,009,623 of CM062516.1, read as the reverse complement.
AAATTATATTTATTATTAAATAATAAAAAAATTTATTTCCTATTTTTATTGCTTGAAAATAGTTTTCATTCTCCAAATTTCAAATCTTAGAAAATATGTTTATTTTGATTCTGTATTTTATATTTTAAAAAAATGAAAATATTGAAAATATATTTGGTTAGTTTATTTTCAATGACTTAAAAAATTTTTAAAATAATTTTATATTAATTCATATACAGGTATTGGCATTTAGTATGCTTATATTGACCTCTATTTTTCATTTTTATTAAAAATAAAAATAAGAAATAAAAAATAGAGAGAAATTCCTTTATAATATATTGTCGCTCATTTAATCATTTTAATGTATCTAGTATCTAATATCTAATATCCAATATTTATTCACAAAAAGCAAAGAACAAGTGCTATTTGATCAATATAACCATTACAACATAAACAAATCTAAATACAAGTATTATATATTAAACAAAACTAAACATAAAGAAATTCAAATATAAGTCTTATATGCTACAAGTACTTATAGTCTTGAATTTTTTCCCTCTTTGCATTGACACTCGCTTGAATTCTTTATTTCCCCACAAATTGCGATCTGGTTTTTGTAATCACCTGCAAAGTCTACCAGCTGAGCTAGCTGGTTTTATTAACAACACCTTTTATTGTGTTTGAATATGCATGTATGCTCATGTAACACTAATTATATAATGAAGTCTTTCCAATACAAATCAAGGAACAGTTGAATTAAAATGATCTTGAACTCATGAACCTCTGTTAACTTGGAGTGTTTTAATATTTGATCTATAACTTTGTGGGGGAACACGTGAAGTTATATTTGAACAATAATTTTATTTTTCTTTTTATTCAGGAAAGATGTCAAAGAAAATGCTTTTCTCTAACTTTGTCTTTTCAAACAAAAAGAAACTCTGACCTTACAATGTAAGAAGCCTATGTTTCTGTACACCAAAGCATGACTTACTTCATAGACAATACACTGAATGTACCTTCTGCTCTATTTTCGTTATAGGCAGGGCGCAACAAATCTACACAACCACTCCCCCTTTTTTTTTTTTTTTTGGTATATATACACAACCACTTTACATTAGACAATTTTCATTGCTTTAGTAATTAGTGAAGTGGTTGGCTCGGATGTGCGACCATATTTCATGTCTCCGAGTACTGCTGAAGTTGGGATATTGTCACAAAATGTGGTCTTCTCTAGCATCCAATCCCATTATTTAATAGATACAAACGATCATCACAACGACATCCCCAAAACCCCAATCTATTTCATTGTCATGATTTACCTCAGCTCCTCACCGTTCAAATCTAGCCTCATTCCCACTTACAGGATCACAGCACAGCAACAACCCCAACATAGCATAAGGTAGCAGGGGAGAAAACCAGCACCAAATCTCAAAAATAATAGCCAAAAACCTAAGAACCAAACTAATATCAACATCTAGCAAAAAAATTCAACCAATAAATTACAAAAACCTCAAACAACCACCACTCATCCCCGATGAAAAAGGCCCATAGCTATTCTCTCTATACAACAAAAATAGAAATAAGAAAAGGGGAAAACCTGCTAGTGGTGGTGCCTACCTATTCTGGTGTGCGTGCGACTGATAGTGGAAGTGGTCTACCGTGGTGATGGCTAGCTTATCTGTGTGGCAGTGGTGGAGGGAGGCACGGTTGGTGGAGTGGCGGTGTTCCAATGGGTGAGGGATGCTGGTGGGTCAACGGGTGTTGCAGTTAGCTATTCTTCACGTAACAGGGAAAAAGGACAAAAGACAAGTTGATTAATATTACAATACTGCCACCTCGCATTTTCATCATTTTCAGGATTTGTTTTCAAAATTTTCAATGAAAATACTGAAAACATGGATTCATCGTTTCCAAGTTTTCACCCATTTTATTTTCAAAAATATTACATGTTTTCACTTCTATTTCTTTTATTTTCTATGAAAATGAAAACAAAAAATAGCTAAACCAAACAGCCCCTTAGGGGGCGTTTGGTAGAGGGTTTAGAATAGAATTTCCGGGAATCTCATGGAGATGCTTATGTTTGGTACAAGTTTTGGAAAAATATTCCCGAGAATGTAACATTCCCGGGATTGATTTTGGGGTAAGATTCCCCCCAAAATATTCCCATCTCACACATGGGATTATAACGTTCCCATGGCATGGGAACATTTTTCTATGTGAAAAGACCAAATTACCCCTGCTATCACCCACCACCAGTTACCCTCCACTACCGCCCTCCATCGCCAAACCGCCATCGACCGCCGTTGGACCACCGCGGGCAGCCGCCAGACCACCGCCAACCATCATCGGGCAGCCACCGGACCAACATCGATCGCCGTTGGACCATTCCCGTTTGCCGCCGAATCGCCACCATGAACCACCACCGGCCATGGCCAGACCACCATCAGCCGCTGCCGAACCACCATCAACCGCCATTGAACCACTGTTGTTTGCCGCCGGACCACCATCACCCGCCGCCGGACCACCATCAACCACCGCCGGACCACCACCGATCGTCACCGGACCACCGCAGGCCGCCACCAGACCACCACCAACCACCGTCGAATCATCAGTGTCTACCGCGCGGACCACCACCAACCACTGCAGGCCACCGCCAGACCGCCATCGACCACCGCGAGCCATTGTCAACCACCGCCAGACCATCATCGTTTGCTGCCGGACTACCAAGGGTATTTTTGGAAATGAACAAAATTTTCTTGAGATTTTAATCCGTCTACCAAACGCCTCAAAGTATATATGCCTGGGAAAACTATTATCAGGAATAATATTCTTGGGATTAAGATTCCCAGGAATAAAAATTGAAACCCTCTACCAAACGCCCCCTTAGTCTCCCCCCTATTCCCAGCTTCCGGAGACCTATAGAAGCCCGTAAAATGCCGCCCATCCCCTTCGTTTTGAATGAAGATGAATTGAATTTAAATATGAGTTATTTTAGAATTCGTTATATTGAGGTATTGGTTATAAGAATAACATATTACATAATAATAAGTTTTTTTTTTCTTTTTTTGGGTCTGTTTACATAACAATAAGTTAAAAAATAAATTTACAACTAAAAATAATAAAATAATTTAAAACAAAATCTTAGTAAAAAAATAAAATCATAAGAAAAAATGAATTAATATCCTTATTCTATATCACTCCTTTTAACTAGACAATTTGCTACCAAAAGACCAAGTTGGATCGTAATTCCATTATATAACTTTAGCAAAATACATATATTTGTTTAATATTTAGATATATATAAAATTGTATTAAAATAGTTATATATATATATTTGTTTAATATTTAAAAATAATATTTAATATTTTGATTTAATGATATTAATTTTTAATGAAATATAAAAGTTTATCAAATAATTAAATTCATTTTTAAGATTAAAATAATTAAACTATCATATATTTGCTGTAAAGGTATAAGAAAAATAAATTATAAGCCTTTTCATTTCATTATTTTTTTTTATTATAATTTTCAAATAATAGGCTGATAAATTCATTGGATCTAAATTCTTTAATTTGAATATTGTTCTAAAAAAAGATTGAGAGATGAACTATCTTTAGATCATTTTGATAAACCTATGCATAACAAAAATTATTAACCCAAAATAATTAATTTTTTACTTTTCCACCTAAAAAAAGAGTTTAATTCGTATGCGTTAACAGTGTAAAACTATTTTATTCTGTCAACTAATAGAAATAGGAGAAAATAAGAAATCATGATGAATCCTTCATTATAATGGGTAGTTATTTGTGTGAGTTAGCACTTTTTATTATTTTTATTGACTGACAATATAAAACTATTTTATATTATCGATACATTTAAATTAAATTCTAAAAAATAAAACGATAATCACGTTAGAGACGAAATTCAACTCTATTGTATTCCAATATCCAAGCAACGGAGAGGTATGTTTACTCCACTTCATTCTCTCTAGTCTTTTCCATCCATCAGCGAGAGTCTTGGCCTCCTACGACACTGGAGCACGAGAAAAGCCCCACGACGACACTGCACTCGCAAATTGCAAGGCAATCCCTTCATTTTCTGGGGTAATTCAAGCTACCAACATCATTATGGCTTCCCACACCAAAGTCGATCATGATCAGGTCTTGTCTCTACTCTTAATCCTCTGTTAATACAATGAAACTCTCAGAACCACCTTTTTGCTCTTCGTTTTATTCACTCATTTTCGCCTCTATACTTTACCCGAACATTCCCGAGTAATAATGAGTCATCTTCTGCACCTCTAATAGGTGCCACATGAATTTGGGCTTTGAATTTTTTTTTTCTTTTATAATTTTATTTTTAATCTAAAGCATTAAGTATCCTGATTTGAATCGAGGCTTCGAGAATATATATATATATATATATATATATATATATATATATATATATATATATATATATATATTTTTTAAAATTTACAAAACTCAACTCAAAACCAACTTAAGGAGCACTTGCACAAGCATAGAACCAACCAGGCTAATATGAATGATCTTTATGAGTCTTATAATTCTAATCTCTTTTTGCACTTGATATTGAATATCGGAAAAACTCGTTATTTTCTTTTTCTTTTTTCAATTGTAATTATGATCTTTTTTCCCTAAATTTCTGGTGAGAATATTTGTCTACTTAGGATTTCTTTGTTTTCTTTCTCTGATGTGAGGATGATTCCCTTTGTTTAATAAAAACTGGAGAAATTGGTCACCTGAATGAAAATACTTTAATTTTCGAAAGGGCTTTTCAGAATATTTGTAAACGTGGAGTGTGAAGCGTCACACAGTTTCTGGTGCTTACCTTGAGCAGAGTCTTGTTTTCCGTGACTGTTGATTGTTTCTGTTGCTATTATTTTGTGTTATAAGTTTGATATTTTAGTAAAATGGTTTCTTTTTTCTGCAACTAAACTATCTGGTCTGTCTTTGATTGAATAAGCATATCTTTCTTGAAATCATGTCTTTACTAATCCTCATGGTTGGGATTGTTAGAATTGATGCAAGTGCCTAATGTGTTGTGACATGTGATTAGTGTGATGCTGGGAATAATAGAAGTCATTGCATAATTGCATTGAAAAATAGTAGAAGTCGTGACATTGGAGCAATACGAGTCAGAAAATAGTTTAAGTCTTTATTACTGTTATTGAAAATATAGGCCGTATTTATTTCCTATTGCACCACATATAGTGCTGATGGGAATCTATACTCAAGTATTGAAGCTATTGAACCTAAGCTATTCAGCTTACACTCCTCCTTCTTTTATATTTTCATAAACATTCAACAGGGATGTTTCAAAGCAATCGAATATCTAATTTGCAGAGATTGCTGCTCTTCACATTTATTAACCATTTCTCAACTTCTGTTATTTTCGTTATTCCTCTGTTTGTTTTATGTTTTTCTAACTGCAACTACTGTTCTTGGTTTTTTCATTTTCCTTTATTTTTGAATTATCACTAACTGTTTTTTTTCTTTTCATTTGACAGATTCTGGTGGAGCATAAGTCATCTGCAAGAGTTATCATACTTAATAGGCCTAGGCAATTGAATGCCCTCTCTTTTTTTATGGTACCATTCTCTCTTTCGATATTGCACAATGCATTACCGTTCTGTTTAATGCATCTCTTTATTTGTTAAATTATTTTTACTATGGAGTATTGTCTGAAAGAAAAGACCTATGTTAGGCAATAACTTGTTTTCACTGGAACATTTACTAGAAACACCTGAAGCTCTGAACTGATGTTTCCTTTTTAAATAATCTTTCTTGTTAATTATTTCTTATACACTTTTAGCCTTTTCTGATTGTTTCCTCACATCTGCTGTTGTCTACATGAGGTTGGCTTGACATCAAAATCAAAGATACTTCTGAGGAAACATATTAGGAAACTGAAATGTTTTTTCAAAACTCTACTTCTTCCATAAATATCTATCTGGACTCTTTGAAAAAGTTTTTGTTCTTCTACTTGTGTAGTTCTGGTTCCATTTTGTTTTTCTTACACTTGTCTGTGTTCTTCTGTCTTCTTGGTGTAGGTATCTCGGCTGCTGGAAATTTTTCAAGAAGATGAGGGAAATCCTGATATTAAATTGGTTATCATGAAGGTAATTTCTTTTTAATGGGCACATGTAATTTAATATTTTCTTTTTTATTGACTTGAGGAAGAGAAACAAAAGAAACTGCTAGCAGCAATGAAATAACAAAGAATAAACTACTAAATCAGTTATACCCAAAAAAAAAAAAAACCCTACTAAATCAGTCTTAAAAAACTTTGGCAGGAGCAAATTAGTCTCTGAAAAAATTAAGCTGTCCTGTAGTCCTCAAATAACCTTTTAGTGAATTAGATCTGACATCCTTGGGGGACTAAATTACACTGCCATAAGGACCAATTTGAAGTGCCTTTAAAAATATTGGAGGACCACTGGATATGTTAGTGTTTTTCACGTACTAATTTGTTCCTGTCAATTTTTAGGGAGGAAATGAGTTAGGCAACAAAAATGAAACTTCATTGGGCTAGGGATGGGGATGCTAATGCAAAACTGTTTTAATAAAGTGGATTCCAAGAGGCAGTGAAACAGCTTTATAGAAGAACTGGAACTTGAGACTGATTGTGTCATTGGGGTGGTTGCTTCTGAGAAAGTGGTCATTCTGTGCAAGAATGTCGCTATTTCTTAGCATTCCATGTTTGCAATTATCCCAATTTTGTTTCTGGCTGGACGAACCTTTTTTTCTAATGTTAAAGAGGATGCAAGTAGTCTTGTATTTTGCTTTTTCACTTGTTTGTGGAAAACTTATACTGTTCAAACATTTCATGTAATATATGTAAATATGTATTTTTTACTTACAATTAGGGGGAAAGGTCATGGATGAAACAAAAGTCTTAATTGAATATGCAACATGATCTTCTCATCTTCTAAGAGAATTTGGATTTTCTAACTTTTGGCATGTCTTATGGCTACTTATATCAGGGAAATGGGAGGGCATTTTGTGCTGGTGGTGATGTTTCAGCTGTTGTTCGTGATGCGAGAGGAGGTATTTTTTCTTCTTGTTAATTAATTTTTATTGATAAAAGAAGAAATTTTATTAGAGCTAGTAAGAGATAGAACTACAAAAGATTGGAGGATAAGAAATCCTCATCAAAGATAAAACAAAGAAAAAAATGGAGAGACTGAAAGGAAACTCCTAAAAGCTAGTCACTTTAAAGATGTACAGAAGAACTGCACAAATGTCAAGAGTGCGCATTGGGGAAATGAGTGCAGCACTCAGGTACAGATTCTCAAACGACACAAATGTCAGCAGAAAGAGCTATGTGAGGCCATCTAACCTGCAGCAAGTTGTCAGTATTAGTCCTATATTGCTGTTGACTAAAGATGTCCAATAAAAAAATTTGACCTTAGAAGGAGCTTTGGATGTTCAGATTGGCCTACCCCAGGCAAATCTCTTCTTCTTATGTAATGGGTCACATCATTTATCTCTAATACTCTTTGCATTGCTACTACCTCAATTTGACAAGGAAGCTATTTTGATATGAATTCATATTGTGCTACTTTGAAATTCTTTGATAATCGCTATATGAAATTATGGCATTTGTCTGATAGCTATTTTGTGAGGGGTTTTCAATCAATTTGTATGCATGAGTTTTCAAATGTAGGATTTAATTTCAATGTAAAATTAATAATTGTTATTTCCCATTCATGAAATAGGTGACTGGAGGTTGGGTGCAAAATTTTTTGAGACTGAATTTAAATTGAATTACTTGATGGCAACATATAGCAAGCCCCAGGTAACTTTTTCTTATTTCGGAACACCTTTTTTCTTTTTCTTTTTTTTTTTCCATTTCATGACTCTGACATATGTACCTTAAATTACATTTCTTTGCAAACATTTGAAGGTTTCAATTCTTAATGGAATTGTCATGGGAGGTGGTGCTGGTGCTTCTATGCATGGAAGATTTCGTGTTGCTACAGAGAAGACCGTATGTTTTGAATGAGCTATTAAATGCTAATTCTAGGCATGGTTTCAATTTTTAGTTGAGCTGTTAATTTTTATACTGAATCCTATCTTTACAAGGTATGTCAGATGAGCAAAGTATGTTATGATAACTAGAGTCAGTATAATTACAGAATATTTTGTATATTAAAAACTGTAAGATATGGTATTGAAAAATGTGGACCATTTGCAGGTCTTTGCAATGCCAGAAACAGAGTTGGGTCTATTTCCTGATGTAGGTTCCTCATATTTCTTGTCTAGACTGCCTGGATTTTTTGGTATGCATGTTTTATCTTACATCTCTATCAATTGAATTGGTTCTCACTGGTTTCCTTCATATTATGTTTACTTATTTTTCGATCTTTTGATTGTTTGTCACTGATGAGATCTACAGCATACTTTCGGTGCATTACAGTTTCTGTCAGTCAATTAATATTATTCATTGCTCCACAAACATGTGTATAGATTGATGATACTCGGTTGGGGGAGGGGAGAGGCTTAGATTCTTGAGTTTTTCATCAAGGTTTTACTTTCTCTTGCATGGTTGGATTGTATAGATTGATGATACTGTTTCATTTGAGCACTTCTTATAATAATTCGGACAGCTTTTCAGCATTCTCAAACACCTGAGAAATTGTAATAACATTTCCTTCCCCCCTTTCCTCTTTTCTACTGAAAACAAATTGCAGGAGAATATGTTGGTCTTACAGGTGCTAGGTTGGATGGTGCAGAAATGCTTGCCTGTGGTCTTGCAACACATTTTGTCCCTTCATCAGTATGCTACCTTCCACTATAATTTTGTGCTCTTTCTGATGATTAGTCTTTGGTAACTAGATACCTTAACTTATAAAAATGTGCATGTAAAAGTCAGTGGAAATTTATTGTAGCTTTGAAATATAATGGTTATCCAAAAGTTTGTAGACCTATGGGTTGAAAGTTAATTGTGAAAGATAGTAAGTATTAGAAAGTTAGACATGCTTCTCATTTGTATCTAAAATGTTGGTGACATACTTTATTGCCTAAGGGTTCAGGCAGTGTGTGCTCTTGCCGAGTTAGGAGGTGACAATATAGCACCTACCTGAGGACTGAGGTGTTAACATCCTTTATATAGGGGATGAGGTGTTGTTTAAATTATTGTTACAGCTATTGTAAGCAGTAGGAGATAGAAGAGTAGTTTGAGACTCTTGTTTCTTGCTATTAAGGCACTTTTAAATACTTCTGAGGTGTTTGTCTGCTTTTGAAATCCATTGGTTTGTATTTGTTTTCAAACTTGATTGGTCCTTTTATGGTTTTGCATAACTCATCCTGTTAGAATCCTTATTAGACCATTTGTTGCTAAACATGAACTAAAGAAGAAAGTTCTTTTGTATCTTTGATCTGTATATGTTTTGGGTGGAATGATGTAAAAACCATGTGAAATTTTTTGGTCTACTTGCAGTTCCTGTGGTTCAGGAAATAGCGTTAAGTATTAGATAAGAAACACAGCTAACTATTCTTGACTAAAAATTCAAACAATTTGGAGATACAATCGAAGGCCTACCCAACTGTTAAAATTGTAGTGTTTAAGTAGGGAAGGAAGAAACGTGAAAACAAGGCTCCCAATATTATTTATGAGGTATATGTGGTGATGTAAGGCGCTAACCCAATGCTCCTATTCATACTGGTACAATAACCAGTTGCTCCTCTTTACACTAACCCAGTGCTCTCAGTACTAATAAGAATAGTCCATGTCACAGGAATCCAGAGTCAAAATTTTAATTTTATTGAATTTGACTTTCTATATAAGCTTCCTGATACAGATATCAGTGTGATATCAGCCCAGAAATGGATCTACATTCTACAAACAATGACACAGAAAGATCAAGAAAAGATAGAGACACTTTAGGTGCACTGAGCGTAGGGACCTGCTTTTCCAAAACCTTAATCACAAATCATTGCTTCCTCTTCTTTTTGTTCCTCACATATATTCCCACTCCTCTAGACAAATACCCTCTCATTTTCCTCCTCCTCTCCGATATACATTCTGCTATGCTGCAGCCCATTAGCATGAATATTCTCAATATTCCCCATCTTGTCTTCAGTCAAGACTTCTAAGCAATCCAAGGGTATTTGTTGATATTTAAAGGCTGGTTGTGTCAACCGGTGTTTGGGGAGGAAGCTCATCATTGCCAACCACATATGGGTGGCTGGTGGTGCTGTGTTTGGCTGAAACCAGGGTGGCGAGGCTTGAGGAATTCCTGTCGATGGTGTCTGGTGGTGTTATGGTTGATTGTTGTTCTGCCTATGTTGGGCTTGATTGGTTGCTGGTTTGCCTCCGTTTGGTTCTGTTTGAGGCTTTGAAATAATTTGGGTTGTGTTATTTGGAGATTACTGTTTCTGGTTTCTTTCTTTTGCTGTCAAGTGTTTGTAAATGGAAGACTTTGGACACTTGTAAAGACCCCGTTTGTGTCACTTCATGGTATGATCCACCCGACTAGTATATTGGGGACCCAGTTAGAGGTCATTATTGGGTGGTATATCCCCAACTTAGTGTTTTGGGATCAGTTTGGAGGTTGAGGGGGCCATTGAGGGGAAAGGTTGAAGACTATAAAATTATTTCATTTGCTTGGGACGTGTGCTAAGGCTAGCAAGACCTACCTTCCAAGGATGTTACCAAGATTTGTGATTCAGGGAGTGTACTAGTTGCTTAAGTTCTGAGTTTTGATGGGCTGGTATTCTTTGATTATTATTATTATTATTATTATTTTTTGTTTAGCGGTAGGGTTATTAACTCAGTAGTAGTAAGGCTTGGGCTTGTAGTAATAATACTAGTTCTTGACCTAATTAGTAGTACTAATAGGCATAGTAGTTAATAGCAGTGCGATCCGCTATAAACGTCGCATGTCTTGAGCGGTATTCTTGGCCGCTCCTGGTAGGTGTTAACGTCGCGTTTTGGCGTCATGAGTCCAGTTGCGCTTTCCTCAGCGGAACCGTCGCGAAGCCTTCGCGTGATTGTCGCGGGCGATTCACGTCGTCATTGAAAGGCGATTTTAACTGCTTTTGACCGTTCACCACCTTCTGCCAGGGTTGGGCGGTCATTTCCTCCGCCAGGCGGTTCTTCCTTACCTCGGCGTTTAGGGCCTTTCTTCATCCTTCCGCGCCTGGCGACTTTCGGCATCTCATCTCTCGATCGGTCCTTCTCTCCGCTGCGAGCCTTCACCGGTGGCGGATCTGGCAACCGAGGCCAAGCGGCAGCCATTGCGTCTTGCGACGAGGCCCGGCGGCGTCTGCGCGTGTCCTCCACTCCTCCTTCCTTCTTCCTCCTCCTTGTTCCTCTGGTTCGACCTCCTTCTTCCTTTGTCTCTCTTTGTTCTGCTTCTCTCTTTATTTTGCTTCTATTTGTTCTGCTTCTGTTTGTTCTGCTTCTCTCTTTATTACATACATACATTTGTTACAGCTTCTCTCTTTAATGCCTTACATTTGATACTGCTTCTCATTACTTACATTTAATTGCCTTACATTTTGTTCTGCTTCTCTCTTTTTACTTCTACAATTACCTTACATTTTGTTCTGCTTCTCTCTTTGTTACCTTCTCTACCATTATACATTTGTTACGCTTCTCTCATCCCTTCTCCCTTTGTTTTTCTTTTTTCCTTCTTCTATTCACTACTTTTCTGTTTTTCGTTTTTTTTTTCTTTTAAATTTTCACAGTGATTGGTTTAGTAGCATTGGCAACATCATCAACTCAAGCTTCTAGTGTTGCTCCACTAACTCTCTTGGTTTGGTGAAGCCCAGGTGAAAACATAGATATGGCATGGCGTGGAATAGTTTAAAAGACATCAATAATAGGAAGAGTGTAACTTGTGATTTTGTGGCAAAACAACCAATGGTGGAATAACTAGAGCAAAAGACACCAAATGGGTGTGGTTGGAGATACAAAAGCTTGTAAGCGAGTCCCATGAAGTTAAGCAACTTCTCAAAAAGCTTATGAGAAAAGAAAAAAGGAAGCAAATTATGGTGCAATTGGAGAAAGATGATGATGAACAAGAAGATTTAGAAGAAATTCTACAAGAATTAGAAGAGGAAAAAGACCTCCATCGGCATCAAGTGGGAGTAGCTGCTTCCTTCAACTATTGTCAAGCAAGCCAAGAAAGGAAAAAGCATAAAAGGTCTATTGGATTTGATGTTTTTAAAATATCCCGAAGCTACCATTAAATTGGGAAAGCCTCACAGACAAACAAGCATTAATGATGCTTGTGATAAAGAAACAGAGGGCTAGAACCATTCAATACATAGCTCGATTTTTTTATATGAATGGGATTGCTTTCAATGTTGCTAGATCAAAAAGAGCTTTAAGTTAATGCTTGAAGCTGTTGGAAATTATGGTCCACATCTAAAAGCTCCAAGCTATCATGAATTGAGGTTCCACTCCTTAAAAAAAGGAGTTAGAGCTAACACAAAGATATGTTGAAGGGTCATGAGGAGGAAAGAGTGAAATATGGATGCTCAATAATGTCGGATGGTTGGGCGGATAGGAAGAATAGGACATTGATTAATTTCATGGTAAATTGTCCATTGGGACAATGTTTGTGAAAGAGTGTTGATGCTTACCATACATGAAGACGGGGAGAAAGTATATGAGCTATTGGATAATTTTGTAGAGGAGATTGGAGAACAAAATGTTGTTCAAGTGAGTGTAGCCGACAATGGAAGTAATTATGTCTTGGCTGGTAAGAAGCTATGAATTGCTTAAATTTCCTATTACTTCATTTAATATTTGGCTATTCATCTAATCTTATTTAATTTGGCTCTTCTTAGGCAAACTACTTCAAGCTAAGAGGAATAATCTCTTTTGGACTCCATGTCTTGCACATTGTGTAGACTTAATGTTGGAGGACATTGGAAAGCTTCCTCGAGTTAAAGAAGGCAATACAAAGAGGCATTAATCTTGTGGGCTTTATCTACAACCACACTTTGGCATTGAACACAATGAGAAAATTTACCAACAAGATGGAGTTAGTTAGGCATGGGGTGACAAGATTTGCTACAACCTTTTCTTACATTGCAAAGGTTGTATAAGCGAGAAGAACAATCTTAGAAGGATGTTCACTTAGGATGAGTGGTTGAGCTCCAAGGCGGCTAAGAACCTAAGGGGGAAGAGGCGGGTGATATTGTGCTCAACACAACATTTTGGAATGATGTTGTGTACACTATTAAACTTATGGGGCCTCTTGTGCATGTCCTTAGGCTTGTTGATAATGAGAAAAAGCACAATGGGATACATTTATGAAGCGATGGATAGGGCTAAGGAAAGCCATTCAAAAATCCTTTAAGGATAATGAAACCAAGTATAAAGGATGTTTTTGCTATTATTGATAGGAGATGGGACTCATGACTTCATCATCCATTGCATGCGGTGGCTATTTCTGAATCTGAATTCTACTATCCCAATGCAACAAAGATTGAGAGTGATCATGAAGTAATGGATGGACTTTATAAGACTATTGATAGGTTGATTCAGGATGAAGACTTGTGAAAAGGTTACAAATGAGATTGACATATTTAAGAAATTTGGTGGCATATTTGGAAATAGGATGGCAATAAAACAAAGGAACCACAGTGGCTCTGGTAAGAAATAAGAAATGTGTACTTAATTCTTGATAAATTTAGTTTCATGATATTTTTAGTAATAGTGATTTCACGATTATTGAATCATTTGAATGGTGGAGGAAGTATGGAGCATCCACTCCTAACTTGCAACAATTTGCGTGAAAGTGTTGAACCTAACTTGTAGTTCAACGGGATGTGAGCGGAATTGGAGCACTTTTGAGCATGTAAGCAAATGCAAATAATTTTTCTTTGCATAATTTCATGCTTCTATTTAATGATTTTAACACTAACATTTTGTCTAATTTATGACATGAATATCATAGATTCATTCTAAGAAAAGGAGCAAGCTTGAGCATCAAAAGTTGCAAGACTTGGTATTCATCAAGTACAATCGAACTCTTAAAGAGCGCTTTGACAGCCAAGATGAAATTGATCCTATTCTCCTAAATGGTATTGATGATAGTAATGAATGGTTGCTAGGAGAAATGGGTGCTAGCATAGAAGATGCTGAAGAAGAATTCGTTTTTGGTGATGATAGATTGACTTGGGGAGCGTTTCTACTGCAATTGGGTTTGAGGAGCCTCCAAGACACACAAGGCTTGCTACTAGATTGCAGAAGAAAGTATCAAAGCATTCTAGTTCAAGTTGAGAGAGAGCCTATTCAAGAGGAAGAAGAAATTGATGAGGAGGAAGACTCAGATGAGGGGCAAGAAGAGATCTATAAGTCTAGTAGTGAAGAAAGTGATGGAGAGAATAATATGGAGGAAGGAGGAAGATGGTGATGATGTTGATGAATGATTTGTAGAATGTTTTGTTTGTTTTAGAGAATAGAAACTTAGGTTTGATTAGGATTTGTTATTGCCTTTTATATTTTGTTGTCTTTATACTACTTAATAGTGTTGTTTTTTTTTGGTTTTATTGTTGCCCTTAGAACTTGATGTTTATGCTTTGGATTGATGGTGACTGCATATTTTTAGACTATGGAATGGATTATGAATTTTTATCATTGATGTGAATAAGTTTAATTATGAATGATTTCTTATTTTTGAATATTTATGTATGTTATATAATTTGCATGATAATTATAGACATTTTTATCGAATAAGCCAGGAGCAATGTCCATTATCATTATAAGCGTTTTTGGGGTCGGCTCTGCCATATCGCGTTGACTACTATGCTAATAGGTGCATTGGATTATTGTATCTGTGTCTAACATCCTGCTATCGAGCTTATCATGCATTATTAGCCATAATTCAGAGGTTGGGGGCGTTCTTTGTGTGTCTATGCGGGTTTGGGGTATGAAACGAGGCATGGGTTCAACCTTTCTCCTCAATGGTCCCCTAACCTCTTATCTAGTTTCCAAAACACTGTCAATATCATACCACTCAGCAATGACCTCCAACCGACTGTCCAATACACTGAGTCAGGTATGGTACCACCTAGTAGCACAAATGGGGGTCCTTTATTAGTGTCAAAAGTCTTCAATCTGCAAACCCAGCAACAACCAAAAGAAACTATGAACAATGATCTCGACATAACACAAGCCATGCAAACTTACTCCATTGCCTCGGAGCATCCCAATCTGATGCCAAACTGACTATCCATATATGGAAGAAACACCAAACAGTCCCAACAGAGACAGACCAAGAGCCAAACGTGCCAAATAGAGGCGGAACAGAAAGTCAACCACCAAATAGACGAAATCCCAGTGGAAACAGAGTTCTTTTTTTTTTTTAATTTTTTAAATAAAAGAAGAATTTTATTAAGATGAAGAAAGGAAGAATACAAGGAAATAGGAGGACAAGAGATCCCATTTACAAAGAGAAAAGCTAACAAAAGAAGAAACATCAAAAGAGCAAAGTTTTCCATCCAATCTCAATATATTTGAGAGAGAAATCCCTCTAAAACGATCATGATCTTTACATCAAACAAAGCTCAAACGCCTAATCTTATCTCACAAGACTTGCAAAATTCTATCATAAAAAATATATGAATTATGCTCCAACCAAATACACCAAATAGTGGCATAGACTGTGCATTGCTGTAAGGATTTGGCTTCTTTTCTTTTTGCAAAGCTAGGAAAACTAGTGAACAGGAATTGGTCCAAAGTTCTAGGACACACCCAATACTCACCAAAGATATCAAACAAAGTATTCCATAAAGATTCAGCCATTGAACAACGCAAAAACAAATGTAAAACATATTCAGAACTCGCACCACACATAACACAAAAAAGAAGAAGAAAGTTAGTTAAAGAAGAAGAATGGTAGCCCAAAGAAGATGCTCACCAGAAGACCTCAAAACCACAAGGGAAACACCAGTAGCTAGCTAATTTGAAATATTAAAACAAGGTCTATTGTAATCTTAAACCTTATCCAAGTCAGCTACTGGGAGATTTATTTTAGACAAAGCAAAGCTTATCCTAATTTGACTTCCTAACTTCCATCATTTATGATGGATCTTACCTTAGAACATTATTATGATGTTTTGGTGCATTATAATTCTTTCTTAATGTGGTTGATGTTTTAACACTCTGGTTTCTAATTTGTGTCCCTTATTTGTTGCCTTTTATCATCAATGAGCAGAAATTGTCTTTACTGGAAGAATCATTATGCAAGGTGGAAAGTAATGATCCAACTGCAGTATCTGCAATTATTGATAATTACTCACAGCAACCTTCCCTAAAAGAGCATAGTGCCTATCATAGGTTGGTATGCAATATACATATTGAAAAATGGAGAAATTTTATCATGGGCTCCATCAATATACATTTTTGCAAAAGTGGGGCATGTGTGGTGTTTGTTTCGTTTCTTTATCATTTTTTAATAATAAAGACAAGCACACTAGCCTAGCCTTGGGTGTTTCTCATTTATCGGAGCTTATTATGGCGCCTCACCGCAGGATGGATGTCATCAATTGGTGTTTCTCCAAAAAAACAGTCGAGGAAATATTATCTTCTCTTGTAAGTTATGCTTTAAGTTATGCTATTAAAAATAGCTGTTTGATTAATATTTTTCAGCGTTATCAAGGATAAGTTTTCTTGATTAGCAACCATAATTTATCATGCTGTTTTAGGAGATGGAAGCTATGAATAGGGCTGATAATTGGATCTCTGCCACTATTCAAACCATGAAGAAAGCATCTCCAACAAGCCTTAAAGTCTTTCTTAGATTGGTAAGTTTCCAGAAAGTATTAACAGTTCTGTTTTTATGTACCTCTTAAAGTTCACTTGTCTAATATATGTTGAAGGATATTTGTTTGTTTATAGAAGAAGAAATTTATTGAGTCAAAGAAGATGACTACATAGATAGAGTTACAAGGGTAAGAGATCTACTTTGGAAAAGGAGAAGAAGAAAACAACCAAAAGCTTTACACCAAGAGAGAACAACACAAACATCAACGAAGCAAAAAGCTTCCTCATCCCTAAATATAACCATGTGAAACCCACCCTTTAAAAATGCCTTCAAGTTTACATTATAGGACAAATGTCTAATCTTATCCCAAAGAAGGTCCTCATTCTAAGAATCTCCTTAAAGATAATGCAAATTACTATCAACCAAATGCACCAAATTGTAGCATAGATTGAACGTTATGAAAAACATTTGGCTTTTTTACTTCTAATAAAATTAGTAAAGCTAGTCAACAAAAACTGGTCCAAGGACCTAGGGCACACCAGGCACTTCGGACACTCTCCAAAAATGCGAAACAAAGAAATCCATGAAGAAACAACTGCAGAACAACATAAGAACAGATGGAGAATAGATTCTGAGCTAGCATTACACATAACAGACATATAAGGGGAAAAGCATTGTGTGGCCTATGAACCTGTAGCATGACATTGGTATTAGTTCTATTAAGCACTGCTGTCCATTTAAAAGATTGATTTAACCTTAGAGAGAGCATTGAACTTCAAAAGATTTGTGTTAAAAACCCCAAAATGTTCGAGACTAGATCCTTTTATCCGTACTTGTAGAAAGAGAGGAGTCAAGGATATACAGTAGATTCTTCATTCTCCAATTTAGAGGATTCCCTATAACATAGTTACAAAAGAAGTCGGCAGACATCTCATGAAAAGTGGAGTCTCGTACTCTTTAAAGTTGTGGATGGGGAAATTGTGTAGGAAAGATAGGCAATAAAGTTATGGGAAAGCCAAATTAAAGATGAATCTCTTATTATTAACCAACTCTCTCAAAAATCACATGCTCCGTCATGCAAGAGCTTTTTGGGTTTGAAACATGAACAATGAGTCTAGGGTTGTGAAAATCGAGATTTTACGTAAAATCGGAAGAGTAGAATAAATGCATCGAATGTAAAATTGTAACATGAGTTGTAAGATCCTACAAAAAATATGAAGTAATGTTCAAACCTATATATACACACATAAAAATAACATAAATAAGCAAAATAATCATAAATTACAACAAAAATTTAATTAAAATTTACAATTCATATTTTAGAAGATGTAGAAATTGTTTTACAACAAACAAAAGTAAAAGACATAATAAAACTTTTGGCCTTGGCCGATATATGTTATTTTAGAATTTAGATTTTTTAAAAAAGGGGTGATTTAACAGTGACACCCACTGACCAACCCACTGGCCCAAAACCACATGCCACTTTCACTCGCCAGTCACCTACCTTGATGAAACGCATGCCCCACCACCCAGAGTCACCCACCCACACAACCATGATGAAACGCACATCCAGAACACTCTCTCTCTCTCTCTCTCTCTCTCTATTTCTAGCTGTTATGTTTCTCCCTCTTGGGCCATCGTGCCCACCCGTGTACAAAAGATGAAAAGGATAGTATCTCACAAAAGGACAAAAGACTGATGGGTCATATAGAGTACAAACAGGCTAATTGATGATTTCTCTTTTCTAGTAAATAACTAAAACCTTTGAATTCCATTATCATCATCATTATTGTTTTCATTATTACTATGACGACTGTTTCTGTGTATTTCTGTTGGCTTTTTCAGATTAGAAAAGCCAGGCTCCAAGGTGTTGGTCAATGCCTTGTTTCTGACTATAGAGTTGTTTGCAATGTTCTACGAGGACACTACAGCAGGGATTTCTTTGAGGTTTTATGTTGATTCCTATACATGGTTCTGTTTTAGATTTTTTGAGGCTTAGTTATGTTATTGTTGTTCCATGCATTACTCAATGGTTATACCTTGCTGCAGGGTTGTAGAGCTATACTGATAGATAAGGACAGAAAGCCTAAGGTGGGTAACTCTCTTGATTGTGTACTATTTTTCCCATTTGTTCATAAACTTCCTTCGATTAGTTAGTGTTGTTGAAATTGTAATTCTTTGGTTCTCTTGTTGATGCTGATGTCTTTTTCAGTGGGAGCCTTCCAGATTGGAGCTTGTAAGTGATAGAGTTGTTGACCACTACTTCTCTAAGCTTGATGATAAAGGATGGGAAGATTTGGAGCTTCCCAAAAGGTTCAACAATTTGCCTACATATGTTATTGCAAAGCTTTAAGGCATCAACACTCCCATCTACACTGTTCAATGGATTCTTGAATGTTTAATGAGGCACTTTATACATTGCCACGGTACAAGTTAATAAGGCTTGTAAATTCATTGAATGTCAACATATTAGAACCCAATAAATACTGTCAGATTAAGATAAAATGATATGCGACTTCCAACTTAGTGTTACTGTCAATTCATTTGTAGAGGTGTAGTTTTCGAGTTGCATACGTTGGTATTAATCCTTTGGGTAAACTCTTGTTTACAATCTTCAATATTGGTCTGTGTGGGCGATGGACCGTGAAAATTGGGGGTTAAAAAAAATGCAAATGATACCGTTGACTTTGCATTTTGTGGGAAAGGTACTAGCTGATAACCAAACCACTAAAGAAAAATGCTGCTCACAGCGGTGGTACAAGTGTGTTTGTTTGTTGCATATGCTTATTCCTAGTCCGCGAACCACACCCAAATATTTTTGGTCTTAAAAACTGTTCATGCCATTGAGTTCAGAGTGGTAGTTAGGTAAACTGTCCCTAAATGATAACTTCAAGAGTCGAATCCCTAACTAACTGCGCCCAAATCTATTTAGTGTGTGTTTAGTTTTGTTTTTATAGAATTAATGTTAGGTAGAATTAATTTTGTTAAAATTGATTTTGAGGTAAGGTTATTTATGTTTGGTAATATCTCTAAAAGTGATTCTAACAAAAAGTAAAAAATTTTCACTTTTCATAGAATCAATTCTAGAGACAAGAATTGATTTTGGAAACATATAACCAAATATTACAAAAATTGGTTGTTTGATCTACCAAAATTAATTCCATCTCTTTTCAACGTGTTTCCAAACACGCTGTTAGTGTACATGCTGTCTCTCAGTGTACGTAAGGCAGTCTCAGTTATTCCAATATAGAAATGGCTATGAGGTTTTGTTACAACGTTCAAGAGTGAAGATTATAATGTAAAATTACAATTCCATCCCTAAAATATTTGGGGTACAGCAGGTTCGTTTCTACATAAGAGTATATATAATTTGGTATCCAAATTTATCCATATTATAATAAATAGAATAAAAATTTGTTCCCTATATTTAAAAGAATGATCTCCAAAAATGATTGACTTGCTCTTATGTAAGTAAATTCGAGGGCAAAATTGTTACACCACATATTTTAAGGGCGAAATTGTAGTTATTTACAAAAATTATATTATGCGTGGCAGTCCAGCCGAAGAATATGTTTGACAAAAAATCCAACAGAAGAAATTGACTCAGTTTAAGCCCTTTCACTTCCAAATCTTCGACCAAAAGGGGTCTGTCCTATCCCCATGCAGATTCAACGCACTGTAGGCACTTCTTGTATCACATCCGCTACAGTACTCTCCAAACAACCAAGTCATGATGATTGTGAATAGCAAGCATTTCTTAAACAATTTTTCTCGAAGGAGGTTAATTTTAATATATTATTAGTATAAAAGAAAATTATATTATTTCTAATTATATATTAAACATATAAAAAAATAGTTAACTTTCATACCAATTTTTTTAATAATATTATAAATAATAACATATGATTTGATAATAATACAAAATATTTTTATATTAATAATGTATCAAAAATAATTTTTTTTTGAAAAGACTAACTTCTAACTTGTCATTGTCAAAAATATTATAACAATATGGTAATAAATAATTACATAATAATATTTAAAAAGTTATATTATAGCTATAGATTAAAACTAAATGTTCTGACTATTAGTTATATCACTTAAATTCGACCAAATAATTACCTATTAATTATTAGAATAAACACGACAATAATGATGATGAAATAATTAATCACATTAGTTATATTTGCCATGTGACGCAACCAACCTTGATAATTGAGAAATCACATGCAATCCACCGAGTCTAAATTAAATTTACAAGTTTAGTATATGCTGAAATGATTCGTAGTATAACTTGTAGATTTGGATCTCAAAGAAGGCATAACTTGCGGGAATGGTTATTAGACGCTTGAGTCAATTGGTCCTTTTACGTAGAGAAAAAAACGGGGGGGAGGGGGGGGGGGGGGGAAGTAAAACACTGTTAAATTCGTGTGTTTCAAATAAAGAAATAGGGTCTATCTATAATGCACCAAGTTTTTTTATGGTGCATCATACACTTTATCATCTAGTGGTGAGATATGAAGGTAAGCTTGAAAGTTGAATATGACAACTAGAAGGTTGTTAAACAAATGATTGATAAATACCATTTGTGTGTTATTTCTAATACTTTATACTAGTTAACTTCCTGTTTCTCCACATGATATACAAGCTAGAGTTGTGGATAGTAAAGGCTTTTTTGTTATTTTATATTTGTTTCTTGGGTCTGTCTACAATGAACTAACTTTTTTGTGATGTATCATGCATTTTGTCATCTAGTGGTAAGATGTGAAGGTGTATTCGTGGAACTAAATATATATGATGTATTATAATATTTTTCTTTGTACCTCCCCTTCCCTACTCCCGCTACCCCCAATTCGAGACATGCATCGCCAGCAACCACACCACCATACATTACCTCTATTGTCGGTAAGCTCGCCGTCGCCACTTAGCCACCCAACACCGTGACCCATGACCCCTCCACCGCATCATCCCTCTTGCTCCTCCTTCCCCTCCATTAACATCACGACATGTCAGACTCCATCTCCAACCCCACAAGATCCAGCAACTATCATTTCCAAATCAAACACATCAAACGAAACATAGATTGTGAAGAAAACTAGCTAACTTGCTTACATTTCCACCTGATCTAGTAAAAGAGACATAAAAATTTAAACTTTTTCAACCTAGAAGGATACCTAAATCGGAGGGGTCGAAGTTTCAAACTAGACAAAGAACCTTCTTGTTGTTGTTAGTGCAGATCATGGTGTTAAGTACGCGTTCATGAGTCAGATCGAAGATGTTCTGCCACCTCATCACTAAGCTCTCCACCCCTAAGACTCTTTGCCCCCTACCTCTTCCACTCTAATTGTTGCCTTGCCATCGAGGCTAGTGTCATTCCTGTTGTTGTCATGGTTGCGCTAGACCCTAACGGGCCATAAGCCTAGTAGGCCCTCACCACTTGGAGCTTATGTGCATAGTGAGAGTGAGTGAGTGACGGATGGGGTGGAAGGGAGAAAGAGTGGGTGAGAGTTAGTTATGAAGTATCACAGGTGATTACTTGTATCACCATACCATTCAATCTTTATCATTAGATGACAAAATGCATGATGCACTATAAAAAAAAAAAAAAAAAAAGTTAGTGTATTATTGATAGACCTAAAAAACAAATATAAAATAACATAAAAGCCTTTGCTATCCACGATGCTAGCTTGTATATCATGTGGAGGAATAGGAAGTCAACTAGTATAAAGTATTAGAAATAACACACAAATGGTATCTGTCAATCATTTGTTTAACAACCATCTATTTGTCATATTCAACTTTCAAGCTTACGATTTCATTCCCCTTCTATGATTTATTTTATAAGGTTTAGATCTTAGGTTGTGAGAATAGCAGGAAGCACTTTTAGTAATGTCCTTAAAAGGCTGTTTAATAGGATATGTGAAAGGATAAATATAAAAAAGAAAATTAAAATGGAGAACATTTATAAAGATTAAGTCTTACTATTCTCTTCCCGTGTTCTTAAATTTTAGTAACGAACTATAAATATGAGGTATGTTTTTATAGACATTACTCAAATTCGATACCATAATGTTTAAAAGACTCAAAACTCTTTTTACCTATAGCAACACTCGTCAATAAAATAATTAGATCTCTATAAATATTACCTAACAGCATTGTTTGCAATGTAAAGAGATTGCAACTATATCCAAATCTTACGTGTATTGACAATACATAATAATTTGAATCTTAAAATGATGATTTCGAGAAAGACTTTGTTGTTGATAAAATGGAAAAATGGGCTTCGTCTAATTATCATTTTTCTTATTTCACAACCATGCTCATAAAAATATTTGATTTTTTAAAATGGTGAATCTGTGCATAGGATCAAAAATGAGTTGAAGATACTAATAATTAATTAGTTTAAGTAGTTCGGTGAGTAGTTTGGTACTTGTTCCTTTTAAGGGAGGTCTCATGTTTAAATTTTATAAATGAAAAAAAAATTAATATTTAAAATTTTTTACCTTCATAAGGAACCAATTTGAATTGAACCAAATTAAAATATAGAACTAAGATATTAGTGATTTATAAATACAAAATGCAGGGTTAGTCACACAAAAAAGAGTGAGAATATAGCATCAAATCATATGATCATGACAGTTGTTGAATACCATTATCAAGTTCATCACTTGCCCATCCAACTGGCCACATCCAACGTCATATGCAGAATCCCAAACGAAAAAGCAAAACAAAGTTAAATCCCAACAATTTTAATTATAGTTTGAACGACCCCGTTGGCCTCACTAGCACATTGCTTTCTTCTTTCATGTTTCCCACCGGATTTCCTTATCTCTAAGAAAAATGATAATATAGACTCCGATTCACCGTAAACCAGAGTCTATATTACATCTTAATCATCTAAATTTTAATATTTATATATTTATAATTTTAAAATATGGTTTAGATAATTGAGATGTAATATAAATTCATATCTACAAGTGAATTTGAGTCTATATTATCATTACTCTATCTCTCCAAGTTGCTTGACCAACAACTTTACTTCATTATATATTTGAACAAGAAAAACAAAACACATTACTTCATAATATACATACGACTTCTGATTTTCCTATATTAATGTTTAATATTAATGAGACAACGATGTATTTTTATAGGTTTTCATTATTTGAACTGTCAATAAGATTAATATTTGATTGACAATATGAATAGAATGGTTATGTATCTTTTTTATAAGAGTTATCTCCTTAAAATTGAAGTTTGCACCCTCCTCTTAAGGGTCAAAATTACTTATCACATCAACTAATCCTTTGTGGATCAAATATAACATATTTTTTACATATAAGATATTTATTTCACTTCAATATACATGTATTTCAAAGAAAAACAAAAATATTTTATATAAACATAATTCTCATATCCACTGCATCAAATCACAGACAGTGACATAAGA
The DNA here is from genome assembly GCA_031439585.1 of Pterocarpus macrocarpus. Lineage (NCBI taxonomy): Eukaryota > Viridiplantae > Streptophyta > Magnoliopsida > Fabales > Fabaceae > Pterocarpus > Pterocarpus macrocarpus. The sequence goes on along the minus strand of CM062516.1, from coordinate 11,985,444 downwards.
TAGTTATGATTGAACAAAAGTTTAAAACTCTTTTAGGGTGTTTGTAATTTTTTTTTAAAAAAATCACTTTTTATTGAAAAAAATAATTTTCATACATTTCGATAATTATTTTAAAAATAATCAAAATTTTAAAAAAACCTATTTTCAACTTTTACGTGAAAATTTAAAAAAGTAATTTCCGAAAAAAATAATTTTTTACTTTTTTAGATGGGTAATGATAGGTATACTCACTTTTTCTGAAATAGTATACAGACTCATCACCCATCGATTATTGAATGGGGTGTAGACTCAATTTGTTTATATAATGTAAACGTATCTGAATATTAAGAGAGAATTGTAGAGGGAACTCACTATTTTGAGATACTATATTGACTCATTACCTATCTACCATTAGATGAGGTGTAAACTCAATAAATGGATGATAAGTCAACATAGTATCTCAAAATAGCGAGTGCTCTATGCAATTCTCTTTAGATATTCATGTGCGTTTACACTATAAACATTTTCCTATTTATAAATAGACCACTCATCGCCATTAGCATTGGCATTCCCATTTTGAGGATCGACCAACCAACACACATAACACAAAAGTCGAAAAAAAGAAACACGAACATGGCTTCAAACAGCAACGACAGCCACCCGAAAATCAAAACCATCGTCGTTTTGGTCCAAGAGAACCGCTCCTTCGACCACATGGTGGGTTGGATGAAGTCCCTCAACCCGGAAATCGACGGCGTCACCGGTTCCGAATCAAACCCGATTTCCACCTCCGACCCGAACTCTAACCGGGTTCACTTCGGGGACCGGTCCGTGTACGTCGACCCGGACCCGGGCCACTCGTTCCAAGACATCTACGAGCAAATCTTCGGCGAGCCGTGGAGCGAGTCGTCGGCGGCGAAGAACCTGCCGCCGACGATGGAAGGCTTCGCTCAGAACGCGGCGAGGCAGGAACCGCCGAAGAATAAGGACATGCCCTCGATGACGGAGACGGTGATGAACGGGTTCAGACCGGACCGGGTTCCGGTCTACAGGGAGCTTGTGAAGGAGTTCGCGGTCTGCGACCGGTGGTTCGCTTCCGTTCCCGCGTCGACCCAGCCGAACCGGCTTTACGTGCACTCTGCGACGTCGTTTGGGATGACAAGTAACGACACGAGCAAGCTTATTGGAGGGTTGCCGCAGAAGACTATATTCGATTCGTTGGATGAGAATGGGTTCAGTTTTGGGATTTATTATCAGATGCCGCCAGCAACGCTTTTCTACAGGTTGGTTCTTCTGAATCACTTTGCCTTAACAGTTGGTTAGCGCTGTTTTCTTTTTTGGCTTGTTCTAGCGTGTTGTGTTGTGTTGAGTTGAGTTGAATTTGCTCTCTGTATTGCTTGACGTGACAAGAAAGGTTAAGAGACATTGTTGCCAAAATTTGTTTATAAGAATAAAGAGTCAAGTTTGTTGATAATGAAATGAATATAGAATTAAGTGACGACATTAATACATTATTACTTCCCATCACCGTAAATCGATTCCCTAATTATGATCATAAATTCTCCATTAATTTCCACATAATTCTTCAGTATCGATCGACATTTGAAAACATGTGTCCAAAGCTTATGTTTCTGTTAAAAAATATTATATAAATGATATTTAAGTTATCGTAAAGCTTAACTTAAGGTTTGAATTTTTTTTTATATTATTAATCAATTCTATTTTATTATGAATTTAATTTAAATGAATCGATAATATAAAATAATTTTATATTATCAGTCAATAGAAATGCTAGAAAGTGCCAACTCGTATAAATAATCATCTATTATAATGAGGGATCCATTATAATTTTTTACTTTCTAGCATTTTTATTGGTTGACAGTATAAAATTATTTTACATTATCAGTACATTTCAATTAAATTCTTTAATTATATGTGTAATTTTTTAAATAATTATTATGAGAATTTAATATTTTTAATAATATGAAAATATATAATTAATTATTTATATAAAAATCATAATAAAAATACATTAAAATTAAATCTTTTTTATCTTTATAATGACCTTTCAATGGTCGAATGATTTACATTATTTGAATTTTATATAATAATTACTTTTGAATTTTGATAAGTTTTGATTAAGAATGTGTTTGTTACAGTTTTTGGAAAAAATAATTATGAAACTAAAATATTTTATATAATTAAAAAATTGAAAAATAGATTTTTTTGATAAGCTATTTTTCTTAGTTTATATTAAAAAGTTGAAAATAATTTTTTTAAAATTATAATTAATTTTAAAAATATATTTAAATATCAATTTTTTAATAAAAAATATGTTTTTTGGCAAAATAATCTTATCCCGCACCCTAAAATTCATTCAAAATTTCAGACTGTGTAAGCATAATATAACATAATATTTTGTAGCCGACACGCTACCCTAAACTGTATTTATTTTATAATCTAATCTTGCACTCCAGAGAAGGACAATTTTTTAAGTCAACTTGATTGAAAGTTTTTAAATTAACAATTCACGTGGATAAACAAATTTCGAAAAATAAACAAATTTAAGGGTCAAGATTTGTGTGCATTGTCTTGTTCCAGGTAAAATAATAGTGAAAAATAATTGTAATAGGTTGTTACAGCTGGACACCAGCAGAAACTTATATAGAAATAATGGAAATGGGCTAGTAGGACTTCACGTGTGCAAACTTACCCCATCCCATTTCATGTATCATGTCTTTATCGAAACTATATACCAAGTCAAGCTTAAATTACCAAAGTTTTATTAATGAGTATTAAAAATTAAGAATATAAATATATAATAAAAGAAAGCTTTTAAAATATGAGTTATCGGTGTGAAATTTGTTATACAATCATTCGGTTATACTTTACTTTTTATGACTTTTAAAATATTTATTATAAAAGTTAAATATTTGTAATAATATAACAATAGAAGATTGAATTACCGTATAATTTTTTATATCAACAGTGTGTTAACAATTAAATTACTTAATTATTTAATATATTAATATTTGTTTTAAATTAAATATTTTTATTTATAATTTTTAGCAAGTGTATGAAAAGTTGCAATGATTATTTGTGATTTTTTAGAAGATATTAATAAAATATAAAACATTATATCGATTCTTTCTTATATTTGATATAGCAAAAAATATTAGGATATGTTAATGTTTAGTTGATTTACGCAATTATTGATATTTGTTTCTCATAAATAAGATATTGGGTTTAAGTCTTTTGAATTGAAAAATTTAGCATTGAAAAAGTTTTATCTTCATAATGAACTGACCTAATTCAAGTCAGATTAGTTGGGGTATAATAAAATACTAGTAGTTAAGACAAAAAAAAATATTATGATCTATATATAATAAATATTTGTTTAATTATTCATTAAAAGCTTGTCATTAGGGGCAGCAATACCTTAGGCTTTGCTTGAATGGATAGCAATGGTGGAAATGACAAGGAAGAGAATGACTTATCTAGCTAAAAGTTTGTTTAGGAATGATATAAATGGAGGGAGGCAAATGACAAGAAAGGGTTATCTTGTGCCTCCCTTGCCACTCAAAGTCCCCATTTTTGGTCCCTCCAAATTAGGGATCAAAGAGGAAATGAGATACATCAACAACAGATGGATGCACTGATAAACAAACTACATTCGTAAGGAGAGATACACTAATTGCCTATTTATTCCAATTTTGGTCCCAATATAAACATACACTAATTTATAGTACAACAAGTGTAATTTTGTGAAAGTAATTTACTTTTGTATTAATTATCTTAAAAGTCACAAATATGAATGGATGTGATTAATTGACAATATGTATACTAAAATTAATCTTATTTTATAATTCTAAGTAGGTGAACAAATTTATGCATGCCATCTATAGTATTTGAACCTATGTTTTAAAAAACTAGATTACTAAATGCTAAAGTATTAGTTTTTATTTCATCATATTTTGCTGACAAACTAATCGATTCATTGCTTTCAGGAATCTGAGGAAACTGAAATACATAGACAAATTTCATCCATTTGACTTAACATTCAAGAAGCATTGTGAAGAAGGGAAATTACCAAATTACGTGGTGGTTGAACAAAGGTTTTTCGACTTGTTAGCCATACCAGGGAATGACGATCATCCATCTCATGATGTCGCAGAAGGACAAAAATTTGTAAAAGAAGTGTATGAAGCGCTCAGAGCTAGCCCACAGTGGAATGAAATCTTGTTTGTGATCATATACGACGAGCATGGAGGATTTTACGATCATGTGCCAACCCCTGTGGAAGGAGTTCCTAGTCCAGATGACATTGTAGGTCCTGAGCCATTCAAGTTTAAGTTTAATAGGCTTGGTGTAAGGGTTCCAGCCATCATTATTTCTCCATGGATTGAGCCAGGCAAAGGTAAGATGCATGCATGTACATATATCTATAATGTATATAGTTGCATGTTTACCACAATTATTGGATGATTTGATATATGTTTTAACATTTTAATATAAACAAAAACTCAGTATACAATGTATATATGTTTAATAATGGATAGGGAACAATTGAGAAAATGAACTGTGCCTAACAGTTTTAAAGGTCACATCTTTTTAAATCTTTTACTTTATATAGACTTAGGTTGATAAATAGATAGACCTTTACGTAATTATGGCTATAATCCAAAATTATATATTTGTAAAACTTATATAAAATTCATGTTGAAAACATGTTACGGCATATACGGGTTCTATTGTGATTAATAAAAAATATAGGATATAATGTGGAGTTATATTCTTTATATATGTTAATTGTACATTAAAATTTAGACATCTTACCGACATCCATCTAATAAACACAAAGCTCTAAGTAGTGATAAGTATTAAGAGAAAAACAAAAAATTAAAACTCTGTTTTTCTTCCTCTCCGAAGTGCCCTTAAAATATCTAATTTTCTAGGTTACAAATAATATTGCTCTAAATTCGTTGTTATACCCATTTCCATATGTCATTCTCTATTCGTACTTGTGAAAATAGAGCTAGTGTATGTTTGTACTTTGTACCGTGAAAAAACTAACATTATACTAATTAATAGAATAATCAAATGTTGTATGCAGTGCTGCACACACCTTCCGGACCATTCTCAACATCACAATATGAGCATTCCTCTATACCAGCAACTGTTAAGAAGATATTCAATCTACCTGAGTTCTTGACAAAGCGGGATGCATGGGCTGGAACATTCGAGGGTCTCTTAACTCTCAGCACACCACGAACCGATTGTCCAGGTGACATATCTATCTCGTCTTTCCTTTTTCTTCTGCTATGATTGTTTCATTATTTTTCTTTTGGGGTGTGAGGTAAAATTAATCTTTATATAACTGTTTTAGGTGTCAATGCATAGTAAAAATCTATTTTAGTTCTCAAAAAATATAAGAATGACATTAGTTTTTTAAAAATTATCGTCATTACATAAATCTTTCAAAGATCGAAAACATGATCAGTATATTCATCTTTCTGAGCAATTAAAGTGATAACACATACAAAGACACAAAAAGATAAATTGTTTAACTGTTTTAAGTCTTTGGGGTATTAATGCGGTGACACTGGTCTTTAGACTAACATGTTGATTTTACTCAATATTAATTTAATATTTGTACCTTGTTTTAATGAATTTAGCTTCACTTTAAAAGCTGAAAACTTATATTTTTAATGACAACAATCACGCCCTTATTGTACATAGGCTCAAAATTCAGTCATTGATTTATTCAAATGTACAATTTAGTTGTCAATGTAGTTTCCCCAAAACTAATAGCTAGATTAAGTAACCTGAAACAAATTTTCTATAATTTAAGAACTAACTCATACACCCAATTTAAATCATTAACTATTGCTTGGGAGTAGTAATTTATCGATCAATACGCCATTTTACTTATTTATATGTGTTTATCAAAACACTACATAAATATACCTGGGTCACCAAGTAAATACTTAGAAATTAGAATAGACAGAACCTTTCCTTATTTCTTGACCATTTATGTTGTGAAATTTGCAGAGAAATTGTCTGAGCCTGTCAAATTAAGAGAGGCTGCTGCTCATGAACAGGCCAATTTGAGTGAATTTCAGGAAGAATTGGTACAAATGGCAGCAACTCTAAATGGAGACCATAGAAAGAGCATATACCCTAACAAGTTAGTTGAGAACATGACTGTTTCGGACGCAGTTAAATATGTTAATGATGCATTCAAGACCTTCTTGAATGAGTGCGAGAAAGCAAAGCAAAGTGGAGTTGATGGGTCTGAGATTGTCGATTGTGCTAAAGCAAGTACACCACCAAATTCCAAAAATTTCTTTCAAAAGTTGTCGTCTTGTATAATATGTGATCGATAGTTAAATTACACATTTCACATATAATATTCACCGAAAGCCATGCTACTATTCTGTGTGTAAAATTGGTTTTGGCAATGGCAACTGTGTTGAATAATAAAGTTTGTTCATTTTTATTTCATCACAAGAGTGTGAGTGGTTCAGTATAAATTTTCTCACTTTTAATAGTTACTTTAATTTTTCCTTTTGTAATTACTGCTAATCTTTACATATTTTTCTCTTTTGTAAATACCACTTAAATAAATTTTATTCAAGCCTAAATATATTTTTCGTCCCTACAAAATTAATGAATCTTAATTTTAGTTCCTAAATTTTTCTTTTGTGGGTTTGATTACAAAAATTTCATAATATACTTGATTTTGGTCCTTATTGTTAATCAGCCTTTGTTAATTGATGAAGTGGCTATCACAGTGCCAGCTCATTGATCCTATGTGGAAACTCTACATCCCATATAGCACTCCGTTTTAATCCTACTAGTGAAATAACCCATGCAATACATGGAAAAGTTACCAAAAAAAAAATGTCTTAATAATGATAATATGGGTTAGATATTGCACCAAAGTAATATTAACCATTATCATCTAATAAAAGTACTTCTAACTACTTCACTTCAAGTAAGGGAATGAAGATCAAGTACAATTACTAAAAACATGAATGGTTATTTTTGTAGTCATAGTTAGCTGGACCCGTCTAATATCATATTTGCATTTTCTCCAATATCAAGAAATTTTGTAGTGTTAGTTTCATAATTATAGTTAGATCATTTATATGGTTTATGATAATAATAGATATAAAAATAGTTTATAGAAATTGTAGATACCTTTTGAAGAAACATTTTTGAATATTTCTCTATAGACTGCGTTGATGGTACAATTTGGACCTATACCATCATGATTCTCTAATAAAATTCTTAACCTTTATTTATTCTTTACTCTTGAAAGAGCCACATTTAATTGGCCATGCATGAATACTGGCCTTGGAAGGTATGATTCTACTGTACATACTGTTTGGTTTTGTGACTTGTTAATTGTCATAACAAAACAAACTATTATGAAGAATTGTCTTCTTTAGAATTTCATGGGAATTATTTCATTATTTGGAATCACGTTGATTCATGGGAATCATATTGGGAATTATTTCATTAATTGTTTCACCATCCCTATTCCCCATAAGAGTTAGACATTGAATCACATGATTCTCCATTCTTTTTATCTACAACCTTATCCCATTACATAAACCATTTGATTTTGATCTATGTTTCTCAATAACATTATTGGTACTCCTTCTTTTAATACCAATTTATGTGGCGGTAGTCCAGAACTATTTATTCCATTCAAAATCTCAGATGAGAAAGCATGCAATTCTGACTCCATATTACCTTCTTCCATGCATATTGAATCGAAGCTTAAATATATTTTATCCTCACCAAGAAGCAAAGACATTATGTAGTTGTTACAAACAACTTCTAATGTTGGAACAAGAATAGACCTTTGCTTGAAGTAACTAACATTTGTTAAGTTTAACAAAATTTCTGGGTATACAAAATTTGTCAACTCATCAAAAGAAAAATCTAAATTCTGTATAAGAACATCATCTGGAATTTCAATTTCAGCTTCACTTTCAGTTGTATACCTAAGAACACCATCTCCAATTTGCAACAACCATTCGCTGAATCTTTGAACTCCAGCATTTTCAGTTGCGTTAGAACCAATATTCAACCTCTTGTTCTTTGAAAGTATAAGCACTTTGCAAAAAGGCAACAAATAAGATGCATTGATAGATAATTGTACAATATCTTCTCTTGAACCTTTTAGAATCACAAGTAGAGTTTGTCTAAAATCTCCGCCAAATACAACTACGTTTCCACCAAATGACAAATTGGGATTATAAGAAATGGTAAATATAAGCAAATTTTTAAGCATCTATCTAAGGCTTCGTAGTAATAGCTTCATCCCATATAATCAACTTTGTCTTCGTCAATAGTCTTACACATTGAATCTTCATTCACATTAAGTGGTATCTTGGACCTTGAATCAGTCGTCTTTCCATTTGGAAGAAGTAATGAAGCAATACCACTAGTTGCCTGTTTGTTCATATATACTTTCGTAGCAATATATCTATGCACACAAGAAAATGTAGACATATTATATTCTATAGATAGCATGATATCATATTAGAATCTTAAAACTGCTTATCCTATATATATTAGGAGTTAGCTCATTAGTTACTCATTTAGTTACTATAGTTAGATGAGTAGTAACTCATATAGTTACTTGATGTAAGCTTTGCTTTATTCAACAATTGAACATAAGTAAGCAAATGAGTAACTACTCACCTAATTCCAATAACTAAATCAGTAACTAAACATCTAACTCCATTAACTAAATGAGTAACTCAAAACTTAGCACTCAGCACACAACACATAGCACATAAATACGCAAGGCAAAGTGCCACCATCATGCCTTCATACCTCTACCATCAACCTGCCACGGAAGAAAGCACGATCGCCATCGTACTCTTCGTGGCACAACCTCTGACAATCTTCGGCCACCACTCAAGGCTGTGGGTCCGCAACCAACGTCGATGTCATAATCTCGCTGTGATTTGCAATGCCACGAGGAAATAGGAGGTGTTGTGGCCGTTTACAATGGTACCTCTGCACACCTCCAAGACCACTAGCAATGCCAAGAGCATATCCGACATTCGCGAGCATCCCTCTTAGAAGGGCCATTGACACCACAGCCATAAATCTTTACTCCACGCCCATCGCAAACTCCCAACAACTCCATAGTGACTCGATGCTCGGCATCTCAGAAGCAGAGGAGCACCACCAAGCGGGTTTGGGGACCCATTACTAGAAAATGGCAGATAATCGATGAAAATTACCAACGGAAGAAATCCGTCAGAAATACCGATGGATATGCCATTGATAAAACTCAAAAAAAGAATTGATGTGGTATTTTACTAATGAACACAAAATATGTCGGTAAAAATGTTGATAAATATTCATGTCTAATGGTGCCACAATTTTACAGACAAATATGCCATTGGTGAGCGTTTGTATTTTAATTTTATTTTTTAATCTAAAAGCTACTGATGAACATTCCGTCAGTAAATTAAAAGTTATCGATGGAATATCCATCGGTACAGAATTGTTTATTCATCTTATAATCTTTTAAAAATAAAAATGTAACTGACGAAACATCCGTTGGTAAATAAAATATTTTCCTTAAATATAACTGAAATTTTGGATTAACCGCATAAGGCTCTTTAGTTTCCATACTTCCGATGACAAATCTGTCAGTAATAGTTGATTAATGAAACGATTCATTTCATCACCTTATTACTGATGAAAAATTCGTTGGTAAAATAGAATTAATAAAACAAACCGTTTCATTAAATCATTATCGATGGAAAATCTATTGGTAATGTTAACACCAAACATTAAAATGCGAGCCCCCTTCTACTTCTTCCTTATTTGCATATTCTCTCTCTACTCCTGCTCTCCCCCCTCCCACATGGTCATTGGCCATTTCACCACTGTTGGAGCTTCCATTTTTCCGCCAGGGATCGCCATTGTGTTTGTGGTATGTTACTGAATATTTTAATGGGTTGGTTTATTTTATTTAGCCTCTTATTTTTAGTGCATTTCTTTGCTCAAAGTTTTTTTGTTTCTAAGTTAGTTAACTAACTTAATTTATTGTGTTGATTGTTAAAGATCTCGGTTGCATCACTTGGAGCAGTTCCATTCTAGTGCATTCAGTGATTGGAGCATTTTGGGTATTGGGTAGGTACATTTTACCCCTATGATTAACTCTATATTTTGAAATATTAGAGATTTAAATTTTCTAGGATATAGTTGTAGGATGGAAAACGAAGGATAGGATTGCATGATTGGGGAAGGCTTAGAGTTTCTTCCTATTATTTAAATTGTGTATTGTGATATTGTATGCTTGCATGATGTAAAGTAAGAAAGTGTGTTGTAGAATAGTTTTTAGGATTAACTAATTAATTTACATGATTGCATGTGTTTATTATTTGTGTTTGATTGGTAAAATATTTTTTTTTTTTGGAGGCTCCTAAATTAAAGGGAGACACCGTGCAAATATTTTTAATAATTTAGAATATTCTTTCAATTAAATAATTATTGTTATGCAATAAATAATTATTATTTGTGTTAAATTGCTGAATTAATTTTTGTTGAGACTTCTAATTTAAGGGGAGACTCTACCCAAATTTTTTTAAACATTTACAATATTGTTTCAATTAAATAAATATTATAAGTGTGGACTAAAATAGTAATGTGGACTAAAAAATGATTGCATAAATAATTAGTTGGGAGAAAAATTATTATATAAATAATTAGTGTGAACTCCTAATTTACAGGGAGATTTCGTCCATTTTTTTTTTTATTAATGTGTGATTGTATTACTCTGTAGATGTGTGATATTGTTGATGTAACACCCTAATAGTCTCATACTATGCTTAAGTCATATTATGGAATTATTAGTGGTTACTTTTGCTGGTGGAACTAATTTTACTATTTAAAATTACTTTATACAGAAAATAGGAGTAAATTTTTTTTTTTTTGAATAGCAGAAACATAATAAACCTTTTAAAAAACAAGAGCCATGAGCACGTTGCAACGTGTAATACTAAGTCGTTATCTCATACATGTGGTGAGATGAAGTGAATAAGAGCAATATAAAGAACAATCATTTCGGATAAACATAATATCATTTCACAACTATCATAGCTATATATAGTTAATAGTAGTGCAACAAGTCATACATAATAGGTCATGGATTCGATATCTACTGTCAGCCCTACAAGATAACCTAACCAAATACAACATGAAAAGAAATATATCAGAAATCTCTACCGCCCATACATGTCATATAAGAAATGACAACCCTATAACTACCAACCAAAAGGGCTATCATCGTGCTTGGCTCTGCATGCACTATCCAAGACAACCATCGAATGGGAGGTAACCATTCCCGAAACCACCGGGAGCATCATCGCTATGTCCTCCTCCTTAGGCATGTCCACATCCACGAGGCACAGTGCAGGTACGAATGAACCTACGACCATGAACCAGAGGTGGTGCGTGATAAGGAGCTGCAGAAGAAGAAGACGAATCAGAAGTCAGGCGAACCACTGAAGGGTAGGAAGCTTGGACGAATCAGACTCCATAGCATACATCGGGTATGCCGACTCCAAAGGATCTGACTCCACCAAATACGTCGATGTCAGGCAAGTGTCCGAATCAGACTCTCCATCAGTGGGGTACCTTAGTGGGTGAAAAGATGGACGTATTTTATCCAAGGTGATATCCTCATACAGATCATGGGGGCGAAAAAATAGGCTCATAACTGGTGTACGGAACTAATGGCTATGAAACATATAGACTTTCATAGTTGCTCGAGCTACCAACACGGATGCATTCAACACCGGGTTGAAGTGCTAATGTATGACTGGGAACTCAATGAAGATCACCACGGTGCCCAATACCGGCATCCTCTAAAGATAACACGAAAATGTAGGAGTGAGAAATACTAGATTTCTTAGTAGGATCGCGACTAGACAAGTACTGTGTCATCGTCATTGTCCCATCCACTTTGAATTTATTTATGAAAATAGTGAACATGCATAGATTCAATTTTAATGATTTTGAAAACATAAATTCTGAAGTGGCTTCCTTTTAGGTTTAATCTTCTAAACATGACATAAGCAACATAAAAACATAGGATAGAATCATATGAACTAAGCATAATATCAATAGTCATGACCATGCATGTGAGGAAATAAAGATGCGTGCACTTTCATGTAACCATATGGACTTGACCGAAGTCTTTTATTAACTTTACTTTCATTCTTAGCACGTGCTTAACATTCCTTCACGTGCTTAACATTCCTTACTTTTTCCTCAGAATAGACTGCTATTGGACATGAGCTCATTCCATGACCGTCGTCATGCAGTACCAAACCAAATCAGACTAAGTTAACAATAGCTTTTCATGCCTCTAAGTTGGAGAGTCCTCCATGTCACCCTTGCCTCCATCACAGAGAGTCTTTAAGTCTTAATGGATCAGCTTCCCTTCTTCCTTTATCGAAGTGACTGGAGGATAATATCCAATTATTTCTTTTCTTTTGTCATAGTCACATCTTTCACGCATTAAAATTACTAGCAAGACATGTGAACTTTAATGATATGACTAAATCCATAATTTTGACCGAAATCCGACAGTATAACAGCTAGACCGGAGCTTTCCCAAAATTTGCCAAACATGAAAATTTCAACCACGAATGAATAATATCCCTTTCATATAATCATAAAATATCTCATCAAGCATCAATAATCTATCATATCCACGAATCCATACCCAAATCAATCACGCCAATCAATAATCGTATATGAGAATGACATATACTCATAGCCTATTTGGTATCTAGGGTTTCCTTATACTTTATGTAATATCTTATGAATCATGATAAGACTCCTCATGTTTCTCATGAGAGAATCATACCACCTAAAGAGGATATCTATTATAAATTTTTAATCTATAACTCCTCAAGTGAGGCTTCGCTTTAAGCTTAATAGATTCTTTATAATTACATCTTAAAGAACACATTCTTAGATTTAAAGTTTAACACATATTTGTCTCTTGCTTACTCCATGGCCGAAGCCTATTATAGAGTTTTTATCCAAAGTTTTTCATTCAAAACTTTTTAATTTCTCCTTGAGGTAATTCACAAGTGATTCCTGGGTTCATGGTATGCTCAGAGACTCTAATCATACTTTTATTCTCAAAGGATTTTGAGATCTCTCTAGTCCCTTGGGTCATGATAATGCATAACCACACTCATGAACCCAACAACACCATATGCTTATCATCATCGAGAAGTGATTATTTTACTTATTCAAGTTGCAAGATTCCAACTTTTACAATGACTAAAAGTTTTATTTTTTAATAAAGTTGACACTTTTAATCATTGTAAGACCATTAAGACTCCAACTTTGTGATTTAAAGTTTCTTTAAAGGTTAAAAGATTCTTTCTCGAAGAAAGTTTAATACTTTACTCATTATTTTGACTTAAGATTCCATCTTTACAAGTTAGAGGTTGCAAGTCAACATTTTTATGACTTAAAGATTACATTCTTGATTAGAGTTTTAACTTTATTGAAGTTCTTTTCTTCAAGATTCCATTTTTAAGGCATAAAATGACAAGCCCTCATTTTTATGACTTAAAAAGCTTCATGTTCCAACAAGTTTGGATCTTTACACATTTTTGTCTTCAAAAGAACAAAATGAAACATGAAATGTAGCGCCACTTTTATACATCAAGAAGCAAACTTTTTAAAGTTTCATGCTTTAAGGAATGTTCATAGTCTTATCAAAGTTATGAAAAACATGTAAATATGAGGACTTTTCCAATCACAAACTCATTATAAGAAAAGAAACAAATTTTAAATCAAATACCACCAAAAACATCATTCTATTTCCAACAACTCATAAGAAACATCAAGACCTCATAAAGCCTTCAAGGAGAGCAACTTTCAAATAAACAAGAAACAACTCATGAACAGGATCAAGAACATATTTTGCTAAAAATGAAAACTTTTGCTCATGAAGAGTATGAGGGTTTTCTCAAGTTCTCACTTGAAGTTCTTGGTCATGGTGAGAACTAAGCTTCATGCTTTTTTTAGTAAACAAAAGAAAAAGAGTAGAGATCACTACCTAGAGCAAACAGTGGCTTCATTTTGCAAGAGAAGAAGAAGATGAAGACTCCTCCTTGGTGATGATGGCGGCGGTTTTGAGAGATGAAGATGGAAGCTCTTGAATTCTTGATGAAATGAGTCTTGTAGTGTTTAAATTTTTCCTTCAAAGACCAAAAGATGTGGTCTTTGAAGGGCTTAGTGAAGAATGTGTGATTATGGAGGTAGAGAATGATGAAGAAGATGAAAAAGAAGAAGATGAAATGTAAAGAGAGGCTGGAGAGTTTGAGAGCTTAGAGAGAGAATGAAAGCTTGCAAATGAAAAATGAGTATGTGTGTGTGTGTGTGTGTGTGTGTGCATGTGTATGGCCGTAGGCTTCTTAAGGGTGGGGAGAAGATATTTTGTGTCATTTTATGTTAATTAAGGATTAACTGGACAAAATATGTACAAACTCTTACAAAAAACACTTTTGTCTTATGCTTTATGCTTTAGTGACATCACTTTTGCTTTATTGTTGTAACATCCTCTCAAGTATGGTACTATGCTTAAGTCATAATACCTCACCTAAGAGTTGTTATTGTCACTTAATCGGACCTTGTCTGGCAGCAACCTTCGGCCACCTTCAATCTTACTAGTCAACTCCACCTCGGAGGACCTTCGTCGAAACTTCTGAACTATCTGGAGATAACACAAAAATAAACATAGGAGTGAGAAGTATAAACTCTCAATAGGATTCATTAAACTACCATATGCTGTGTCATTGTTATTATCTCCAACTGCTTCAGTTTATTATGCAAAAGGTGAACATGTTAATAGACTTTTCAGTTTTATAGTTCGAAAACGTATTATCCGAAGCAGAGTTCATTTTAGTCATCAACTTGATAAACAGAGATGAACTTCAAACAATTAACTTATCAACATGAAGGATAAGTAATCATAATGTAACGATTCATAATAAGATACGGCATAATTGAATAACATGCAAGGATGGATGCAAATAACTTCTTGATGTGAGCGCATTCATATATCTTTAGTTTTTTTTACTTTCTTTTTCTTGGCACACCTAGGCGTTACGTATCGTCATCCCTAGGGTGTGAGCTTAGACGTGTATCTAATTGGGGGGATTTCACTTTGACCATGTGCCTCTAATTCGGAGGGATCTCATCTGGCCACATGCCTCCAAGTAGAGGTATCTCATTGTCATGTCACATGCTAGAGTATGATCGCCATGTCATACCCCATCGGGATGTGATCGCCATGTCACACTCATTAGGATGTGCAATCATTATCATATCCTTAATCATAGGGTTCATGGATGCATATGCTTCATACCTTATTTTTAAACATCTCATACTTGCATGATAGCCATGTACTCATCATATAAACATCCCTAACTTTCACATTTTTCTACCGAAAATTTGGCAGCATAACGGATTAGATCTGTTTTCTCATGAATAGTGCCAGTTTCAATAGACAGCCAGTCACAGTAAGAGATCAAATACAATGCATTAATCTTTCAAGCACCAACATGGAATTGTAATACTTAGACTTTAATTGGACTTATATATGCATCAAGGTGCCAAATCCTTTAATTTTGGAAATCCTGCTCATATTCTTCAACTCTGCCTATTTTTAGAAATTAAGCCTTAAATTCATTTTAAGTCATTTAGACCTGAATTTTGGATATGTTGAAGTGTTATGTGTCTAGTTTCTAATCTCTTAGGTCCCATTAAGTTTTGATATATGTAGCTCAAGTTATTAGAGTTCTACCTCGGCCTGCCCTGTAGCTTGCCAGAATTACACACCTAAAAGTAAAATTTCACTAAAAATGGAAAATTGGTTGAAATCATACGAAATTTATATCATATTAAAGGTAACAGGACAAGATCTTATTTGAAATAAGTTTCATTTCATTTTCTTGAGTAGAGCTTAAGTTATAAGCTCCGCAATTTGACCTCTCTGGACTGCCTATTTTAGCCCGATTTGGACATAGGGCGACTTCCTTGCACTACTGAGAGCAATTGGGGTCGAATCTAACTCTGAAATTTTTATGAGCTATTATCCTATGTGTAAGATTTCTAAAAAAGTTAGTTTCACTCAATTCCAAGTTGTATAGGGCAAGTTTTGCCTTGAACAATCGTATCCATCCAGAATTAAACTCAAAAACCTAGGTCAAATTTCCAAAATTTATATCTCCCTCAATACTAATCCAATGGGCTTATAGTTTATATGGTTGGAAAGCCCTAGGTGTCTAGTTTCACATAAAAATATTTCATTGAATTTAAATGGCTGTAGATGGAGCCGTACACTCCGCCGTACGGACTTTCATAGGATTTCCTAGCTTATGCTATTCTAGTTGTTCTCCTTCATGGATTTTCACGCAAGTTTCAACCAAAGCCCAGGAGTTGCATGCCAAACCAGTCATGAATCATCATATGTATGTGATTTATCATCTAATAAAGGGTGAAAATCCCAACCCTCATCAGCCACACACAAGAGAACTATGGGGATTATTGAACCCTACCTTCAATTTTTGATGTAAGACTAACTAGTTTTGAGCTCCTCTTGATAGGGAAATGATGGAAGCTTGAAGATGAGGTGAAATAAAGTGAAATGAAGGAAGAAATGGTGGAGAAGATGCAGCTGAAGGGGCAACACGAAAATGAAGGGATAAGGAAGGAAAAGACTCTCCCAAAAGCTAGATGAAGTGCTTGGCAAGTTTCATTCTTATTGGCTGAAATTTTTGTGGCTGAATTGCAGTCAACTCCACTCATTTTGGGGTTGTTTTGTGCCACAAATTGAGTGGTTATGTGACTGTGTATTTAGCCATTAAACATAGGGTTTAGGATGTGCAATTATATTAATTCGGTTCTGGTAGTTAAAAATACCGAATCTTTACTGATTTCCTTTAAATCAGCAAAATAGTTTGGAAAACTTTTTGTGAAAGTTTCTATATATCTATTCTAATTCCCTCAAGTCTAGTTTATCTAATTAATATTTAATTAAATCATAATTAACCTTTCATTAACTTTTAATTAATTCTACACATTCAATTAAGTCAGATAAATTGATTAATAACATATATTAAACTTAGCATAATTCCGGACATTATACTAAATAATTTCTCATAGTCTTTTACACAACAATCTAAATTTCCTTTAGCTCTAGTATTTATAATTCATCCCTAATTACTCTTATTTTTCTAATAAATTGATTAACAACGCAAATCAATTGCACTGTTTCTTTGGAATTATTATCTTTTCGCTTTTTTGTAAATCCTTTAATATTTTCTGTTTGGTTTCTGGAACTAATGACATTTTTGTAATTATGGGCACGTCTAAGGGCATCCCGCATCATTTCACATGCGGGCACCTTAGTGGCCTAATTGGCTAAGAATTTAGTTTCTACGTTTCTGCTATGTGATTCTGCTTTGTTTAAAACCCTATTATACTAATTCTATTGATCTAGGGACCTAAATATCATTTTCTAAAATGTTTAGGGGCAAGGTTGTGAATAATAAAAGTTTGCCCAAGGAAATTTTTTATCATTTCCTATTATGTTATATATGGATGTTACAATTGTCTAGTTGACTAAATTTAAATTTTAATGATATGATTAAGTGTTCATACAACTTAATTAACTTGATTAAGTTAGGATTAGTGATTAACTCATGTGATCATGATTATTTTAATTATCCTTAATTAAACTTGATTATGCTAATTATGGGCAATTAATGTTTAATTAAGCCATATAAGAATTTGACTTACTTAATTAAAGATTCTCTAATCTTAATTAAGCATTCTCTTAATCTTTATCTTCATAATTACCTCATTAATTCCTTAATTAAGCCATAATCCCATAATTTCTTATTAAGTTCCTAATTACTCAGGGTTACGAAGGTAATTTAACACAGAAAATTGAGGATGTTACAGTTGAGATACAATGTTTGCTCCAAATCAAGCATGGATGTATAGTAGATTGCACTCAAGTCAGGGGGGATTAAACTAGAATTTTATGAAGGGGTTGAAGAATTCATAATTGCCTGTGTTCAAACAAAGCAGTTTACACGTGAAGGGACAATTAGATGTCCTTGTTGCAAATGTAAATATAGGAGATTTTTAAACATTGAGTCCATTAGATATCACTTATAAAATGATGGGTTTAAGCCTGATTACTGGTTTTGTACTAAACATGGGGAAGTCTTTCCACTAGAGAATCAATTCGGTATAGGTTATGTTCGTAGTAGTTCAACTATGTGACTTGGGAAGATAACTTTTATTGTTATCAGGGAATGGTTTTCGATGCTACTGGCGATGAGTTTGGAATGTATTCCGAACCTTCGAAAGAGATCCCTAATCTGGATGATGAGTTTATTAGAAGCAGTGAATAAGTCTTTATGGAAAGGGTGTGTGCATTCGCAGTTGTCTTTGGCAGTAAGAATGTTGAGTAATAAGTCAGAGGCAAACCAAAACCAAAGTTCCTTTTATTAGTGGGCTTAATTAATGAGTGAGATTAATCCACATTTAGAAACTATCCCAAAGGAAATTTACCAAGCTAAAATGTTGGTTCTAATCTTGGATTGATGAAGTGAAGATTGATTGCTATTTGAATGGGTATATGCTCTATTATAAAGATGATGCTGCCCCAACTCACGATAAATTTTGTGGAGAGCCAAAGTTTAAGCCAAAGAGAAAGGGAATATGGCTTCAAAAGATATTTCACATAAAAGAATGCACTATCTACACTTAATCCCTAGACTTAAAAGGTTGTATGCATCTATAAGTTCAGCACCATACATGATATGGCACTATGAGAATCGACGGAGTGATGATGTAATTACACATCCTTCTTATAGTGAAGCTTAGCAATAATTTGATCAAATCTATCCCCATTTTGCATCTAATCCCCACAATATTAGATTAGAGTTATGTGCCGATGGTTGTTACTTCTTACAATCTTCCGCCTGAAATGTGCATGAAAATCCTTACTTGTTCTTAACTTGTATAATCCTGGTTCTGATAATCCCAAGGTCAAGATTGATGTCTATCTGCAACCTTTAATTGATGAATTGAATAAGTTATGCTGTGATGGTGTTTTGACATATGACATCTCAACCAAGCAGAATTTTATGCTAAGGGTAGCATTGATATGGACCATTAATGATTTTCCAGCTTATGGGATGTTGTTTGGATGGATGGCGCAGGGAAAATTGACATATCCGATATGTATGAAGGATACAAAAGTATTTGCTTTGAAGTGTAGTGGAAAAAATTCTTGGTTTGACTATCATAGAAGGTTTTTAGATATGAATTATACTTATAGACGCAGTAGATATGGATTTAGAAAGAACACCATAGAGAGTAAGGAGGCTCTTGTTAGACTAATCAGTCAGCAAATTTGGGACATGGTTAGATGACTTTTGAAGATTACAGAAGTTGGGAAATCTATTAGATTGCCTGGTTATGGGGTAGAACACAATTGGATTAAATAAAATATATTATGAGAACTACCTAATTGAAAAGATCGCTTAGTCCATCACTGTTTAGATGTGATGCATGTTGAGGAGAATGTATTTGATAATATTATCCATACTGTGATGAATAGTAATCGAACTAAAGACAATAAGAAAGCAAGGTTAGAGTTAGAGGGGTATTGTAAATGTCTTGAGTTAAATTTACAACCCTTAAGAGATAGTGTTGGTCTAAGCCTAAGGCAAATTATATGTTGACCTCTGTGTAGAGACAAGATGTGTGTAAGCGGGTGCAAGAGTTAAGAATGCTTGATCTTTATGCCTCAAACTTGGGTAGGTGCCTGAATATTCCACAAGGAAAGGTTTTTGGCATAAAAAGTCATGACTGTAATGTATTTATGGAGTTTTTGCTGCATATTACATTAAGGGAACTACCTGATCATATTTAGAGGTTGTTAACTAAGTTGAGTGAGTATTTTAGAGATTTGTGTTCATTCATTCTCAAGGTTGATAATCTCTTGGTGATGGAAAAGAACATTCCCATTATTCTTGGTAAGTTAGAAATAATATTTCCTCTTGATTTTTTTGACTTGATGAAGCACTTGCCTGTACACTTGGCATATGAGGCATAGGTATGTAGACCAGTCCAATATAGGTGGATGTATCTATTCGAGTAGGAAATAGGAGGGTTTAAAAGAATGGTAAAGAATAGAGTTAAAGTAGAGGGATCAATATGCTAGGCATACATTTCGAAAGAGACATCTAACTTTTACTCTTATTACTTTGAGTCACATCTCCATTCTAAGAGAATCAGAGTTGGTCAGAATAACGATGGTGGTGAAAGCTCAATTGAACCAACCTTATTAGTATTCAACCAGCCTAGTCATGCTGCTGGATGACGCAAAGATCGATGGTTACCTGGGAGTGAATGGAAGTCTGCACATTTACATATCATGCTAAATTGTGATGAAGTAGAGTTATTCAAAAGGTAACTAATAAACTATTTTCTTGTATTATTTGCCATCAAATTCCTCAAATCATGTATAATGATAAATTGTGATAATGTGTCTTCTCTTGTACTCTGTTCAATGTTTACAGGTATTTTGAACTACTATACATTAACAATCCCTTGAATAATTTCCCAAATAGTTCAAATCATTTGTATGTCACATAGTGAATCTATTTTACTGTTCATGTTTTTGTTTTTGTAATATTGTGTGATTGTCATTTCAATATTTATACTTAGGTGCATGATTAGAGGAATGATGTAATGCATCCTCACTTGTACAATTTAGCTCGGGTTCCAAAAACCAAAGCTACAAGTTGGACAATGTACCATGTTAATAGTTACAAATTTCATACAATTGAATAGGGAAAAGAGAAGAAAATTGAAAACACTAGGTTTTATGTTAGGGGAGATACTAGAGATGGAGAAAGTGACTGGCATAGAGTGGTTAATTAAATACTTGAGTTGGAGTACCTTGGCGAATCTCTTAAAAGGGTTATGCTATTCATTTGTGAATGATATGATCCAACATGTCCAGAGGGAACACTTAAATACAATCACTACAAAATAATTGAGATTAACCAAACTAAAAGATATAAAACTTTTGATCTATTTATCATCGCCCAAAATGCAAGACAAGTTTAATACCTGCCATACCATGGAAGGTGCAAATCTAACTAGAAGGTAGTAATAAAATGTAAACTAAGGGGTCGAGTAGAGGTTGATGAGGTATCTAAGCAAGCTTACCAAACTGATGATCCAAGTCCTTCCAGGGTTATTGATATCGACATCCCCTCCAATCTATGCTCTGTTTCAGGAGAAATTGACATCATTGAGCTCCTAAGGCAATATTTAATGAGTTAATCTAATGAGAAGGGGCAACATTGAGGATGAGGATGAGGATAAAGAGGAAGAAGAGGAATTCGATGAGATGTTGAAACTTAAAGTGATGACCTTAGGCCTCAACTTTCAGAGTAATGAGGTGCCAAGTGTGTTGTGTCTTTATTTAGTTAATATATCTCTTACGTTTTCAATTTTGTGCATATCTATTTCGATGTTATAGTTTAATTCTTTGTATTTATATTTATATGCACATTATGTTTGTTGCAAAAGTTTATTGATTTATGCACATATTAATAGCTCATCTATGGTAGGATGAGGATATGGATCTAGAAAACACAGAGGTAGCTCATCCCTCGGCACTCACGTTCCACCCACCACCTCCACTAACCCACGTCCACCACTCCCAACATTACTAGTACATCCACCCCTCTTAGTCGTCCTTTACATGCTCAGGAGTTTGTTATGATACCTACCCTGGGTATGTGGAGCTAGGATCTCAACTCTGATTCCCTCCTCAACCCACCTCTCAGCCCATTCCATCTCCACCGCCACTGCCACCTGCACGAGGTAAGGATTGTACTTTACCTGTATCTAGTTCCACTCCTTCCTCTACCTCTAGCTAGCCTGGTTCATAGGGTTCCTAGACCTTATTGTGCACCCCCTCACAGGGCTCCATGAACTAGCGCATGGAGCTTAGATATGTGGTAAATCCTAGTAAATATTTTCAAATTTAAATTTATTATGAATTTTTAATTGTGATAGAAAATTTAATTAATAGATTCCTAACTTAATCTATTATTTCTGACATAGTTGGATTCCAACAGCTCTGGGCCTACACATGATTACCGAGGTATTTCAGGAGAACTTTTGTGGCCCATATAAGAGTTTTTTGAAGGCCTTTGAGGCTATACAAGAGATATGGTGGAAACAGTGAAGGGTAAAATAATTATTTTTTTATTATTAATTTTATTTTTTTATTCTTATGTATAGTTATTTATTATAATTGAGCTAACTATTGTGTTACTTATGTGCAGCATATATTCACTATTGATCCATGCGAGGAGGCCTTCATCTATAAGGTGTGGAGGCCGGCAAGCGGCTTCTCAATATGTTTTATGACATTCGCGAAAATGATGTTAGCACCCACTGGCTCATTGAGGACATCATCCGGGCACTCAGGGCATACTAGAACTTGCTTGAGTATAAGGCAAAAGAGGTGAAGGCCCGAATGAGTAGAGGATAAGCCCGAGGTAACTTGCGACACATTGGAGGCTCCACTACCATTGAGGGCACATGGCTGAGGATGGTAAATATTCCTTGACACTCATTTAGTTATTCAACTTTTATATTAAATATTATATGATCATGTGAAAATTATTTGAAATGTAGGAAAAGATGATGAACAGGCTGCCGACTTAGGGGGAGCTATTCCGGGAGATCCACGCCCGAAATTATGATAAGTCCTAGTGGGTTGATACTTGGTCGAAGACCACATAGATATGTATTTATAATTTTAGTTACCAATACTTTTAATTTATTATAATTTCTATTATTTAAATCTAATTTAATTTGTTTGATGTGTTCCAATTATAGCATGAGTCCACCCAGTGACTAAGTGAGGCTTGATCACAACAATTGCAGTAGGGGGACAGAAGCACTCTTGCTGGCCCACCTATTAGTGATGACGAGATATGGGCCTAGACAGTTGGCAGCCACTACAAGGGGCGGATTTACAGTATGGAGGCCACATATAATAAGTCATATTCTCTAGCCTTTATATTTGGAGCTGGGCCTGCTGAGACTGATGTGAAGGACATCCACGATCAAGTGCACAAACTGAATGAATTAGTGCAAAGGTAGCTCAAGGAGGCTGACAGGAGGTACATAGAGCCGCAGGAGCAACACGAGAAGGATAAGGAGCAGTGGATGCAGCAGATGTAGTCCATGGAGTAGAGAATGACGACCATGCATAGCTATTTTAAGTAGATGCTGAGTAGCGGTTCATTGTCCGGTGCATAGCCTCCACCACCTTTGCCTCTACCTCCACCTTTACTACTTCCACATGCTCCACATGACCACAAACCCAAGGGCTCTGAGAGATTTTCGAATACTGATGATTATCAATATTCGTTTGTTTTTAGGATTTTGTTATGCTTTTAGAATTGTACATTGACAATTTTATTTTATTTCTTTTGTTATTGATAATTTTTATTTTATTTGACGGTTTATATTTTTTTATTTTTTTATATTTTTATTTATGGATAATTAAAATAATAATTTGAAATATTTAAATACTAATTTCAAATTTTAATAATATAAATGTACAAAAAATAAAAATAAAAATCTTACCTTATCGACGAAATTTCCTTGGTAATATATAGGAAAATTATTATTTTTCATAATTAGAAATGGATTTTTCATCAATAATTATACATTTTAAAATATTATTTTTTATTATACTGACGAATACTCCGTCAGCACTTTAATAAAAATAAAAATTATTAACTTAAATTATCAACTAATATTCTATCAGTAATTATCAATAATTTATTGGTATAAATACCTCATTGACTACTTCTGATGTTCATATACCGACTCTTTTGTTAATATTATTGACGGATCTTGTCCATGGATGATTTCGTTGGTAACATTGTTACTGAATGTTACCGATGGATTTTATGGACTTTTCCATCGATAATTTCGTTAGTTTTTTGCGTGTTTCTAATAGTGATCACTAACACTGCTATAGTTACCATTGAAAGCGGTAAGCCCACCAACGTCACAAATGTAGAGAGACAAAGGACGACCCTTACTTTGGTGATGAAAATGAAGAATGGCAATGGCCAGTATGGTGGCAGGTTGCAAGCAGTAGGCAATGGTGAACCAAACTAGGAAGGATATTGAAGGAAGGTTAAGGGTTGGGTGAGAGAAGGTAAGAAAGGCTGAGATAGGGGTTAGACTTAAAAAAGATTGGGAAAAGAAGAAAAAGGGGTAGAAATAGAAAGGGTGGGGAGGAAGAAGAAGAAGAAGAAGGGTGGGTAGTAGGGAGGGGCTTACCGTAAGCCAAAGAAGGCTAGTGGTAGCCACAGGGAAGAAAAGACATTTGGGTTTCTTGCTAAAAGAGAGAGGATAACTTTAGCCTCCCTCATTTATTGTTTCATAATGTAAACTATGAATGTTAAAAATCAATATCTATATTTTCATAATATAACAGAACTTGTATGACAAAGGAAACATGTTTGAGGCTGAAAATCGAAATCTATCAGCACATGTTACAATAAATTGGAAAAAAAAATAACATTATCTCAACTAGATTTTACATAAACAAATTCTGAAATTTATTGCATGGGCAAAGGCAAAATGTAAATTTCAAATATAAAAATTTACCAGCTCATGTTATCATTGGGGGAAAGCACACATAGCATCATAAATAAAGGTCATAACACAAATCAGATGGAATTAGTGATTCATTGTCAAATTTGAAAAGCAAATATTGAGAAATACTTGAATGGTCTTGGAGCAGGACATAATTGTGCTTACAACTAATAATATAATAATATTTTAGATAAAAGTATAAGTTAGTGGTTGATTCCATTTAAAATGTCATTATATTATTAATTGTGAGCACAATCACATGATATTCCAAGATTATCCAAGTATTTCTCACATATGTTGGAAGCAACTGACCCCACTTTGATGTACACGGATCCATTCCTAAATTCATTAGAAATAACGAAACATTGAATCATCGTAGCATTCTGTCGTCCTCATAATTGATGTTTAGGTAAAATTTTTTGTCAAGGATATTTTATTCGAAAATCATGTAAATAGAAAAAGCTCTCTCTCTCACTTATAATTTTCGCATGATGATATCTTTGTAGAACTTAGCCTTGAAATATTGTGGGTTTTCTAGAGTTATTAAGCTTTTTAGATTCTTTATAAGTTACTTTTAAAAAATTATAATAATACTATTTAGTAAAATAATATAAAAATTACATTATTTTCAATAAGAAGAAGCCACAAGAATAGTAATAGTTGGTAAATATATAATAAAGTTATTTTTAAAATATAAAATGACTATAATAAATATAAATATTAAACAGAATAATTTTTATTTTTATCATCATTAAAATATTTAAAATTATATGAATTTTTTAAGTTTTAAAGAGTATAAGCCAATTCTAAAAAGTATCCCATAATGTACTCTCAATAGCACCCTTGACTTATAAAAATAAGGAGTAAAAACACTATTTTTTTGTTTAATAAATAGAAAAAATTGGCTTATATTTTTCATAAATAAGAGTACTCTCTCAAAACATACTGCTAAACCAACTCTTAATATTATTTTTGGGAATTTTTAGTTTGTTAGTACAAATTTTATAAATGTACAAACACGTGAAGAAAAAGATAAAATGAGGGGCTTCATATCCCCGCTAGTATACTTAAGACCCTCCAAAATTAACACTATCCTTAGTTATGTGATAAAACGAAAATAGAAAAATTGAGGAAGACAGCTTTTCACTCTTTATCATTGAGCTAAATTTCCCTAACTTTTTCTTTTCGATAATTTATTAAGAGAGCACTCGCTAAAGAAGTGAGAAGCCAAAGCTGATACGAAGAGAGCATCCATCACAGAAAGAAGGGCAAGACAGATACCCTCCTACAAAAGCATGCCCAACAAATTTTTCTCAACAGAAAACCACCCAAAAACAGTGAGTTGCTAGTATTAGACCATACCCCCAGCAGAAAGTTACACCCAAGAGACCATTACCAACCGCAAATCTATACAAGGAAAAGGTATAGCAAAATTTCCCTAATTTTTTTTCACATGGTTCTCCGTTAGGATGCAATACTTTAAACTTAATTGTGAATATGGAAGAAAAAAGTCAAAGAAGTGATTTCCAAAAGCTTCCCTAATGCAACTAAACTTGTCCATTTTACAACTCGATTGGATGTATTATTTTGAGTGAAAATAACTTTTTTTATTAATAAGATAATATTTTTATTTTTTTAATATGTTTAGATATTTTTTTAAAATAAAATTATTAGAAAATAACAGAAGATCTATTTTTAGAAGTTAGAATGAGCTTCTTAAAAAAATATTCATATTATTTCTAAAAGATATTTTTAGAAATATTTAATTTATATTTAAATGTAATTAAAAAGTATTTTTTCCTTAAACACTTTTTTATGTTATAAAAATATATTTTTAAAAAGATCAAAATTGTAGTTTTTTAAATTTTTAAATTTTTTTAGTAATTTTGCCTTTTATAAAAAAAGATATGTTCCAAAATATAAAAATTATTATTTTATCAAAAAATATTTTTTCCACTCAAAATAACACATCGAAATGAGCTAAATTTTAATTTTCTAAACAAAATTATTAATAACATAAAAATTCTTTAAACTAAAAAATTAATATTATACTTAAATATAAATGAATTTTACATATAAATATATATTTTATTTTATTTTAGAAAAATATTTTAAAAAATAAAAATAAAAAAATAAAAAAAATAAAAGAAAAGAAAAAACACTCTTTTGAGAGGCTACTTCAAAGGAGCCTTTAACATCTAACTTAATGAGGCATAGACCATGCGGTGGCAGGGGACCACATCTGAAGGCCAGCACTTCAGCAGTTCATATATCTTGGCCATTCTGTACCATAAGTTTAGGCAGTTGGAGTAATGGTTTTTCCTTATTTGGAGGCACCAACAAATTGATTGTTTGTCTTCTTCTAATTAACATATTGCAATATTATCTCCTAATAAAGGCGATAGGATTTGTAGGGACCAAACTAGGATTGCTATGATACTTTTTTAGGTCCTGCATGCACTAGTCCTTGATCAGTGTGGGCTCGACAAATTGTATACTTCCTCCTCCCTTGATTTTTATTTGTCCTTTAAAGTTTTGGTAAATAGATTATGAAATAATTAAAATAACTTAAATATAGAAACAAATTTATCTTAATCAAATTAAATTATCTTTTTTTTTTCTCTCTTAAAATCTTCTCTTTTCTTTCAATATATTAAGGATAAAATTGAAAAAAAAAATACTTCATTAAAACTCTCAAATGATAAAGAATATTAGATAAAAAAATATTACGAAATAAACAGTTCAAAGTGGATAGATAGAGACAGTAATCTTGTTGGTGTGTTGTAGATGGATAAGCCGCAAGATCGGATAGACTCAATTTATCATGTATGGTGGTGAAAATGGAGAAATTATTAAGTTTTCTTAGAGAGTAAAAGTTTTCATTTTTTTATTTTTAATTATTTTATCAAAAACATAATAAAAATAAAAATAGCAATGACTTACAAAATTAAAACGTTAAACAATAAATAAAGCATGACAAGATATTTTTCAGAGTACCTACTATTTTCTCTGGCTCATGGATCATTCTTTTCTCAAAAAAATTAAACAAAGGGTTTCAAGTTATACGGTTAATTGTTAATTCACTAGTCTTCTTTAAAAATAAAATAATATTATTTTGTTGTGTATTATTTAAGTGAGAGAAAATAAGAATATCTCTTACTATAGATTGTCATTAATTATAATATTTAGATTTAATAAAAGTTGAGTTGACAGTGGATCAATCATATATATGGGAGAACACCAGTTGAGTTCATAAGGAGGACATCAGTTTAATTTCTAAAAAAAAACACTATTTGGGAGAGTATGCTTAGTTACATTTAAAAGAATTAGTCTCCTCTGATAAATGAAAGAAAAAACACCATAAAAAAACTATTTTATTTTTGACTTATTATACTTTGTTAAAGTGACATGTCAGTTGCTGGCTTTTAATGTTGGCCGCCTAATACTAAGAGCGTTAGCCATTAAACAACTCATCAAAACTTAGAGATTGGAAGAAAACACCTAATTTTATAAGAAGATGGAAATCAATGTAGTTATAGTCAATATAAATTTTTATATGACTTATTTTATTATCACATACTATTAATTTACTTAATTAATTTTTGATATATTATTAGTATAAAATTTTTTTACACAATCTTCGAACTATGTACAATCGCATTATTAAAATTATCTCAAAAGTTATATAAAAGATAAAATATAATTTATTGACAATATAAAATATTTTATATTAATAATATATCAAAATCAATTTTTGAGTAAAAAGCAAAAATCACTTTTAAGATATGGTAAAATGGCACCAAACCTCATTTTTCATTAAAATTTTCGCTTCACTTCATTTACAATAACACTGACAGTAGATGTAACAGAATGTTCCCACTTGTGTTAACTAAGGTTAACTTTTATTTTCTGAAAAAACGAAAATTTAATATCTCAAAGCTCCAACCATGTCCATCATCATCATCTTTTCATCCTAGAGATGCCATCTGACCATTAGCCACAAACCGCTCCAGTTTAACACCACGGAAACTTTACAATTCACATCCCAAATCCCAAACATAAAAACGGAGAATCTTGGGAGAAAAAAAAAAAGAAAAAAACATCAAAAGAAGCATAAAACAATAACTTATAAGCACACAAGATAAGCGTCAAAAGAAGCATACAATAAGCATCCTTAGTCGGAATTTGGTACCGAAGTTTAAACGGTGAATTGACACCATCATAAGTCCCTTTTTCATCGATGTGGCAATCTCATTGTGGCCTCCTTACTATATTACATGCCAACCCTATCTGTTCATAATATGGTTTTAAACTGCGGTCTGCGCAATTACATTTTTCTACAATTTTCCATATCACAGCCCAACCATAACCATGATTGCAACTACAATTAAAACTATGGTTCGTATATATTGGATATATGAATGCTAAAGTGCAAATTAGGAGAAATTGATTGGAATGTGATAGGAATGGTGGGGTGAGATCATGATGTGGACCGAAAACTGCATGGAGTTGTTAGCTATTTGCGTGGGATTATCATTTAGTTTAAATCCTTTATCCTTATCTTTTGTATTCATTTTATCTTTAGTAGGTGATAAATCTTGTTAGTTTAATCTCTATCTTTTAGTTTAAGCTATTATCTTTTAGCCATATTTTTAGGAGTAGATCATAGGGATATAATAGTATTTAATTTGCTTTTGTAATCAGATTTAGGTATGAATAAAATAGTTTATTTCTTCTAGCTTCTTACACTTGTATAGTGAGAACCTTGGATACCTCGAGCTAGCATCACACTACGAGAAATGCACTACTTACCGACGGAATATTGAACCAAATTCGTCGGTATGTAACATGTCAGTAATAAAAAAATGAATATTATCGATGAAAAAAAGTATTCGTCAGTAAATTTTTAATTGTTCCGATGGAAAATTTCTGTCGATAAAACAAAAATACGTTGGTAATAATAGTGTAAGAAAGCATCACTACTAGTATTAAATTGATGAATTATTAATAATTATTGATGGATAATCCATTGGTAAATACAAAAAAATAATATTTTATATTATAAATTTATTGATGTAAAATTCATCAATAAAATAAGATTATTTATTTTTTTAATTGTTAATAAATAGTATTATAAATATTATTGTAAATAAATTAAATTTTTATTTAAATAAAGATTATTATTTTTTTGGTTTTAATTGCAAAAGAAATTAAAAAAAACTATTAATTAAATAAAAATATATACAATATCATTCAAAAAAATGTCACACCATAATTCTAAAAAAAAAATCTTAAAATCTATGAATATTGATCATCGTCAATATTCGATATGCCATCGTTGTCGTTGTCGTCTCCATCTCTGGATGGGTGGCAATGTGGAGAAGGCTGAGATGGTGGAGATGGGGGCGTAGATGGTGGACCGGATGAATTGCCACTCTGCATCTGCTCATAGTAGCGGTGTAGGGTCATCATCCTCTACTCCATGGGCTGTATCTACTATGTCCACTACTGCTTATCCCTTTCGTAGTGCTTATACAGCTCCATGTACCTCCTGTTGACCTCCTCAAGCTGCCTCTGCACCGATTCTTTCAGTGCGCAGACCTAATCACGGATGGACTTTGGATCGATCCCAACAGGCCCGACTCTAAACACAGAGCCTGGAGAGTATGACTTGCTATAAGAGGTCCCCATCCCATAAACCTACCCCTTGTAGCGGCCGCCAACCATTTGAGCCCATACCTCATCGTCGCTAATAGGTGGGTCGGCAGGAGTGCTCTCATCTCCCTATTGCGATCGGGTTTCAGTCAGCCGTTGGGTGAACTCATGCTACAATTAGAAGAAATAAAATAAATTAGATTTAAAGAATAACAACCATAATAAATTAAAAGTATTGAAAACTAAAATTATAAGTACTTATGCACGTAGTCTCTGACCGTATATCAACCCATTGGGACTTGTCTTGCTTCCGACTATGGGTCTCCTGGAATAGCTCCCCTTGGGTCGACGGTCTGCTCATCCTCTTCTCTTACATTCAAAGAATTTTCACATGATGATATATATAATATTTAATACGAAAATAGAATAACTAAATGAGTAAAGGATGATATTTACCATCCTTAGCCACACACCCTTAATGGTTGTGGAGCCTCCAATATGCAGAGAACCACTACAGGCTAATTCTCTACTCGTCCCGGCCTTCACCTGCTTCGCCTTAAATGCGGGTGAGCCCAGTGGGCCCTTAATGCCTGAAGGATATCATCCGTGAGCCAACGGATGCTCATGCTGTTCTCGCGAATGTCATGAAACATATCGCGGAGTCGCTTCGCAACCCTAGTCCTCCACACCCCATACATGGAAGCTTCATCGTATGGATTAATAATAAACACATGTTGTATACATATAACATAATAGTCAGCAGGTGAAGTAAAAATCAAAACTAATAATAAAAAAGCAAAAAAATAATGATTATTTTACTTTCTACTCTTTTCACCACAACTCCTGTGTGGCATTAGAGGCTAGTAGAAAATTGGTATGTAGGGCATGAAAATTCTCCTTGTATACCATGGTAATCCTGGGCAGCCCCGACCATGGTGGAATCCAGCTGTGTAATAAACAATAGATTATATCAAGTATCTGTTAGTTAAATTTTTTATCATAATTAAAAATTTATAATAAATTTAAATTTTAAATTACTTACCAGGATTTGCTATTATATCTAAGCTCTACATGCTGGTTCGTAGAGCCTTGTGAGGGGGTGGATGAGGAGGCCTTGGTACCTTACGAGCCAGGCTAACTAAGGGTAGGGGAAGGTGCGGAACAAGGTATAGGTGAGATGCAGGCCTCACCTCTTGGAGGTGGGGGTGGAGGTAGAGAAGGCTGTTAGGGGAATGAAGGCTGAGGCCCTGACTCCACATACCTAGGGTTAGACTAGGAAGGATGGAGGCAGTAACACTAGCGGGAGTGGTAAAGGCAAGCACAATGGAGGTAGTGGGTGGGCCACAAGTACGAGAAGATAAACCATGCTTCCTTAGTCTGCCTCTACCTCATCCAAAACCAGGTGTTCCTCCTGCCATAAGCGATCTATATAATATATACAAAATTGAAAATATAAGACATGTGTTAACTAAATAAAGGCATAATACACTTAGCATAACAATAATTATTTAATTCTAAAAATATTTTTAATGACAAAAAAAATTTAGACAAAGTCTCCCCTTAAATTAGGAGCTTCCACAGAAATTAATTCAGTATTTCAATAACACAGCACAACAAAAATTAATCGCATAACCATAGCATTCAAAAGTTAATCCTAAAAATCGTTCTATAGCATACAACACAATAGCACAAAATTCAAATAATGGGAAGGAACTCTAAGCCTTTCCTAGTCATGCAATCCCATCTTATAATTCTATCTTAGAAAATTTAAATCTCTAATACTTCAAAAAATATAAAGTTAAAAATAAAGTACATTGTACATGCCTAAACTATCATGAAGCTCAAATAAACATGAAAGCACCAAAATGGAAGCAATCCAAACAAGATCTTTAACAATTCAAAATAACAAAATAAGTCAATTAACTAACTAAGAAACATAAAACTTTGAGTAAAGAAATGGAATTAAAAAAAAGGCTAAACTAAAAAACTAAACCAATTAAAATGTTAAATAACATATCAGGAACACAATGACGGTCTCCAATCACAAAATGGAGGCTTCGGTGGTGGTGAAATGGCAAAAAAAGCTTTATAGGACGAGAGAAAACAAGAGGGCAAAGAGAGAGAGAGAGGGAAGTAGGAAATGAGGAAGAAAAAGCTCGCATTTCAATGATCTGTCTTTTTTTTATTGACGGTATTTCCGTCGGTAATATTATAACAAAATGAATTGTTTCATTAATTGTATATTACCGAGGGAAAATCCGTCGGTAATATGGAGCATGAATAGTCAATGGTGGTCAAATCCATTTTTTAAATACTATCGATAATTCAAAACATACAAATTTCTAATGACAAAAATAAAAAAATATTAATTTATTTCTAATTTACCGATAAAAATTCCGTTTGTAATATATATACATATTTTTAATTAAATTAAAAATAATTATTATTATTTACCGGTCGATTTTCCGTTGGTAATAGTTTGGTGTAATAAGGCGAGAAACGTTTATCACGTTTTTACCAACGAAATAATTATTCGTCAGTAAATTTACATGTCAATCATATATTTAATTTTACTGATGACTCTTCCATTGGTATTACCGATGGATAATAGCCGTCGGTAATATCCATTAGTTTTTGATGAATTTTTAGCAGTGCCAAGTGGTATTAAGACCTAGGCTATGATCACATCAATGCTTTGCTCATACACTTGGCCACCAACAAAGAACGCTTTGAGGCTTTGGATAATTCGATTGGAGAGCTTCAAGAATCAATACAACAACTCTTTGACATGGTCTCCAAAAAGTCAAAGCATAAGCACCACAGGAACTTATCATCATCGTCATCATTAGCAGAGTCCACAAACTCTAATAATAGCAGTGAGAGCTCGGATTCAAATTCATCAGTGTAGAGTAAAAGGATTGATTGTGGTGGAGATGGGATGAAAAGGCAACCCAAAAATCCAATCTGTTTGGAATTTTTGAAGAAGTTTCTGGGAGATGATCCTCATGTGTGGTTGGATCAGGCAAAACAATATTTTGTTGCTTAGGATGTCCATGGCTCTAAAAAGGTGCCTCTAGCTTCATTTTATCTAGACGAAGAAGCCAACCAATGGTGGTGTTAGTTTGCTCATGCAAATCGCAAGAAGAAGATTACATGGAAAATGTTTGAGAAGGGGTTGTTGCTACGGTTTGGATCTACTGAATATGAGGATGCAAATGAGGTAATCAGTAAACTTTGTTAAACGGGTTCATTTTGTGAATTCCTTGGAGAATTTGAGAAACTGATGAATTGTCTTCTGAGTTTGCCTGAGAATTCCTTGATGGAAGCATTCATGGCTGGACTAAAGCAGGAATTGGAAGGAGATATTTGCTTGCTTAAGCCCAAAAATTTGCAAGCAGCCATTGTACTAGTTAAGTAAAAAGATAAGCTACTTCAGCGTTAGGAGACAGTGGTTAGGGTTCAATGTGCTAGTTCATTGTCAACAAGAGTGTCGATGACTGATAGTGCGGGATGCTCAATGGGCACACCTAAGAGACTCTTGTAGGTTGAAATGCAACAAAGACATGAGAAGAATCTATGCTTTAACTGTGACAAAAAATTTATTCAAGGCCACCGTTGAAAAATGCACAATCACTTCTCATTGAGTTATGTGATGGAGATGAGGAAGACAATGGTGATATAGATAGAGGTTAAGCAACATGCACTCCTAATTGAAGATGCCACATGAGGACTAGTTAAAGTCTTGCAACAATATTTTCCTAGCTTGCACCTTAAGGACAAGGTGCCTCTTCAAGGGGTGGGGAATGATAAGAATGGTGGGGTGAGATCATGATGTGGACCGAAAATTGCATGTAGCTATTAGCTATTTGCGTGGCATTATCGTTTAGTTTAAATTCTTTACCCTTATCTTTTGTATTCATTTTATCTTTAGTAGGTGATAAATTTTGTTAGTTTTAATCTCTATCTTTTAGTTTCAGTTATTATCTTTTAGCCATATTTTTAGGAGTAGATCATAAGTATAAAGTAGTATTTAATTTGCTTTTGTAATCAGATTTAGGTATGAATAAAACAGTTTATTTCTTTTAGCTTCTTAGGCTTGTAACGTGAGAACCTTGGATACCTCGAGATCGCATCAGAATGCTTCAATTGAGATTGAGTGGTGAGAAACCACGAGTAAGAGACCAAAAGCGAAAATAACTTCATGCAAACTATCTTGTCTCATTGCCCTCTTTATGATATATAAAAAGGAGAACCACTAACTTGGCCCCCAAAATATTAAAATGCTAACAATTTAACCCCCAAAAGATACTATTTTTCCCATGGTATCTCAATAATGAATGCGCTAACAAATTAGCCCCTAAAAGATTAATGCACTAACAAATTAGTCTTTAAAAAATCAATTTGCTAACAAATTAATCTCTAAAACATCTTTTGTTAACATCGACAAAGCTCATTAGTAATAAAAGAATTCATCATTGGCATACTATAGACTAATAAAACATCTTTTAGGGACTAAATTATCAGCATTTTGATCTTTTGGGGGGCCAAATTGGTGGTTTTTCCTATATAAAATCTTTTCAACTTCATTCTTGCAAATACCTATCAAAGATGGGCACACGTTCAACTATTTCTAAACAAAATAACTAATGTGGAAAGTGTAATTATTGTAATCTATATATCTTACCTTCCCTAAATTCTAGACATCACTAACTTGCTTCCTTATATTCTTTTGTTTTGTTTTCTCGTTTTGCAGAAATTTTCTGAAGGAAGTTTTCTAGTGTTTTCTTATTGTAGAGGATGGCAATGTGTACTCTTGGTGTAAAGGAATGTTTGTATTGCAAGAGAGCTAAAATTAGTTGAAGTGATTTATTTTGTTTAAGAGTTTGTGTACAACCGGGTGCTGTTTCATGAAGAGGAAGAAGATGCATAAAAGAAGAACATATGCCAGAACATAAGATGTGAAGGTGGGTTAGTTTTAGGATATGTCCCAATTTTCACCATGGTTACCCCACATCAATATTATCACAGCAAAGGTAACTTCACTTATTCTAATGGGTGGAGTGCAATATTCAAAGGTGATTGGGGTTACTTGCATGTTTGACAAATCTCAAGGGTGGTTACTGCATTTTACCCTTGATGTATTTTTTTTGTGTTATTATAACTTTTTATTTATTTTTTATTTATTCAAAGATCCCTATGGAAACTTGCAAGGGACAAAAATCCCATGGTAGGGACAAAGGATAGAGATAGGGAAGAAATCGGATTGTCGGAGTGGGAAGCTGAGAGTGAGGAGGCACTCCTCGCTTCCATCCTACTTGGGTGCCATCTCTATCTATTTATGAATATGGATGCGAATAGACTAGATAACCTCTCAAGGGCCTACATGTAGTCCTCACTTTTATTTATTTCAGAAACAAATTAGGTTTGGTCAAGTTAAATTGTTTTAAAAAATTTATTGTTAAATAAGTACTTAGGGCTCATGTCTTTAAGTGTATGTTTAAATTTTAATAAATTTTAACCAAAAAAAAACTTATCATTCAAAAATAGATTTGTTAAGATTCTGATTATAAATTATAATAAATTGTCAAATTCATCCTTGATCAAAATAACGTTAGGCATAGTCCCTGAGAAATAAAAGCACCTTGTATAATTCTTAAGAATTAAAAATATTGATCATATTAGTCCATCTTAGGGACCAATTATCTGTACGATGGTTAAGGACTAAATAAGATTGATATGACTAATCTTTTTAATCCTTAAGGACAATATTGAAAGTTTTCATTTTTTTAGGGATATTAATATGTTCGATGTTGTTTTAGTTATGGAAAAGTTTAAAGATTTACTCTATAAATTATTTTGAACATAATAAATTAATTTAAGTACATACGAAATTAATTTTTTAAGTCTAGCATATATATACTTTTTTTTATTAATATTATAAAGTATAAAATATTTTTCATATTATATATCTTAAATTGTAAGAGCTAAACTTGTTGGACTATTTAAATTTAAAAGGGTAAACCCTCAAATTGATCCTAAAACTTGTAGCCATCTATAAAATAGTTCTTGATATTTAAAAATTACCATTTTAATCCTTGATTGCGTAACTCCTCAATCTAATTAATCCCTATGTTATTATATTTATTAGAGACCAATTTAACAAATTTAAATACATATCATCTCAACTAATTTCTTTTACATTGTTTCTGCGGGTCTTTTGCTTCTCCTATGCATAGAGAGAAATATATGAATCAAACCAATTTTGTTCAAAAGAAAAAGACAAAGGTATAAGCTAGAATAAAGCGAATACTCAGTCTCTACATATGTAAAAGACGAGAAAGAAGAACCTTAAAGCATAAACTTTTATTTAGTGATCTAGGCTTGTACTTATTACATGGAAAGCCTTTATTGTCATCTTGTACATCTTACTCACTAGAAGATAGTACAAGATTATTTTTCATAGTTTATGCTTCCTGCACAGGATGATCCTTAACTTTCTTAAACTGAACCACTAATGGATTCTCCTTAACTGCAACCAAAAGCCTGTGTCCATCATCGTCGATGTAAACCCCAATATCTGTGCAGCTACCGCTGTCAAGAGTACAAAAGGTAAGTTTATAGTCCTCTAGCGCAAATCTCTCAATTTTAAACCAACCACTTACTGTATTATCATAACCAGTAAGTTTCACAGAAGGTCTTTCTGTTAGACCCTTGACAATAGTCCACCGTGATGGCGTGGGGGAGCACGTGGGCACAAAAGTGAATGCGAGGTCCAAAGGAAGACCTTCATATATATAAGCAATTAGGTATGGGGATGCAATTCTTATTGGTAGCCCATAGTCGACCTCAGAGCGAGATTGCACAACAGAAAGTGGGCAAGTTTCATTTCCAGTAGCGGCTCGTTCGATTCCACCACCTCTTCCTCTAAGGACTGGCAAGATATAGTATGTGCCACCATTCACAAGTAGCTCGCCATCTGTGTCGACCACAAATGCGAGGGTGGCTGAAGGTAGGTGTGAGATAAAGGCAGAAAGAAGGAAGAAGGCAAACAAGGTAGTACTCTTCATTTTTTGGATTGGCTACGAATGGTGAATGGCTGTTCGTTACTTAGTGATGTGAATAAGCAAAGGCTAGAAGGACCTATTTATAGACGCGATGGCAACGTGTTTTGTAAATTAGTGATGCGCAGAGCACAGGTAAAAATTACTGGAAAATGATATGTGTAGTATTTTAGGATTCATTTTAGATTTACAATGAACGGAAAAGATATAAAGTAATAAGTGTTAAAAAAGTAGAAAATAATTAATTTATTATATTATATTATATTTTGTATTATAAATTTAAAATAAATATTAAATTAAATATAAATAATATTACTCAAAATTATTGCTACAACTTTCCTGACAAGCTAAAATTATGTTTTTTGAAAAGACTTCATAAGAATTGAATAACAACACTAATCACGTAGACATACATACAATTCACTGTTAGGGGCTGGATTTATCTTTTATATATTCTATTAATTATATCAGAAAGGAGCACAAAAATATTTGTTAATTATTGTATACAAAGCGACATTAGAAAATGTTAGTACATATATCATTTTAATATAATTTTTTATTCAAATATACAAAAAAAAATTCTTTATTTTTTCTTTTATTTATTTTTTATTTTTCTTCTCACCCAAACAAACATATTGTTGTTAACTTCCGTTTGAATATAGAGAAAACGAGATAACAGAAAAGCACGCAAAAAGAAAATAAGCAAATTATGTACTCTTCTTCTTATTTGGATGCTCGTGAACAATCACTAGAGAAAGAAAATATATATGGACCACGGTAAAAATTTTCTTCACGGTTGTGCGAAGAAAGGTGCAGAGTAGCCTATCAAAATGACCCTTATACCCTATAAAAAAAATAAAAAAGCAATGATTGAATGATATTTTGTAATTAATAGCTATAAATTTGACTTTAACAAATTATTAATATAAAAAATTATAGTTTACATGATTAAATAATTTATATCATTATATTATTTAGTTATGTAATTTACAAAAAAATATTTAAAATTAAATAAAAATAATATTTATACTTTATTATACAACAAAAATATATATGGCATTTTATATACTCTTCATTTTTTCTTCTTTTATTTTTTTTCAACTTTTCTCTAAATCCAAATATTAGAAGAAAAAATTGACTTTTCTCTTCATTTTTTTTCTTTTTATTTTTTCCTCTCTTTTCTCTCTACATCCAAGCAAACTATTAAAGTGCATTGCTATATATGTCCGAATTTCATTTACAGAAATGATTCATTGTACAAACTGTGTTTGTACGAAAGACTTACAAGTATATCACTGCCGTTTATTATAGAGTTTTGCTATTTTACTCGGTTTTGATTTATTAAATAGAATATAACTAAAAACAGTGCGCATGGTTCAATATCAGTTTGTGCTTGCAAATTAAAAAATAAATAATAAATACCCCTTGTAATATTTTAAAGTTATACCAATTTAATTTTGAAAAATCTTTTACATTAATTTAATCATAATACTTTAAATTTGATATCAATTTTATACGCTTGTTAAAATTATTAATAACTTCCATTACAATTCATTATAGTTGATATATTAATGTATTATTATATTATTTATTTATCATTTTGATTGATGAAGACAGACGATTTCTACTTCTTTAACTTGAAATTATGGATAAATTGCAACAAAAATTATTAATAATTTTATTTAAAAAATTAAATTAATATCAAAATTTGAAATACTAAAACTAAATATTAATGTGAAAAAAATTTTATAATTAATTTAACATCAACTTTTAAATATTAAGATTAAAAGAGACATTTACTTTCTTTTAACCAAAAAAAAAAAAAAAAGTTATCAGTTCGTGCTTATGATCTGGTGCTAGATAGGGTCATAGGGATGCTCTTTCATTTATTGTAAGTTGGTTGGGTGCTGCATGTGGTTGTCACTCCGGTGTTTGCGTCAGAGGTGGTTAAGACGAAGGAAGGACTTGCTCGGGCTGCAATCTTCGACCAGTACTTGTTGGGGATGCTATGTGCACTTTGTCAAGTAGCATCACACAACTTCATTCAACCACACTTCTGAAGTGTGGTTAAATGCAATATTATCTAATCACACCTTCATAAATATATTTAGCAACATATTAAATGTATTTAGCCACATTTTAGACGTGTGGTTAAACAAAATTGCGTGATCCACCTTACATAATCAAAGTGCATTTTAGACTGTCCCTAATTTGCCATGTGTTATTCATGAATAACAAATGATAATGACGTCTAACGAAACTCGGCTGAGTAAAGTTGTCACAATTAAATATAACACACAAATAATTGAGAAATTTTTGTATATTTATGGAATATTATATGGATTGTGTTGATAATTAATAATAATAATGATATTTTAGATATTTTGTGAGTAGATCTACGTAATATTCCGTGAACATCTAAGGATTTCCCCAAATAAATAGTAGATAATGAACATATATCAACGACCAAGACGAATAGAAAAGAATAAGCGGCGAGAATTTAATATTTGTAAAAATTTGTTTGTATATTCATGTATTTAAAATTTCATATAGACACTTAGTAAATAAAATTAATATTATGGAAGATTAATGTAAAGATCAAATAGGAAAAAAAAATATTTGAATGGTTAAATGAAAACATTTTGAAAAAGAAGATTAAATGAAAAAATTTTAATATTTTAAGAGACAAAGATATAATTAAGTCTATATTATTAATATAGTGCTATTTGTCGTGAATAATTTTAAGAAATAAAAATTCAAATTCACTGAGAAAATGTAAGCACAGTTTGCTAGTTTTAGCCTTCCTTGCTTCTTCTTCGCTTCCCAAATGAATAAGACTTGAGATTTTTTATATATATTTTCATAACGTAAACTATGAATGTAAAATCAATAGTCTATATCTTCATAAAATAATTGAACTTGTATAACAAAGTTAACATAATTGAGCCTGATGAAAAATCAGAAAATAAAATATCTATGAGCACATGTTACAATAAATTGACAAAAAAAATAACATTATCTAAACTAGATTTTACATACTGAAACAAATTCTGAAATATATTGCATGGGAAAATCTAAAATGTAAATTTCAAATATTAAATTTCGCTAACTCATTATCAAAATCATTGGGGAAAGCAGTATTATAAATAAAGGGGCTGAAACATATTTTTAATCCTAAAGTTAAGTATAGGTTGTTTTAATTTTAATATCTCAAATTTTTTTCTTGTCTTTTGATTTTTAACATTAGGTTTTTGTACTTGTTACTCTAACTTTTTATTCCTATAAGTATTTTAGAATATATTTTTAGTCCTTACAAATATTAAAAAGTTTGCTTTTAATACTTATAAGTATGAGTAAATTACACTTTGCTCCCTTAAGAGATGTTCTTATTACACACCCATTCTCTTGATCTATTTTCAAAATATACAATAATTTCTCATAAAAAGTGATAATGCACTACATTTAATCCATTTTTATGTAATCTGTTAGATATTCATTAGTTTATGTTTATTATATATATTTTTTATACAAAAATACCCTTTATTAATAGTTATACATATTGAAATCTTTTTACAAAGTAAAAGATGTGACTGATAATAATAATATAACGACATTGATATGTGTACACACACATATTAATTTTTTTAATTATTAATTATTATTATATTAAGAGAACAATATATTAACGATAACAATAATTTATGAAATTTCTTTTAAAAATTAAGAATTGCATGTTTTTTAATTTTTTCAATATTTTCAGGCATAATCTATTACAATTAATGTTAAAATATGAATATTAATAAATACTTTTTTGTATTAGTTTATTAAAATGAAAATAAAATATTGATGCTATATTAAATTTTATATTTTTAAAATCATTAAATAAGGATTAAATATTTTTAATAATGCTAAATGATAAAAATTAAAATAATAATAAAAATTTAAAACAAATATTGACACTATTAATAAAATACTTTGTATAATAGGTAATTTAGTAAATTCACATGCATATTTTAGTTAAGAAAGTATTTTAGAGTAAAATATCTATTTTGAAAATAGATGTGAGGGTTTGTGTAATGAATGTATCTCTCCAGGGAGGGAAGTGTAACTTACTTGCTAGATGTATTAAAAATTTTCTTTTGATTTTCATAAATATTATCTCTGAAAAGTGCTGGATTATCAGTATGGACCAAAAACCTAATAATATTAAAAAAGAAGGATCAATTGTGTGTGTGTGTGTGTGTGTGTTGGGTTAGGGTCAAGTTATACCAATGTAATTTTAAATATAGTTACACCACTTAATAACTTTTTAGTGATGTAATCTTTTACAAAATCCACTATTCGATTAAAAGTTCATATCTTATAAATCATATATATAAAATTTCATATCGATCTAAAATTATTTGATATATATGAAGGTGGAAGTAGCATGAGAAGAGGAGTTAAATCGTGCCTTTAAAGTTTTTCTAAACCTGAAAACCTTAAACAAATTCATTCCTAAGTCTTTAAACTTAGATTGCGGAAGCGTTTAAGAGTTAAAAACAAAAGTTATTGTAGTCATAACAACTTTGATGGATAGAAAATAGAATAAACACACAATAACAAAAATAAATGAGAGATAGAAATAAAAGAATACACAAGAAAATTTATACTAGTTCGGCTAAGCCACTTATCTATATCTAGTCCTCAATAAACTAATTGAGATTTTTATAACTACAAGTATTCTTATACAAGCTTCTCCAAACTTACAACTGAATAGTCTTTTCCTAGCCTTTCTAAGCTAATCAGACAAGGAGTATTGTCCTAGCCTCTCCAAGGTAACAACAATCACTAATGGGTCAACATACAATCAAAGGATGTAAAGGTTTGTGTTTGATAAACACTCACACTAAAGCATTCAAAGTCTATAGATCTATTAAGTATAATGTGGAGTGACTCCTCACAAGTCTCACTAAGAGAATGTTTGCTGATACAATACAATGAAAAGAGTTTTTGCTCAAGAAGTTTCAGAAAGAAAGCTTTTGGTTGTTCAGAAGGTTGAGAAAAATGAAAGCTCTTAAGGATTTTCAATAAATAGAGTTCTAGCTGCTTCTTCATCTTCTTCAAGACTTTTATAGACCTCAAAATATAGTTGTCGTGATTTCAAACCTTGAGCCGAAAGCTTTTAGATCCAGTGGTCTTAAACTGGAGAGAGAAGTAGATTTCTTTCTTTCTCAGCAAGCAAGTATATCATCAAGGAGAAAAACTAGTTGTTTGAGTCAACCAACTTTTCAGAGTGTCAGTGCTTCTTTTGTATCTCTGTCTTGCCATGTTTGACCTTTAGAAAATATATATGAATCATGCAAGGCGAGCTTTGAGAGTGAGCTCTTCTTCCCTTAGACCAACATTTTGGAGACTACCTTTTTGGTTAAGCCTTTTGGACAAGTCATCCTTCTAATGTTTCTAAACAGCTTTTTATGAGAGAGAGGATTTTTAGTGCATAGATTATCTTGCCAAAGGCTCTTTCCTTTCTAAATTTCATTCAA
Source organism: Pterocarpus macrocarpus (assembly GCA_031439585.1). Taxonomy (NCBI): domain Eukaryota; kingdom Viridiplantae; phylum Streptophyta; class Magnoliopsida; order Fabales; family Fabaceae; genus Pterocarpus; species Pterocarpus macrocarpus. Next base: position 11,942,426 of record CM062516.1, on the reverse strand, counting down.
GATGAGAAAGACTATTTGAAAACTAAACACAGCGTGATCTGATTCTCTCAAATAAGCATATAGAGTGATCTGTGCTTAATCAAACCAAACACTAAACCAAACCATTAGCTCATACGAAAGATTTTTGTAACATCCCCTATAGTTATTAGTTAAATATTTTGGTCAATTATGTTTAGATATAAATTAAATAGTGGTTTATTGTTAATATAAGAACTGAAAATTCAAGATAATTATAGAGTTGAATATGCCAAAAGATGGCTAGGTTGTAGTTGATATTCAAAGAGTTGAGCTATTGGAGGAGCAAGCTAAAGAAACCACTCAGCCTCTCCCCTCCACTGTCCTTCTACCTGCAACTGAGGCATACTCAAGTGGTTTAGAGCATGCACCTACACGTTTCCTAAGGCAGTTTGAATATGCCTACTTGGAGAATGATGCAGAACTCCAAACCATTTATGCAATGGCAACTGGTTTACTTCATCCAGATGCACGAAGGTGCTTGGATTATACCTATGTGAAAAACAAATCTTGCCCCCAAGCTGCCTGTTTCATCATTGTAGAGGTGCTACTTGGGAGGATGCCAAGGCCATCAACATTGATCTATCAAGGAACCAATAGCAAGGATGTTAATGAATTCAAGATCACCTCATGGGATCCTGGAGGAGGCAAATGATGCAAACCTTGGTGGGAATTTTTGGACCAGTTCAAGCATAAGCCACCATGAGGGAGCTCTCACCACTTTTTACCTTTTTAGTTTTCTATTTTTCATTTTGCTTTTAGAATAAAATATGTTGAGTGTTAGTTTTCATATGCTAGTTATGTTGGTTAGTTGGATGTTTTCCCATGGTGATTCTTGAGTTATTAGCTTTAGACATTAGACATTCATGGCTTGAGACTTCAATATGCTTGACTTTTCATCTTATTCTTTATGTTTTGCATGCTTGATAGCTTGATTTTCAATTGCTTGGATTGAGTATGATAGACATGACCCATGCGAGCTTTTGAGCCTTCTTTTAGGATGGTTGCATTACATGCCATTCTTTTCTGTCTTGTGTGTTTTATTCTCTCATAGGATTTGTCACTCTAGAACTTGCTTTGATTCTTTTTGAGGCTACACCATTCATTTGCATATATGAATATGATTGAGGCATTCATTTTATGATTAGCCACTTAACCAAATAGCCACCCTTGCATTTTTCCCCTTGCTTAGCCCTTTTGAGCCATTTTACCTATTCTTTATTTTTAGCACATTACAAGCCTAAAGCGAAAAATCATGATTTTACCTAGCTTTAGGCATTAGGAGACTATTGGTTACCATTAGCAATGTGCATTCACATAAGTGTGGGGGTTTGCATGAGGACATGCAAGACTTTAAGTGTGGGGCGTGCAAAGTGGTGAAAAGAGAAAAAGGAAAGAAATGAAAAGATTAAAAAAAAATAAAGAAGAAGCAAAGAAAATGTTAAAAAAAAAAAAGCAAATAGAAGAAGAAAAAGTCAATAAATTGGGGCAATTTTGATGAAAAAAAGAAAGTAAAGAAGTAGGATAAAAAAGAGTTGTTTGTTGCATTGCTTCGATTTGAGGAGAGTCCTTACATTTGTGACCTCATGTCTTTGTCAATGTTCTTCTATTCTCTTTGATTTTTACCTTGCATATCCTTACTATTTCCCTACCCTTACCTTGGCTCCATTACAACCTTGAATAAAGTCCTCTTGATTTGTGTGTGCATGTATTTGAGTGCTAGAAAATTAGATGATAAACAAGCTTATGGTAGTGCTTTTCCTTTTGAAGTGATTTGAGTGGTATAACTAAGTCTTAAACACTTGAGAGTAAGAGTGCTAAACACATTATCTTGTGAGATCTTCTATGCTTGATCCATACTTTTTGGAGTGATTTTTGCCTTGCTTGCACCTTTGTAGAGATGTGTCTTGATTGTTAAATTTCTTGATGCCTTGGGTGTACTTTTTGCCTATATGCTTGACACTCTTGAGGATCCATTGGGAATTTGTTTTTTATGGTATTTGGTAATTTTTTTGTTTCTAGGACTTATGTGTTTGTTTTAGATTTTGATGTTTCATTTTTAACACACTTGAGTATATTTTGGATTTTGTATGAGGACATGCAAAAAGCTAAGTGTGGGGGAATTTGATAAGTAATATTTTAATATATTGATTAATCCTCATATTTAGTTTATTGGACCTCTTTTATGCTTAATTGATCAATATTAAACACATTCTGAGTTTGGGCTCTAATTGGGCTTAATTGTATTTTTCAGTATTATTACAAATTTATACTATTTCTGTATTTTGAGCATATCTTGAGTTGTCGACATCTAAAAATTACAAATTTTATATTGCAGAAAATCTAAGAGAAAGATTTACAATTTTGATGAAGAAGTCAAAAACTAATTCAGATGTCTATTAGGACGAATTGAGCCACGAACTCAAAATAGGGCTGTTGAGCTGGAACCTGAGTAGTGTGCACTAATTGGGCCATAACTTGAGTTATAGATATTGGATTGAGATGAAACTGGTGCTATTTGAAAGATAAGATATAAAGCTTCAATTCATGAGAACACTCTCCAAAATAATGACATCTTGATGGACTTATTGACTATTGAATTTGACTGACACAAATAGAAGTACAACCTAGACATGCTACAAAAATTGGGTCATAACTCTCTCATTTCAAGTCCAACTTAAGCAAATTAGATGTCCACTTAAAGCTAAGAAGCAGAGGATTAATTTAGACTCAAGGGCAATTTGGATATTCACATTTTATGTTTGATAAGAAGGGAGAAAACAGAGATGTGAAGACACTCCTCTGCAACATTTTTCATTTTTCTCTCTTCTCTTCTCCTCTCCTCTTCTTTTCTTTTCTTTTCCTTTCATTTTGTAAGATACTTGTTTTGGGTTCTATTTTGTAACCTTCATTGCTATGGAGGAGTAGGACTTCAAGCTAGTTCAAGGAGACTCCAAGGGCATTATGATTGTAATTTTGAAACCCTATGCTTAAATATCAATCATGTTTGTTTTCTTGATTCTTTGCCCTTTTTTATTTGTAGACTTCTATTGAATGGTATTGATATGTGGGTTTATGAATGAGGAATTAGTTGGGTGATTGCTAATTGGTCAATTGGTATGAACTTGATTAATTGAAGAATTAGGAATTAGGTTTGGGTTCAAACCTAGGCTAATAAAATTGGGGATAGAAAACAATATAGGTTAATTAGAGTTGAGTTCTCAATTATCTAATCAATTGTATGTTGGTTGAATACCTAGAGATGTCTAGGTAGAATTGTGGGGTTATTAATAGAGGTTTCTCTAATAGCTCAAATTAGTCACACTCCATGTGTTTGATATATTGTGTGTTAGTGATTGATTCGCCTTATACCTAAGGAACTCTTTGAACTAGTATTTATTTTTATTTCATCTAATTTTCTTTTATAGCTTATTTACTGCATGTTTACACAAAATCTCTTATTACTTAACTAGATAGCAATAACATCCTTGTGAGACGACCTTAGTTGCACTATACTTCAAATTTAGTGTAATTAAGTATTTTAAAATTATAATTTGAAGCGGGCTGTGACACTCGCTACCAGTGGCTCGCCACCAGTTATATACATGTATGTTTGTTTGCTTTTAGCTTCTTATATTTTAGAAGACAAGTTCTAAAGGAAGCATTTCCAAAAGTCAATAAGATTTTCATTTATTTCTTTCCACTCAATGAAATGATTTCTGTATACAATATCCCATGCCAATCATAAATGGATTATCCCTCATTGAGTTGTTTAACTCACCCAGTTGTTTCCCCCTATTTCATATTCAAGTGTAGATTCAAACTCTGTTCCCCCAACTCCTTAAGCAGTTTTTAAGCACTTTTGGTGGTAGGCCTTCTTTTATGTATTGGACTAGAGCTCTATTGAATACTAGACAAAGTCCCGCCTGTGTAAGGTTGTGGGCAGGAGATTGATTAATACCCTATGTTTTGTATTAATTGTAAAGTTATTATGCTCCCTTTTATACAAACAAGGGTGTATGTATTTCTAACAGTGTATGTACATTCTATGTTACATTTTGGGTTGAGGCTTTATGTACAATTAGGTCAAATCATGTTTGAAGGTCTGATTTTAAAGCAAACTTTGTCTGTTCTCCCACAGAACTTCAGTTAGGCTTGCTAGGGGGCCCTCGACTTCCTATGCGCCGGTCATGGCCTAGTTGGGTCGTGATAATATATTTATATATAAAATTAACTTATTTTAGATGTAATATTAAAATATTTTCTTTTACTTTTAAATAATGTTTATATTGTAAAAATACCTTTTTTTTAAAAATCCAATTTAATTCATTTGAATGCGTTATTTTATGTGATAAAAGATATTTTTTTAATAAAATAAGTGCCTTTTTATTTTTTTAAGGATTTAATTTGAATAAATTATCAATGTAAAAATTTTTTACACAGACATCCAATCATATATTGCCACATCAGCAAAAGTCTTTGACATAACCACCCACTATTTGAATGGTCATGCAAATGGAATGTTTTGATTGAATGACAGTGTAAAAAAATTTTACACTGTCAGTGCACTCCTATTGAACTTTTTTTTTAATATATTTGGATGATCTTCTATAAGAAAAAAGCAAAATCACTAAAAGATTTAACAAAAAAAAAATTTAAGAAGCTATAATTTTGATATTCTAAAAAAAAGTATATTTTTTATATCATAAAGATTTATATAAAGACTTTTTTAATAAAATGAGTACATTTATAATTTTTTAATATATTTGGATGATTTTTTATAAAAAAGAAATAGAAGCCCAAGATTTGATCTTCAAAAAAAATTATCTTTTTTATAGCAAAAAAAGTTAGTTAAGATAAAAGAATATCTTTCAATATTATATCTAAATACAATCAATTTTATATTCAAACATAAATTAGATTTTCCTTTTTTAAAATGTTTTTCAAAAATACACCAAAAAAATGTTTTTTAAGAAGCTCATATAACTTCTAAAATTGATCTGTCGTTATTTTATTATTTTATTTTTTAAAAAAAATCTAAACGTATTAAAAAAATATAAAAATATTTATTTTTTTAATAAAAAATTCGTTTTCAATCAAAATAATATATCTAATATTCATTGTCATAAGGAAAATATTAAAGTTTAAATCTTATAAAAAATAATTATTGAGAGAATTTTTTTAATCATATCAATACTCAAATTTTTTACGGAAATATATATTAAAATATATTAACTGAAAAAAATAATACATTCAATCAAGTTGTAAAATGGACAACTTTACTTGCATTAGAAAACTTTTCGATGTCGTTTCATGAATTCTTTCTACTGCTGGTATTACTATGCACCTCACAAGTTAAGGGGCATGATGCACCTTGCAAGTCAAGGTTATCATGCATTTTGTTACTTAACGGTAAAGATCTAATAGTGTATTTAGAGTCGTCGAAATGGATCAAACTTGATGGATCAGCCCTGAATAACTCAAAAAATATGTGGATTGAGATATAAAAATAGAAAAAAAAAATATTTTAGTCTTACATAACCTGACCCAATTTGGCCTAATCCAAATTGGGGGCCAGGACCCAATTTGGCCTAACCCAAATTGGGGGCCAACCTGCCATGAGTTGGGCTGGCCCAACTATCCAAATACATTTTTTTAAGAAATAACCAGCCAGCAATCCAACATTGATTTTTTTCTAAAAAGTTACCATAATAGTAGTAGTTCATATAATTGAAAATGAGTGTTGTTTGTATCATCTTTTAATATGGACATCTAGACATTTACTCACAATCTTGGAAAAAAATTGTAAAAGAAAAAAAAAAGTAAAAAAGCAAGTGAGAAGAGAAGAAAGATAAAAAAAAAAAGGTGTATAAAGATGTCAAAAAATAATATATACAAAAATCATTTCTCATAATTGAATATCCCTCACCCTTGTCAAGGATGAGCCATGCCTACACCAATTCTCCACACTGTGTAAATCATAACTAAGCTTTGATGCTCCCGTCTCATATACACAACTTATAAACACCCATAAACTGAGTACTTTTCACAAAACTTGATAAAAAAGTAGTGACGTGGGTACTTGGTTACATAATACATTATATATGGGTAGATGGTTACATTATATAGTGGCCCGTAAATTATTGAGTTTTGGCCACAAATGGTACGAGATAGAGGTGTTCAAAGGGTGTATTGGCCCAAGTTGGATCAAATCTAGACTAGACCTGATTTTTTGGATAGGCTATTTTTTTTAGGCTGAACCCGACTCGGTGATCACCCGATTAGTCAACCGGATCATATTGGATTGGCCTAGTATTTTGCTGGGTCGAAATTAGCATAACCTTTCGGCTCAAAAATGGCTTGGCCCATTGGCCTATTTTGAAAGCTCTAAGTGTATTTATATATTAATCATTTTTAATGTATTGTAATAATTTTTAATTTTAGTCAAATTTAAAAAATATAATTTAAAAATTTTTTAAAATAATTAAAGTTTATTTGTATGATCCTGAAATTGTTAAAACATCCCAAAAAAATTTATTTAATTTTAGGATAATTTTATTTAATTTCAAGATTATACAGATAAATTAAAAAAATATTTTGATGCTATGAAATTATCGAAATTATTCCTAAAAAGTTATATTTAATTTTAGAATTATATAGATAAATTTTGATTATTTTAAAATATATTTAATTGCATTTTTAATGCTGGCTAAAACTAAAAATTTATTACAATACATCACAAATAATTAATATATCAATATACTATTAAATTTTTGAGTTTAATTGGTATGTATCGATAATGTAAAATAATTTTACACTGTTAACCAATAGAAATAAGGAAAAATGAGAAATTATGGTGGGTTCTCATTATAATTGGTGGTTATTTGTATGAGTTGATATTTTTTATTATTTTTATTAGTTAACATTGTAAAACTATTTTAGACTATCAATATATTTAAATTAAATTCTAAATTTTTACCGTTAAATTACAAAATCTATTATGTACCCGAACTTGCGGAGAGCATAACGGAGCCGGCCTCTTTCTACAAGCTAGAAGGGATGCCAATACTGTTGCTAATGTTTAGCACTTGCGTGTATGAACCTGGTTGGTCGGATTGAAAAATAGCCCAGTAGACATTTCTTTCTCACTCTAGCCTTAACATCAACCCCATTACTCTATAAAATAAGAAATTTTTACTCTATAATGGATTAAAAAATGTCTCTAGATGATGTAATGGCAAGTGGCCACATTTGAGGCCAGCGCTTCAGCACTTCTTGGATCCTGGCCATAGTGAACCATACGTTGAGGTGGATGCAGCAACGGCGTTTATTTCTCTCTCACGGAAAAACAACTCCTACGGCTCAAATTTGTGGCTGTCATTTTCTATTTTATCAACGTCTTTTACCTCTTCACCCCTGAGGAGACCATCAAAACTCATTTTGTTTGTCTTATTCTAAATAAATATTGGAGCATTGCTGCTTGTTACGAAAGAGTTTCATAATATATTGTACCAAAATCACATGCGTCAGTACGGTGACGAATTAGTGCTAAAGGATATTGACAAATATGTACGAATACCTTCTTTTGTCTTTTTCTCCCTCTAAAAATAGTATATATTTTAATTTTTAAAAGAATTAGGATTTAATAAATTATTTTTTAAAAAAGTTGTTAAAATTTTAATATTTAAAATTAAAATATATTGTAAAAATTTAATATTTTTAAATTTTTATTTATTAAATATCATATTATATCTAACTTAAAATTAATTTAAATATTAAATTTTAATAATTTATACAATAAAAGTCAAAATTATCAAATAAAAAACTAATATTTCATAGTATAATTTCTTTAAATAATTAAAGCATATATATTTAATTTTTTAAGAATTTAAGTATTAAAATAAAAAAATTTTAACAATTAAATTACAAATTTACTGTTTTCTCTGTTTCATAGAGTTGAAGGGTGACCCTTAAGATATAGAGCAATATTATGTGTATATAATATTTTTTGAATATTGTATTGACACACATATATGACTCGGATAATCTATCAGCACCTATGATTTGATATAATATTTGATGAAATGTTTTCACAACAGATAGCAGTAGTCTTAAAATAAGTATAAATATTTATTTTGATCTTTAAAAAATATGTGATATTATTTAATTCTTAAATTTTTTTTAGCATTAAATAAGTTTTTAAATATTAAAATATAAAATTACATTAATTCCTAGAGATTGTTTGATATTAATTATATTTCTAAAAATTAAAATCTGATATTATTTTAATTTTTTTTCATTATTTGGATAAAGTAATAAAATAAGAAAGTTTGTTAGTAACATCAATAATAGAAGAACTACATCGAGGCCAAAACAAATAATAGAAGAACTAAAATAATTATATATTTTAATTTTTATGAACTTATTTAATTTTAAATTACTTAAAAAATTAAATTAAGATCACATATATTTTTAAGAATAAAAATAAATAATAACTCTAAATATAATATTCATAATAACATAAGTATCTTAAGTTATTAGAAATAGATTAATAATAAATATTTTGTATATAAAATTATAAATTTAAATTTTATTATCTTTAAATGATCAAATAAATAAATAATAAACAGAGCGAGCGAGTACCTCGCGTAATGAAGGCAATAGCGACCCGACTACTGTTATTAGTATCCAGCACTGTAATCAAACATCAGCGTAGGGCCAACAATTCTATAGTATTTGACATGTGCCGGATATGGATAAGTGCCAAGACCAGATAGACACAACGGTGCTGAAAAGGAAAAATGCTTAATTGTTCTTAAAATGATAAAAGAATTCACTCTATTTTATTTATAATTTAATTTGATATTTATTTTATTAAATATATAACAAAAATAAAAAATGACAATGACTTACAAAAGTAAAATGTCAAGTTATAAATAGAACGAATTTTTTTTATTTTAAAGTACCTAAAAACTTTTCTATTTCATGGACTATTGTCTTTAAAAAAATCGTGTCAAGTTATTTTATGGCTTCATATTTAAAGGATCATTTCAAGTTATAAAATTATGATTTAATTTGAATACATTGTCAATATAAAAAATTTTTACATAGACATCCAATCATATATTGGTACATTAGCAAAAGTCTTTTATATAATCACCCATTACTTGAATGGTCATGCAAATGGAATGTTTTGATAGAAATACAGTGTAAACCACCCACCACTAGTTTTTTTAAAAATAAAATATTATTATTATTATATATAATCACATTTGTAGAGAGAATGTCTAGTATATTTCTAATCATAGATCGTCAATGATTATAATATTTATATTTAATAAATTTGTGGTTTATAGTGGCTCTATCATATCAATCTTACATATCAATATAATACATATGTTTAAATTATGTATAAATAATAGTTATTTGATTTTATTATTATTGATATTTAATTTTATATAAAGTTTGAAACAAATAATCTTCATCATAGGTAATGGTAATTTAAAGGTTGGATTAATAAAAAATATATTTTATAAAGAGTTATTAAGTGATGTAATTATATATACTTAAATTTATACTGATGTAACTTGATTCTAACACATATATATATATATATATATATATATATATATATATATATATATATATATATAAGAAATATATCATATAACAATTTGATATAATAATTTATTGTTGATATTCAATTTTGTCGTATAAGTAAAAGAAAATATAAAAATTTAATAAAATATGGCATTAAAAATCAATTTTAAATATTAGTTCATTAAAATTATGTAAAATAAAATATTTATATAAATAAAAAGTAGTTGTGAAATTTTATTGAATAAATTAATTATTTTAAGCAATATTTGTATAAATTTATTGTATATAATAACTTACTATTAAAATTCTAATATATTCTATAAGAAAATTTTTTATTCCAATTTTTATGTGAGAATAAAAAATCAATTCGATTTACCACTCCCTCCCCTTTATTATAAAATTTATTTCATATTTCTCTCCCACCTATTAACAATTTATTAAAACTAGCCTGAAAAATATATTTTAATATTAAAATCTATAATTTTATCTAATATATGTTCTTGCAAAATTTTAGTAAAAATTTAATAATAAAAAATTTAAAATAATCATATCCCATCCTTATACTTATTTAATTATATTCTATAAAAAAATTTCAATCCCATATATATTATAATTAATTATCAGTATTACATAATAATATATACATGCTTACAAAAATATATAGAAAAATGGAAAATATAATTCCGTAATTATTGTTGAAGAAATAAGAAATTTATAGACAATAGTGTGAATATACTTTTAAAGCATATTTTTCAAAAACATAATTCAATCATGTTGATCTATTTTTAATTTTTAAATATTGATTAAATAACCAAAAAAAAATAGCATTCAATTTCCTAATCTCACCCATTTATTAAAAAGTTTATTTTATTTCTGTCTCACTTACTTTTATATAATCTCTTTATATGGTTTCCTAATAGCAATATATTAAAACCATAATGTAAAGAAAATATATTAATAATTAAAAATAAAAATTTAATTAAAAAATTATAGTGTAAAGAATATATATTTATTATAAAAAATTTAAGTTAAAATTAATTTTTATAATATTTATATAGATATTCAACATTTTATAAGAAGTACATCAAATAAGAGAAGTTATTAAATATCATCATATATTTTTATATAATAACATTTTTTTAAAAAACTTTCAATCTTGTACATAATAATATAAATGAATCCAAATATTATGTAGAACTAAAATGGTATAAAGAACTATTTGAATAGATCTTTGAAAAGCTAAAAAGAAAAAAACTGAATTTTTATTTAGCTATAGAAATGCTTCTACTTCCACCCATTTCAAAGAAGAGTCCATGAGATGCTTTCAAAAATGTAGTTAACAAATATTTGCATAGGTTAATATAAAAGATAATTAAAAAAATAAAAATATATGAAATAAAATTAGTGTCGAAATTAAAAGTATAATTTTAGAATTTTTATTAGAAAAAACAATGAAAAGTATTTTTAAGTAATGGTTGAATAGTTGAAAATATAATAAAATCATCTCATTTTTCCTACCAAATCTTGGACTTCTTAGAAAAATAATTTAAAAAAAATTCTATAAACCTATACTCATTAAAAAAGAGTTATTTATTTTTTTATGAAGAGTTATTTATTGTCTAAAAATAGTACTTATCATATATATAATGAATTAAATTTGGAAACTAAATGTTCAATATTTAAATTATTATTAAGAATAATTTATTTTAAAAGTTTGTATAAATTCATATTATTTATTTTGTATAAATTCATTATCAAAAATGAATTCATTTATAAGAATTATTTTTCCTAATTTTGAAATCAAAATAAAAAAGTTGATGTAGAAATTATTCTCTTATTATAACTAAAAAAGTTTTTAACTAAAGAAAATCATCCCAATTCCCTTTCCACTATCTTTATTTGAAATTCACTCACTTTTCCCTCTCCTTTATTCAACCTCCTAATAACTATTAATTTAAACCAACCATAGAGAATATATATTCAACATTAAAATAATAATAAATAAATACATATATAAACACAAACCAAATTCCCAAATATGAACCTATATACATCAAAATCAATGTAATACATATGTATAAATTATACATGAATAAGAGTTATTTGATTATATTCTTATTAATATTTAATTTTTTATAAAATTTGTCACAAATAATCTTCAAAATAGGTAATTATAATTCAAAGATTAGATAGATAAAAAATATATTTTATAAAAAATTATTAAGTTATATAACTATATTTAAAGTTACACCATATAACTTGACCCTAACCTATATATAGTGCTAAGATCAATTTATATTAACTTAATTTTAAGTAATTCTTACACCATTGAATAATTTCTCTTGATAATTTTTTTTAAATAAAATTTACCATTGGATTGAAAATTGATATCTTTACAAAACTTTTTTGGGTGGTTAATTTGTATAACTTGTAGTAAAGAATTTAAATAAGTTCTTAGCACCCAAAATCCTAATCCTTGGTGAATGAATAGATTAAAATCTTAGTCTAACAAACCTTTTAAATTGATACACATGAATTAACTGCTCGATGAATAAATATAAAAGTTTAGTGTTTTTTTTTTTTTAATACAATACAAAAGGTTTTGAAAGTAGCTAGATCTCATGCCCAACTTCGAGATCTAACGCTACATGTTCTCTATGTGTAATGAAGTTCCCAATTTAAAAAGTTAGCACCAAAATTGTTTTTTACAAAGCTACACCTTGCAATTCACTAGGAGTGAAAACCAAAACATCAAATGTTACCATTGAACCCAATAATACTAAGAGAAAAACCACTTCTCCAGAGCCACGAAAATTTATCACAATAGGTAATTATAAATTCCTATCCAAATTATGTTTCCGAACTAATTGAGACAGAAAGCAAATTAGCATCTCTGACAATATATTTTGATGGGAAAACTTCGATTTATCTTCTCTAAGTTAAATGATATATGTATTTTAGGGTTTAATATTTCCATCAAATTTCCTATCAAACATTAATAAAAATTATTACTATAAAATAATATAACTATTTTTTGTACTAATATATATATATATATATATATATATATATATATATATATATATATATATATATATATATATATATATATATATATATATTGAGGTAACTCTCCAACTAAATTTTTTAAGTGCACTCTACTCCCGAAACTTATAAAATGTGACAATTTTCATTTTAATGTTTGATAAAAAAAAATTAACAAAGATTAAGGGGGCATTTGACAAATTTAAAATTTGATAACTAGGCACAATAAGGCCTTATTGTTAGAGACAAATTTCCTATCAGGCCTTATTGTTAGAGACAAATATCCTAGCAGGCCTTATTATACCTAGTTATTCGATTTTTAATAAACATTGTTTAATAACTACATAAATATTTTATAACTAATTTTTATTTAAATCAATTTGAACCTAAAATCAGTTTTTAAAAAAATAATTTTAAATTCATTTTATTTCATCTCAAAATTTCTCCTTCTATTTTATATTTTCTCACTTCGCACCAGTTTATTTTTTCTCCATTGGTCTTGTCAACTGTCTATTGCCACTAATTGCCACTACCAGTTGCCATCGAATGCTAATGATGGCTACACCATCCATGTCATGACCTAACCCCAGGTCCTGACCAGCACATAAGGGACACGTCCCCTAGCAAACAAAACACCAGATATTTTCCTAAAAAAAAAATAATAGGCAAAGTCTCCCTTGTATTTATAACTATCTCCAAATACGGATCCTCTCCTTGCAAAAATATCACAAACACATAAAACTATTAGGGATCCAAGCATTCTTAGAATGCACCCCAGAGCACACAAGTCAAAAGTAAATGTATAATCATAGATATCAATCCAAAATACATAATTGTTGTTTCATATAAATCCAATCATTCTCATTATAAATTGAACTCCTATTTAAACATTAATATAGTCAAGCAAGGGTCGGATCCTACCTGTAGTACCATGGAGCTACATTACTCTAGGAAATACAATAAACAAAAATTTAAATTTCAAAATGCCCTTGATCATGAGGGCTCATCAAAGAAGCAGTGGATCATAGCTGAGAGGTGGAAGGGTCAATTCCCAAATCTACACCTGTATCTAAAAAAGAGAGAGACAATGGGATGAGTTTATGCAACTCAATGAGAGATAGAGCATCTCTAACCCATGTAACACCTTCACAAATACAATATTATGTTTAAGTCATAACATTATATTAAGAGTTGTTATAGTTAACTAAACGGACCTTAATTTATTATTCATTGTATTTTTTTTCACTCATATAATACAATATTCTTTTACATTGCATGAATATTGGTATACAAGACAAATTTGCAATTTACGTGAATAATTCTACTAAGAGTTTCAATATATATATATATATATATAAACATATTACATTTGTTATTTAACTTTAGTAACTGGTCCAGTCTTGGCCACCTCCCCTTGGGTTGGTCCTCTTAAAGATCTTCTAATCTATTTGGAGATGACACGAAAACACATATAGGAATAAAATTTTATATTTTTAGTAGGTTCCCTGGACTACTTGACTAGCTCATGTCATCGTTGCCATCCCAGCTGCTTCAGTTTATTTAGAAAACGCGATCTCAGGGACAGGGATAAAGATTCACTTATTAATTTTAGAAAATGTTCCTTTCCAAAGCAAATTAATTTTTAACTCATATACTTAGGATATAGCATGGCAATAAGTATACCAGCACTAAGTGTGCATTTTCTGACAAATCAAATTACCAAATGCGAATAAATACGATGCATGCCCATGTAACTTGATGCATCTCTTTACTTTCTTCCTTACTTTGCAGATACTTTTAATCTTTACTGCTATTGGGTAGTCTGATCAGGGAGTAAGCTCAACTTGTGATCGTCATCACATAGAACTATCTTACAAAGGGACCCGCGTGCCTCTAAATTTGGAGAGGGGCTCAGTTGGCCAACTATCTTCAAAGTAGAGGGACCCAATAGTTTTAACTGCCTTCACAAGGAATGACTCAATAACCGCCTCTAGGTGAAGGGATCGACATCTTATTCATTTAACCGCTTTTAAGTGAAGGGACCTCATATCTTACATTCAATCATTCTTGTATGCATAAACTTCATATACATAACATATAAATAATCATAACATCTATAATACTCCTACAAAAAATTTGGCAGCATAATGGCTTAAAATAAGCTTCCCCAAAATGCAACAGAGACATTTCCGGCCAGCAAATCAAGATACCAAAATTAGCATAATCATATATCAACATTACGACAATTTAATGGGGAATTTCATCAACACATCTCAATCCTTAGCCATTCATGGTCTAAGAGTTCCTAACTACTTGAAATTGACACTTGCACTTTAAACTCCTAATTCTGTCCTGTTTTATAAATTATGCTAAAATTTCATTTTAACTCATTCAAATTTTAAAATTTAATATGTTGTGGAATTTTTTGTCTATTTTTAGTTCTCTTTTGTCCCACTAAGTTTTGATGAGTATAAATTGAATTATTGTAATTTTACTCAAGGCTACCCTACTGATAGACAAATTTGAGCAGTTAAATGTAAAAATTCATTACAAATACAATCTTCACCAATTTTGTCTGAAATTTATATCTAAGTGAAGCTAATTAAACCATATTTCATTTCCCACAAGTTTCATTTCAAATGGGTAAGTAGAGCCTAAGTTATATGCTCTCAAATCAGGCTAAAGTGAACTACTTTGTTTTGGCCTAAACAGGACATAGGGCAACTTTGAAAAATTTATGGTAGCAAAGTACTTAAGATATAAATATGAAATTTTTATGCCATGATCATATATGTGTTATTTTTCTAAAAAATTAGTTTTGCTAAATTTGAAGTTATATAGGGCAAGTTATGCCCTTGACAACCCATACTGGTAAAAAAAAATGGGCAGGATTTAATAAGTTAATTCAAAAAATCATAACTTTCTCATTTCAGGTCCAATAGTCTTACAATTTATTTGGTTGGAAAGCTATTGATGTCTAGTTTCATTTAAAAATGGTTTTATTAAATTTTGAACTCTATAGATCAAAAAGCACCATTCACAGTATGCATAGGTCCTAGGGTTTCAATTTTTCAGCAATTCTATTTGAGTTTTTCCTTGAGTTGTTGACTGATTTTGCAACCCAAACCAAGAATTCCCATGTTAAATCAATTGAAACCAATCATATAATCATCATACAACATTATATTAAAGAGGAACAAAGAAACCCTGACCAGCCATATGAACCCTAATTGTAACATCCTCAACAATAGTGCGTTTGATTAGTGCTATTAATCTATTTAATTTGTTGCATTAGAAAAATAAGAGCAACTAGGATTAAAATGTGAATGTTAGGGTTAGGAGAATTTGAAACAAACATGTAGAAAATTTTAGATGGTTACTAGTAACGTTTCACCAGTTTGGAGGAAATCGGTTAAAATTCGATATTTTATATTGTAAGAACTAAATGAGTAGAATTTTATATTATGAAAACCTAAATTAGGTGGTTGAGATTTAGCCACCTCCACCCCACAAATGGCGCTATAGGCAGCCATACAATGAGGGAGATTTGGCCAAAAATCAACCACCCATGCATCCACCAATAAGAAGCAACATGTCCCATCACCCATGCTTTTAAAACTTGAAAAATTGCTCCTCACTCCTTCATTATTTCAACCCCATTTTGCTGAAGTTCTTTCTTTATTCTTCTTCTACTTCACTTGATCCTCCTTCCATCTTCAACTTTCATGGACTCTTTTCACCCACAACTTGAATCTAGCTAGCTATTACATCAATTTTGAGGTAGGATTTATGAGCTTCTCTTATTGTTTATGATATGGTGGCTGATTAGGATTTTATTGTGACTCTTTTATTTGATGATATATTGTGTTCATATGATCTCTTATGACTAGATTAGCATGTAAGTATTGGGTTTGGATTGGAACTTGGGTGAAAAGCTAAAAGAGTAGTTAACTAGAATTGGATGGATTAAAAAACCCTAAATATGTCTGTACTGTGAAGTGTACGGCTTTGCCTACAGCCATCAAAATTTGATGAAACAAATTTTAATGAAACTAGATATCCAGAGATTTCCAACCATATAAATTATAAGGCCATTGGATCTTAATGAGTGAGATATGAATTTTTGAAGTTAACCTTAAAATTCTATTCACTATTCTAACTAGTATGGGTTGTGAAGGGCATAACTTGCCCTATAAAACTTCAAATTGAGTGAAACTAATTTTGTTAGAAAGCTAACTCAGATGTTTATGCCATAGAAATTTCAGATTCAAACCCTACGTAGTTTGATCCTAGTAATTCACCCAAGTTTCCCTATGTCCTGACTAGACTTAAATAGGGCAGACTAGTTTAGCCAAATGTTCGTGCTTACAACTTGAGTTCTGTCCACTCAAATGAAATGAAACTAGGTGGAGAAAAAAGCGAGTTCAGTTAGCTTTAAAATGAAATTTCAAACAAATCCAATAAAATTTCTATTTTTGGTAAATTTTTAAATTTTGGTTGTCACGACTCAAACCCGGGCTGTGACCGACGCATAGGGACAAGTCCCCACGCAAGCCTTTCACCACAAAAATTTTATGAAAAATTTGACAGAGTCCCCTTTGTAATTTGGATATTTCCCAATTACAAAAGGTTACCCTGGAAGAAAAACAAATACAATCTTTCATCGGGGATCCAGCTACTTAGAATACACCCCTCAGCACACAATATAACAGTAAAATATATAAATTCAATCGTATGTCCAAAAATACATAGTTCAAGTTCTTCAGAAAATAAATCCTTTAAACAACTTTAATTCCAACAAGTTGAAATATACATATACATATATGACTGAATATATATAACAACAACAAAAACAGAACAAGGTCGGACCCTGCCTGTAATACTATGGAGCTACATACTAAGATTACAACAGAAAGAGAATTACAAATCACGGCCCTTACTAGGGAGGCTCACCAAAATAAGAACCTAATGAAGCTGAGCAAAGGAGTCGGCTCTTAAACCTGGACCTGTATCTGAAAAGGGATATAATAACCACAGGATGAGTTTTGAGAAACTCAGTGAGAGATAGAATATCCCTAACCCACATGAGACAATGTAAAAATTTATAGATATTAAAGCAATACAATAGTATATACAATAAAATCAAAGTAGAAATCTTAATCAAATATTATTCAAATTTCCTTTTCCAAAAACAGAGTCCATCTATTCCAAGATAAATCCATAAGGAATCACACTTAGGTGGCCTTTCCTTCGTGTGAAACCCGTAATCAGGCACGCACCACTCTTTCAGTGGCCGTGAATATCAGGCATGCACCACACTATATGTATGGCCGTGAATAACAGGCACGCACCACTCCCTTGAGTGGCCATGAAATCCAACATCCTAGGTGCACCCAAGGCTAACGCCTACTGCCGTTAGCCTACAGATCCCGGTCTAGACTTTCTCAAATCTTTCTTTTCTGTTATACAAAATATTTAATAAAGATTCTTATAAAACAAACTAATATACCTTATATAAAACAATAAATTCATAACTTTAAAGAAAGTAAAGCTTTAACACTTTAATAAATCAAAAACGAGTAAAAGTCCGAAGCTTTTATCCAAAAACCTTTCAAAATAAAGAGAATTTTCCAAAGTTTAATAGGAAACTAATGCAACAAATATTTGTCATATTTTCTTCCCGAAAATCAAGTCATTGTCTCATGTGATCAAGTTGAAGTAAATAAGTTACCAAAATTTAAATTATATTGCTAAGACATACCAAATCATTTGCATACGAATTTATATAGACAAAAATACGTTAAAACTAAGAAAGGAATAAACTATCTACTCACAGATCACCGGCCACAGGGAAATCTTAATTCTCTGGAGCCATAAAGCTGGAGGGAAATTCCTTGGAACAATCTAACACCACAATATGGTAAATTAATTATTTATGGGTCACTAATAACCTCCATATAATAAATCCCTAATCCTCTACCCTAGGGTTCCAAGAATTTTAATAACAATCAAGCAGTTGAAATTAATTTTTAAGAAGAAGAAGAAGAAGAAATGAGGCATGAGAATTACCGTTAGAATTGGAGTAAAGAGGAAGTGGATAGAGATATGTCCTCCAACATCAAATCTGCCCAAGCAAGTAGGGGAGAAGGAGAAACAGATTAAATGGATGATTTGTGTTTAAAGGGAGTAAAGATTGTGTTGTTGTTATTGATTTAGTTGAAAATGGTGGCATGGAGTTAATAGATGTAAGGGAGGGTAGGAGAAAGAATTCTAGAGAGAAGGGAGAGAGTTTGGGTTAGAGAGAGAAAGGGAAATCGCGAAATGAGGGGAAGGGATGCGTCTCGACTTATATATTGACCTGTGGTAATTGATTACTAAGGGCTGGTAATCGATTACCACAGCCAAAAAAGTTGGTAATCGATTACCAAAGATGGTAATCGATTACCACGCGAAAAATTTCAACCTGTGGGCATACAGAGAGGTATGTCGACATGCATCCTCTCAGAATCGACACCAGCTCCAAAAACTTGGTTCTCTCCTTCTGTAGTCCTTTCCCAGGTCCAGGATACTGCACAGACTTATTTACATTTAATGTCCTCTTTAACTTTACTCTCTATTAACTTTAAAACATAAATGTAAATAAAAGAATACCCCCCATTTGGATTCAATAAAAATATCTAAAAATTCAAAATCCTTAAGGATTAGAATCCAACTTTTGGGTTTTAGTACAATTCTCCGAAAACTTGCATTTTTATAAACTTGAGGGTTAAAAACGAAGGGGTTATCCATTCCCTAAAATTCGTTAAAAATCCCTCTTCAACTCATTGATGCCTAGAGAACCATTACCGGGACTTTTGATCTCAAGAAAATTCCTCAATCCTATAGCCCTCCAAGGAGGCATAGGGTTCAGACTCAGAATTTTTCAGGCTCCAGTATCGACAGGCAACCGCAACTCATGCTGGGGTGTTATATTGGTACCCAATTCTGCTCACCAACAAAGCAGAACTAGGTTAAACCTCAATAATTTAAATTATACTTATCAAAGCTTAATGGGACCAAAAAGAAAAAAAATTAGACAAACAATGCTTTAACATATCAAATATTCAGACTTAGACAAGTTAGGTACAATTACCAAATTGAGTGCTTGGGACCCTAATGTGTGAATGGCTTATGTCTAAAGTTTGAATGTTGTGATTCTATATTGGCATTGAAATATTAGTGAGTTATATTGATTTTGATGTCTTGAACAACTATCTGATTCAAAAAGCACTATCCATGGGGAAGCCAATTTGATCTGTTATGCTGCCGAAATTTTGGCAAAACTCATGTACATAATATATTGTGCCTGTAAATACATATGTTATCCAAGTTGATGATTCATGAATGCATGAACTATGAGACACATAGTGTGAGACATATGCATAAATGCACAAAGCATCCGCATGCTTGATAAAGTATGGAAAAGAAAATATGATAAGAACTTGCAGAGGGGAAGTATTGAGCCTCCACCTTGCAGCGGGCTAGGGCGAAACTGTCTAAGGCTTGGCCCAGCCCCCGACCAAATTTAAAAGGAATAGACCGCTGTGAAAGTTAGGAAAAGTAAACCCGTCACTCATATATAGATACGAGCTCGAACTTGAAAAGCAGGCTATTACCCAGGGATAAGAGAGGCCATTCACCTTTGGGAGACTAAGTATAGAGAAGCAAGATGCAAGTAAAGGAAAGATAAGTAAAGAATGCATCCTAAGGATAGCGATACGTAATACCTAGGTATGCCAAGAAAAGAAAGTAAAGAAAGACAAGTGCACTTGCATCAAGAAGTCAGTTGCATTCATTCATACATTTTATTCAATTGTTCATTACTTTATTATGAATCAATGCATCTTATTCAACTATCCTTTATATTGTTATGTCAATATTTGAATTCTATCATAGTTTATTTTATGTTCCAAGTTATTTATTTATTAAAGTTACTCAGTATTACTCTTGTTGCAGTTTATTTATCATCCCAAGTTATTTTATTCACTGTTCCTTTGTATTATTATTCCTTATTATTTATCATTGCAATATATTTTATTTATTGTTCCAAGTTATTTGTACTAATGTTAATTTATATTATTGCTCATTATTATTCCTATTTATTTATTCATCTTTTCAAGTAAATTTATTTGATGTTTTTTAATACTATTGCTTATTATTGTTACCACCACCACCACCACTACTACTACTATTATTATTAAGATATTGTTTATGTAATGATATATTATTTTGAGTTGTCAATTTTTATAGTAATTTCTTTAAGGGACTAATATCAAGAGTAAAACATTGTGTTTAACACTTAAAATAAGTAAAATTTATTATATGTGGACCTAAACTATCAAATTATTTATACCTTTGCTTGAAATTTTATACCTTGTTGTATGGATGATATGCTAACTCTTGACTTATGGACCTTGTTGTGACTTTATAATGACCCATGGAAGGACATGACATATATGCGCCAAATGTGTTATAATGACAAGGATAGACTCAAAGACCATGATAAGGAAGATTCAAAAAAATTAAATAAAAATTATCTTAGATTCAATCCCTTTAGAAATTAACATTTAGATCTGGCAACTCTATGTTTTGAGAAATTTTATTAAGATATTATATTATTTATTTTACTCAAGTTTATATTATTTCAATTCTTGCGCACTTCATCTATTTTAAGTTTATGAATTAATTTATAACTTCTATACTTTATTCCGTTTATTGCTTAATTTTATGTTTTAATATTTAATTTATTATGAGATAAATTATTCAAGTTATTGTTTATCTTATGCTACTTGAGTCTTTTAGTTAAGTTATATCTATCATTTAAGTTTATGCATTTGTATATTTGTTGTGAATTTATGCATAATGGCAAGTAAGTAATTTGAAAAGAAGACATTTAAGATTTGCCGCTAACTGCTAAAAAGATAGAGGGATAAGATGTAAAAAGTCTCATTTTGTCATCATGATGTTAAGCATAATACCAGAGAATGGGAATTCCCAAAGAGAATGCTTTCGAATATATGAGATAAGCAAATAAAGGAAAGTGAAAATTAAAACAAAGAGATTATAATCATATTAATGCTTGCTGCATTATGTATTGCCTAGCATATATTTTTTTAGCATTTACTACTCATAATATTATAAAGTATGATTTGCTTTTAAGTAATATGATGAGATAATGATATAATAGCCATGTGGATATCTGTGCTAAGACATGGCTGGAACTCTTATAGTTCAAATGCTTTACAACTTTTCATTATCTATTAAAAATTTTCAATTCTCATTCTATTTTTGATGGTTTCATATTAGTCAAATAATGCCCTAGAGAAAGACAGACTCCTCTAGCTGCTAAGGACATACCGGAGTCATATTTAAATTGTAGTTCCTTTATTTGGCCTTAAAAATTTTTTTTTGATCATCCTATGGTGAGTAGAACTTTATCTTTGCTCCTGAACTCCTGAACTCTTTATTGTATCTATGTATATTAATGTCCAACTTTGAACTTTTTGTGTAAATTTGTGCCATTAGTTTTACTATAAACGAGTGTTATAATAACCACCCTTGAGATTTGTCAAACATGCAAGTAACCCCAATCTCTGAATTTTGCACTCCACCCACTAGAATAAGTGAAGTTAACTTTGCTATGATAATATTGATGTGTGTTAACCATGGTTAAAATTGAGACATATCCTAAAATTAACCCACCTTCACAACTTATGTTCTTATGTATCTTCTTTTATACATCTTCTTCCTCTTCATGTAACAGCACCCAGTTATACACAAACTTTTAAACAAAATAAATCACTTCAACTAATTTTAGCTCTTTTGCAATACGAACATCCCTTTACACCAAGAGTACACATTGCCATCCTCTACAATAAGAAAACACTAGAAAACTTCCTCCAAACAATTTTTGCAAAACAAAACAAAAGAATATGAAGAATCAAGTTAGTGATGTCCTGGATTTAGGGAAGGCAAGGTATATAGATTACAATAATTACACTGTCCACATTAGTTATTTTGTTTAGAGATAGTTGAACATTTGCCCATCTTTGATAGACATTTGCAAGAATGAAGTTCAAAAGTTTTTATATTGGGAGAACCACTGATTTGTCCCCTGAAAGATTAAAACGCTGACAATTTAATCCTTAAAAATGTTTTATTAGTCCATGATATCCTAATAATGAATTCTATTATTATTAATGGGCTTTGTTAGTGTTAATAAAATATGTTTTAGACTAATTTATTAGTGTATTCATCATTGAGATATCACGGGAGAAAATAGTATCTTTTAGGGCTAAATTGTCCAAATTGGTGGTTCTTCCTTCCATATATGATAAAGAGGAGACAAGATAGTTTGCATGAAGTTATTTTAACAGCTTTTGGTCTCTAACACATGGTTTCTCACTACTCAATCTCAAATGAAGCATTCTAATGTGATCTCGAGGTATCCAAGGTTCTCATGTTACAAGCGTAAAAAGCTAAAAGAAATAAGCTATTTTATTCATGCCTAAATCTGATGACAAAAGCAAATTAAATACTACTATATCTTTATGATCTACTCCTAAAATTATGGCTAAAAGATAATAACTGAAACTAAAAGATAGACATTAAGGGGCTATTTGGCAATGGTTTTCAAAAGTAGTTTTCAGTTTTTAAAAATAAAAAAATCAAAAGAACATGTTTGGAAGGATGAATTTTTACATTTATTTTTAAAATTTGAAAAATAGAATGAGTTTTAAAAACAAAAAATGGAAAATAGTTTAAACATGTTTTGGGTTTTTTTGTTTTACAATGATATGAAAACACGGTGGCAAATTTGTAATAATGTGGTTTTATTGTTTTGAACACTCATTCGAATTTCTCACACACCGCTTTGTCATTTTTTGTTTCAAATGACATGGTTACAGATCTTCTTCAAACCCATCCTTTTTCCCTTCTTCTTCTTAATCACGCTTCCCCTTCCCCATTTTCATATTTTGCAAATAAAACACATAAGCATCTCCAACATTTGTTGTTGTTCTTACTAATGCTCATCAAACCAAATTCCTACTCACATGGAGGTCTAGTTGGTGGTTTGGGTTCCTAGGGTGGGTTTGCTGATACACTCCAGGGTTAGCCTCCGATGAGGAGTCATCTACTGAATTGGTTAGTTGGTGAGTTGGGCTCTATGGGGAATTAGACATCGACAGCGATGGGCAGTGCTGGTGGGCACAGTTCTAGGCTATATGTAGTTCCTACTTCTTTTTTGTTATTTTGGTTCATATAGGATTAACATTATTTGTCATCATACTCTACTTGTGGATTTTTAATATAAATTACTGCAATTGAAAACCAAATTTCCAATTAGATTATTAAGATCTATTAGGCTGCTGATATATTCTACAGCTCAAAATGTATCTATCATGAGTTACCAAAATGTTGTGTGATTTTGGCAATGGGAAAATGTTATTTGCAACACGTGTAGAAGCCATTTTTACAATGGTGGCTATGATTGAAGGTTTGCATTGATAATTGTTGCTTGTGTCTAGGTTCCCATCTCCTTCGCCAGATTATGTGACCATTTGGGAGTGTCTCATGCTCTTGACCGAGCCAAAGGGTATTGCAAGCATACCAGGAAAGCTTTGAGGCTCTCAATACTGCTGGTCATGATCTTTGTTAGCACTTCAAAATGGCTTTGATTTGGTGGAAAATTATCACCAAGCTTCTCCTCTAAATTTGGAGATCACCTTGCTTCTCGAAAGTGTCACACCTGTAACACCCTACTAATTTAATGTTATGCTTAAATCATAGCATAAAATTAAGTAGATTGTGTTACTGTGTTAATGCTATGCTATGCTAAAAAGTGAAACGAATTCAACTGAATATCGTAAAGATGAGAATAGTACAATAACATTACTGAATACGTGCTTATATATATATTTATGTATATATTTATGTACATACCAGAAGCCTCTGCTTTAGTTTATATACAATGTATCAAAATGAGGAGGGCCGTGTACCAAAAGACATAAGGCCTATGTAAGTCAATCTGATCCTATATGGTCCTCAAAGGACATTTCAAAAAAAAAAACCTACCACTAGGTCTATGACCCAAGGTTTGCATCTTTGCCAAAAGAGGGTCATAATATACAATACTGCTTACGGCTGATCTACTCAGTCAGGTAGCCGTTGGCCATACCTAGCCCAGCTGGTGAGTAGTCCATACTGGGTCCGGAGGAGGAGGAGGATGATGAGCCGGTGGCCTCTAACGGGTCGCTCTCGGGTCGAGTGGGATGCTCGGGTACTACTGTGGAGGTGAATCTGGCGCAGGATCGCGCGAGCCAGTGTACTACAGTGCACGGGGTCTTTGGCGGAGGGTGTGCCATATGTAGTGGAACCGCAAAGTAAGGGTGGCGGGATCAAAAGTCGGATGGTGCAAAGGGACGGCAAAGTTTCTATCACTAAAAAGATAAAGACTGAATCGGCAAGAGCCAGGCTATGTGCAACGAGCCTCATCACCGGTCATGGTGAATCTGCAAGTCGGGCACCTCAACGAAGAGGGTAGCTGTTGCGCCCATCGCCCACGCCTGAGAATGAGGCGGAAATGCAAAGCGAGGTGAGAATTTAAGAAAATTCTCGGTGGTCGTGCATGACGTTTAATCGACGTCGCGTTCATTCTCAACGCCGGTTTTATTTAATTATAAAATCATGAGATTAAACTTAACTATTCATAATTGATAAGGTTGAGAAAATGTCCGTCCGGCGAGTCCGCTTTACTTTAGCCAAAGATAAGGAATGATTAAAATACTAACAATGATACACAGTATAATTGGCAGAATAAATGAACATATGCTGTAAGTAAAACATGATAAACTGTAAATAACATGTAATCATGTACTTAATGCAATCATGCAAAACTTGCTCTTGAACTTTCCTTTACTCGTATACTTTCTTCATTACTCATAAACTTTTCCATTACTTTCATCATTTTCCATCACTTGATCCCCTGGGAGTTCTTGGCCATTTTAGACTCCTGGGTAATAGTCTGCTTCTCAGGATCGAGCTCGTTCCTATACAGGAATTGCCGGGTTTACTTTCCCCGACGTTCCCACTGATCTATTCCCCTTAACTTCTTATCCGGGGCTGGCCGAAGTAGCATGGAACTTTCATAGTGGCATAATCCTTTTCATAACTTTTATAACTTTCTTAAGGATGCACATGCATTAACATAGAATTCATAACTTGTGCATGGGTCCTACCGTAATTTCGGCAGCGTAACGGAACGTGTCCACTTCCCCATGAATAGTGTCAGCATACCAGAATATCAATTGTCATAAAGAACCCAATATCACATACATATTCCAATATTGAACTCATATCAACATCCAATTCATTAAGGCAGAGTTTCTGCCCTAGCATAATCAACTAACCCGGTTATGGTATAGCCCACCTTTATTTCAACTTAACTCCTTTAAACCTGATTTTTGGATATGATGTAGCCTTATATGTCTAGTTTCTAGCCTTTTTGGTCCTATCTAATTTCGATAACTATAACTCAAGTTATTCAGGTTTTATCCCAGCCTGCCCAGCAGCTAGCCAAAATCACACACTTAAAAGTAAAAATCTACTAAAAATCGAAAAATAGCTCAAAGGATACGAAATTGGTCAATATTAAAGCTGATAGAACCATCTTTCATTTGCAAAAGTCCCATTCAATTTGACTTAGTAAGGCTCGAGTTATATGCCCTGAAACTTAACCTACCTGAACTGCTCTATTTTGGCTCGGTTTGGACATAGGGTAACTTTTTCAAATCACTGGGAATGAATAGGATGGTAACAAACTCGGAATTTCTGGGTAGGATGTTCTCCTATGTGTAAGCTTTCCAACAAAATTAGTTTCACTCAATTTGGAGTTGTATAGGGTGAGTTACACCCTTTTCAACCTATACTGCCCGGGTGGATGTCTAGATTCCTAGGTCAAACTTCAAAAATTCATATCTCCTTCAATACTAAACCAATGGTCCTATATGATATATGTATGGAAAGCCCTAGATGTCTAGTTTCACATAAAAATGGTTTCATTAATTTTGAACGGCAGGAGGCGGAGCCGTACACTCCGCCGTACGGACTACCGAGGGTTTTGAGTTTTCCAGCCTCTCTACTTCTTCATACCCTCATCCTTTCTTATTTCCGATTCAATTTTAATCTCACAAACAGCCAATAGACTAGCCATAATTCATCATGATCAATCAATCAATATATCAAAATTGAAGAATTAAACCACCAATAATCATCCAAGAAACAGGAAAATCAATACAAGAATTAAAACCTCTACCTCTTGCTTTGAGTTTGAATATTAGAGCTGCTTTGAACTTGAAGGCTGGATAGAGTGGGAGAGTTGAGAAGAGGAAAGGGAGCTGAGGTGATGAAGAGAAGCAACGTAGGAAAAATGAGCTGAAGAGGCAGGAGGAGGATACATATATAGACAAAGCTTCGAAGTGGTAGTTAGAATGAGTGGCTTTGATTGGATGAAATTTTGTGGGCAAGGTTCAACCATGTCTCCCTCTTTTGTGTTAAAATTGCTCTCCACGTCGCCAGAGAAGTGAAACTCGCTTCCAGCGTATCTGAACTTGACATCGGAACTCGTGTACTTCCTAAAGTCGGAATTTGCGCATGGTTAAGTCGGAACTCGGAATAATCATCTTGTTTTATTCAAAATTGGAGAGTAAAGTCGGAACTTCTAATTGTGAAGGTACAATCACCTTTAAATCGAAGGTCAGGGGCCAGAATGTGAAACCAAAACACTCGAACCCGGAAGTCGGAAATCATAGGATCTCGGCATTCTAACTTGATATCGGAACTCGGGAAATTGAGAAATGAAAAGCTTCTAGTAATAAGCTTGATATCGGAACTCGTGAAAATTCTTGGTTGAACTCGGAATCCAATTCAGCTCGGAAGTCGTATTCGTGTCCATCTTGAATCAACTAAGGTCGGAACTCGGATATCATGTTCATCCCTACTCGAGCATAAAGTCGGAAATCGGAAAATACAGTCAGTCCTTTTTTCTTAAGCCTTAGAAACGAAATCGGAAATCGAAACTAATACTAATGTCGGAAGTCGGAATTTATTTGAAAGTTAAAGACAAACTCGGAATTCGGAAATTTCAATATTAAACGAGATCGGAACTCGGAATTTATAAGACAAACTCGAAAATCGGAATTTTCAACATTAAATGGGATCGGAAGTCGGAAATCGGAAGTTACAACACCTGAGGATCCGCTCTAGCTCCTAATATTTGGTCATTTCGGTTATAATGCTTGATAGATTATTAACTTGTGTTATGAGCATGCTTGTGCTTTGTTATGTTTATGTTGGATTTTGTTTCCTCCAAGGATTAGAACTCCTATAAAAACTTAAAATCTGATTTGTTTTTAATAAGATTTAGTCATATGTTAAATTTATTCGTTTTGCTACCTTTAGTCAATGATTGTTACAAAAAATTTAAGAAGGAGAAAGAAAAATTTAAACATATAGTCGAATAGAAAAAGTTACCAGCATGTTGCATATACTTACTAGTGTTTTATGCAAAGTTACCAGCTTTTGGAACGAATTTGCCAGCGTGTTACGCATTAAAATCTAAATTTTTGAGGGATAATATTTAGTGATTCATTTCTTTATTCATTTTGGTACCCTTAGTCAATAATTGTTACAAAAAAATTAAAAAAGAAAAAAGAAATATTAAACCAAAAGCCAAATATAAAAAAGTTACCAGCGTGTTAATGTAATTACCAGCATTTTCGAACAAAGTTGCTTGTGTTTAGAACGAATTTACCAGTTTTCAAGTATCTCTATAAAAGCCTTTTTTTTTTTTTTTTTTGAGAATAATATTTTCTGACATGTTAAATTTATTCATTTTGTGCCCTAAGTCTATAATTGTTTCAAAAAATTGAAAAAGGAGAAAGAATAAATAATTGATGCAAAAAAACACTTTATCTAGCTTGCTAATTTTATTTATTTCTTTTCAAATTACATAACAAATATTGACCAAGGGGGAACCTAAATGAATAATCTAACATGTCACGAAATCTTATTCTTTATTAACTAAGACTTCTAATGATTTCATAATACGCAAGTAAATTCCTTGGAAACATTGGTAAATGTTAGTCAAATGCTAGTAAATATAAGCAATATGCTGGTAAGTATCTATTTGTTGATATTTTCATTTTTTTATTTTTTTCTTTCCAAAATGTTTAATGAATATTGACCCAGGGGCACCTAAATGAATAAGAACATATCACTAAATCTTATTCTTCATTAACTAAGACTTTTATTGATTTCATAGTACGCTAGTAAATTCTCTGGAAACGCTGGTAATTAAGTTTTAGCCATACACTTGTAAATATAAGCAATTCGCTAATAAGTTTCTATTTCTTGATATTTTTATTTTTTATTCTTTTCTTTCCAAAATTTTTAACGAATATGGACCAAGGTGGCACCTAAATAAATAATGTAACATATCACTGAATCTTATTTTTCATTAACTAAGACTTTTATTGATTTCACAGTACGCTGGTAAATTCCCTAGAAACACTAGTAAGTTTTAGCCATACACCGGTAAATATAAGCAATACGTTGAGAAGTTTCTATTTCTTGATATTTGCATTTTTTATTTTTTTCTTTCCAAAATTTTTAACGAATATTGACCAAAGGGCACCTAAATGAATAAGAACATATCACTAAATCTTATTTTTCATTAACTAAGGCTTTTATTGATTTTATAATATGCCGGTAAATTCTCTAGAAACGCTGGTAAGTTTTAGCCAAATGCTAGTAAATATAAGCAATACATGGTAAATTTCTATTTCTTAATATTTTCATTTATTATTTTTTTTCCAAAATTTTTAACGAATATTGACCAAGGGACACCTAAATGAATAAGAATATATCACTAAATCTTATTCTTCATTAATTAAGACTTTTATTGATTTCTATGTTGGTAAATTCCTTGAAAACGCTGGTAAGTTTTAGCCAAACACTGATTAATATAAGCAATATGTTGGTAAGTTTCTATTTCTTAATATTTTCATTTTTTATTTTAGTTTCTATTTCTTGATATTTTCATTTTTTATTTTTTTCTTTTAAAAAATTTTAACAAATATTGTCTAAGGGGCACATAAATGAATAATCTAACATATCATTGAATTTTATTCTTCATTAACTAAGACTTTTATTGATTTTTTAGTAAGCTGGTGAGTTTTAGCCATACGCTGGTAAATATAAGCAACAGACTGGTAAGTTTCTATTTCTTGATATTTTCATTTTTTATCTTTTTTCCAAAATTTTTAATGAATATTGACCAAGGGGGCACCTAAATGAATAATCTAACATATCACTAAATAATAATCTCCATAAAATCAAATTTTATGGAGTTTTTAGGACGCTAGTAAATTCCCTGGAAAAGCTAGTAAAATTTAGCTAAACGCTAGTATATATAAGCAATACATTGGTAAGTTTCTATTTCTTGATATTTTCATTTCTTTATTTTTTTTTTTTTACAAATTTCTTAACGAATATTGACTAAGGGGCACCTAAATGAATAAATTTATGAGTTAATTGCAGTTTACCCCCTACATTTTTACAATGTGTACTTTGACCCCTTCTGTTGATTTTTTCATCAATTATAAACAAAAATGCAGGGTGTCGGGTTGCATATTTTGGGAAGTTCAGGGGGTTAATTCGCACATGACCTACAAAGTCAAGAGAGTATAGTGTACTTATTTGGGGCCAAAGTACACATTGTGAAAATGCATTGTGTCGATTTGCACATTTTTAAAATATAGGGGGTAAAGTGCAAATCTATTATGCACCTCAAAAACCAGCGTCGCTGACAAATGTATATCTATTAATCATTATACCTGTATACAAAAACAAAAGTTTCATTCTCCTATTCCATCAAACACTATGTCTTTTAGGCAACCCGAAAGTCTAATATTTTAATAAGGCAAGGGAATTTATTTACCACCATGGCCAAGAGCAAAAGTCTAATATTTTAACACAATAGTCATTTCAAAAAATTTAATCCCACACTAGTAATCTTTGAACATGTGCAAGACGTAAATTTTTGGCATGGATCTCTAGTTGTAGGATTGGATCCTCCGAAGTCCCTTGGGACTCGAGTTCTATTCCTATCAATCAGTAGATCTATACAGGAAAAATCTTGTGCTACCTGGATGAAATGGTATAATCAATAAAAGTAAGCCACCAAAATTGAAAAAGGACATCATTGTTTGCATGCCTGTATAGATGGGTTAACATCCTGATTAAAGGCTTCAAGTAGTGACACTAATCCACCGAATTGCAAGTTGCCCAAATCTGCATCCAAACAATTATCTTCTAAATTGGGCACTGCAATATTTTGATTTAGATCTATACCCCTCAACTGTTGCTCATCAACAAAGAACAACAACAACAAAAGTTAATAATTATTAAAGGCCCACAGATTACATTATATGAGTTTCTAGCAACTTGCAAAATATGTAAGGTTTCTTTAATAGACAAAAATTTTAAATAGAACTAAAAAATCACCACCATCAAATTGCAAGGGCGTTTTGTAATTCAAATTAACCCTCAATCCCTAAATCAAATCTCAAAACTTGTTCCAATTGCAACAACACTCATTTCTCCGGTATATCAAGGTCCTCGATCCATGGTTACAAGTCTCATAACATACAAATAAAGCATCTACTCCTAATTCTTAAAAGCTACAAAGCCTTAACACCACTATACCATGGTGCTTTGTAAGACAACAAAAGTTTAAATGCTATTAATACTTAAATGTTAATATCATTGGTTTAAGTTTATTAACCTGTACTTATAAAACTACAACCATGGCATAAAACTTACACCATAAACCCTAAATTTGAACAAATTTACAAATTTAACATAAGCTCAGTGTATAAACACACCAGGAAAATTTCATTATTCAACTCTTCAGTACGTCGAACCTCAACTGATGACTCTATGCAGAAGTTTCTGCCATCATGCTAACCAATCTCCAAGTCAACAGATTACTGCATGTTTAGATAGCGAATAATGAGATCACCTTTATCTGTGTTTGTAATATTCTGGGAAACACATAAATTAACACAAGAATGTATACACAAACCTCAACAAACAAATTTTCAACTTGTTGCCTGCCTTGTTTTCTAGATTTTTGGGGAATTTTCTTAACTTGAGACAATTTCCTCTTTGAAGGTGGTCGACCTTTCCATGTCACATGTAAAGGACTTCGGATCTCACTTACCTGATTTTCATAATTGTTACCTAAGTTGTTCACAATCTCTTTACCTCTAAAACTCACACTCAAATTGTGATGT
This sequence comes from Pterocarpus macrocarpus, assembly GCA_031439585.1. Lineage (NCBI taxonomy): Eukaryota > Viridiplantae > Streptophyta > Magnoliopsida > Fabales > Fabaceae > Pterocarpus > Pterocarpus macrocarpus. Next base: position 11,910,372 of record CM062516.1, on the reverse strand, counting down.
AGCAAAGAAGGCATGGACGGAAAATTGGCCATAAATCTATCAAGTGTACGATGGAGGCATTAGTTGTATCATCAAAATCTGCAACAACTTCCGCAACATCATAGAAATGCTTGCATAGCTTGTCAAATCTCTCCATTCTCCGTTTCAACTCAATCACAGAATAACGGCTCTTTATGTAAGAATACTTTCGTTTAGCCTTTTTGCTCCATCTTGCCAAGATGTATTTACAGGGCAATTGCTTAACTCTTACATGAGTAAGCACACTAAGCGAATGCCTACAAAGAATACCTCTAAACTCAAACAGCAAGCATAGGCAGCTAATGTCATAGTTGTCACGATTAAATCTGACCTCATATGTAGTTTACTTTGCTCGGTCTCCTACAACAATCTCCTCAAACACATGATAAATAGTAGTCATCTCCTCTACACTCTTAAGAGATGCACCACAATTCATTTTCTCTCTAAATCCTATTTGAACTTCACGAAACTTTGCATGAGTATACTTAGATTGGAACTGCTTTTCAATGGTAGAGTTCAAGCCGCAAGGAATTGTAGTGTTCATTGATTGAAAATTAGCTTCAAATTCCTTTTCTGCCCTACTTTTGAGCACATGGTCATATTGCCTAACAAATTGTTGCAAACTTGTTGTTGAGTTGACATATCCATCAAAGAATGCATGTATGCTCTCACTTCATTGTGTTGTTGACATCCCTACCCAAAATTCTTCTTCAAAAAAATTGGAACCTATCTATGCCGATCTTTGTACAGTCCACTCAACCATTCATTTTCTTCAAGCTCAAATTCCTTTACAAAGGAACACCATTTGTCCTCAAATTCTTCCTCTGTTATGGTTTCATAAATGCTTCCTTGAATAAAGACTTTATCTTCTTATATGCTGCATATGCTTTGAGCTTCTCCAGGATCTTTTTCATTATATGTCATAAGCACCATCTATGTCAAGTATAAGGCATAACTTTTTCAATTGCCTTTTGCATAGCCTTACATTGATTGATTACAATGCCACTAGGTGGCTTTCCAGACATGCATCTAACCCAACATTCAAACAGGCAAACAAAGGACTTAGTATCTTCTGAAGAGAGTAGGCTACATCCTAGCAAACATGTTTGACCATGGTGATTTACATCCACAATTGCAGCAAATGCCATTTTGTACTTATTTGTAAGATATGTTGTGTCAAAAGACACAACATTTCCAAAGGCTTCATATGTTTCTCTACTCCTAACATCAACCCAAAACACATTTCTCATGTGGAACTCATCATCAAGTCTATATCATACACAAAGTTGTAATTCAGATCCTTCATACTATGGAAATGGCTTACCAAGGCTTTCGCATCCCCTTCCTTTCCAATTGTACGCCTTTCCTTTTGAATATAATTCCTCACATCTCGTTCAGCAAATAACAAATTCTTGTACTCACTCAACAAGAGATTGAAATGTTAATCCTCACACATGCATCATCATTCACTTGGATGGTACTGTTCATGTGCAAAGTAATGCTGTTGTTCATGTTGAACTTCCTTGACTTTGTTGGACTGAGCTCATGACTATGATCAAGAATAACTTTTTTGATGCACTATACTCCACTTTCTCTCCTACTTACTATAATTTTTGCATTGCATTTCGCACCACTAGTTAGGAATGTCTTTATTGTTGACGGTATTTTTGTTGCATGATTCCCTTCTCATGTGCAAGCTAAAACCAAATAACACAGTTGCCCATTAAGTCCAGTGTTTGAATTTCTTATCTTCCACTGAAAACCCTTTCTACAAGCATATGTCTTGGAAAATGATTTAACTTCTTCTTCTTAATCAAATTCCATTCCTACAGTTGGCTCCAATACAGGGTTTACATTTAAGCTATCAACATCATCGTCGATATCAACATCAACAAGCATTCCCTGATTGCTTGATTCCTCCACGAACCTCAACAATAAAGTTACCACACTTACAAAAAAGAGGGAAAAAAAACACTAAGCTCAATTGAGAAAACCAACTAATTAAGGAGGAGCTATTGGACATTAAACAAATAATAGATTAGTAGAAGACTGCATACTGTACTATACAGAATAAATTGACTCATAGTTGAGAAATAAGGGGGGAAAAAAAGGTTTCTCAAGCATAAACCATGAAATCTCATACTAGTTTGGTTCAACTTTTTCTGGTTTTGAGTTTTAATTAGTCCTAAAGATAAATATACATATAACTTAATATCTGTAAACATATTGCACTTAATATTGGTGGCACTTGAGCAATGGATGAGTAAATTGCCTTTTCATTTAGTGAAGACATTTCTTTTGGTAATTGGTAACAAATAAAATATGAATACTTTTTTATTGCCCAAGATTGAAAAGGAAGTAAATAAAAATGACAAAGTGATATTCCTTTCTAGTGTTCATCTAGAATCGGTTGCCCCCCTTAAAAGATTATCTTATGAAACCTTTAAAATATGTTTTTGTGAAGAATAAAATTTAGTGATATGTCAAATTCAGCATATCATTGAATCTTATTCTTCATAAAATCAGGTTTTAAGATGCTAGTAAATTCTTAGGAAATGCTGGTAAGTTTTAGCAAAACGCTGGTAAGTATATGCAATATGCTGGTAACTTTCTTGTCATACTAGAGAAAATTACCAATGTATTGCATATACTCACCAGCGTTTGCAAAGAATTTACCACCGTCTTATGAGACCTTCAAAATTGGTATTTATGAAGAATAATATTTAGTGATATGTTAAATTTATTGACTAAGGGCAACAAAATGAATAAATTTAGCATATCACTAAATCTTATTCTTCATAAAATTAGGTTTCAAAGATATCAAGTGACGCTGGTAATTTCTTAGGAAACGCTGGTAAGTCTTAGTAAAATGCTAGTAAGTATATGCAATATGCTAGTAACTTTCTCTAGTATGACAAGAAAGTTATCAATGTATTGTATATATTTATCAGCGTTTTGCACAAAATTACTAGCATTTCCAAAGAATTTACAGCGTCTTATGAAATCTTTAAAATCTGATTTTATGGTCTAAATGTCATAAGATGCAGAGGTGGAGTCCATCCATAGCTCGAGGTTGCTCTTCACAAACATTAACGGACATTCCAATTCATGAAATGTACTACTCTTTAATCATTTCTTTTCCTACTTAACATTGCAAGCCTAAACTCATAGAAATATAACTGCAAACACCAACACTACAATACTAAAATGAAACGCCAACTTGCTACTGATCATAGTTTCAACACCTTCATTTATAAAACCATCCAAAAAATCACATTCAAATTCAAAAGCCAATATAAAGTTAAATATAGACAATGAGTTATAGATAAAGAGAGAAGGTGTTCTGATCGTACCTGAGATAAAGAAATGGAGACTCCCTGCATGGCTTCCAGCTGAGAAATCACTGGTCAATGATGTAACACCCTCCCAAGTATAGTACTATGCTTAAGTCATAGTACCATACCCTGGAGTTGTTACTGTTACTTGAACGGACCTTATCTGACAGCAGCTTCAGCCATCTTCAGAAATTTCTGAAACTATCTGGAGACAACACGGAAATAGAAGTGAGAATTATAAATTCTTAGTAGGATTCTCTAATTATCATATATAATGTCATTGTTGTCATCTCCAGTTTGCTTCAGTTTATTATGAAAAAGGTGAACATGTTATGTAAACTGTTTAATTTTACAGTTCGAAAATATACTATCCGAAGCAAAGTTTATTTTATTCATACGCTTGGCATTTGGGAGAGCCCATACAACCACCAATATATGAACTATACTATGAACAATAATTGCACATATTAAAATACACATAGCACCAATATATTGGGAACATAACTTTACTTGTACTTGAGTTCATGCATATACATAAAATTTACTTTCTTTTCTTCATCTTTCTTTTCATCATAAAATCTTTACGTGCCACATTCCAGAGTATGATCGCCATGTCATATCCCATCAGAGCGTGATTGCCATGTCACGTTCCTTAGGAATATGGGATCTGCCTTTGGTATTTACACTAGCTGGGTCATGCCATGCCTCATGTAAGTTCTGTCCCCGAAACTCACACTAGCTCGGTCGATGCCATGCCTCTTGTGAGTGGGGTGCTTGCATCTACTTTAATCTTTAGTTTTTAGTCTTTAGCCTTTACTGCCCTTGGGTAGCCTAGCCTTGGAGTGAGCTCGTCAGCTTCACCCGTGACCGTCATCACACCGACTCACCTACAAGGGGATTCATGTGCCCCTAGTCTTGGAGGGATCTCATTCTGGCCACGTGCCTCTAATTGAAGGGATCTCTTCTGGTCACGTGCCTCAAAATTGAAGGATCTCATCTGACCACGTGCCTTCAACATAGAGGGATCTCATCTGACCATGTGCCTCCAAGGTAGAGGGTAGCTGCCTTCATAGGGAGGGATTCAAAGTGCAACTGCCTCCAAGTGAAGGGATTCATATCTTTATCTTTTAATTGTCTTCACCGGGAGGGATTCAATGTGCAACTGCCTCCAGGTGAAGGGATTCACATTGAATATACTCATGTCTTTTCATTCTCATACATGGTCATGCATAGGCATGTTGAATATGCTCATATATATGCTTCATCATTTATTTTCATATACGTCGTAACTCATATCATACTTAAATTCATCATTGTATGTAAACATCCCCGCCATAGACTTCGCCAGAATCCTATAAACATAACAGATCAGTTCTATTTTTCCATGAATAGTGCCAGTTCTCATGGACAAATCAGCCATAGCAATATAATCAATTTCACATATCTATCAATGTAAAACTTGCAATCCTCAACTCAAACCTTATATGTCCACTAACATTTGTGAAACCATCAATTTGGTCATTCTGCCAATTCTATTCAGTTCTGCCCAAATTTTGTATAATCCACTTTTATCTTTATTCAACTCATTTAAACCTGAATTTCGGATATGTCATAGCTTCATATGTCTACTTACTAACCTCTTTAGTCCCATATCATTTTCATTTATATAACTCAAGATATTTAACTTTTGCCTCAGCCTATTTGGTCACTGGCCCAAATTACACTCCTAGAACTATAAATTCATTAAAAATCGAAACTAAGCTCAAATCATACGAAATTGGTGCCATATCAAAGCTAATAGGACAAAATTTCATTTTCAATAAGTTCCACTTGATTTGCTTAAGTATAGCTCGAGTTACAAGTCCTCAGGTCCCACCTTTCTATACTATGCTGTTTTGGCTTGGTTTGGACATAGGGTAACTTCCTCGAACCACTGGGATCAATTGTGGTCATAACAAACCCGGAATTTCATATTGGGATATTTCCCTATGTGTAAGCTTTCTAACAAAGTTGATTTCACTCAATTTGGAGTTGTGTAGGGCGAGTTACATCCTCCTCAAGTCACCCTGCCCGGATGAAAGTCCTGATTCTTAGGTCAAACTTCAAAAATTCATATCTCTCTCAATATTAATCCAATGATCTTATATAATATATGTATGGAAATCCCTGAATGTCTACTTTCATCTAAAAATAGTTTCATCAGATTTGACCAGTTGTAGGCGGAGCCGTACACTCCACCGTACGGACTGTCGTGGAATTCCTTATTTAGGCAGCATTCTAACCCTCCATTTCTCCTAGTTTTCTTCTTCTAACTCTAATTTCAACTCAAGATTTCATGTTAATCCTATCATAATCCATCATAATACATCCAATAATTCATCAAATACGTGAAGAAGAGTACAATATCATGCAATCATAGTGCAAGTAATTCAAGAACAGAAATGGAATCCTACCTCTTTGAAGTGTGATTTAAGCTAAGTGCTGAAGCTTGAAGTGTTAGAACCTTGTTAAGCTTGAAGGAGTGATGGAGTTGGGTAAGTGGAGAAGATAAAAAGAGAGCTAAAGTGGGGAAGAAGGCAACGTAGAAGTGAGGCTAAATGAGAGGAGGAGAATGTGTTATATAGGCATGAGTGATAGTTAACTTGGAGGGTTTTGATTGGCCTCAAAACACAAGGCTGAATTTCAGCCAACCTTCCCCTCTTTTTGTGACACAATTGCTCTCCACGTCGCCCTCTTTTTGTGACAGAATTGCTTTCCACGTCGTCCTCTTTTTGTGACAAAATTGCTTTCCACGTCGCCAAAAAGTGGAACTCGTTTCCATTGTATTCTGAAATCGGAACTCGTCTCTTTTATGTGTAAAGTCGGAACCCGCGTCCCTTTTATTTGAGCTTGGAGCTGAAGTCGGATGTCGGAAATCGTCCAACCTTATTTGACACTTGGGGTAAATTCAGAAATCAGAAGTCAAATAGTTTACAATCACCTAATCTCGGAACTCCCCATTCAAACTAGGGAACGTCAGCAGAAATGAAAGGCTCCTAGGAATAAGCTCGGAGATCGAAACTCGTGTATGACTTGGAAATCAACTCAAAGATATGAACTCGTTACATTCAACTCGGAGGTCTGTACTTGTAACCATTATGTTAAACTGTCAACTCAGAGTGAAGTCGGAAGTCGGAACGTTAAGGTCAGAAATATTGAATTCGGAATCACAATATCAAACCCAAATGCTTAAACCCGGAAGTCGGGGTTTTTACATAAAAGTGGAAATCGGTACCAAAATAGGAAACCTTATACCCGAATCCAGGAAGTCGGAAACTTTGTACAGTATTTTGATACATGAGGTATGAGGTCGAAGCTCGCATACATCTTGCTTGAAACTTGGAGATAAATTATGAGATCAGAAATGGGTCCGTTTTCTTTAAGACATGAAGTCGGATATCGGGAAGAACTCCCACGTTGTTTGAACTTGAATGTTGGAAGTCATCAAATTAAGACGAACTCAGAAGTCATGGAAACTTAAGGTGAAGTCGGATGTCTGACCTCGTGCTCACCTCATTTGAGACCTAGACACAAGTTTAGGGATCGGAAATCATGTCCATTCTTGTGTGAAGCTTCGGAATAAAGTATGAGGTCGGAACCTGTATAAATTTTGGTCGAACTTGGAGACCAACTCAGAGATCCGATCTCGCGTCCATTAACTCGTAGGTCATGAAGTCGGGCATAACCTCGGAAATCGGGAAAATCAAGCCAATCCATTATTAAGTCGGAAATCGGAAATTCTGGGTAAGAGATTGGAAATCGGGATGTTACATTACCACCCTCCTTAAAAAATTTTGTCCTCAAAATTTAATCACAAAACTAATTATTTATTATCATAAGGGTTTGAACAAAAGGTTCACACATAAGCACACTAGAGTTGAATAGACATAGTCAAAGAAAATACAGTACACCTAGTTATATAATTTAACATAACATAGTTTGGCAAAATTGGAGAAATAGCTTTTCAATATTCGAGGTGAAGACCCATCCTGGTTATTGCAGTTTAGGGGTAGACGACTGATGTGTATATAAGCAGTCTTTGTTAATGTGGCCCGGCTTCCCACACCTGAAACATACAATTTTGTCCAGCTAAACAAGGTCTACCTCCATGAGCCTTTCCACACTTAGAGCATACTTGCCCTGCGCTTGGCCCCTGAAATGGTTTATCCCCATGTCCATTAAATTGATGCAGCTTCTTTGGTGGTGAGGCATATTTGAGTTCCTGGTTTTCAGGTGCCGGCCTCTTTACACAACCATCCATCCTAGCATTAGCGAGCTTCTTGTTATATTCTTCAACTAGCCGACTTTTATTTGCCAATGCAGCGAAATCTCTTATCTCCATTGGTCCCACCGAGGCTAAAATTTCCGCATTTAATCCTCCTTCAAATTTGATGCATTTCCAGTTTTCGTCAGGGTTGTGCTGATAGATGGTGGAAAATTTACAGAGTTCTTCGAATTTAGCAATATACTCTAAAACACTCATATTTCCTTGTTGAAACTTCATAAACTCCAATTCCTTCGCATTCCACACCGATGCTGGAAAATACTTTTGATAAAATGCCTCCTTGAATATGTCCCAAGTGATGTCAACTTGGGATTCCCCCAATAGTCTCTTCGCGCTGTTCCACCAAAACTCGGCGTCCGCTTCCAACATATAAGTGGCAAAGGCCACTTTCTGTTGATCAGTGCAGGCCAAGACAGAAAAGATCTTCTCCATTGCTTTGACCCTTTCCTCGGCTTTATCTAGGTTGAAAGCTCCTCAGAAACTAGGCGGATTTGCTCTCCTGAACTCAGTGAATTTAAGATAATTCAGGTATATTCCTAGGCCATGTGGATTGCCTCCATGGCTGGCCTCGGGCTGCCTACCCAACTGGTCCATCATCTGGTGAGCTGTAGCGGCTTGCTCTTGCATTGCATGAACCATTTCACGCATTATATCCATAAAATTAGCAGGATTCTCTGGAGTGGGTATAGTTCGTGGCTTACCACACCCCCTGGCAGCCATTAGTTCCTAATCACACGCAGCAAAACATTAAGTTGATCAGGCTCAACAATAAGTTAAGTGTGATAGCAACTAATAACATTCACAGTTAGGCAGTCATGCATATCTAATTCCCTATATCTTATCTAAACAGATAAGATTTGTCACATGACATTTTCTAAGGATTTCAGAGTGCACTGAAAACGTAGTCAGTCCAAATCCTCAGGTCTGGGGAGGATCAAACTACTCTGGTACCATTAATGTAACACCCTCCCAAGTATAGTACTATGCTTAAGTCATAGCACCACACCCTGGAGTTGTTACTGTTGCCTGAACGGACCTTATCCGACAGCAGCTTCAGCCATCTTTGGAAATTTCTGAAACTATCTGGAGACAACACGGAAATAGGAGTGAGAATTATAAATTCTCAGTAGGATTCCCTAATTATCATACATAATGTCATCGTTGTCATCTCCAGTTTGCTTCAGTTTATTATGAAAAAGGTGAACATGTTATGTAAACTATTTAATTTTATAGTTCAAAAATATACTATCCGAAGCAAAGTTTATTTTATTCATAGGCTTGGCATTTGGGGGAACCCATACAACCACCAATTTATGAACTATACTATGAACAATAATTGCACATATTAAAATACACATAGCATCAATATATTGGGAACATAACTTTACTTGTACTTGAGTTCATGCATATACATAAAATTTACTTTCCTTTTTTCATCTTTCTTTTCATCAAAAAATATTTACGTGCCATATTCCAGAGTATGATCACCATGTCATACCCCATCAGAGCATGATCACCATGTTACGTTCCTTAGGAATATGGGATCTGCCTTTGGTATTTACACTAGCTGGGTCATGCCATGCCTCATGTAAGTTCTGTCCCTGAAACTCACACTAGCTGGGTCGATGCCATGCCTCTTGTGAGTAGGGTGCTTGCATCTACTTTAATCTTTTGTCTTTAGTCTTTAGCCTTTACTGCCCTTGGGTAGCCTAGCCTTGGAGTGAGCTCGTCAGCTTCACCCGTGACCGTCATCACACCGACTCACCCACAAGGGGATTCACGTGCCTCTAGTCTTGGAGGGATCTCATTCTGGCCACGTGCCTCTAATTGAAGGGATCTCTTCTGGTCACGTGCCTCAAAATTGAAGGATCTCATCTGACCACGTGCCTTCAACATAGAGGGATCTTATCTGACCACGTGCCTCCAAGGTAGAGGGTAGTTGCCTTCATAGGGAGGGATTCAAAGTGCAACTGCCTCCAAGTGAAGGGATTCATATCTTTATCTTTTAATTGCCTTCATCGGGAGGGATTCAATGTGCAACTGCCTCCAGGTGAAAGAATTCACATTGGATATACTCATGTCTTTTCATTCTCATACATGGTCATGCATAGGCATCTGAATGTGCTCATACATATGCTTCATCATTTATTTTCATATACGTCGTAACTCATATCATACTTAAATTCATCCTTGTATGTAAACATCCCTAGTTTCATAGACTTTTGCCAGAATCCGTGAGATAACTGATCGGGCCTGCTTCCCATGAATAGTGCCAGTTCTCACGGACAAATCAGCTATAGCAATATAATCAATCTTACATATCTGTCAATGTAAAACTTGCAATCCTCAACTCAAACCTTATATGTCCACTAACATTTGTGAAACCATCAATTTGGTCATTCTGCCAATTCTATTCAGTTCTGCCCAAAATTTGTATAATCCACCTTTACCTCGATTCAACTCATTTAAACCTGAATTTCGGATATGTCATAGCTTCATATGTCTACTTTCTAACCTCTTTAGTCCCATATCATTTTGATTTATATAACTCAAGATATTTAACTTTTGCCTCAGCCTATTTGGTCACTGGCCCGAATTACACTCCTGGAAGTATAAATTCACTAAAAATCGAAACTAAACTCAAATCATACGAAATTGGTGTCATATCAAAGCTAATAGGACAACCTTTCATTTACAAGTTCTACTTGATTTGCTTAAGTATAGCTTGAGTTATAAATCCTGAAATCCCACTTTTCTGAACTACACTGTTTTGGCTCGGTTTGAATATAGGATAACTTCCTCGAACCACTGGGATCAATTAGGGTCATAACAAACCCGCAATTTCATATTGGGATGTTTCCCTATGTGTAAGCTTTCTAACAAAGTTGATTTCACTCAATTTGAATTTGTGTAGGGCAAGTTACACCCTCCTCAAGTCACCCTACCCGGATGAAAGTCCTGATTCTTAGGTCAAACTTAAAAAATTCATATCTCTCTCAATATTAATCCAATGATCTTATATGATATATGTATGGAAAGCCTGAATGTCTACTTTCATCTAAAAATAGTTTCATCAGATTTGACCAATTATAGGCGGAGTCGGACACTCCGCCGTACGGACTGCCGTGGAATTCCTTATTTAGGCAGCATCCCAACCCTCCATTTCTCCTAGTTTTCTTCTTCTAACTCTAATTTCAACTCAAGATTTCATGTTAATCCTATCATAATCCATCATAATACATCCAATAATTCATCAAATACGTGAAGAAGAGTACAATATCATGCAATCATAGTGCAAGTAATTCATGAACAGAAATGGAGTCCTACCTCTTTGGAGTGTGATTTGAGCTAAGTGCTAAGCTTGAAGTGTTAGAACCTTGTTAAGCTTGAAGGAGTGATGGAGTTGGGTAAGTGGAGAAGATAAAAAGAGAGCTAAAGTGGGGAAGAAGGCAACGTAGAAGTGAGGCTGAATGAGAGGAGGAGAATGTGTTATATAGGCATGAGTGATAGTTAACTTGGAGGGTTTTGATTGGCCTCAAAACACAAGGCTGAATTTCAGCCAACCTTCCCCTCTTTTTGTGACACAATTGCTCTCCACGTTGCCCTCTTTTTGTGATAGAATTGCTCTCTACATCGTCCTCTTTTTGTGACAAAATTGCTTTCCATGTCGCATAAAAGTGGAACTCGTCTCCATTGTATTCTGAAATCGGAACTCGTCTCTTTTATGTGTAAAGTCGGAACCCGCGTCCCTTTTATTTGAGCTTGGAGCTGAAGTCGGATGTCGGAAATCGTCCAACCTTATTTGACACTTGGGGTAAATTCGAAAATCGAAAGTCAAACAGCTTACAATCACCTTATCTCGGAACTCCCCATTCAAACTCGGGAACGCCAGCAAAAATGAAAGGCTCCTGGGAACAAGCTTGGAGATCGGAACTCGTGTATGACTTGGAAATCAACTCAAAGATATGAACTCGTTACATTCAACTCGGAGGTCTGTACTTGTAACCATTGTGTTAAACTATCAACTCGGAGTGAAGTCAAAAGTCGGAACGTTAAGGTCGGAAATATTGAATTCGGAATCACAATATCAAACCCAAATGCTTAAACCCGGAAGTCGGTGTTTTTACATAAAAGTGGAAATCGGTACCAGAATAGGAAACCTTATGCCCGAATCCACGAAGTCAAAAACTATGTACAGTATTTTGATACATGAGGTATGAGGTCGGAGCTTGCATATATCTTGCTTGAAACTTGGAGATAAATTATGAGATCGAAAATGGGTCCGTTTTCTTTAAGACATGAAGTCGGATATCAGGAAGAACTCCCACGTTGTTTGAACTTGAATGTCGGAAGTCGTCAAACTAAGGCAAACTCGGAAGTCATGGAAACTTAAGGTGAAGTCGGATGTCTGACCTCATGCTCACCTCATTTGAGACCTGGACACAAGTTTAGGGGTCGAAAATCATGTCCATTCTTGTGTGAAGCTTCAGAATAAAGTATGAGGTCGGAACCTGTATAAATTTTGGTCAAACTTGGAGACCAACTCAGAGACCCGATCTCGCGTCCATTAACTCGTAGGTCATGAAGTCGGGCATAACCTCGGAAATTGGGAAAATCAAGCCAATCCATTATTAAGTCGGAAATCGGAAATTCTGGGTAAGAGATCGGAAATCGGGACATTACAAATGAGATAAGAATAGTGATGGAATGGGTATTGACAAAGTATGAAGAAATACGAAAGGGTGGGAGGGGGAGGAATGACTGTAATACCATATCAAATATAATACTATGCTTAAAGTCATAATATTATACTCGATAGTTTATTACGTGTCTATAATTTCCATTTAGCTTACTTCTGGGTAAATTGATTTAGCGGAATCCGTTTATAACTAAGTGTAATTTATCAGCTCAACATATATATATATATATATATATATATATATCTCACAAAGCGTATCGTAGTATGAACGAAAAATAAACAATATAGACGAAAACAAAATCTATCACAAAATATTTGACGTATATAAACATCATTATCTCATATATTCATATGGTTATAGTGTCAAGTACATCAAGTTGGACCATAAACAAAAAGACATCGATTCATATCTATGCAAACATCTCTATAAAGGTCCTCAGAGGACATTTCACTATCATGGATACATGAGAAAAGCAAAAGAAAGTAGTGTCCATGGCCCAAGATCATAAAAGGTGCCAAAAGAAGGCCACTCTATACAACTATAGTCTGCACGTGCAAGTAGCTCCACTAGACAGACACCGAGGAGAGAAATCCATTCGCTATGCTAAAGTTGGCAGGTGCATAATCATCATTAGGGGCTGAAGAGGAAGAATAAGAGGAGGACTCCATCCACTTGGATGGGTCACTTTTGGATGATGCTAGGTGTGCCGGCTGGGGTGGTGCTAGGACGATAGTGCCTAAAGTGGTGGGGCACGATCCAGGAGTGCCATGCACAAAGGAACTACAAAAAAAGGAGTGGCAAAACCAAATAGAGGGCTAAACAGGGGAATAGCAAAGCTCATCGGAAAAATACATAGAGACAGAACCGTGAGGTGGCTATCAAGTATAGTGAGTCCAGCACGTGATCATAGTGCCATTGCCACTTTGGTACTTCAGCGAAGAAGATGATCATTGTAGCTATCCCTGTCATTTGAAAATGGCGAACATATGGCAAAATGAGAATTTAGAAAATTCTCAGTAGGATTTCTCACCTAGCCTGTACTGCCATTGCAACCATTCTCAGTTTGCTTCAATTGATTTATTTAAGAAAATGTGTAACTTGCAAGGTAAATGTTTTAGTTTGTAAATATTAAAACAAGGTGGCCAAAGCAAAATTTCATTTTTACTCAAGAATCAATAAATAGAAAATAAACATATACATTAAACAAAATAAACATTACAGAAATAGATTGCATTCCAAATTAAATCATAATAAAGAGCATGAAATGTAAAAGAGAGTGATAAATAGACTTTAAATGTATATGCATTGGACTCATAACCTTTCTTGACTTGTATCTCATAGGTATCCATAATTGGTTCCTTAGGAGTTTTAGGCCATATAACTCCTGGGCAATAGTCTACTTATCAGAACCGAGCTCGCTCCTATACAAGAATGTTGGGTTTACTATCCTCGACCTACCCACCAATCTATTTCCCTTAATCTTAATTCGTCGCTATCCCAAGTAATATGGGATTTATCTTTTGACTCATAACATCATGTATTGGTGACTAACAAAACATGAGGAACTAAAGCATTACTTCTCTATATTTAATCTGTTGAAATTTCGGTGGCATAACGGCTTAAAATTCGCTTCCCCGAAATTGTGACAAACAACTTTTCAACTAGCTAGTCCTAGTAACAAAAATATCATAATCATATATCAATAGTTCAAGAAATAAATATAAGGCTTACATAAACAATTCCAAGAATTTGCAATTTCTAGTGCAAGAGCTTTAAGTTTTGGGAGTTGTACTATTGCCTTTACGGTTCTAAATTCTACCCTATTTTGTATGTTGCACTATAATTTTATCTTGACTAATTAAATCGTGAAATCTAAATATGATGTAGCATTGTTTGTCTATTTTTAGTTATCTCTGGTCCCACTAAGTTTTGATGAGCATAGACTAAGTTATTGATACTTGACTCAAGACTGCCCTACTATTGGGTAAAATTGGGCATTAAAGTGTAAAAATCCATAAAAATTACAATCCTTATCAATTTGATCCAGAATTGGTGTCCATGGATCGCTAATTGAATCATGTTTTATTTCTCAAAGTTTCATCTCAATTTGATAAGCAGAGCTCAAGTTATAAGCTCTCAAAATTAGCTAAAAGAATCTGTCCTATTTTAGTTTGAAAAGAACATGAGATAAGTTTGAAGAATTTCTGGGAGCAAACTAGTAAGAATAAAAATTTGAAATTTTTATGGCATAAATATCTATGAATTAAATTTCCAAAAAAATTAGTTTGCTCAATTTGAATTTGTATAGGGCTAGTTATGCCCTACACAACCTATACTGATTAGGACAATGACTAGAATTCTAATGTTAACTTCAAAAATTTATAACTCTTTTATTTCAAGGCCAATGCCTTATAATTTAATGGTTGGAAAGCACTAGATGTTTAGTGTCATCTAAAAATAGTTTCATCAATTTTTTATGATTACTGATGAGGCCATATAGTTTGCTGTAAGGGTAAGTTCCTAGGATTTCATTTTCAATAGCTAGTTTAAGATTTCCTTTCAGTTTATTACTTAAATATCCATCCCAACCAAAAATCTGCATATCTCATCAATTGAATCAAGGCACAAAATCATCATCTCATATCAGAATAAGAAGTAGGACACAAACACAAATCAGTCACATAACCATAGAAACAAGCAAAATACAAGGATCCTACCTTATAATTCAAGCTTGAGCAAAGAAGGGAGTAAATTTTGAGTGAAGGTGAATGAGTGAAATGAAGAGCTAAAGATGAAGAGGTGAATTTGAGAAAGAAATGAGGGGAAGAGAGTTAAGATATGGGCATAGCTTTAAGGGGAGAGATTAGGAAATTTCATGCTTGAAATGAGTCAAAAAGCATGATGAGTCACTCAGGTGAAATTGGTGGAATTTTTTCTTGTCTTGAATTTGATTTAGCTCCTAATTTGTGGCTAATGGTGGCGTCACTTTTAGGGTATTGTAGCTGAATTCTAGCTACTAAATTTAGGGTTTAACAATATAAATTTCTACTAATTCGATTCTTGTGGTATACAACATAGAAAGTGAACTGATTCTCCTTAATTAGAAGAAAATTGCTAATGATTCTCTAAATTTTATCTATATCACAACTTAAAAATTCTTTTCATTCTAACATCTATAATTCAACCTTAGTTACTGTTATTTCTCCAATGAAATAGAACAAAATAACTAACAGTGCTAATCGAATGCACTGTAAAAACTAGATGTTACATTATTGTCCTCCTAAAAGAAAAATTCTATCCTCAAATTTTACTACTTAAAAATAGTTTAGGAAAGTCCTTCTTCATATCGGACTTTAACTCCTAGGTGTGATCTTGTACTTCTTCCCTTCCCCATGCTACTTTTACTAATTGCACGATCTTGTTTCAGAGTTGTTTGATACTTTTGTCTACAATATGCACCAAAGGTATTTAGAAGGTCAAGTCATCCTTTAACTGTATGGACTCAAGTTCTAGAAAGTGATTGGGATCAGGGTGATGCTTTCAAAGTTGTCACACATGAACAATGTCATGAACGTTAGACAAATGTGGGGGCAAGACAACTAGATATGCTACTGGCCTGACCTATTTTAGAATTTGGAAGGGACATATGAATCGGGGACTTAGCATTTTGACTTTGACAGCTTGACCTATTCCTATTGCGGGTGTAAATTTTAAGAACGTGTGGCCTTCTTCTTGAAACTCTAATGGTTTCCTCCTCGTATCCACATAACTTTTTTGATGGCTCAGGGCCGTAAGTCTCTTGCTCCGGAGCTGCTTTATCCGTTCAATGGTTTGTGTGACTAAGTCAGGGCCCAGTAAACTCTTTTCCCCGGTTCATACCAACATAGTAGCAATTGGCATTTCCGTCCATATAACGTTTCATATAGAGCTATGCCAATACTAGCATAATAACTATTGTTATAGGTGAACTCAGCTAGTGGCAAGTACCGATCCCAATTCCCTCGTTGCTCCATGATGTATGCTCTTAACAGATCATCTAGAGTTTGAATGGTTCTCTTTATTTGTCCGTTAGTTTGGGGATAAAAAGCAGTACTTAGGCAGAGTCTTATATCAAATGCCTTCTGAAGTGTTTCCCAACGTTGAGAAGTAAACCTTAGGTCTCGATCTGAAATGATAGTTGAAGGGACTCCGTGTAACCTCACTATCTCTTGAATGTATAATTGAGCTAATTTCTCTAAGGGATAGTTTGCTCGAATAGGGAAGAAGTAAGCAGATTTGGTTAGTTGGTCCACTATAACCCATATTGCATTATACCCAGCAGATGTCCTTGGTAAATCCCATTACAAAGTCCATTGAAATGTTCTCCTATTTCTACTTCGGAATTTCTAAAGGTTGTAGTGTTCCATATAGTTTCTGGTGTTCAATCTTCACTTTTTGACAGATTAAACATCTATTTACGAATTCTGCTACATTCAACTTCATCCCTAGCCACCAGAACATTTTCTTGAGATTTTGATACATTTTGTTGATTCTATGCTGCACTGTGAATTCACTTTTATGAACTTCTTCTGAAATCCTATTTCGAAGATCGTCTCCCTCAGGTACACATATTCTTCCTTAATGTCGCCATATTCCTTCTCTATCTTGAGTAAATCTTGTCAATTTCCCCGATTGCACTAGGGTTATGGTGTGCTGGAAGCTTGGATCCTGTTGTTGTGCGCATTGAATTTGCTCCTTGAAATCACTGGTTACCTTGATCTGACTTAATTGAATAGCTTGGGGAGTTATAGGAATTCCCAAATTGAAGTCTCGGAAACGTTCTATAGGCTCCACCTCTTTAATCATCATCTAAGCCACGTTCAAAGATTTCCTGCTCAGGGCATCTGCCACTACATTGGCCTTACCAGGAAGGTACTTCAGCTCAAATTCGTAGTCGTTAAGGAATTCCATCCACTTTCGCTGTTTCATATTTAATTCCTTCTTATAAAAGAAATATTTCAAACTCATGATAAAAAAACACCTCAAACTTTTTTTTGTAGAGGTGGTGTCTCCATATCTTTAAAGAAAACACCACAACTGCTAGTTCAAGATCATGAGTTAGGTAACTCGTTTCATGAGGTTTCAACTGTCTCGAGGTATATACTACTACATTTCTGTTCTGCATCAATACACACCCTAATCCTTTTTTGGAGGCATCATAATAAACTTCAAATGACCTATGAGAATTTGGTAATGTCAGCACTGGTGCTATAGTCAGCTTCTCCTTTAAATCCTAAAAACTATGTTCACAGTCTGACATCCAGTTAAATGGGACATTTTCCCTAGTCAGCTTCGTCAGAGGTAAGGCTATTCAAGAGAAGCCCTTGATAAACTATCTATAGCATCCGGCCAAACCTAGAAAACTCTTGACTTCAGTAATAGTGGTTGGTCGTTCCCAGCTTATCACTACTTCCACTTTGCTAGGATCTACAGAAATTCTTCCCTGAGATACTACATGCCCTAGAAATTTCACCTCTTCCATCTAGAATTCACACTTAGACAGCTTTGTATAGAGTTTCTTCTCCCTCAAAATCTACATTACTAGTCTTAAATGTTCTTTCTCTTTTGATCTTTGAGTAGACAAGTATATCATTGGCAAAAACCACCATGAACTTGTCTAAATATAGTCGAAAAATTCGATTTATGTAGTCTATGAATATCGCTGGAGCATTTGTCAATTCAAATGACATCACGATGTATTCATAATATCCACGGCGAGTTTGAAAGGTTGTCTTGGGAATATCCTCATCCCGAACTCAAATTTGATGATAACCGGACTCTAAGTTGATCTTAGAAACAGTTACTTCTTGCAGTTGATCCATGAGGTCATCTATCCTTGGCAGAGGGTACTTGTTCTTAATCGTAACTTTATTTAGCTGGCAGTAATCTACACATAATCACATACCTCTGTCTTTCTTCTTGACCAGCAAAATAGGAGCTTCCCACGGCGATGCACTGGGTCTAATGAACCGTTTCTCCAAAAGTTCTTCACTATGCTTCTTGAGTTGAACCAACTCTAGGGGTGACATCCTATACAAAGCTATAGATATTGGTCCCATTCCTAGTACTAATTCAATGGAGAATTTGATTTCCCTTTCTGGGGGAAACTCGAGAATATCTTCTGGAAATACACCTGGATATTCTTTAACAATCGGAATACCATTCAACTTTTCATCAACTTCTACCAGATTAGTTGACAAGAGCATGTATCCCTGATTTTCCTTCCTACAATAATTTATCGCTAAGGAGTTTAGGTAAAGATATATATGGGTTATAGGTTTAGAAGATAAAGTAGAGGGAAACACAACAGTTTTATCTGAACAATTTAGCATTACTCGATTGGTGGAAAGCCAATCCATGCCAATAATTATATCAAGTGCAGACAGTGGAAGACATATTAAATTAGCTACAAAAGTTCTATTTTCAATGTGAAAAGGAAGGTTTGAGCAAACCTGACTAGTTCTAATAGGTTTATTCGTAGGAATGGAAACTAGGAGATCATAAGGTAATTCAGAAACGGGCAATTGTAAAGCAGTTACACAACTGTGAGAAATAAAGGAATGTGTGGCTCCTGAATCATATAATACAATTAGAGTCTTACCGTTCACTTCACATGCACTTTGAATTAAATCTTTAGATTTAACAGCTTCCTCCACATCCATAGTAAAAACTCTTCCTTGGCGTTGAGGCATGGGGGTCAATTGCGGATTTCTAGTAGGGCACTCATAAATTTTGTGACTCGGCTTGCCACACCCAAAACTAACATTCTACCCCGCCAAACAAGGTCAATCATTGTGATTCTCCCCGCACTATGTGCAAGTCTGCTTCATGAAAGGTCTTTGGGGCTGCTTACCTTTATTGCCCGATGGCTAAAACTTCTTCTGTTGTTGAAAATACTTCGAGCCTTGTGGTGCCAACCCTTTCTTAAAGTTATTGCTAGTAGACTTAGCAGCTGCCAACTTCCTGTTACAATCCTCTACAAGTCAGCATTTATTTACTAGTGTGGGAAAATCTCTGATCTCCATAGGTCCCACAGAAGCAAGGATATCTTCTCTCAACCTGCCTTCAAATTTAACGCATGTCCATGCCTTATCCGGGCTCCGCTGATATATTGTAGAAAACTTGCATAGCTCCTCGAATTTGGCGATATAATCCAATACACTCCTGCTTACCTGGTGGAGTTGCATAAACTCTAATTCCTTAGCGTTCCGAACTAAAGCAAGGAAATATTTCTGATAAAAGGCTTTTTTAAACACATCCCAGGTAATCTCTATCTAGGAACCTTCTAGCAACCTCTTCACATCGTTCCACCAGAATTCAGCATTCGCTTCCAACATGTAAGCAGCAAATGCTACATTTTGATGATCAGTATAGGCCAAAACTGATAAGACCTTCTCTATTGCCTAGACCTAGTTCTCAGCTCTATCTAGGTCAAAGGCTCCTCTAAAACTAGGTGGATTTGCCTTCTAGAATTCAACAAATTTAAGATATTCTAGGTCCACCTTTGAACCATTTAGATTCCCTCCTTGGTCAGCTTTAGGTTGTCTTCCTAGATGGTTCATCATTTGGTGTGTTGCCGCTGCTTGTTCTTTCATTGCATACGCCATCTCTCGCAAGGTACCCATGAGATCAATAGGGCCTTCTGGAGTGAGTACAGTTCATGGCCTACCTCACCTACCGGAAGCCATCAAGTTCTGAACATACAAAACACAAGTGTTGAGTTGATCAGGCTCAACATTGAGCTCAATGCATTAGTAATTAATAGCTTACATAGTCGGGCACTTATCTAAACAAACAATTCAGTATAATAGAATAATTAAAAGGTTCAAAGTATGCACGAAGCATAGTCAGTCCAATTCTCAGGCCTCTACTAGGATGAACTACTCTGATATAAAAAATGTAATACCCTACCAAATATAATACTATGCTGAAGTCATAATATTATACTTAGTAGTTTATTACGCATCCATAATTTTCATTTAGCTTACTTCCACGTAAATATAAATAAATAAATAAATAAATAAATAAATAAATAAATAAATATATATATATATATATATATATATATATATATATATATATATATATATATATCATATCATACCATATCATAGTATAAATGAAAAATAAATGATATAGACGGAAATAAAATTTATCACAATATATCTGGAAAATATAAACATTATCATCTCATGTATTCATATGGTTGTAGTGTCAAGTATATCAAGTTGGACCATAAACAAAAAGACATCGGTCCATATCTGTGTAAACATCTCTATAAAGGTCCTCAAAGGACATTTCACTATCATGGATACATAAGAAAAGCAATGTCCATCGCCTAAGATCATAAAAGGTGCCAAAAGAGGGCCATTTTGTACAACTATAGTCTGCAGGTGCGAGTAGCTCTACTAGACAGACTCCGAGGAGAGAAATTCGTTCACCATGCCAGAGTCAGCAAGTGCATAGTCATTGTCAGGGACAGAGGAGAAAAAGGAGGAGGAGGACTTCATCCACTCGGATGGCTTACTCTCCGCTGATGCTGGGTGTGCCGACTGAGGTGGTGGTGCCTGATGTAGTGGGGCAGGGTCCGAGTGTGCCATATACAAAGGAACTACTAAGAAAGGAGTGACGAGATCAAACAGAGGACTTAATAGGGGAAACAATGAAAGCTCGTTGGAAAAATACATAGAGTTGGAACCATGAGGTGGCCATCAAGTACAGTGAGTCCAGCACATGATCATAGTGCCATTGCCACTTTGGTACTTCAGCGAGGAAGATGATCGCTGTCGTTATCCCTGTCATCTGAAAATGACATGGACATATGACAAAATGAGAATTTAGAAAATTTTCAGTAGGATTTCTCACCTAGCCTATACTGACATTGCGACCAGTCTCAGTTTGCTTCGATTGGTTTATTTAAGAAAATGTGTGACTCACAAGGTAAATGTTTTAGTTTGTAAATATTAAAACAAGGTGGCTGAAGCAAAATTTCATTTTTAGTCAGGAATCAATAATTAGAAAATAAACATATACATTAAACAGAATAAACATTACAGAAAATAGACTGCATTCCAAATTAAATCATAATAAAGAGCATGAAATGTAAAAGAGAGTGATAAATAGACTTTAAATGTATATGCATTGGACTCATAACCTTTCTTAACTTGTATCTCCTAAGTATCCATACTTGGTCCCTTGGGATTTTTAGGCTATATAACTCCTGGGTAATAGTCTGCTTATCAGGACCAAGCTCGCTACTATACAGGAATGTCGGGTTTACTTTTCTCGACCTTCCCACTAATCTATTTCCCTTAATCATAATCTGGGGCTAGCCCAAGTAATATGGAATTTCTCTTTTGACTCATAAAATCATGTAATGGTGACTAACAAAACATGAGGTACTAAAGCATTGCTCCTCTATATTTAATCTGCTGAAATTTCGGTGGTATAATGGCTTAAAATCTACTTCCTTGAAATTGCAACAGACAACTTTTCAACCCCAGCAATAGAAATATCATAATCATATATCAATAGTTCAACAAATGAATATAAGGTTTACATAAACAATTCCAAGAATTTGCAATTTCTAATGCAAGAGCTTTAAGTTTTTGGGAGTTGTACCCTTGCCTTTATGGTTCTGAATTCTGCCCTATTTTGTATATTGCACTATAATTTCATCTTGACTAATTAAATTCTGAAATCTTAACATGATTTAGCATTATTTGTCTATTTTTAATTCTCTTTAATCCCACTAAGTTTTGATGAGCATAGACTAAGTTATTGATATTTGACTCAAGGCTGCCTTTCTGTTGGGCAGAATTAGGCACTGAAATGTAAAAATCCATCAAAATTACAATCCTTATCAATTTGATTCGAAATTGGAGTCTGCAGATAGCTAATTGACTCATCTTTTATTTCCCATAATTTTCATCTCAATTTGATCAGCAGAGCTCAAGTTATGAACTCTCAAAATTAGCTAAAAGAATCTGTCCTGTTTTAGTTTGAATAGAACATGAGACAACTTTGAAGAATTTCTGGGAGCAAACTAGTTAGGATAAAAATCTGAAATTTTTATGGAATAAACATCTATGTATTAGCTTTCTAACAAAATTAGTTGCACTTAATTTGAATTTGTATAAGGCTAGTTATGCCCTGCGTAACCTATACTAGTTAGGACAGTGACCAAAATTCTAGGTTAATTTCAAAAATTCATAACTCATTCATTTCAAGGCCAATGGCCTTAAAATTTATATAACTGGAAAACCCTGGATATCTAGTTTCATATAAAAATAGTTTCATCAATTTTTGATCACTACATATGAGGTCGTATAGTTCGCTATATGGGTAGGTTCCTAGGGTTTCATTTTTAGCAGTTAGTTTAAGTTTTCCATTCAGTATATTACTCAAATATCCATCCTAATAAAAAATCCCCATGTCTCATCAACTGAATCAAGGCACAAAATCATCATCCCACATCAGAATAAGAAGTAGGACACAAACACAAATCAGTCACATAACCATAGAAGCAAGCAAAATATAAGGATCCTACCTTATATTCAAGCTTGAGCAAACAAGAGAGTAAATTTTGAGTGAGGGTGAATGATTGAAATGAAGAGCTAAAGATGAGGAAGTGAATTTGAGAAAGAAATGAGGGGAAGAGAGGTCAGATATGGGCATAGCTTTAGGGGGAGAGATTGGGAAATTTCATGCTTGAAATGAGTCAAAAAGCATGATGACTCACTTAGGTGCAATTGGTGGAATTTTTTCTTGTCTTAAATCAATTTAGCTCCTAATTTGTGGCTGATGGTGGTGCCATTTTTAGGGTGTTGTGGTTGAATTCCAACCACTAAATTTAGGGTTTAACATTATAAATTTTTACTAACTCGGTTCTTGTGATATACAACACAAAATTGAATCGATTCTCCTTAATTAGAAGAAAATTGCTAATGATTCTCTAAATTTTATCTACATTACAAGTTAAAAATTCTTCAAATTCTAACATCTATAATTCAACCTTAATTACTCTTATTTCTCTAATGAAATGGAGCAAAATAATTAACAGTGCTAATCGGATGCACCGTAATAGCAGGATGTTACAACAATGACTCCTTTCAAAGCAGCATTCGTGGATACCAATGCTTTGCCTGGTTCTTTGGAGGAGAGGATGTTAGGGGAAGCTGGAGGCAAGAGATGAAAGCGGGATGTTTATCCTTCTATTTTTTACACATTGGGGGGTGTTTGGGTTTCTATTTTTGAATTTTCAAATTTTGTCACTGTTTTATCTAATATATTATGTTTATGCGATTTTTGTCCTTTTGCGCTTTATTCCTTCAGTCCACTCACTGTTTCGCCATATGCGTCGTGTAGTACACTGTAAAAATATGTCCCCCTATCATTTCTCTTAAAATAAAAACAGAAAAAGAAAGACAAAAGATAAAAAAGAAAAATTAGAGTGATCAATGACCAGGTGCACAAAAGTATCCTTCGATAAATTTTTAATTAGGATTCAATTAGTATATAGATAATTGTATGTATAATTATATGTATTTAAATTATTTAATCAATATATAAATAATTGTATATATGATTATATAGTATAACTATTAATATTAATACATATTTTTTATTTCGGTTTGACCACAGTTCAACCACAATTGAACTATTAAACCTTGAATAAGTTTCTTGACCGGTTCAGTTTTTAGAACCTTGGTTAATATACCTAGTGGAGCAGGTGCACAACTTGTTAAGATTAGCAGAGAGCATTTGATAAAGGAGTCTACGAAAGGCCCTGGCTTGAGGTTGGTGAGTGCAGTGTGTAGTGAGAAATCAAGGCTAAGGTCTTTAGTTTGTATCTCTATCCTCTTGAACCTTCCCATGAATTTCTCTGGGACTCGTCTTTCCCCTACTTAAGTCAATGAGGCTTGTAGATTTCTTTTAGTGAGCACAGCTAGTTGAAAAGCCAGTAATCAAATAGTCAACTAGCTGAGCAAAGTCATGCATCGAAATTTTGTGGTAGAGAGGAGAAACACCCAAAGGCTGAGTGCGTTAGTGTTCTAGGGGATGCTATGCATTAGATTTAATCAAAGTCCTTCAAGAGGTGCATGGTTGAGTTCAAAGCAACCAAATTCTCCTATCGGTTGATAGATCAATCGTATAGTTCAACAAGTGCTAAAAGGTGAGAGTTGCTAAGAAGGAGGATAGCCATAATATGGATTAAGAAAAAGTGGCCTAAGAGATAGGCATGTAGAAGTGGCAAGTGCTAGGTGGTTGAAAGCTAGTTTGATGGTTAATTGCGGGTGGAATGTATGGGTGGTGAAGGGGTGGGAATAGGATTTTTCTTCATCTCTAATGATGTTCTCATGTTGTTTACTTGGTTTCACTAGCCAGAAATGTTATTTTGACCACGATTTTAGGGACACATACGGTGTCAAGCGTATAAAAGACACAAAATGACAAAAAGGAGTGACTTATAGTGGTTTAGCATACAGTGGTTGTATGATGGATTATACGATGACTAATTTTATTTTTTCCATCTTCCCTCTTTTCCCTTTTTCATCTTCCATCATTTTAATTTTTTTTCGTCTTCCCTCTTCATTTTGCCCAAAATCCAATGCTTCCCTCCCATGTACCTCCCTTAATCCATTCTTGCCCTTTCACTCCATTGCCACTGCAAGGCTGGGCACGAGTTGGGCGGGCCGAGGCAAGGACCCGACCACGTTCAAGACGCAATCGAAGGTTGGAATGTACATGTACAGTATAACCGCTTATGATCTCAATCATATTGGGCATTGTCGCGTCTACATCAATTTCGACTTTCTCTACGGGTTCCTGTTTCTCTTTCTCTCACACAGAAAACCCCAAACATCCAAGATAAAAAAAAGTGTTTTTGATTGTGTCCTTTTTTCTGGTTATTGGGTTTTGAAGCAATTTGAAGCTTACCCTTCTTTCGATTTTAGTGCTAACTGGTTTTCGTTGTCTGCTTCTTTAGCAATTAGGCAGATATCTTAAGCATTTGGGATATGAAGTCTGTTATGTTCGCAATTTCACTGACATAGATGACAAGGTAAGAGTCTAGTTGCTGTTCTGTGTCCCTTTGCTTTTTTTTTTTTTTTTTCAGAATTAGTTTTATTTTGTGGTAACTTCTTATGCTTTAAATTGCCATCATTGAGGCATTTTCATTTGATACTTAGTTGTGTTTGTATAAGTTACAAAAATATGCTGTTATGATATAGCTTTTATGAGAGTATTCTTTTTAGAACTCATTGTTTCTAGTTTATGAAAAAAACACTAAAACAACTTCTTTTGGGGTTTCTAGTTTATAGTTTATAAAACGGTTTCTAGTTTATATGCTGTTTTCTGCGCATATAGGTATATGATGATACAACTAAAGGAAGAAAAGTCTGCACCTACTACAAACTGGCATCAATTCCTGTAGTGCTTATCATAGATCCCATCACTAGTCAAAAGATGTGACCTTGGTTTGGAATGGTTCAACCTAAAAGCTTATTAGAAGTATGTGATAGAACCTTATACTTTGCAATGATGGTAGCTTTTATTAGGGAAACTCTGAAACATTATTCAAATTATTAACCTTGGACCTGGTTGTCTTGTTATAATTACTAATTTGAAGAGCCTTGTGCTTTACTTTAGGGTCTATTAACATTCCTTAATGCAGGCCCCAAGGATCATCACAAGATCATATGTTCCTTATCTACAAGTGTCCTAGAGGCAGTTCTAACCCACCTAAAACTAAAGGTTTGTTGCTAGTTTCTATCTGCGTCGCATTCTGTTAGTGTTAGGATGACTTGATATTTAAGGTATTTTTATCGCAATATTTACTTATTTACTTCTTCCTATTTATCAACACTCTAAATTAATTGAGATGGAAGTTATCCACTCCTTGTATTCAACTTTTGATCATACTATCACTGGCATATTTTTCATATCATAATGATAACTTGTTCAATGTTGCAGCCATGGTGGATTGAGATGAGAGTAAAGATGAGGATAAGGAAGTTCATAGAGCTCTGGCAACATCCATGGAAGGCATGAAAGGATCAAGTGCAGCAAATGGAAGTGATAAGGATGCAGTTTTGCTATCAGGTAGCAAGAAACAGCCTTGCCTAAGTGGCCTACATATCTAGCCCTTCCTGAGGACACTAAGGCTGAAAGAAATCTCTTGTGCAAAGTTAGTATTCGGCTTTCAGATGGACACCGGGTTCAGTGTAGCTTCTTACGCACTTATCCAATTCAAGTAACACATATTGCTATCATAGACGTGTAGGAATTGATTCAATGGTATGTTCTCGTTTGTCTAATTGTTAATCTTCTGATTTCATATGATTTTTGTATGTTGTACATTTTCCTTCCCCTTGGAAGAACTATTGGATATGATTTTATATCTGCTTATGTTTCTACCATGCCACACAATTTGGAACAGAGATTACTATGGAAAATGATTCTGTGTGCATGCATGAGAATCTTGATTATTTCCCAAAAACAGCTTTCTTTCTTACTGTTTTCAAGAATCCATATAATCTGGTATGTTTGGTAAAAATGATTATAATTTTTAGCTTCACTGGACCTGTAGGTTTTGATGTTGCAAGAGAAACTAGAAGAGAAGGTTCAGGAGAGCCAACAACTAAAAGGTGAATTACAACAAAAAGGCTACATGGAGGATGGGAGAACAGAAGGCTTATCTAATAGAAAAAACACTGATGAGATAATATGGAGGGAAGATGCTAATTGATATCACGTTAACTTCAATTTTGTTTTGTTGGAAATAGTTAATTCCTTAGCTAGTTTTAACTAAAGTTTGCATTTTGTATTGAATTAAAATTTGTAATCCAATTTTTTCTTGGCAAATGTGATTGTGAATTTGCACGAGGAATGAGTTTGGTGTTTCTTTGTATGGAATTACAATCCTTGTTCCTTCTCTATCATTAATTTGCCATGGCACTAGTGACAACTAGTGCATTTCAGAAATTTAAATTTGTCAATGTAGGTGGTTTTGCCATCTCAGGAAATCATTTGTTATTCAAGTTTTCGAGAAATTTATCCTTCTCAAGCTTCAGTTCTCATGTGTGAACACTGAAATAGCTAAGTGTTAATATCAGCTAGAATGATGACATCGTAATGGTGCATGAGACTTTTTGCAGTTTCCTTGCAGAAGTTTGTTTTCTCGCTGAGGTCATGTGCAAGTGACTTAGTTAAAAGCTAGAGTACCAACCAGCATTACCCCATAAGTTTTTTATTTTATTTCATTTTCTTTTCCTTTAATATGAAATTAGAGGTACAATGACTAAGTAATATCATATTTTTCTGCACTAGGTTGGTAACTTAGCACCAAAAGCTAGTAACTTTAGTTCAAAATACTCATAACGTTTTAATTATGCTAGTAACTTTTCAAGTTTTGAAAACATTAGAAGTCTTAAGATTATTAAGTAAACTTAGGTTATGGAGCAAGTTAATAGGATCCTTAGCACTACTAATGGATGAAGTGAGCCTAAATACCACATGAAATTAGAGGTACAATATCTAAGTAACTTCATATTTTCTGCATTAGGTTGGTAACTTAGTATCAAAAGCTAGTAATTTTAGTTCAAAATAATGGTAATTTTTCAAATTATGCTAGTAACTTTTCAGATTTTTGAAATTTTTGGAAGTATTAAGATTATTAAATAAATTTATGTCACGGTATAAGTTAATAGGACCCGTTGGCACTATAGATTGATAAAATGACTCTAAATACAACATGAAATTGGAGGTACAATGGAATCCTTATTGATTATAGATTGACAAAGGCAGATTGAACACTATGGAATTAGAGGTGGAATGACATAGAAGCATAATTTTTTCCTACACTGGGTTAGTAACTTAGGCCCAAAATCTGGTAACTTTTCAGGTCAGTGGAAATTTGGAAGTATTGGGGTTCTCGATCAATTTTGTGTTACCGAAAAAGTTAATAGGACTCCCTGTGATTATAGATTGATAAAGGGAGCCTAAACGCAACAAAGAAATAAAAGTGCAAGGATTAAGAAGTATAATTTTTTTCCCTACATTGAGTTGGTAACTTGGGCCTAAAAGCTGGTAAATTCAGTTTAAAAAATTGGAAATTTTTTGGCATTGAAAGTCTCTCCCCATGTGATCTAATATCCTAGGGTGTGATTTTAACGTGTTTAGTTGGACCAATCTATTTTCAAAGACTAATAAAATCAACATCCAAATTTTCTGATA
Source organism: Pterocarpus macrocarpus (assembly GCA_031439585.1). NCBI lineage: Eukaryota > Viridiplantae > Streptophyta > Magnoliopsida > Fabales > Fabaceae > Pterocarpus > Pterocarpus macrocarpus. The sequence continues at coordinate 11,881,720 of CM062516.1, read as the reverse complement.
AGTTACCAGCTTTTTAAAAAAGTTACCAGCTTATTGAACTGAAATTACTAGCTTTTTGGTCCAGGTTACCAACCAAGTGCAGAATCGAGAGGTGCTCACTTTGGCTTTGGAAGTTTTTCCCCATGTGGTCTAATACCCTAGGGTGTGATCTTAACGTGTTTGCTTGAACCAATCTATTCCCAAAGACTAATAAAATCAACATCCAAATTTTTTGATAAGTTACCAGCATTTTGAAAAAGTTACCAGCTTATTGAACTGAAGATACCAACTTTTTGGCCCAAGTTACCAACCAAGTACAGAATCGAGAGATGCTCACTTTGGCTTTAGAAGTTTCTCCCTATGTGGTCTAATATCCTAGGATGTGATCTTAACGTGTTTGGTTGAACTAATCTATTCCCAAAGACCAATAAAATCAAAATCCAAATTTTCTGATAAGTTACCAGCTTTTTGAAAAAGTTACCAGCTTATTAAACTGAAATTACCAGTTTTTTAGCTCAAGTTACCAACCAAGTGCAGAATTGAGAGGTGGTCACTTTGGCTTTGGAAGTTTCTCCCTATATGATCTAATATCCTAGGGTGTGATCTTAACATGTTTAGTTGGATCAATCTATTTCCAAAGACTAATAAAATCAACATTCAAATTTTCTGATAAGTTACCAGCTTTTTAAAAAGGTTACCAGCTTATTGAACTGAAATTACCAGCTTTTTGGCCCAGGTTACCAACCAAGTGCAGAATCGAGAGATGCTCACTTTAGCTTTGGAAGTTTCTCCCTATATGGTCTAATATCCTGGGATGTGATCTTAACGTATTTGGTTGGACTAATCTATTCCCAAAGACCAATAAAATCAAAAATCAAATTTTCTGATAAGTTACCAGCTTTTTGAAAAAGTTACTAACTTATTGAACTGAAATTACTAGCTCTTTGGCCCAGGTTACCAACCAAGTGCAGAATCGAGAGGGGCTCACTTTGGCTTTGGAAGTTTCTCCCGATGTGGTCTAATACCCTAGGGTGTGATCTTAACGTGTTTACTTGAACCAATCTATTCCCAAAGACTAATAAAATCAACATTCAAATTTTCTGATAAGTTACTAGCTTTTTGAAAAAGTTACCAGCTTATTGAACTAAAGTTACCAGCTTTTTGGCCTAGGTTACCAACCAAGTGCAGAATCGAGAGATGCTCACTTTAGCTTTGGAAGTTTCTCCCTATGTAGTATAATATCCTAGGATGTGATCTTAACGTGTTTGGTTGGACTAATCTATTCCCAAAGACCAATCAAATCAAAATCCAAATTTTCTGATAAGTTAAGAGCTTTTTGAAAAAGTTACCAGCTTATTGAACTGAAGTTACCAGTTTTTAGCTCAAGTTACCAACCAAGTGCAGAATCGAGAGATGCTCACTTTAGCTTTGGAAGTTTCTCCCTATGTAGTATAATATCCTAGGATGTGATCTTAACGTGTTTGGTTGGACTAATCTATTCCCAAAGACCAATCAAATCAAAATCCAAATTTTCTGATAAGTTACGAGCTTTTTGAAAAAGTTACCAGCTTATTGAACTGAAGTTACCAGTTTTTTAGCTCAAGTTACCAACCAAGTGCAGAATTGAGAGGTGCTCACTTTGGCTTTGAAAGTTTCTCTGTGATCTTAACGTGTTTGGTTGGACCAATCTATTTCCAAAGACTAATAAAATCAACATCCAAATTTTCTGATAAGTTACCAGTTTTTTGAAAAAGTTACCAGCTTATTCAACTGAAGTTACCAACTTTTTGGCCTAAGTTACTAACCAAGTGCAAAATTGAGAGTTAATTTACAAGTTACCACCTTATCTAACAAAGTTATCACGAATTTATGACAGCAAGATAGGAAAGTTCAACACAACTATGGTACACTTTGGTAAGATTTAATCAACCATAAATATTATCAAAGGTTATGATACACTTGTCTCGATATGACTAGGCTACACTAGACATACATATAGCCACAAAATTTGAAACATTTTAATAGTATTTCATGATCCAAAAATCTCGCGCAATAGACATGTGACACATGTCAAAGCCCTTCGATTTTGTTTAATGGTCTAGAGACTCATGAGAGCTGAACTTGCAACCTTCCATGCAAGGCCGCATCTTCCAACTGAATTCGTTTGAATGGCATAGCCATAAGTAACGCAATACTCAGCCAAAGCCTCGTTATAAATATCATTAATATCCTCTAGACTATCCTCCATCTTGTTCACACCATACAATATCTACAAAGGGAGATTCCCATTAGCATATCAAACATGATGAAAAATCTGAAAGTAAATACTAGGGCGAGGACCTGAAAAGTTGACCTGCTTATAAATTTTGAGGACTTCAGCTCATGTTTGAGCTCATCTTTGGCCTTAGAGCAGACATTAGTCATATCCTTCGTATACTTTTTATATAATGCGTCCCATTTTTCCATGCAACTCATGGGTATTTCGATATCAAAACAAGGAAGTTTTCCATATAATGCGAGAATAGTTCTACATCGCAAGGTGTCAAGCAAATCTCAACATGTCTTGGCTTCATATTTTAATATGCCATAAGCCATGTCAGTTTCCAATTCATAAAAGGTAACTTTTGGGAGATAAAATAGTTTAAAAAACAAAGAATTATCCCACAGTTGTGACCAACATTCTCATAATTGAATAAGCAACAAAAGCAGCAGCAAACACACAAAAATCAGAAGATAAAATATGCCTGATAAGCATTACTAGAGAAAACTAGCATGCAATAGTCAACAGTATGAAGGAGAATTAATAGCTTAATTATCTATCTTAAAGCTAAAACAGTAAATGAAAGGGAAAAACACTTTATAGGATTAATAATGTCAATAGCCATTTCACATAGGTAAACCAAGAGTATATTCTGCACCATACAAAATACCTATGTTAGTAGCAAGATTGAGCCAAGTAGGGAAATTGATTCCCACTTAATAAACATATGCAATCTATATTAGGCAATTTATATCTTCCAAATGATCTTACAACGAGAAAACTTTAAAACCATTGGCCTTTTGCCTCCAGAATATTTTGAGCCAAAATGAATAAGATTAAGATAAAAGCTAAGATGTGGAATCTCTCTATGGAATCTGCTTGTCAACAATAAGCAAAATGGGCAAATAAACATCAGACATGTCTTAATATAAACATGAAATGTTGGCCAAGCACTCTATCAAAGGAAAGTCCTATATTCTATATTCAAATAATAGCATTCAATTTCTTTTTTTTTTTTTGGAAAAAAAAATAGTCCAGTCTTACACTTCAAAACATTAAAACAATTTTACTTGGTTGATATTATTAATAAGAAAGACATATAATTCTAAATAATTTAAGCAAGTGTTGATGCTGAACAAAAAATCCACCACAAGGGTATTTAAAATTCATCTATTTATGTACCACTCAATCAGAGGTAATTGAGATATGGAGGATAATTCACAGACAGTGGCTGGTATGGACTCACTTAAACAGCTTTCTAATATTGAGGTATAAGTACAAACATTAATGTCCTTTTCTAAGTTTGAAATGAAACAGAATGATATCCCAAACAAGCTGCAATTAATGAAAGAAAAAGAAATATTGTAGGAAAGATAGCTCACCAAAATACACCAAACTGCGAACATTATCCTTATTATATCCCTTGAACACATAGCTTTTGATCTTAGCAAAATTATTTGACATGAGCAGGGCTGGCAGTGCATTGTTGTGGGCAACCATACATGTCAATAAAGTGATTGCTTGAATTAACAAGATACAATAATGAACAAGTACAACTAGTCAAGGAAACTAACCACCATTTTTGTTTTTCCTTTTGCCTTCAATAGATAAACTAATCACACAAACTAATGCAAAAAATATTATCATCCCAAAGAAAAAGGATATTTGAAGTGACAATAGCTAAAACTTGGTCAGGAATAAATCTCCAAATCCAGAATCTCATACTTTCCATTTCTGGATGCTTCTTGCAAGTCCTTCTGCTAAATGAAATAACATTTGTAATACATCCCCATTAAAACTTTGACATAATTTATCAATTATCTACAAGAAGGTTCAAGGATCACTCACAAAGTAAGTTTCACTCCGGATCATTATGAAACTTATGCAATGAACATAATAAGGCACAGAGGATAAAAAAAAAGCCTCTGACTCCTTTCCGAAAGTCACGTGGGGTTAAGGCTCCATTCAGTAATATAACATAAAGGGATGTGGTAGTAAGTTGTTTGGATGCACAATCCATTCCGAAAGGCCAATAGAACCAAAATAACAATTAACTAATAAGTTACCAGTTTTTTGAAAAAGTTACCAACTTATTAAACTAAAGTTACTAGTTTTTTGAGTGTAGTTACCAACCAAGTGCAGTTCCTCACTTTGGCTATGCAAGTCACTCCCCATGTGGGGATGAGGCTTTCCTGCCTGAGTTACCAACCCAAATGTACAAAAAGAAAATCATGCTTCACAGTCACTTAATCTTATAATTCCATGGTTTGTTTAATGCTAATACATCACTACATTTTCTGAAAAAGGAAAATTAGGAAAGAAATAGAAAAGACTTAACAAAAAATGAAAGAGAGACAAAGTACTAATATTGATCACCAAACCCATTTTTTGCTTGGTCCCCCTTTAAAATATAACATGTCAACCCTCAACAAAACACAGAAGTTACAATAACATTCCATCTGTTTGGCTTTAAGATGCGGTTGGTGGTCATTGGAACTTGTCCTCTTACTCCACATAAAAAAATAATAATAATAGATTGATGAAAGGAAAATCCAATTTTTGAATAAACTTTACAAAGCATGTGCCTTCAAACATGGCACCCATGTTGAGAGAGATGGCAAGAGTCAAAATAATAGTTCAGAAAAAATGAAAGTGGAAATGTTAAAATTTAGTGAATGAGCAAAAATGTGTACAATAAACAATTAAAAGTAACCAGCTTGTAACTAACTAAACTTCCTTTTAACTAAAAGTAACAACTCATAATTTATTAGTTAACTTAACTAAGTTGTCACTAGTAATAATCAAACTCAAAATGGTAATAAAAGAGTATACAACGAACCAATTCAATATATAACAAGAGAACAATAACCAACTATTAAGGCTAATTAAACTAGCTCATAATGCTGACCACTCACTTTCACTCCTTTGTTTTTTTTTTTTTTTCAATATGTGATAGAGCTCACACCATTCCAAATGGTAGGAAGCCTAAAACCAAAAGGATAACAAACAATGTTTGATAAAGTACAAGCTAGAATTGTAAGCAAAAAGGACCTAACAGCAACAAACAAAAGTAGAGCTAATAAAATTAAGAATACTAATTCAGCCACATGATGATCCAAAAGAGAGCTTGTCCTTAACATGCTTTACTACACATAATGTGTTGTTCCTTGCAGCAAATTTTGTTCCTCAAAGAGACCAATTATGCTTGATTCTAAGGACCATCAGTCCACACACTTGTCAAATATGGTTCCAACACTCAACGAGCTGCAAAGATCCAAAATCAACATGTTAATCCCAACATACAATAAGATCAAAAAAGCTGTCTAGAACCTCCATATCAATAGCATCAGTGGTTAAACCTCCTCTAGGTAGTGTCTTCAATGTTGCTAGAACTTTTGACAGCCAGCTTCCCTCTCGTGTGCAAGTAAGCATCAAATAATTCAGCTCCCCATCATCTCCTTTTTTTGAATTCCTTATCTTCCACCCAAAACCCATCACATTTGCATACTTCTGGTAAAATGATTTTATTTCCTCAGTCAGATAAAATCTCATCCCAACACTTGGCTCAACTATTTCAGTATTGCCCTTAAAGTTATCAACTTCTAGTACGGATCTAACAACTCGGTCCACATCATCATCATGGAGTTTTGTTGTAGACGATAGACCAACCTACACAAAATAAAAGAAAAAAAAAAATTAACTCACTGATGACTGATTAATTTCAAACTACCAATAATCAACCAAGTTCTCATATCTTGCATAATCCCCAAAATAGAACACACACCAAAGAGAACAAGAATCATCAACCCAAATGGGTTTGTTGGATGGTGTGGGTTTTCACCAAAAGTCAAAAATAAGTTTTCATTCTTTTAGTCAAATTCATTAACAGAAAATAAAAAAAGGAACACATGATAGTATGGTGTAGTAAGACAAACCATAAGGGAAAGACAAGCCATAAACCAAAGAGAAGAGGAAATAGTAACCAAAGCTTACCAGAGGGAACACATAGTGAGAAGGGCTTCATTTTGTGGAGTTACAACTGGAAACTCAAAGCCACTATGTGAGCTTTTGCTTGTACCTTCACAGCCTTCAACTCAACCCCGATGTGTGAGCTTTTGCTTTTGTCTTCAAAGCTATAGCCACGGGGAAGAAGGAAGAGCATGACAACTGACAGGCTTGGCAACGAAAATCAAACAAAGTAGCAGAAAGAAGATAACGACAAGCAGCTTTCTCCTTTGACGTCCCTCATTTTGTCTTCTTACATTTTGACCAGGCTACAACTCCTAGATCCAGAGCAAGGTGAGCGTTTGGGTGGGGCAGGATGGGGTGGAGGGAGGGAACCAAGAAGCGGATCTCTTTTTCTTGTCTCTCTCTTTTCAAAATGTTTATTTTCGTTTTTTTCACCTCCAATACGTGAGTCGTATCATAATACACGACCCTTTGTCGTTTTCCTTTTTCCATACGGTGTCCGCCGTATGTGTCACACAATTCGTGGGCCAAATAACAGAACTCTTCACTAGCTGGTTAATTTGACTTTGCATGTTCTAAATAGTAGTTAGGAGGCTTTGGAGAAATGGTATAAGTTCATTCCCAGAACTGTTAGTGGAAAGGGGACTTCACTACGTTGGGGTTTGGGTTGGCTACATGTTGTGTGTACAAGCCATTGCAAGAAAGGTTGCCAGCACAATAGGAATCAACATGGGGGTCGAAAAGGCAGGATGAGGTGAAGTGGTTGTGAGCCTTGGAAGAGGGAATTCATGGGAGCAATTTTACTTGTTTTCCATAGACAAACTAAAATGTTCTTGTCTTAGCTCGTGTGTTAAGACACTGGTGATTGAGGGTCACCAACAAAACCTTCCTCCTAGGAGTCTAGGGGAGAGCTAGTGGTGGGGATGGAGCGAACTGGAAACTGTGAGGAGTTTAAGAACTGGAAACTAAGATGCATCATAAGTAAATGGTTGCACTGATATACCATTAATCTTCTTCCAATCTTATGAAGCAACCTCACAATATTCACTACCGGTGGATATTTTAACCAATATCCACCCCGAGCGTTACCCATTTATGATACCACGTGTCAAGGTAGTTATTATTGGGAATATTCTTGATTTTGGGCTTTGTGGGTGGCAAAGTTGTGAGGAGAAGCCGCAGTGGGTAGCCACGATTAACGGGGTCCCCTTTAAGTCTGACAACTTGAGTGAATAAAAAGACATGTTGGGAGAGAAGAGATATGGTTCGCGAGGCGCCCAAGTCTCAAACATTAATTTCAAGCGTTAGGCCATGATGTTTTGTTGAGCCTTGAAGCTTGGTGATGCGATGGTCTGGTTCAGTTCTAATTTTATGTATTATATGATTAATGATGAATAAATTAGAGGAAATTGACAAAAAAAACAAATAGTGGCTAAATGATTTAATATTTGATTAATAAAAATAATTTTAGGTGATATGTATTGAAATATATTTGGATTTATTCAAACGAGAAAATAATGAGTGAGCACAATATGTAAACCAGACCTTGTGCTCTTCTTTTCACTTGCTTTTCAGCTTTCACTATGCGTGCTTGTAGCAATTGCTATGCTGATTAATAAGACTTGGTGTTTTAAACAAGATTATAAAATAGTGTTTCTAGGTTTTGCCAATAAATTACGCATGCTGTTGTAATTTAACATGCTTGACATTTCTGACATAACGCACTAAGGATTAAGAGACAAAAACTTTCAAAGACCAGAGACTAATCAGGACTCCTTTCTTATCAACAAAGTTAAATGTGCTTGCCAATTCTCAGTAAGAATTATGTATTCAAAATTATAATGACATTTTGATGCATTTGCATCTTTATGTCCACAGAAAAACTTACATTCACCCTTCACCAAACAACTAAGAATTGTTTAAACTAATATAGAATTAAAAAATTAATAAATTGCTGAAAAGAATGAAATAAATATACACAAGTACTTCTGAAACACACTTCACATATATTGGTCATATTTCTACCCGTGATAGTCTAGCTACCCTTGAGAATATTATACTTCTATTTTTATTTTTTTTTACCTTTTATTTTTTTATTGGTGGATATAATTCCTTTGCCATTGTTTTTGTCTTTGGCTCCTCCTATGCATCGAGAGAAATATATAACCCAAACCAATTTCATTCAAAAGAAAACATAAGTTAAAGGATACTTTGTCTCTAGAAATGTAAAAGACGAGAAAGCACCGTACCTTAAAGCATAAACTTTTATTTAGTGATTTAGTCATGTGCTTATTACAAGGAAAGCCTTTATTGTCATCTTGCACATCTTACTCACTAGAAGATAGTACAAGATTATTTTTCATAGTTTATGCTTCCTGCACAAGATCATCCTTAACTTTCTGAAACTGAACCACTAATGGATTCTCCTTAACCGCAACCAAAAGCCTGTTTCCATCATCATCGATGTAAACCCCAATATCTGTGCACCTACCGCTGCGAAGAGCACAAAAGGTAAGTTTATAGTCTTCGAAAGATTTCTCAATGTGAAACCAACCACTTACTGTATTATCATAACCAGTAAGTTTCACAGAAGGTCTTTCTGTTAGACCCTTGACAATAGTCCACTGTGATGGCGTGGGAGAACACTTGGGTGCAGAAGTGAATGCGAGGTCCAAAGGAAGACCTTCATATATATAACCAATTCGGTATGGGGATGCAATTCTTATTGGCAGCCCTTTGTCGACCTCAGAGCGTTCTTGCACAACAGAAAGTGGGCAAGTTTCATTTCCGATAGCGGCTCGTCCGATTCCACCACCTCTTCCTCTAAGGACTGGCAAGATATAGTATGTGCCACCATTCCTAAGCAGCTCGCCATCTGTGTCGACCACAAATGCGAGGGTGGCTGAAGGTAGGTGTGAGATAAAGGCAGAAAGAAGGAAGAAGGCAAACAAGGTAGTACTCTTCATTTTTCGTATTGGCTACGAATGGTGAATGGCTTTTCGTTACTTAGTGATGTGAATAAGCAAAGGCTAGAAGGACCTATTTATAGACGTGATGGCAACGTGTTTTGTAAATTAGTGATGCGCAGGGCACAGGTAAAAATTACTGGAAAATGATATGTGTAGTATTTTGGGATTCATTTTAGATTTACAATGAACGGAAAAGATATAAAGTAATAAGTGTTAAAAAAGAGTAGAAAATAATTAATTTATTATATTATATTTTTTTATTATAAATTTAAAATAAATATAAATAATATTATTGAAAATTATTGTTAGAACTCCCCTGACAAGCTAAAATTATATTATATGAAAAGACTTCATAAGAATTGAATAACAACACTAATCACGTAGACATACATACAATTCACTGTTAGGGGCTGGATTTATCTTTTATATATTCTATTAATTATATCAGAAAGGAACACAAAAATATTTGTTAATTATTGTATACAAAGCGACATTAGAAAATGTTAGTACATATATCATTTTAATATATTTTTTATTTTTTATTCTTATTTTTTATTCAAATATACAAAAAAAAAATTCTTTTTTTTTATTTTTTAATTTTTTCTTCTCACCCAAACAAATGTATCGTCGCTAACCTCCATTTGAATCTAGAAAAAATGAGATGATAGAAAAGCATGCACAAAGAAAATAAGCAAATTATGTACTTTTATTCTTATTTGGATGCTCGTGAACAATCACCAAAGAAAGAAAATATACTGGGACCATGATAAAAATTTTCTTCACGGTTGTGCGAAGAAAAGTGCATAGCAGCATGCCAAATTTAACTTATATCCTATAAAAAAAAGTAAAAAAGTAATGACTGAATGATATTTTGTAATTAATAACTATAAATTTGATTTTAAAAAATTATTAATATAAAAAAATTATAGTTTATATCATTATATTATTTAGTTATGTAATTTACAAAAAATATTTAAAATCAAATAAAAATAATATTTATACCTTATTATACAACAAATATATATGCCATTTTATATATTCTTCATTATTTCCTCTTCTTTTATTTTCTTTCAACTTTTCTCTTAATCCAAATATTAGAAGAGAAAATTTATCTTTTTCTTATTTTTTTTCTTTTTATTTTTTCCTCTCATTTCCTCTCTACATCCAAACAAACTATTAAAGTGCATTGCTATAAATGTCCGAATTTCATTTACAGAAATGATTCATTGTACAAACTGTGTTTGTACGAGAGACTTACAAATATATCACGGCCGTTTATGATAAAGTTTTACTATTTTATTTGGTTTTGATTTATTAAATAGAATATAAATAAAAGCAGTGCGCATGGTTCCATATCAATTTGTGCTTGCAAATTAAAAAATAAATAATAAATACCCTTCTAATATTTTAAAATTATGCCAGTTTAATTTTGAAAAATCTTTTACATTAATTTAATCGTAATACTTTAAATTTGATATCAATTTCATACACTTGTTAAAATTATTAGTAACTTCCATTGTAATTCATCATAGTTGATATGTTAATGAATTATTATATTGTTTATTTATCATCTTGACTGATAAAAAGAGACGATTTCTAATTCATTAACTTGAAAATATGGATGAATTGTAACAAAAATTATTAATAATTTTATTTAAAAAATTAAATTAATATCAAAATTTGAAATATTAAAACTAAATTGATGTTAAAAATTTTTTTATAACTAATTTAATACCAACGTTTAAATATTAAGATTAAAAGAGACATTTACTTTCTTTTAACCAAAAAAAAAAAAAATGTTATCAGTTCGTGCTTGTGATCTGGTGCTAGATAGGGTCATAGGGATGCTTTGGTTAGGTGCTGCTTGTCGTTGTCACTCTCCGGTGTCTGCTAAAGAGGTGGTGAAGACAAAGGAAGGACTTGCTGAGGCGGCAATCTTCAACAAGTATTTGTTGGAGGATGCTATAAGTTGCATCACGCAACTTCATTCAACCACACTTTTGAAATGTGGTTAAATGCAATATTATTTACTCACAATTCTTCGCATATGATTAAGTATATTTAGCAACATTTTAAATGTATTTAGTCACATTTTAGACATATGGTTAAACAAAATTGCGTGATCCACCTTACATAACCAAGGTGCATTTTAGACCATCCCTAATTTGCCATGTGTTATTCAAGAATAACAAATGGCAATGATGTCTAGCAAAACTTGGCAGAGTCAAGTTGTCACAATTAAATATGGCACACAACTAAATGAGAAATTTTTGTATACTTATGAAATATCATATGAATTGTGCTCATAGTTAATAATAAAATAATATTTTAGATAAATTATAAATAGATCCATGTGATATTTCATAAATATCTAAGGATTTCTCCAAATAAATATAGATAATGAACATATATCAACGACCAAGACAAATAGAAAAGAATAAACGGCGAGAATTTAGTATTTGTAAAAATTTGTTTGTATATTCATGTATATAAAATGTCATATTGACACTTAATAAATAAAATTAATATTATGGAAGATTAATGTAAAGATCAATTAGGAATAAAAAATATTTGAATGATTAAATGAAAACTTTTTGGAAAAGAGGATTAAATGAAAAAATTGTAATATTTTAAGAGACAAAGATATAATTAAGTCTATTTTATTAATATAGTGCTATTTGTCGTGAATAATTTTAAGAAGGAAAAATTCAAATTGACTGAAAAAATGTAAACAGAATTAGCTAGTTTTAGCCTTCCTTACTTCTTTGTCGCTTCCCAAATGAATAAGACTTGAGATTTTTCATATTTTCATAACGTAAACTACGAATGTAAAATCAATAGTCTATATCTTCAAAAAATAATTGAACTTGTATAATAAAGTTAACATGTTTGAGCCTGATGAAAAATCAGAAAATAAAATATCTATGAGCACATGTTACAATAAATTGAAAACAAAAAAATTAACATTATCTAAACAAGATTTTACATACTGAAACAAATTCTGAAATATATTGCATGGGAAAATGTAAAATGTAAAATGTAAATTTCAAATATTAAATTTCACTAACTCATTATCAAAATCATTGGGGAAAGCACGGACAGTATTATAAATAAAGGGGCTCAAACATATTTTTAATCCTAAAATTAAATATAGGTTATTTTAATTTTAATATCTCAATTTTTTTTTTGTCTTTTGATTTTTTTCTAACATTAGTTTTTGGCACTTGTTATTCTAAATTTTTATTCATGTAAGTATTTTAGAATATATTTTTAGTTTTTACAAATATTAAAAATTTTGCTTTTAATCCTTATAAATATGAGTAAATAACACATGTTCTTATTACACAGCCATTCTCTTGATCTATTTTTAAAATATACAATAATTTCTCACGAAAAGTGATAATGCACTACATTTAATCCACTTTTGTGTAATCTGTTAGATATTTATTAGTTTATGTTTATTATCTTATTTTTTCGATAAAAATACCCTTTATTAATAGTTATACATATTGAAATCTTTTTACAAAGTAAAAGATGTGACTGATAATAATAAGAGTTTAATTGGTATGCACTGATAGTGTAAAATAGTTTTACACTGTCAACCAATAGAAATAGAGAAAAGTGAGAAATCATGGTAGATCCCTCATTATAATGGGTAGTTATTTGTATGAGTTGGCACTTTCCACCATTTCTATTGATTGACAGTGTAAAACTATTTTATACTGTCAGTACATTTAAATTAAATTTTAATGATAATATAACGACATTGTTATGTGTACACACACATATTAATTTTTTTAATTATTAATTATTATTATATTAAGAGAACAATATATTAACAATAACAATAATTTATGAATTTTTTTTAAAAAATAAGAATTGCATACTTTTTAATTTTTTTCAATATTTTAAGGCATAATCTATTACAATTAATGTTAAAATATGAATATTAATAAAATATTTTTTGTATTAGTTTATTAAAATGAAAATAAAATATTGATGCTATATTAAATTTTATATTTTTAAAATCATTAAATAAAGATTAAATATTTTTAATAATGTTAAATGATAAAAGTTAAAATAATAATAAAAATGTAAAGCCAATATTGACACTATTAATAAAATATTTTGTATAATAGGTAATTTAGTCAATTCACATGCATATTTTAATTAAAAAGGTATTTTAGAGTAAAATATATATTTTGAAAATAGATGTGAGGGCTTGTCTAATAAATGTATCTCTCAAGGGAAAGGAGTGTAATTTACTTGATAGATGTTTTAAAAATTTGATTTTCATAAATATTACCTCTAAAAAGTGCTGGATTATCAGTATGGACCAAAAACCTAATATATATTAAAAAAAAAGGATCAATTACATGTGTGTGTGTGTATTAAGTTAGGGTCAAGTTATACCAATAAAATTTTAAATATAGTTACAGCACTTAATAATTTTAGTGATGTAATCTTTTCCAAAATCCACAGTTTGATTAAAAGTTCATATCTTATAAATCATATATGTAAAATTTCATATTAATCTAAAATAATTTGATATATATGAAGGTGGAAGTAGCACAAGAAGGAGAGTTGAATCGTGTCTTTAAAAAACTTTTCTAAACCTGAAAACCTTAAACAAATTTCTCAAGTCTTTGAACTTGGATTGCAAAAGCATTTAAGAGTTAGAAACAAAAGTTATTGTAGTTATAACAACTTTGTTGGATAGAAAACAGAATAAGTACACAATAACAAAAATAAATGAGAGATAGAAATAGAAGACCACACAAGAAGAGTTATACTAGTTTGGGGAAACTACTTGCCTATGTCCAATCCTCAACAAACTAGCTGAGAAATTTTATAACCACAAGTATTTTTATACAAGCTTCTCCAAGCTTACAACTGAGTAATCTTTTCCTAGCCTCTCCAAGCTAATCAAATGAGGAGTATTGTCCCAGCCTCTCGAAGTAATTGTGATCACTAATGGGTCAAGTTACAATCAAAGGATTTAAAAGTTTGTGTTTGATGAACACTCACACTAAAGTACTCAAAGTGTATAGATCTATTAAGTACAATGTGAAGTGACTACTCATAAGTTTCACTAAAGGAATGTTTGCTAATACAATATAATGAGAAGATTTTTTGCTCGAGAAACTTCAGAAAGAAACTTTCCGGTTATTCAGAAAGTTGAGAAAGATGAAAGCTCTTAAGGATTTTCAATCAGCAGAGTTCTAGTTACTTCTTCATCTTCTTCAACACTTTTATAGACTTCAAAATCTAGCCGTCAAACCTTGAGCCCAGAGCTTTTAGATCCAATGGTCTTAAACTGGAGAGAGAAGTAGATTGCTTTCATTTTCAGCAAGCAAATATATCATCAAGGAGGAAAACTAGTCGTTTGAGTCAACTAGCTTTTTAGAGTGTCAACACTTCTTTTGGATTTCTGTCTTGTCAAGTTTGACCTTTAAAAAATATCTATGAATCGTGTAAGGCAAGCTTTAAGAGTGAGCTCTTCTTCACTTAAAGCAACATTCTGGAGACTACCCTTTTGGTTAAGCCTTTTGGATAGGTCATCCTTTTCATGTGCTTGTGTGCCTTCTGGTGAGTTGGTATCCTTCTAATGATATACAATATCCTTCTATTGTTTCTAAACAGTTTTTTATGAGAGATAGGATTTTTAGTGCATAGGTTATCTTGCCAAAGGCTCTTTCCTTTTAGATTTCATTCGAGATGAGAAAGAACTTAGAGAATTTGATTGAAAACTAAACATAGCATGATCCAATTCTCTCAAATAAGCATATACAGTGATCTGCGCTTAATCAAACCAAACACTAAAGCAAACCGTTAGTTCATACAAAAGATTTTTGTAACATCTCTTATAGTTATTAGTTAAATATTTTGGTTAATTGTATTTAGATATAAATTAAATAGTGGTTCATTGTTAATATAAGAACCAAAAATTTAAGATAATTATAGAAAAATCATATTAATAATTTTTCTTGCCAAATTAATCCTAAATAAGGTTAATAAACACTAGAAAATTTATTGGAATTTTTTGGGATAATCAATGCTTGAAACTCAATAAATTATGAAAAATTTTCTAGAGGTTAATTGGGGCTAATATAGCTTGTAGAATAAAAATTAGAATTTTTAGTGCTTGTTTGAATTTTTTGCAATTTTTGGGTAGTAATTAGTAAGTTGTAGGATCAAGAAAAATAATTTTCAAATAGGTAAATGATTGAGAAAAATTCTAAAAATTTAGAGGCATGTTTAGAATAATTAGGAGGACCAAATATAATTTTGTGGGCAATTATAGGTTAGGGCAAGTTAATTAACTAAATCTAGCTTAATTATCATAAATTAAGTTCATGGAATTGCTAGAAAAATGGCCAAATAAAATAATAGACACAAATTCTGGAAATAATAATAGCCATTGATCTTGGACACTTGTCCAAGCAAGAGCTAGCCTTGGTGACCAAGTTTTACAAGAAAATATTAAAATAGTATATGAATAGTAAATTAGGTGAAAGTGTGCGTGTATAGTGTGTGTGTATGTAAGTAGTGTGTGTGTGTTAAACAAAACTAAAATACTTCACTCCCTCAAGAGACAATAGCTACAATAGAAGTGTAGAGAGTAGTGAATGTGTAAGTGTGTTTCCCTTAGTTCTTCTTCTTCATCTTCAAGAAGAAGAACTCTCTGAGTGAAACACATATGAGGATTGGTGTATGTGTGTGTTTGCAATCTTCTTGATTCTCGCTTCCAAGACTCAAGACCATACTCATCATCCTATATCCTTCTTCACAAAGCTCATTTTCTCCTTCACTAAAGGTAGGGGGTTTTCTTTTTCTAAACTCTCCCTTAGATCATATATTTTTAGTTGATTCTAATATTTTGTTGTTGTTGATGTGGTTTTTGAATAATCTTGGCGTAAACCCTTTCTCTTGGTCATGGCTGGAACCTGCTTCTTGGGAGGAATTTTCTTGATTTTGTATCATGACTGAGACTACAAAATGATGTAAATTTGGTGAGAAAATTTGTCGTGAGGAGGAGTGATGATTTGTAACTTAATAAGGGATTATTTGGGGTAGATTCATGGGTCAAGCTAAGCTATACTTGCTAAGGGTAGATTTTAGGTTATTATCTCTCTTGTTCTTGCTTGCATGATGTCTCTATATTCTACCTTTAGCATGATTTTGCTTGGATATGCTTGTGTCATGTGTGATTGGTGATATTTACATGCTTATCTCTTGATCCTTTGATATATTATGCTACTGGAACTTATCCTGATTCATTGGGCTGTTGAGTTGTGAAAATTTTTTGCCATAGTAAATCTCATTGTTTTGATTTGAAAATTTTATCTGTTGAAGCCAACATGTTAATATGCCTGCTTGTAAATTTTAATGATTTTTCTTCAAGGTTTGCTATTTTAAAAAATTTAGGATAGAACTACCCTATTTTGGAACCTATGATGGATTTTTGGAAACATCGAAACTTACCATTTTTGTTAATATATCAAATCTCTGAATTTTGACCTAAATTTTTACAGCATGTTAATAACACTTGAAAATATGATTGAGATTTTTTTTGGAATTTTAGAATTGCTTTACTAATTTAAATAAATTTGAGAACTTGAAACTGCCTAACTAAAAGGGGAAGTCTAGATAACAAATGCTAGGAGATTTCATTACCTTAGTTTTAAATTTTGACTCAAAATTTTCATAAATTACCCTTAACATCCAAAGGACTAACTGACAAATTTTCATGAATTTTTGAGCTAGTTTACTATTTTATTTGTATTTATATTTTGGGTTGTCCTGCTATCTATGCTTGTTGTCTCCTTACCCAAAATATAAAAGTTGATACATTTATGCTAAGTTTAGCCCATATGGTGCTCAAAGCCCAAGGAATCATAACTCTAGAATAATAATAAATAATGAAAGAAGTACTAATGGCCCAATTGGTAATGGATGGAAGAAACCTAAATAAGTTATAAGACTTGGCCCAATTTGCGGTGAAAACTAAACCAATATGCTTTTTCCCAAGGACTTGTTCTATTTTGTTAAGGATTTGTATGTGCAACATAGGCCCACATAAATATTCATGCATAATCATATGCTTGTACCACAATGCATGTGAATCAACATTCATATGATGTGTGAGACATAAATTATTGATGCATATATATATATATATATATATTAAGGATCCAAAGGCATGACATGGTGAATGTGTGGATATGCATGAATGAATAAAGTCTTTATGAAAGTATGGTGAATGTCTTGGCCCCACCTTGAAGTGGACAAGTGGGACCTTCATTGCTTTGTTTGGAGTGGATAGTTTAGCTTGGACATAGGGCCAGTATCCATGATTTTTGATATGTGATCAAGGGATGTCCTGGTAGAGAGCTCTTGATAGATCATGGCAGGAGTTAATAGAGGTCACTAGCTTCCCTCCTATTGAGCAAAGGAAAAAGGAAAGATCAATAAAGTAAAGTGTATTAACATGCATTGCAAGTCCCAGTGGATGTGATTGCCACCTTAATGGATGCCTATTCGTTAGTTTGATGGTGTATGGGCCCATCAGCTTTGATGCTTGATGTCTATCAACCTTGACGGAAGGATTGGCGTCATTCATTTCTACTATTTATCTTCATTATGCATTTGTCTATTATTATGTCTCATATTTATTATTCTGCATACTACTCATTTACTATCTACTGATGTAATTATTAATTGTGTGATATTTGTTATTTTTATTTTTATTCTGTTTGTACAAACCTAGGAGTTTTTGGGTGTCCGGCAGACTCCTGGAAGCATTGTCCCCTACTAAGATTTATTTCTCATTATGATTTTCTTTGGTGCTTTCAAATGGCTCGCATCATGATCGTCCTAGAGGTGGAGGTAACCATTTTTTACCCTTTTACGGGTGAAGTTCTCTGATGCTGTAGGACATATGCCCTTTTTATTACCTTATGTAGTTTTAGGAACTTTTATCTTTTTGCATCCACTTGATGGATAAACAAATCTTTCTATTATGCATTGATTTGTGTATGGATCAAGCGAAGTTAGTTATTTTGATGAATGATTGTATTTATTATGACATCCTAGGTCTTAGATTTTATTTTGTTTTGGATGACTATATATTGGACCCTTCGGGGAATAGTTTGTAGACTGCTAAACTTGATAGTATGTTATGTATGATGATGTTATTTAGTATATTGTGCCTTGCTTCCGACTAGCATGTGTACTTAAAAAGTCTGTTTAATTATTAATTAGTTGACAAGATTGGTAATAATAGTAAGTAACAAAAATGATATTTTGTAATTAGGATGTGTAACACATGCTACATTAGTTATTAATAATAATTAAGAAGGATTAGATTAATAATTAACAAGTACGGTGTTACAATTTTCATTAAGAGTTGGTTTGTTATCCATCAAAACCCTTAAAGTTGTATTTCAAGGACCACTTAGTGGCTTTTGAAGGGTGTCGAAGCTCACAATATATATTTTTTATACATCAAAATTAATATAATATATATTTTTAAAATATATATGAATAAGAGTTATTTAATTATATTTTTATTGATGCTCAATTAGAAGAATATGTGATGAATTTGTAAATATTTGTTAAATGAGATATCCTAATAATACGGAAGAGGCTATGGTACTCCCAAACTAATTAGGGGGATTTGATACTCTCAAAATTTTTTTTTGGGCAAAGATTGATATAAACAGTAACATTGGAGATCAATGAACAATTTGAAGGTTTTTAGTTATGTAATGGAGATTAAAAATATTTCTCTCCATCTTTTTCTATCTTTCAAGAATGAAGAAAGATAAAATTTTGAAGTTTGTATTCGAATATATAAAGGGATCAATGTTCATGTTTTTGGGGATATATAGTTATACAATAGAGATTTTTATATACAAACTTGTAACCGAGGATGCATTCAAATACATGATAAAAATCCACACTTTTCAACTCAAAATCTCCTAAGTTTTATACATGAATCCTGACCCAACTAATCATATGATAGAAAAATTGGAGAAAGAACAAATCATTATGTGAGATAGAATATTTTTTAATTCCATTATATATATATATAGAGAGAGAGAGAGGGGGGGAATAAGGATCGAATCCTCCCAAATTTTTTGGAATGACTGTAGACAAACCCTAATAATAATGTAACTTTATTTTTTACCTAAACAATAGAGACAATAATATTAGATATACCCAAGGAATGAGACATTTTTTCATCCTCCATGGAGTAAAAATTTCTTATTCCATAAAGTAATATTAACCCTTAATTTTGAAGGTACAAGAGAGAGAGAGAGAGAGAGAGAGAGAGAGAGAGAAGGTTTAGAAGTGGATAGGTATAGTGAAATAAAAAAAAAAAATTTCCTCCATGGATGAAATAAGAATTTTCCCATCATCTATGCCTTATCAAGTTAAAGATTAAAGGCTTCTATGAAGTAGCTTCTCAAAAGAGATTTTTTTTAATGCTATTTTGTGGAATACAATAATAGAAAAGTAAAATTTAATACCCCAGCCAAGAGTTACATGAAATGTCTTCTAGGTATCGGGGATGTAAACAAGTATATAGAGTAGGGATAAGGTGGTGTTCGATGTGGGAGCACCCAAAAGAGCTATGGGAGTACTTTGAACCCAGGAAAGGGCACACTCGAGCATAAGGAGCCATGCTCAAGCGTGCTGTCAACCAAAGTGCAGGGAAAGTTCTAGGTATCATCTACGCTCAAGCACAGGGCATTATGTTGGAGCATGTTCATGGCAGAGTCGCGGAAGCTTCTAGGCCTTGGCTACACTTGAGCATGGTAGCCTACGCTTAAGTGCAGTGAGGCAATGGAGCAAAAATAAAAAGTGTTCTCCGACCCGAAAAAGAGAGATCACTCTCTCTTTTCCCTCTCTCTCAAACTTTCCCTCTGTTCTCTTTCTAGATTTACTCACATCGTGTATTGTTACCATCTCTTACCCCCATTTAACTTTACCCACTCCTGATCTGTCATATTTGTAGCCTTTCTATCGTTTATTTTTTTTCCCAATAGCAAGTAAGGAAGAGCTTTGGAGCTTTAGGGAAGGGATTAAAACTCCTCACTTCTTTCTTTTCCATTCCCAGAAACCCCAGTAACCATTGAGCTTATGGTTACCCCTATGTCGGGTTTAAATAACTTCTTTCTGCGAAACTAACTTTTGGGTTAGATTCTAAAACTCTATAATGGTAAATCTAGGGTTTTGAGGGATATAGAAGCAACATATATGGATCTTTTACTACTATAGCTAATATGCAGCCAAGTTGTCAAATTTAGAATGTTAGATCCATTCCGAAAGTAGTTTAGTGGTGTTGTGGCTCCCTAGGGGAATTCTTTCCCTGTGATTTATGTACTATGAGTAGATAATTTATTTATGGTAGTTTCCTATTATTTATATGAACATGTGATTATTTTTAGATAAGCATATGTTGATGACTTTGTATATTTTAGATTACGTATATTTTTTCAAGCACCAGTTATGAAGGAAAAATTTGTACGAACTTACTATTTACAAGGTGCATAGGATTTGAAAATTTTCCTTTTAAACATGTTATGGAAAGAAAAGAATTTGTGGGTGAACCCTTCATAGAACTGTAGCTAACAACGATAAGCGTTATACTTTGTGCACCTCGTATGAGCCCCAACTAGCAGGGAAGATGCTAGCCTGGCGGGTTAAGCTAACCTGACCAGATTATAGATCACTGAAGGCTGTGCCATTGTTGCTGCTCAGTCCCTGAGTGCTGTGCCAATGTTTCCGCTTAGGGTATGCCAGCTGGCACTCTATAGTTGTGGCTTCCCACCAGTTATATATATATATGCTTGTTTTTAGCTCCTTCTACTTTAGAAAAATAAGTTTGAAGGAGGTATTTTCAAAAGTCAATAATATTTTCAATTATTTCTTTCAAGTCAATGAAATGATTTTTGTATACAGTATGCCATACCAACAATAAATTATTATCTCTCACTAAGTTGTTTAATTCACCCAGCTATTTCCCCCTATTTTAGATTCAGGTATAGATTTGAACTCTATTCCCCCAGCTCCTTAAGCAGCTTTTAAGCACTTTTGGTGAGCCCGCCGTTGAGTGTGGGCATTCTTTTGTGTATTGGACTAGAGCTCCATTGAATACTAGACAAGGTCGTGCCTGTATTAGGTCATGGACAGGAGACTGATTAATGCCCATTAATTGTAAAGTTATACATTCCCTTTTATATAAACAAGGGTGTATGTATTTCTAAAAGTGTATATACATTGTATGTTATATTTTAGGTTGAGGCTTTATGTACAGTTAGGTCAAATCATGTTTAAGGGTCCAATTTTAAGGAAAACTCCATCTGTTCTCCCGTGGAACTTTAGTTAGGCTTGCTAGGGAGCCTTGGACTCCCTATGCACTGGTTATAGCCTTGTTGGGTTGTGACAAAAGTTGTATCAGAGTTTTAGGTTTCCTTGTATTCAATGGAGCAAGTGTCATTTAGTGGACAATTGTGTAAATGGTAGCTGGCCTATTTCCATAAAACGTGATGCTACCAAAGGCCTGTAGGAACGTTATTCCCATGTTTATGGACTTATTATTTGGAATCTCAAATTTTTATCTTAATCCCTTTGTTCTCTTTTATAGGTGGAAATGCCACCTAGACTTAAAATGCGTGCACGAGGATTAGGAGGCCATGAGGCTTTCAATGCAGAGTCTGATAGGGCCCCCTCTCTAGGTGTTAGGGGAAGGGGTTGTTGTAGAGGAAGAAGCTACAACAGGGGCAGAGGCCGAGGAGGAGCGACTAGGCAGGTTAATGAACCAACCCCTGAAGCGGGCGCGGCCAGGGTGGCAGCAAACCTACTAGTAGTCCATCAAACTCTAGAAACTCCGGTTGGACTGATGGCAAAGCAAGCAAGGGTGGTAGCTTAGTCTTACCCAGAGCTTATTCTACCAAGTAAGAGGCAACTGCAGAATACCCTCTATTATATGCTTGCTACGCCTTAGTCATGGAGTTATATTAAGAGTTGTGCATAAGAAAACTTTAAAATTTGGAAAATATAATACATAGCCCTTTAACTGCTTACTTTATTACTGACTAATAGTCTTTGATACATGGAAAAATATAAAATAATTACACTTTAAAAGAAATTGTGACTGATATAAATGTATATATACTCAAAGCATAATCATCCATAGCATAAATTCTCATAAATTCTCACGTAAAAATTAGAGCATAACGGATCGGGTCCGCTTCCCCATGAATAGTTCCAGACAACCAGTATAATCTTTCAAACTTGCAATTCAATATGGATCAGCAATTATACATATATTTATAGCATCATTCATCAAGTTCAATTCAAGCATCTATAGGGTTTGCGGTTTACTCCCTCCTATTCTGCCCGATTTTGTCATAATCCACTCTTTGCTCAATTCAACTCCTCTAGGTCTAAATTTTGCATATGTTATAGCCTTATGTGTCTACTTTCTAACCTCATCGGTCCCATATCATTTTGATTGATATAACTCAAGATATTCAACTTTTACCTCAGCCTATTCAGTCACTAGCCTGAATTACACTCCTAGAAATATAAATTCACCAAAAATCGAAACTAAGCTCAAATCATGCGAAATTGGTGCCATATCAAAGCTAACAGGATAACCTTTCATTTACAACAAGTTTTACTTGATTTTCTTAAGTATACTTCGAGTTATGAGTCCTGAAAATAGACCTTCATGAACTATCCTATTTTGGCTCAGTTTGGACATAGAGTAACTTCCTCGAATTATTGGGAATAATTGGGACTATAACAAACTCTAAATTTCACATTGGGGTGTTCCCCTAAGTGTAAGCTTTCTAACAAAGTTGGTCTCACTCAATTTGGAGTTGTGTAGGGCGAGTTATACCCTCCTCAAGTCACCTTGCCCAGATGAAAATCCTGAACCCTAGGTCAAACTTCAGAAATTCGTATCTCTCTCTATACTAATCCAATAACCTTATATGATAAGCTCTAAATGTCTAATTTCATCTAAAAGTGGTTTCATCCATTTTAACCAGTTGTAGGCAGAGCCGTACACTCCGCCAAAGATGACGCCTGAGGGTTTTCTCAAGAACAGATTCTCGCCTTCTTTTGAGTTTTTGATAAATTCTTCAACCTAAACCAAGTTTCTTCACCTCAAACATTAAAAGAACATCAAAGCACCATCATACAAGTATGGCATAAGAGGAACATAGCAGCCACATAGTCACATAACACATCAAACAACCAAGGATTTGAGCTACCTACCTTGAAATCCTTGAAGCTATGGAAGCAAGGAGGCCAAGAACCAACTCCTAGCCTTCTTCCTTCATCATGGCAGCAGCTCATATGAATGTGGGGAGGCTCTATTTGATGCTTAATCGTGAAATTGTTAGAGGGGTTTTGTAGAGAAGGAGGTGAGGATCAATTTTCATAAAAGGAGCAAGAGGATTTAAGGTCAAGAGGGCTTCAAATCTTGAGCTTGAAGTTCTTGGTCATGGAGGTAAGGAAAGAATGGAAGAAGAAGGAGAAGAAATGGAAGGTGGCTGAAGCATGATGGAGGGCGTAGGTTAAAAGGAGGTGGGTGAGATTTTTCTATGCTTTATGACCTAGATAAGGATGATTTGAGATATTTGGTTTCAATGGTTATGATTTGGCCAAACTTCCCCATCATATAGCTGCCATATGGCGCCATCTATGGTGGTGGAAGTGGCTGAATTTCAGCCATTCAATCTAAGGTTATCAGTGTAAAATTCTACTGATTCGGCTCTGGCAGTTTAGAACACCGAATATTTACCGATTTCCTCCAAACCGGTAAAACGTTACTTAATGGTTTTGTAAGATGTCTACATGTTCATTTTAATTTATCTTAAGCCTAATCTCTCTAACTAATATCTAATTAGCTCTTGATTAATATTTAATTAACTTCTAATTGACCTTACATAACTATTGAAACCGATCTAACGGCGTAAATTAGACATTTTCGTAAATCCGGAGCCTTTTTGTTTCCTATTGTATATAACCAATGGCATTTTCATAATTTTGAGCAAGTCCAGGGGCACCCCACGTCATTTCACACCCGACTGCCTCCATGGCCCAATCGGCAAAGATTTAAACTTCTATAGTTTCACCACGTGATTCTGCTCCGCTTAAAACCCCATTTTGCTAATTCTACCGATGTAGGGACATAAATGTCATTTTATGAAAAATTCTAGGGTATTTGTGGAATTTCACACAACCACAGTCTAGAGAAATCAAGAATAGAAAGTGAACCCTACCTCTTTTAGGCATAATCTGGTTGAATTTGAGTTTGGATCGATGCAACTTTGTGAAGCTTGAAGATTTGATGGAGATGATTGAAAGGAGAAGAGAAGAAGAAGACTGGAACCTGAACTCGGAGGTGTTGAACTCGGAATTTTAGCAGATAGAAAGCTAGGTCCGGTATGCTTTAACATTGACCTCGGGACTTAGCAGACAGAGGACGAAGTCGGGAATATTTATGATTGAACTCTTAAGGATAAATTCGGAAGGGTGGCTTAATGTTGAACTTGGGACTTAGCATATAGCAAACCCGATCAGATATAGTTAATGCCAGAACTCGGGGATAAGCAAATAGGAAACTAGTCGGACGTAGTTAAAGTCGTAACTCGGAAACTAGGTAAATGTTGGAATCCGAGAATTAGGAAAACATCCGTAAGAGTCTTGGGGAACAAATGGATTAAAGTCGGAAGTCAGGAATTTAGACATTGAATGCATGGTCCCGGAACTCGGGAACCAAAACATGAAATTCCGGAAGTTGAAGCAGATATGACATCAGAACTAAGAAGCCGGTCCTAAACTCAAACTGGGAATTGTCAATAAAAACGAAAAGCTCTTGGAAGTAACTTATGAGGTCGGAACTAGTGTAATCTAAGAGATCGGACATCGTGTCTTTCCTAGTTTTGAACATCGGTTATGAGGTCGGAGGCTGGGACTCGTGTAAATTCTGGTCGAACTCGGAGATCAACTTAGACATTTGAGCTCGTGCCCATTCTAGTCAAGATCAACCTCAAACTCCAAGACTGCTCATCCTAAATCAACCCGAGGGTCGGATCTCGTGATATTCTTGAGATTAGGTCGGAATTCGGAAATTTTGTACACCATATTTAAACTCGAAGTCGGAAGTAATGTCCATTGACTTGAAGATGAAGTCGGAAGTCGTAAGTCATGAGAAGTGAAGTCGGAACTCGTGGGATGTTACACAACCCAACCTCTAAGAAAAGCTGAAATGACCATTAAGGCATTCCTTAAACTGCAGCCGCTTGTGTTCATAGGGAACTTGTTAGTGCAAGACCTATAGATCTTTATAGATCAAATGGCTAAAGCCATTAAAGTGTTGAGGTGCCCTAGTGAAAGGGCAGTGGAGTTAGCTGTGTATTGACTAGGAGGTCAAGCAGAGCAGTGATATCAGACTTTTCTTATAGGGAGATCCCCTAACTTACCTCCACTCACCTGGAAAGAGTTCTCTAAGGTTTTTATGATGAGGTTCCTCCCTGCTAGTAAGAGGGCCAGTCTTGTTGTGGAATTTGAAAGATTGACAAAAACTTCAAGCATGACTGTCTTAGAGTATGAATACTGCTTTTCTTAGCTCTCTCATCATGCACTTCATATGATGCCTACAGATACTCTAAGGATGGAGAGATTTATCCAAGGGTTGGCTAACATAATGTTTATCACATTGTCATCCCATGTTGAGAGTATCACATATACTAAGGCTGTAGATGCTACCTTTCGCATTGAGACCGGTCAGATGGAGAGGAAAGTTGTCAGGGATGCCACCAAGAAGCCCAAGTTGCGAGATTCATTTTCTAGTGGTCCTAGCTCAAGTGAGAGTCTTGATTATCAAAGTCAACAATGGAATGCTCAAGGTAATGCCACATCCTTAGGGCCCTGCCCGAGAGTATCTTAGCTTTAGGATCTTATGTTGAGGGTGTGCCAAACTGGGGGCACAAAATATTGGGTAGTCGGGGCAAAATCGGCCTCTATGTCAAAATTATGGAAAATCACATTTTGGGGTATAAAGGATCGGAAGAGTGTTATGGTTATGGGCAAATAGGATATTTTAAGAAAGATTTCCCCCAGCTACGAGGAGGATCCAGTTAGGGTTTTGTATAGCCAGCCTATATTTATTCCCCTTTATTGTATGGCTCTTGCATAGCTACGGGAGTTTAATGATCAATTACAAGACTTGTTGGACGAAGGTTTTCTTTGCCTAAGCATGTCCCCATGGGGTGCTCCTGTGCATTTTGTGAAGAAGAAGGATGGTTTATGAGGCTATATGTTGACTACAGACAGCTCAATCAGGTGACGGTTCGTAATAAATACCTTTTTTCTCGTATTGATGACCTTTCTAATCAACTCCAATATGCTTCTTGCTTTTCCAAAATAAATCTTCGCTCTGGCTATCACCAATTGAAGGTCAGGAAGGAAGATACTCCTAAAACTGCATTTTGGACCCATTATGGGCATTATGAGTTCTTAGTGATGTCCTTTAGGTTGACAAATGCTCCTGCAACTTTCATGAACCTGATGAACCGAGTATTTAAGCCATTCTTGGACCATTTTGTGATTGTTTTTGTTGATGACATTTTGGTATATTCCAAGAGCAAAGAGGAGCATGAACATCACCTGAAGATAGTTCTATAGACATTAAGGAATCATAAACTTTATGGAAAATTTTCCAAGTGTGAGTTTTGGTTAGACCAATTGCTTTTCTTGGTCATGTAGTGTCCAAAAAAAGAATTATTGTGGATCTTATGAAGGTGGAAGCTATTCAATAGTGGCCAAGGCCTATAACTACCATAGAAAATTCATAGTTCCTTGGGGCTAGCTAGTTATTACTGGTGGCTTGTAAAGTACTTTTCGAAGATCTTTACCCTTTTAACTAAGCTAACTCAAAAGCATGTTAAGTTCCACTAGTCAGATGCTTGTGAGGAAAGTTTTCAAAGACTTAAGGATTGCCTAACCTTAGCACTAATGCTGGTCTTGCCATCAGGTCCAAGGGGATTCTCAGTCTATTGTGATGCTTCACGGGTAAAACTTGGATGCGTGCTAATGCAGCATGGCCGAGTCATCGCTTATGCTTCTAGACAGCTTAAGAAGCATGAGCAAAATGACCCAACTTATGACCTAGAAATGGTAGCAGTTATCTTTGCCTTGAAGATTTGGCGACATTATTTGTATGGAGAAACTTGTGAGATTTACACGGATCACAAAGCCCTGAAGTGTATATTCAAATAGAAAGATTTGAATTTGAAACAACAAAGATGGATGGAATTACTGAAGGGTTATGATTGCACTATCTTGTATCATCTCGGCAAAGCTAACGTGATAATTAATGCCTTAAGCAAGAAGTTAATGGGTAGTTTAGCCCACATAGCTCCTATGAAAAGGCCTTTGGTAAGAGAGATTTACCAATTGGAAGCAGATGGAATGTGCTTAGAATTGGGGGAGGCTGGGATACTCTTGGCTCATATAAAAGGCTAGTCCTCTCTAGTGGAACAGATTAAGGTAATGCAAGAAAGGTTGAGTAAGTTAATGGAAGGAATAAAGAATGGCAAGTACCCTGAGTTTGCATTGGATGTAGGACATGTGGTAATTGTCTAACTGTGCCTAATGGTGAGGGGCTAAGGGAAGCTATTTTAGAGGCAGCTCATAACCCAAAGTATTCAATTCAATCAGGCCCTACTAAAATGTATCAGAATTTGAAACAACTATTTGGCGGGAAGGCATGAAAAAGGATATTGGAGACTTCATATCTTGTTATTTGGTATGTCAGCAGATTAAAGCTGAACATTAGCTGCCTGCTGGCTAGCACCAATAGATCGAGATTCCTAAATGGAAGTGGAAAAAATTACCATGGATTTTGCAATTGGACTTCCATGTACTATTAGAGGCTTTGATTCAGTATGGGTGATTGTTGATAGAATGACAGAGTCAACACATTTTCTTTCGGTCAAAACAACTTTTAGTGCTTCCCAATATGCCCAACTATACATAGATGAGATAGTAAGGCTTTATGGGGTCCCAGTGTCAATCATCTTAGATCGAGGGTCACAGTTTACATCTTATTTTTGGAGAGCTTTTCAAGAAGCTCTAGGTACACGCCTAGACCTTAGTATAGCCTTTCACCCACAGACAGATGGCTAATCAAAGAGAATGATTTAGATCCTTGAGCATATGCTAAGATCTTGTGTCCTGGACTTTTATGGAAGCTAGAGTGATTACCTTTCTTTAATAGAGTTCTCCTATAATAACAGTTTCAGTATTCAAATGGCACCATTTGAAGCCTTATATGGAAGATGTTGTAGATCTCCCATAGGATGGTCTAAATTGGGTGAGACCAAACTGTTGGGGCTAGACTTGGTACAGAAATTAATGGATAAGGTTTGGTTAATTCGAAAATGACTATTAGCAGCTCAAAGTAGGCAGAAGGCCTATGTTGACCACCGGAGACAAAATCTTGAATTCTCGGAGGGTGATCATGTCTTTCTCAAATTTTCTTCCATGAAGGGATTACTGAGGTTTAGGAAGCATGAAAAACTTTGTCCCCTCTATATCGGACCTTTTGAAGTTTTGGAGAAAATAGGTGTTGTGGCCTATAGGTTGGCCTTGCCACCCAACTTGTCCTGGATTCATCATGTTTTCCACATTTCTATGCTTTGGAAATATGTACCTGATCCAGCCCAAATTCTGGCCCCTCAAGTCGTTCAGCTTGATGGAAGTTTGTCATATGAAGAGAGCCTATGGCCATTGTAGACCAACAAGTGAAGAAGCTTCGATCTAAGAGCATAAGTTCAATGAAAGTGATATGGAGGAATCATTCTAGAGAAGAAGCCTCATGGGAAGCAGAGGATGTTATATAAGTCAAATACCCCCAATTGGTTGAAACTCAAGGTAAGAAAAACTATTTTTCTTAATTCAGGGATCGGAATTTTTTAAGAGGGGAGGATGTAATATCCTAACCAAGTGTTACATGAAATATTTTCTAGGTATCCATGATACAAACAAGTGTATAGAGTAAGGATGATGTGGTGTTGGATGTGGAAGCACCCAAAAGAGCTAGGGGAGTATTTGAACCCAGGAAAGGGCATGCTCGAGCGCAGGGAGCCATGCTTAACTGAGCGGCCAACTAAAGTGTAGGGAAAATTCTAGGTATTATCCATGCTCAAGCACGGGGCATCATGCTCGAGTATGCATCTATGCTCGAGCATGGAGGGCTATGCTTGAGCGTGTTCATGGCAGAGTCATGGAAGCTTTTGGGCTTCGACTACGCTCGAGCATGGCAGCCCAGGCTTGAGCATAGTGAGGCAATGGAGCAAAAATAAAAAGAGGTCTCCGACCCCAAAAAGAGAGATCACTCTCTCTCAAACTTTCCTTATCTTCTCTCTCTAGATTTACCCATATCAGGAATTTTCACCGTCTTTTACCCCTGTTTAACCTTAGCCACTCCTTATTTGTCATATTCCTAGCTTTTCTACCATTTATTTTTTTCCCAATAGCAAGTGAGGAAGAGCTTTGGAGGTCTAGGGAAGGGACTAAAACTCCTCACTTCTTTCCTTTCCATTCTCGGACACCCTAGGTAACTTTTGAGCTTATGGTTACCCCCATGTCGGGTTTAAGTAACTTCTTCCTGTGAAACTAATTTTTGGGTTAGATTTTAAAACTCTATAGTGGTAAATATGGGGTTTTGAGGAAACAAAATATATTGATCATTTTCTACTATAGCTAATATGTGCCACGTTGTCAGATTTAGAGTGTTAGATCCATTCCGGAAGCAACCTAGTGGTGTTGTGGCTCCCTAGGGGAATTCTTTCCCTGTGATTTATGTATTGTGAGTAGATAATTTATTTATGATAGTTTCCTATTATTTATACGAACATGTGATTATATTTAGATAAGTATATGTTGATGACTTTGTATATTTTAAATTATGTATATTTGTTTTAAGCGCCAATTTTGAAGGAAAAATTTGTATGAACTTACTGTTTACAAGGTGCATGGGATTTTAAAATTTTCCTTTTAAACATGTTATGGAAAGAAAAGAATTTGCGGGGTGAGTGTAATGTCCGAAAAATTTTATTATTTTTAACCAAGTTGTTCGATTTTTATTGAATAATTGTGATTAATTAGAATTCGATTTAGTATTCACTTAAAGCCAATTAAGTGTGATTTAGGAGGATTAGATATGATGGAATTAGATTAGAAACATAGGAAACCTCATAGGATTTTTCTAAAACCGATTTACCGATTTAAAGGAAATCGGTAAGATTTCGGTATTTCAAACTGTCAGAATTGAATCAATAGAAATTATATTGTGAGAACCCTAAGATGGATGGCCAAGATTCAGCCAACTCATCCATACAAGTGGCGCAAGAATCAACCTAAAGAGGGCAGCCATAATCAAGTTGGAAGAGTGAAACAAATCCACTAATCAAAAGCTACCTTCCTTCAAAAGTTTATAACTAATTCCTTCCATCTCCGTTGCTTAAGAGTCCCCATCATTTTTCTTCCATCTCACTTTGTCTTCACTCCTTCTCCATCAACTCTTCAAGCTTCATCAAAAATTCCTTCAATCCAAGACACAAATCCAACAAGATTTCACCTTAGAAAGGTAGGAATTCCAACTTCTCTTCTTGCTTTCTTGGATTGGGACTGATTGGGATTTTTCTTTCTTCCATGATTCTAGTCTTATCTTGAGTAGAGATAATGAGTTATGGTTAGTTTCATATGTATGATATGATTTGAATTGAAATTGGAATGAAGAAACTTGAAAATTTAGAGAAGTAAGGAGCTGTTGGGTGAAAACTCTATGGCGTCCTTATGTTCGTCTTATACGGACAAAAATCCAACCATCAGACCTTGATGAATATATTTTTACATGAAACTAGACATCTATACTTTCCAACCATTTAAAATATAAGGCCATTGGATTATTATTGAGTGAGTTATG
The DNA here is from genome assembly GCA_031439585.1 of Pterocarpus macrocarpus. NCBI lineage: Eukaryota > Viridiplantae > Streptophyta > Magnoliopsida > Fabales > Fabaceae > Pterocarpus > Pterocarpus macrocarpus. The sequence goes on along the minus strand of CM062516.1, from coordinate 11,850,525 downwards.
AATTTTTGAAGTTAGGCCTGAAATTCTGGGTCCTTCTCTGGATAGTATGAGTTGAGAAGGGTGTAACTCATCCTACAAAACCAAATTGAGTGCCACCAATGCTGTTTGAAAGCTAACATGTAGATGAACATTTCATAAAAATTTCAGAGTTAGATTCATTCCCAGTTGTTCCCAGCAAATCGATGAAGATGCCTTAAGTCTAAACTGGACTAGAACAAGATAGTCGAGAAGGGTCTATTTACAGGGCTTATATCTCAAGTTATACTTATGAAAATGAGGTGCAATTTATTTCAAATAAAATTTTGTTCTGTCATATTTAATTTGGTGTAAGTTTTGTATGATTTGACCTAGGTTTCTATTTTTAGTAAATTTTTACTTTTAAGGGTGCAATTCTGGCCAATAGTAGAACAGATTGGAGTAAAATTCAAATAACTTGAGCTACACAAACCAAAATGAGATGGGACTAAGAGGGTTGGAAACTAGACTCATAGTAATATAACATATCCAAATTTTAGATCTAAATAAGTTGAATAGAAAAAATGGTGGATTTTACAAAATTCAGGTAGAAGAGGGCGAAGTAAGCAGAAAACCTGTTGATATTAGTACACCATATGATTGATATTGTTGCTATAATTGGCTGTTCTATATTTATTGGAATGTTTGATTGGTTGTACTGGTAGCCTGGGACTATTCACAGGGAAGCAAACTTGATTCGTTATGCTGCCAAAATTCCGGCAGAAAATTTATTATACTAAGCAAGGCATTCAAATGTGTATGACACATTCTTGATAAATTAGATATGCATGTTAACTTATGAAAATTATCAAAGGATTCCATATTTCTTGGGCCAGCCCCTGAATAAGTTTAAGGGGAATAGATCAGTGGAAAAGTCGGGGAAAGTAAACCTGACAATCCTGTATTGGAACGAACTCGGTCTTGAAAAGCAGACTATGTATATGGCTAAAGACTCCTAGGGGACCGAGAGTAGAAATTATAAGTTACAAGAGTTGAAAGCTCTCAAAGGCAAAGTGAATTTCCCAGTTTATATATATATATATATATATATATATATATATATATATATATATATATATATATATATATATATATATATATATATATATATATATACATGCTTTATTTATTAACTCCTAAACTGAGTTTATAGTTATCTATTTATTTCTCATGTTATAATACTATTTTACCTACTGTTACTATCTTAGGTATATTGGCATGTCTGCTTAGATATACTTTTATTACTCTTACTAAAAATTGAGCCTTGTTTCGGGTTATATATTTCCACAATATGACTTAAGTTGAATACTACTGTTATGGTGTATTATTTTAAATTAAGAAAAATCGAAATAACTGAGAATAACGGCGATGATAGATGTATATAGAATTAGGATTCCTATTGAGAATTTCCTTAAATTCTCACCCTACTATATGTTTCCGTGTCATTCCCAGATCATGGTGAATGCAGCAACGGGCACCCTCTTTATTGAGTTCTCCTATCTCCAGATTCACCTTGACCCATTTCTAGACTCTCTCTCTCTCTCTCTCTCTCTCTCTCTCTCTCTCTATATATATTTATATATATATATATATATATATATATATCCGGTAGCTGCCAGTTCTGCTTTTATTTCTTTTTCCATAGAGATTTTGTCGTTCCACTTATGCACCCACTATTTGACCCTACCACACCTTACATTGCTATCCCTATCCACATGGCACATCCATTTCCCCTTCCACCTGCAGCAGTAGCTCCCGTGGATCTGCTTACTTCACTACCATAGCAGATCCCCTCTGCTTCACTGACTGAGGAGGAGGATCTGTCGAAGGCGACGAGCTCATCTTCTTCGTTCTCTGCACCGAGCATGGATCATCCACCAGCTGATGCCATTATGGCGAATGGGTTCCTTTTCTCGGAATCCATCTAGAGTACTTATGTAATGCAGCAGAAGGAGATGTATAGAGTGGCCCTTTTTTGGCAAATATGGGCCATAGGTAAAGGTTTAGTGGATGCAGTACATAGTTGGATAGCATATGAAATATCCCGTGAGGACCACATAGGGTTTTGTTTCATGGAGACAGGTTGAATTATTTTGTTTTAGCGGCCTCATTTTTATATCCTATACTATTTATGCACTTTGGGAGCACTTTGGAGACAGGCAACTATGTACCTATATATGTATGATGTAGTTTTGTAGTTCTGTCTATTTCATAGTTTCTTTCTGTTACAACGTTTAATTCATTTTCAATTTACTTTACTGCCAACAAAAATGAATAAATGAACAGTTAACTCTATATAGGTAATTAACATTGAATCGAAAAATGAAATTTAATGGATCAGACACATGTAATCACCTATCAGGTAATATATTATGACTTAAGCATAGTATTTTGTCTGGTAAGGTGTTACAGTGAGCCCTTCATAGAACCATAGCTGATGCGGAACCCCAAGGATATAATGATCCCGAAACCCCAAACACACACTTTGATAGGAGACAAGCAATAGGATAAACACCCTCCCTACTAAACCCCTAAGAAACCCGTTCTTAGAAATATAGATAATCGGGATAAGAAAGATGAAATTGAACAAATATCACAAGAGAATTTTACCTTTGTAATAGTCGATTCAGTTTCTTGATGCAACAAGTAAAGATGATCACTCCTCACTTGCACACACTTGAGAGTTTCTTAGAAGAAACCAGAAAATGTAATTCAATAATCAGAGAAAGCTGCTGCTGCACATGTTTATGAGGTATTTATACCTCTTACATTAGGTTAAATTAAACCTAAGCCCACTAGAAAAAGGCCTAACTTACTAAACAAACAATTGGGCTGAATAAAACACCTCAAAATAATTAAATGTCTTCCAAATAAAAACAAACAGAGTCAATTAAATAAAACTTGGCCCAATTATGGACATAATACATTTTAATCCCATTGTGCCACACTTAGAGATTTGGGCTGCCCGCTTTTGCTAGGTGGCCCATTTAGCTGTCTTCTTTTCCTTAGCCCATTCTTGATGCATCTCTTCCACAAATGACTTGGCTAAGTTTCCAAAGCTTTCTTTCAGCATCTTTGCTCTTGCCCTTGTGATAGGTCCCATGGGCATGTTGAAATTTCCATCTTGCCCTTTAGTGCTGGAGTGTCCAATTTGCCCTTCTGAGCTCGTATCAATAGCTAACGACAATAAGCGTTAGATTTGGTGCATCTTGTATAAATCCTAGCTAGCGGGGGAGATGCTAGCTTGGCAGGTTAGGCGACCTGTCCGGATTATAGATCACTGAGGGTTGCGCCGATGTTGCTGTTCAAGGTATGCCAGCAGACACTCTATAGGTGTGGCTCCCCACTAGTTATATATATGTATGGTTGTTTGTTTTTAGCTCCCTATATTTTAGAAAAACAAGTTCTAAAGGAAGCATTTCCAAAAGTCAATAAGATTGTCATTTATTTCTTTCCACTCAATGAAATGATTTCTTACAATATCCCATGCCAACCATAAATGGATTATCTCTCACTGAGTTGTTTAACTCACCCAATTGTTTCCCCTTATTTCATATACAAGTGTAGATTCGAACTCTATTCCCCCAACTCCTTAAGCAGCTTTTGAGCACTTTTGGTGAGCCCGCCCTTGAGCATGGGCCTTCATTTGTGTATTGGACTAGAGCTCCATTGAATACTAGATAGGGTCCCACCTATATAGGGTCGTGGGTAGGACACTGATTAATACCCTATGTTTTGTATTAATTGTAAAGTTATATGTTCCATTTTATACAGACAAGGGTATATGTATTTCTAACGGTGTATGTACATTCTATGTTATATTTTGGGTTGAGGCTTTACGTACAATCAAGTCAAATCATGTCTGAAGGTCCGATTTTAAAGGAAACTCTATCTGTTCTCTTGCAGAACTTTAGTTAGGCTTGTTAAGGAGCCCTCAAATTCCTATGTGTCGGTCATGACCTAGTTGGGTCGTAACAATATATTTATATCTAAAATTAATTTATTTTAGATATAATATTAAAATATTTTCTTTTACTTTTAAATAATGTTTATAGTATAAACATACCTTTTTTAAAAAAAAATCCAATTTAATTCATTTGAATGCGTTATTTTATGTGATAAAAGATCATTTTTAATAAAATATGTACCTTTTTATTTTTTTAATATATTTGGATGATCTTCTATGAAAAAAAAAGCAAAATCACTAAAAGATTTAAAAGAAAATTAAGAAGCTAAAATTTTGATCTTCTAAAAAAAATATCTTTTTTATATCATAAAAATTTATATAAAGATTTTTTTTAATAAAATGAGTACATTTATAGTTTTTTAATATATTTGGATGATCTTTTTATAAAAAAGAAATAGAAGCCAAAGATTTGATCTTCTAAAAAAATTATCTTTTTTTATAACATAAAAAATTAGTTAAGATAAAAGATTATCTTTTAATATTATATCCAAATATAATCAATTTTATATTTAAGCATAAATTACATCTTACCTCGGTTTTTCAAAAATGCACAAAAAAAAATATTTTTTAAGAAGCTCATTATAACTTCTAAAAATGATCTGTCGTTATTTTATTATTTTATTTTTTTAAAAAAATATCCAAACATGTTAAAAATATAAAAGTATTTATTTTATTAATAAAAAATTTCATTTTCACTCAAAATAATATATCTAATATTCATTGTCAGAAGGAAGATATTAAAGTTTAAATCTTATAAAAGATAATTATTGAGAGAATATTTTTAATCATATCAATACTCAAAATTTTTTTACGGCAATATATATTAAAATATATCAACTGAAAAAAATAATACATTCAATTAAAATGGACAACTTCACTTGCATTAGAAAACTTTTCGATGTCGTTTCATGAATTCTGTCTACTTCTAGTGTTATTGTGCACCTCACAAGTTAAGGGGCATCATATATCTTGTAAGTTAAGGTGTATAATACAATTTGTAATTTATTGATAAAGATTTAATAGTATATTTAAAATTGTCAAAATGGATCAAACATGATGGATCAACTCGAATAACTAAAAAAATATATAAGTTGGGATATAAAAATAAGAGTAAAAAAATATTTTACTCCTACATAGTCCGACCCGGTTTAACCTAACCCGAATTGGGGCCAACTCGCCTTGCCCAACTACCCAAATACATTTTTTTAAGAAATAACCAGCCGGCAATCCAACATTGATTTTGTTCTAAAATGTTACCGTAATGGTAGTAGTTCGTATAATTGAATATCCCTCAAGCTCGTCTAGCATGGGCCATGCCTACGCCAATTCTTCACATTGTGTAAATCATAATTAAGCTTTGATACTCTCATCTCATATACACAACTTCTTATAAACACCCATAAACTGAGTACTTTCGCAAAACTTGATAAAAAATTAGTGAAGTGGGTACTTGGTTACATAATACATTATATATAGGTACATGGTTACATTATATAGTGGGCCGTAAATCATTGAATTTTGGCCACAAATGGGTGCGATATAGGGGTGTTAAGAAGATATATTGGCCTGGGTCAAACCCAGACTAGACCAGATTTTTTGAATGGGTTATTTTTTTTTAGGTCGAACTCGATTCGATGATCATCTGGTTAATGACCGGGTCATATTGAGTCAATCCAAATTTTAGACAATATATAAATATTTAAACATTATATATAATAAAGTCATAAAATTTTAAAAGTAAGAAATAAAATTTAAAAGATATTATATAATATATATTTTAAAATAAATTATATCAATATAAAAATAGCATCAAGTTATGTAAAATATATTAGTTGAAGTATAAAATATTATAATTTATCATTAATTACTTTAAAAAATATAACTTATAAAAAATTATTTGACTTCGAGCCGAGCTGGGCTAATCCGAACCCAACCTGAAAAATACACATGGTCAAATTTTAGAACTCAACCTCGGCCCAATAAGCTTCAGGCAAGGAGAAGTTATCGAGCTAGGCTGAGTCAAGTCTTGAACACCCCTAGTATGAGGTTTAAAATAGCACAATGTTAGTGTGTCAGTGATGGAAGAACATTGATCGAGTCTTATATATGTAACTCTCTCTCTCTCTCTCTCTCTCTCTATATATATATATATATATATATTACATTTAAAAAATTAGTAAATTGACTTGATATTTAGCCCATGGCTCGGAAAAGAATTGGACTGGGCTATTATTTTGCTAGCCCGAAACTAGCATAACGTGATCAAGTCCGGCTAAAAAATGGCTTGGCCCTCCGACCTACTTTGATAGCTCTAAATTATTGATATATTAATTATTTGTAATATATTATAATAATTCTTAAATTTTAGTCAAATTTAAAAAATATGGTTTAAAAATATTTTAAAAATTAAAATTTATTTGTATGATCCTAAAATTGTTAAAAATATCCTAAAAAAATTTATTTGATTTAGTATAATTTTATTTAATTTCATGATTATTCAGATAAATTAGAAAAATATTTTGATGCTATGAAATTATCGAAATTATTCCTAAAAGTTATATTTAATTTTAGAATTACAAAAATAAATTTTGATCATTTTAAAATATCTTTAACTGCATTTTTAATGCTGGCTAAAACTAAAAATTTATTACAATATATCACAAATAGTTAATTTATTAACATATTATTAAAATTTTATTATTAAATTACAAAATATATTATGCACCTTAGCTTGTAGAGAGCATAGCATAGCCGGCCCCTTCCTACAAGCTAGAAGAGATGCCAATACTCTCGCACTTGCGTGTATGAACCTGGTTGGTCGGATTGAAAAATAACCCAGTAGACATTTCTTTCTCACCCTAGCCTTAACATCTACCCCATTACTCTATAAAATAAGAAATTTTAAAAAAATGTCTCTAGACGATGTGATGCAAGTGGCCACATTTGAGGCCAGCGCTTCCGCACTTCTTAGATCCTCGCCATAATGAACCATATGTGAAGTGAGAGATATCGAGGAGATTCATTTGTTGTAATATATTATATCAATTTATTTTTTATTTATTATTAAATAAGATATAAATTAAATTTATATTTTATTTAATAATAAATAAATAATAAATTAATATAATATCTTTCAAAAAATGAGTCTTTATATTATTTCTCTTCTTGAGATGGATGCAGCAACGGCGTGTGTTTCTCTCCCACGGAAAAACAACTCGTACAGCTCAAACTTGGCTGTCATTTTCTACTTTCTCAACATCTTTTACCTATTCCCCTTGAGGAGACCATCAAACTCATTTTGTTTGTCTTCTTCTAAATACATACTGGAGCATTGCTGTTTGTTACGAAACAGTTTCATAATATATTGTACCAAAATCACATGTGTCAAAGCAGTGACGAATTAGTACTAAAGGATATTGGCAAATATGTACGAATACCTTCTTTTGTGTTTTTATCCCTCTAAAAATAGTATATATTTTAATTTTAAAAGAATTAAGATTTAATAAATTATTTTTTAAAAAGTTGTTAATATTTTAATCGTTAAAATTAAAATATATTGTAATAATTTAGTATTTTTTAATTTTTATTTATTAAATATCATATTATACTTGAAATTAATTTAAATATTAAATTTTAATAATATATACAATAAAAGTCAAAATTATCAAATAAAAAAACTAATATTTTATAGTATAATTTCTTTAAATAATTAAATTATATATGTTTAAATTTTTAAGAATTAAAGTATCAAAATAAAAAAAATTTTAAAAATTAAATTGCAAATTTATTATTTTCTGTGTTTCATATTAACGTTGAAGGATGACATTGGATAGTAAGATGTAGAGTAATATTATGTGTACATAATATATTTTAGACACTTTATTAACACATATATGTGACTCAGGTAATTTATTGGCACCTATGAGTCGATACAATATTTGATGAAATATTTCCACAACAAATAGCAATATTTATTTTGTTCTTTAAAAAATGTGTGATATTATTTAATTCTTAAATTTTTTGAACATTAAATAAGTCTTTAAATATTAAAATATAAAATTACATTAATTCCTAAAGATTGTTTGATATTAATTATATTTCTAAAAATTAAAATCTGATATTATTTTATTTTATTTTCGTTATTTTGATAAAGCAATAAAATAAGAAAGTTTGCTGGTGACATGAATAATAGAAGAACTCCATCGAGGCCAAAACATTTAATAGAGGAACTAAAGTAATTATATATTTTAATTTTTATGAATTTATTTAATTTTAAATTACTTAAAAAATTAAATTAAGATCACATATATTTTTTAAAGATAAAAATAAATAATTACTCTAAATATAATATTCATAATAACATCAGTATCTTAAATCGTTAAAAATAGATTAATAGTAAATAATCTATATATGAGTTCATAAATTTAAATTTTATTATCTTTAAATACATGAATGGATAAATAAATAGCACGAGTACCTCGCGTAATGAAGGCAATAGCGATCCGACTACTATTATTGGTATCCAGCACTGCAATCGAACATCAGTGTAGGGTCAACAAACTCAATAATATTTGACATGTGCCGTATATGGATAAGTGCCAAGACCATATAGACTCAACCGTGTTTAAAAGGATAAATTCTTAATTGTTCTTAAAATGATAAAAGAATTCACTCTACTTTATTTATAATTTAATTTAATATTTATTTTATTAAAAATATAACAAAAATAAAAAATGACAATGACTTACAAAAGTAAAATGTCAAGTTATAAATAGAACGAATTTTTTTAAAGTACCTAAAAATTTTTCTATCTCATTGACTATTGTCTTTAAAAAAATCGTGTCAAGTTATTTTATGACTTCATATTTAAAGGATCATTTCAAGTTATAAAATTATTTGTTAATCCACTAGTTTTTTAAAAATAAAATATTATTATTATTATATAATCACATTTGTTGAGAGAATGTCTAGTATATTTCTAATCATAGATTGTCAATAATTATAATATTTATACTTCATAAATTTGTGGTTTATAGTGGATCAATCATATCAATCTTACATATGTATCAATCATTTCAATCTTACATATCAATGTAATACATATGTTTAAATTATATATAAATAATAGTTATTTGATTACATTATTATTGATATTTAATTTTTTATAAAATTTGGAAAAATAATCTTCATAATAGGTAATGGTAATTTAAAAGTTGGATCGATAAAAAATACATTTAATAAAGAGTTATTAAGTGGTGTAATTATATATACTTAAATTTATACCAATGTAATATACATATATTTGGTATAATAATTTACTGTTGATATTCAATTTTGTTGTATGAGTAAAAGAAAATATAAAACGTTAATAAAATATGGTTTTAAAAATCAATTTTAAATATTAGTTCATTAAAATTATGTAAAATAAAATATTTATATAAATAAATAGCATTTGTGAAATTTTTATTGAATAAATTAATTATTTTAAACAATATTTGTATAAATTTATTTTATATAATAACTTACTATTAAAATTTTAATATGTTCTATAAGAAAATTCGTTATTCCAATTTTTATATGAGAATAAAAAATTAATTCCATTTACCATTCCCTCTCCTTTATTGTAAATTTTATTTTATTTTTCTCTCCCACCTATTAACAATTTATTAAAACCAACTTGAAAAGAATATATTTTAATATTAAAATCCATAATTTTATCTAATATATGTTCTTGCAAAATTTTAGTAAAAATTTAATAATAAAAAATTTAAAATAAACATATCCCCATCCTCATACTTATTTAATTATATTCTATAAAAAAATTTCAATCCCATATATAATATAATTAGTTCTCAATATTACATAATAATATATATGTTTACAAAAATATATAAAAAAATAAAAAATATAATTCCTTAATTATTGTTGAAGAAAATAAGAAATTTTATAGAAAATAGTATAATATACTTTTAAAGCATTTTTTTAAAAACATAATTCAATCATGTTGATCTATTTTTAATTTTTAAATATTGATTAAATAACTAAAAAAAATAATTTCATTTCCAAATCTCACCCCTTTCTTAGAAAGTTTATTTCATTTCTCTCTCACTTATTTTTATATAATCTCTTTATATAGTTTCCTAATAGCAATTTATTAAAACCATAATGTAAAGAATATATATTAATAATAAAAAATGATATTTAATTTAAAAATTATAGTGTAAAGAATATATATTTATTATAAAAATGTAAAATCAAAATTAATTCCTGCAATATTTATATAGATATTCAACATTTTATAAGAGGTAGATCAAATAAAAGAAGTTATTAACTATCATCATATATTTTTATATAATAACATTTTTTAAAAAAACTTTCAATCTTGTACATAATAATATAAATGAATTTGAATATTATGTAGAACTGAAAATGGTATAAAAACCATTTGCATAGATCTTTGAAAAAGCTAAAAAGAAAAAACTGAATTTTTATTTAGCTATACAAATGCTTCCATTTCCACCCATTTCAAAGAAGAGTCCATGAGATGCTTTCAAAAATACAGTTAATAAATAGTTGCATAAGTTACCATAAAAGATAATTAAAAAAATTTAAAATATATGAAATAAAATTAGTGTCAAAATTAAAAATATAATTTTACAATTTTTATTAGAAAAAAATGAAAAGTATTTTTAAGTAATGGTTGAATAGTTGAAAATATAATAAAATCATCTCATTTTTTCCTACCAAATCTTGGACTTCCTAGAAAAATAATTTAAAAAAATTTTATAAGCCTATACTTATTAAAAAAAAAGTTATTTATTTTTTTATGAAGGGTTATTTATTGTCTAAAAATAGTACTTATCATATATATAACAAATTAAATTTGGAAACCGGACCTGAGGGTTGGACTGACCATTCTTTTAGTGCACTTTGGAATTCTTAACTGGTGTCATGCAGTGAATCTTGTCTGTTTAGATAAAATATAGGATTAGATATGCATGACCACTTGACTAAAAATGTAGTTGGTTGCTGTCGCACTTGACTTAGTATTGAGTCTGATTAACTCAATATTTTGTTGTATGTGACTAGGAACTAATGGCTTCTGGTATGCGAGGTAGGCCAAGAATGGTACCCACTCAAGAAAATCATGCCAAGTTTATGCACACGCTCCTAGAGATGGCATATGTGATGCAAGAACAAGCTACGGCAGTGCATCAAATGATGGATCAGTTGGGAGGACAACCTGGAGCTGGTCATGGTGGGAACCCAAATGGTCCAGAAGTGGACTTAGAATATCTTAATTTCACTGAATTTCCGAAAGGCGAATCCTCCTAGTTTTTGAGGAGCTTTTGACCTAGATAAGGCTGAGGAGTGGGTCAAGGCGATGGAGAAGGTATTTTCTGTCTTGGACTATACTGATCGTCAGAAAGTGGCCTTTGCCACTTATATGCTAGAAGCGGATGCAGAATTTTGGTGGAATGACGTGAAGAGACTGTTAGAAGGTTCCTAGATAGAAATTACCTAGATCATGTTTAAAGAAGCTTTCTATTCAAAATATTTCCCTACATTGGTCCGAAACACCAAGGAGTTGGAGTTTATGCAACTCTGTCAGGAAATTTTCAAAATGTGAAAAATATCATGGAGGAAGGCCTTGCTTGGCTAGGCAAAATATATGCTTCAAATGTGGAAAGTCAGGATATAGGATTAAAGAATGCCCGGGATATCAGCCATTCACTCCTAAGCCACAACATCAAGGGAGGGTTTTCACCTTGGGTGCTAAGGAGACCAAACCTTTAGAGAAGTGAGAGCAAGATCAGAAATAATCTAGGACCTGGGTTTGCTTTTAGCCAACCGTATTATGATAAACTATCCTAATAGGGTTGTTGTACTTTCTTAATCATACTTATCAAATCTATGTGTGCCTATGTGTAATCCTTTATCAAAACTGTTAAGGTTATATTAAATTAGTGAAGAAATTTTGAGGATAAAATTCTTTTAAAAGAGGATAGTATTATAATGTCCAGAATTTTTCAAAACGTTTAATTTACGTCGTTAATTAATTTATTCAATTTTATCGAATAAGTAAGAACAATTAGAAGTTAATTGAAGGTTTATTAGGAGTTAATTGGATATTAATTATAGAGATTAGGATTAGAAACAATTAGAATAGAAATATAGAAAACATCACAACTTTTCAAGATCGTTTTGCCAATTTGAAAGAAATCAGTAGATATTCGGTATTTTAAACTGTCGGAATCGAATTAATAGAATTACACATAAAAAACCCTTAGATTTATGGCTAAAAACTCAACCACATTCCTCCCATAAGTAGTGCCACCATTCAGCCACAAAAGAGAAGAAATATTGGAGGAATAATAGCCACCAAGCCAAGCACCAATAGGATTCAAGAATCCTAACTACCACCACACTTATCAATTTAAATTTTCCTTCCTTATCCCTTCTTTTTTTTAGGCCAAAGGACCCGCAACTCTCTCTTTCTCTTTTCTTCCTCTATTCCCTCCTATCTCATCTTGCTTTCAAGCTCTAATCACTCCCATCTCTCAATATTTCCACTTCTTGCTACTAGTTTCACTAAATTGAGGTAGGATTCAAATTCTTGTTTGATTTTAGTGAATTTTTGGTTGCTGAGAAATCTTGCTCTACTTATCTAATTAAGGATATATGATGTGATTATGATAACTTATGACTGGTTTAGCAAGTATTTGGTTGAATCGGGATTGAATCTTGCATGAAAAACAAGAAAGATAGCAAAATATGAAAACCTAGAAGGTCCCACAGTGTCCATACTTTTAGAGTGTACGGCTCCGTCTAAGACCACCGAAACTTGATGAACCTATTTTTATTGAAACAAGACATCTAGGGCTTTCTAACCATATAAATTACAAGCCAATTGGGTTAGTATTGTGTGAGATGAATTTTTGAAGTTTACCCTAAGTTTTTGCCTCTGGATCTGACTAGAATGGCTTGTGCAGGGCATAACTTGCCCTATATAATTTTAAATTAAGTGCAACTAATTTTTTTAGAAACCTTACACATAGTAAAAAACTCCTAAAATGTTAGAGTCAAATTCGGTTTCTGTTGCTCCCAGTAATTTATTGAAGTTGCCCTATGTCCTGACCAGGCTAGAATAGGGCAACTAAAGTTAGCCAACTTCAAGAGCTCATAACTTGAGTTCTGCTTATTCAAAAAGAATAAAACTTGTTGGAAATGAAATCTAGTTTAGTTAGCTTTAAATTAATATAGGCTTCATATAATTCCAACTAGCTTTCTATTTTTAGTGAATTTTTATTTTTCAGTATGCAAATCTGCCTAGTAACAGGACCGATCTTGGTAAAATGTTAATAACATAAGTTATACTTATCAAAACTTAATGGGACCAAAGCACATAACACTTCAAAATATCGAAAATTTAGGTCTAAATGAGTTAAATAGAAATTATTAAAGAGGAACAAAGAAACCCTAACTAGCCATATGAACCCTAATTGTAACATCCCCAAGAATAGTGCATCTAATTAGCATTGTTAATCGATTTAATTCATTGCATTAGAAAAATAAGAGAAACGAGGATTAAAATGTGAATGTTAGGGTTAAAGGAATTTGAAACAAACATGTAGAAAATTTTAGATGGTTACTAGTAACATTTCACTGATTTGAAGGAAATCGGTCAAAATTTGATATTTTATACTGTTAGAACTGAATTAGTAGAATTTTATATTGTGAAAAATTAAATTGGGTGGCTAAGATTCAGCCATCTCCATCCCACAAATGGTGCCATAGGCAGCCATATAATGGGGGAGATTTGGCGAAAACCCAACCACCCATGCATCTACCAATAAGAAGCAACATGTCCTTATCACCCATGCTTTTGAAACTTGAAAAATTCCTCCTTACTCCATCATTATTTTAGCCGTATTCTGCTGAACCTATTTCTTCATTCTTCTTCTACTTCACTTTATCCTTCCTCCATCTTCAACTTTCATAGACTCTTTTCACCCACAACTTGAATCTAGCTAGCTATTACATCAATTTTGAGGAAGGATTCATGAGTTTCTCTTGTTGTTTATGATATGTTGGCTAATTGAGATTTTATTTTGACTCTTTTATTTAATGACATACTGTGTTCATATGATCTCTTATAACTAGATTAGCATGTAAGTATTGGATTTAGATTAGAACTTGAATAAAAAGCTAAAAGAGTAGTAAACCAGAATGGGTTGTATTGAAAACCTTAAATGTGTTTGAACTGCGAAATGTACAGCTTTTCCTACAACCATCAAAATTTGATGTAACAAATTTTAAATGAAACTCGACATCCAAAGCTTTCTAACCATATAAATTATAAGGCCATTTGATCTTAATGATTAAGATATGAATTTTTGAAGTTAAACATAGAATTCTATTCACTATTCTGACTAGTATCAGTTGTGATGGGCATAACTCACAGTATACAATCTCAAATTAAGTGCAACTAATTTTGTTAGAAAGCTAACACATAGATGTTTATGCCATAAAAATTTTAGATTCAAACCCTAAGCAGTTTACTCCTAGTAATTCACCCAACTTGTCCTATGTGCTAACTAGATTGAAATAGGGCAAACCAGTCTAGCCAAATTTCGAGCTTATAACTTGAGTTGTGCCCACTCAAAGGAAACAAAACTGATAAAAGGTGATTTATTTAGCTTTAAAATGATACAAAATTTCAAACAAATCCAATCAAATTTCCATTTTTGATAAATTTTTAAGTTTTGGTACCCAATTCTACTCACTAGCAGGGTAGACTATGTTAAACCTCAATAACTTAAGCTATACTTATCAAACTTAATGGGACCAAAGAAAATAAAAATTAGACAAACAATGCTTTAACATATCAAAAAATTCAGACTCACACAAATTAAATAGAAATTATGGCAAAAATTATAAAAAAGAGCAGAATTGAGGAAGTTAGGTACAATTATCAAATTGAGTGCTTGGCACCCTAATGTGTGAATGGCTTACATCTAAAGTTTGAATGTTGCAATTCTATATTTGTACTAAAATATTAGTGAGTTTTATTGATTTTGATGTCTTGATTGACTGCCTAATTCAAAAAGCATTTTTCATAGGAAAGTGGATCTGATCCGTTATGCTGCTAAAATTTTGGCAAAACTTATGTACATAATGTATTATGCCTGTAAATACATATATTATTCAAGTTGATTATTCATGAATGCATGAAATATGAGACACATAGTGTGAGACATATGCATAAATGCACAAAGCGTCTATATGCATGATAAAGTATGGAAAAGAAAAGATGATAAGAACTTGTAAAGGGGATGTATCGAGCCTCTACCTCGCAGTGGGCCAAGACAGTATTGTCTAAGGCTTGGGCCAGCCCTCGACTAAATTTAAGGGGAATAGACTGAGGTGAGGGTAGAGGAAAGTAAATCCATCACTTATGTATAGATACAAGCTTAGATTAGAAAAGCAGGCTATTACCCAAGGGTGAGAGAGGCTATTCACCTTCGAAGGACTAACTCAGAGAAGCAAGATGCAAGTAAAGAAAATATAAGTAAAGAATGCACCCTAAGGACATCAATACATAATGCCTAGGTGTGTCAAGAAAAGAAAGTAAAGAAAGACAAGTGCACTCACATCAAGAAGTCAGTTGCATTCATTCACTTTATTATGAATCAATGCATCTTATTCAAGTGTCCTTTATATTGTTATGTCAATGTTTGTATTCTTTCTCCATTTAATAAGTGTATGAATAAAATGAACTCTGCTTCGGATAATATGTTTTCAAACTATAAAACTGGAAAGTTTATATAACATATTCACTTTTTTTATAATAAATCGAAGCAGTTGGAGATAACAACGATGACACGGTATGTAGTAGTCTAAGGAATCCTACTAAGAATTTATAATTCTCACTCCTATGTATATTTATGTGTTATCTCTAGATATCTTAGGAAAGCTAGAAGATGATTATACTGAGCATAGTTAGGAAGATTGAAGAGGGCCAAAGAGCGCTGTCATACAAGGTTTGTTTAAGTAACAGTAACAACTCCTAGGGGAGCTATTATAACTTAGGCATAGTACTATACCTAGGAGGGTGTTACACAAATGGTATCAGAGTAGTTTGTCCTAACCAAACCTAGAATGGACTGACTATGCTTCTGAAGCATACTTTGAGGGTTTAAATAGGCTGTGCTTTAGGTCCTTACATGACAAGGACATAGGTCTTTGTACATGCAGCCTTGTGTTTTGTAGCTTACTTGTCACACTTGACTACATATTAGGCCTGATTACCTCAATATGACATTTGGTGTAGGTGGAAATCTACAACACTCAGTTGGCTTAGTATGGATAAAGAAATTTTGAGGGCAAAATTCTTTTAAGGGGGGTAGTGTGTAACATCTCGAAGAATAGTGCATATGATTAGCACTGTTAATCTATTTGATTCATTGCATTAAAAAAATACGGGCAACTAGGATTAAAATGTGAATGTTAGGGTTAGGAGAATTGGAAACAAATATGTAGAAAATTTTTTATGGTTACTAGAAATGTTTCACCAGTTTGAAGGAAATCGGTTAAAATTTGATATTTTCTATTGCAAGAGCCGAATCAGTAGAATTTTATACTATGAAAACCTAAATTGGGTGGCTAAAATTAGGTACCTCCACCCCACAAATGGCACCATAGGCAGCCATACAATGGGGGAGATTTGGCTAGAAACCAACCACCCATGTATCCACCAATAAGAAGCACCATGTCCTTATCACCCACGCTTTTAAAACATGAAAAATTCCTCCTCACTACCTCATTATTTTAGCCCAATTCTACTGAAGCTCTTTCTTCATTCTTCTTTTACTTTACTTTATCCTGCCTCCATCTTCAACTTTCATCAACTCTTTTCACCCACAACTTGAATCTAGCTAGCTATTACATCAATTTTGAGGTAGGATTCATGAGTTTCTCTTGTTGTTTATGATATGGTGGCTGATTGGGATTTTATTTTGACTCTTTTATTTGGTGATATACTGTGTTCGTATGATCTCTTATGACAGGATTAGCATGTAAGTATTTTGGATTGGAACTTGAGTGAAAAGCAAAAAGTGTAGTTAACCAGAATTGGTTAGATTGAAAAACCCTAAATATGTTCGTACTGTGATGGGTACGGCTTCGCCTGCGGTCATCAAAATTTGATGAAACCAATTTTACTTGAAGTAGACATCCATAACTTTCCAAACATAATTATAAGGTTATTGGATTTGTCATGAGTGAAATATGAATTTTTGAATTTAACACTAGAATTTTGTTCACTATTCTAACTTATATGGGTTGTGAAGGGCATAACTCACCCTATACAATTTCAAATTGAGAGAAACTAATTTTGTTAGAAAGCTAACACAGAGATGTTTATGTCATTAAAATTTCAAATTCAAATGCTAAGTAGTTTGCTCCTAGTAATTCACCAAATTTGCCCTATATCCTAACTAGACTGAAACAAGGCAGACTAGTTTAGCCAAATGTGTGAGCTTATAACTTGAGTTTTGCTAAACAAAACTAGATGAAAATAAAAGTTGGTTTAGTTCGCTTTAAAATGACATAAATTTCAAATTAATGTAATAAGATTTCTATTTTTGGTAAATTTTTAAATTTTGGCACCCAATTCTGGACATTAGTAGGGCAGACCTAAGTTAAACCTCAATAACTTAATCTATACTTATCAAAACTTAATGGGACGAAAGAGAATAAAAATTAAACAAACAATTCTTTAACATATCAAAAATTTAGACTTAGACAAGTTAAACAGAAATTATGGCAAAAATTATAAAACAAGGCAAAATTGAGGAAGTTAGGTACAATTGCCAAATTGAGTGCTTGGCACCCTAATGTGTGAATGGCTTATATCTAAAGTTTGAATGTTGCGATTCTATATTGGTACTGAAATACTAGTGAGTTATATTGATTCTGATTTCTTAACTAACTGTCTAATTCAAAAAGCACTATTCATGAGGAAGCAGAACTGATCCATTATATTGTCAAAATTTCAGCAAAACTTATGTACATAATGTATTATGCCTGTATATACGTATGTTATCCAAGTTGATTATTCATGAATGCATGAACAATGAGACATATAGTGTGAGACATATGCATAAATGCATAAAGTGTCCGCATGCATGATAAAGTATGGAAAAGAAAAGATGATAAGAACTTGCAAAGGGGACGTTTTGAGCCTCTATCTCACAATGGGCCAAGAGGTACTATCTAAGGCTTGACTAGCCCCTAACCAAATTTAGGGGGAATAGACTAGGGTGAGAGTTAGGGAAGTAAACACTTCGCTCATGTATAGGTATAAGTTCGAACTTGAAAAGCAGGCTATTACCTAGGGGTAAGAGAAGTCATTCACCTCTAGAGGACTAGGTACAGAAAAGTAAGATACAAGTGAAGGAAAGATAAATAAAGAATACACTCTAGGAATGGCGATACGTAACACCTAGGCGTGCCAAGAAAAGAAAGTAAAGAAAGACATGTGTACTCGTATCAAGAAGTCAGCTGCATTCATTCATGTATTTTATTCAATTATTCCTTATTTTATTATGAATCAATACATCTTATTCAAGTGTCCTTCATATTGTTATGTCAATATTTGGATTCTTTCTCTATTTAACAATTATATGAGTAAAATGAACTCTGTTTCGAATAATATATTTTCAAACTATAAGCTAGAAAGTGTATATAACATGTTCACCTTTTTAATAATAAACCAAAGCAGCTGAATATAATAACGATGATACAGTATGTGGTAGTCTAAGGAATCCTGCTGAGAATTTATAATTTTCATTCCTATGTATATTTCTATGTTATCTCTAGATATCTCAGGAGAGCTAGAAGATGAT
Organism: Pterocarpus macrocarpus; assembly: GCA_031439585.1. Lineage (NCBI taxonomy): Eukaryota > Viridiplantae > Streptophyta > Magnoliopsida > Fabales > Fabaceae > Pterocarpus > Pterocarpus macrocarpus. The sequence continues at coordinate 11,831,634 of CM062516.1, read as the reverse complement.
CATATTGAGCAAAGTTAAGGAGATTGAAGAGGGCCAAAGAGCACTATTATACAAGACCCATTTAAGTAACAGTAACAACTCTTAGGGGAGGTATTATGAATTTAGCATAATATTGTACGTAGGAGAGTGTTACACTAATGGAATCATTGCATTTCATCCCAACTAGACCTGGGATGGACTGATTATGCTTCCGAAGCATACTTTGAGGGTTTAGATAGGCCGTGCTTTGGGTCCTTATGTGACAAGGACATAGGTGTTTGTGCATGACAGCCTTATTGTGTGTTGTAGCTTACTTATCATACTTGACTACATATTGAGCCTGATCACCTCAATATGACATTCGATGTCAGCAGAAATCTATGGCACTCAGCTAACTTTCTAGGAATAAAGGAATTTTGACGGCAAAATTCTTTTAAGGAGGGTAGTGTGTAACATCCCGAAGAACAGTGCGTCTAATTGGCGATATTAATCGATTTAATTCATTGCATTAGAAAAATTAAATCATCTAGGATTAAAATATGAATGTTAGGGTTAGGAGAATTTGAAACAAACATGTAGAAAAATTTTAAATGGTTACTAGTAATGTTTCACCAGTTTGAAGAAAATCGGTTAAAATTCGATATTTTATACTGTAAGAACTGAATCAATAGAATTTTATACTATGAAAACCTAAATTGGGTAGCTGAGATTCAACCACTTCCACCCCACAAATGGCTTCATAGGCAGCCATACAATGGGGGAGATCTGACCAAAAACCAACCACCCACGCATCCACCAATAAGAAGCAACATGTCCTTATCACCCATGCTTTTAAAACTTGAAAAATTCCTCCTCGCTCCTTCATTATTTCAGCCCCATTCTACTGAAGCTCTTCCTTCATTCTTTTTCTACTTCACTTTATCCTCCATCCATCTTCAACTTTCATCAACTCTTTTTATCCACAACTTGAATCTAGTTAGCTATTACATCAATTTTGAGGTAGGATTCATGAGTTTCTCTTCTTGTTTATGATATGGTGTTGATTGGGATTTTATTTTGAGTCTTGTATTTAATGATATAATGTGTTCATATGATCTCGTATGATTGTTTTAGCATGTAAGTATTGGGTTTAGATTGAAACTTGAGTAAAAAGCTAAAAGAATAGTTAACCAGAATTAGTTGGATTGAAAAACTCCAAATGTGCCCATACTGCAAAGTGTACGGCTTCGCCTACAACCATCAAAATTTGATGGAACTAAATTTTGATGAAACTATACATCCAAAACTTTCCAACCATATAAATTATAAGGCCATTGGATCTATAATGAGTGAGATATGAATTTTTGAAATTAACCCTAGAATTTTGTTCACTATTCTAACCAATATGGGTTGAGAAGGGCATAACTTGCCTTATATAACTTCAAATTGAGTGCAACTAATTTTTTTAGAAAGCTAACACATATATGTTTATGAGTTCTATGTCCTGACTAGACTGAAACAGGGCAAACCAGTTTAGCCAAATATCTAAGCTTATAACTTTAGTTCTGCCTACTCAAATGAAACGAAATTAGGTGGAAATAAAAGCTGGTTTAATTTGATTTAAAATGATATAAATTTGAAACAAATCCAATAAGATTCCTGTTTTTAGTAAATTTTTACATTTTGGTATCTAATTCTACTCACTAGTAGGGTAGAACTAGGTTAAACCTCAATAATTTAAGCTATACTTATCAAAACTTAATAGGACTAAAGAGAATAAAAATTAGACAAACAATGCTTTAACATATCAAAAATTTAGACTCAGATAAGTTAAATAGAAATTATGGCAAAAATTATAAAATAGGGCAGAATTGAGGAAGTTAGGTACAATTACCAAATTGAGTGCTTGGCACCCTAATGTGTGAATGGCTTATATCTAAAGATTTGAATGTTGTGATTCTATATTGGTATTGAAATATCAATGAGTTAAATTGATTCTAATGTCTTAACTGACTATCTGATTCAAAAAGCACTATTCATGGGGAAGCGGATTTGATTCGTTATGTTGCCGAAATTCTAGCAAAACTTATGTACATAATGTATTATGCCTGTAAATACGTATGTATCCAAGTTAGTTATTCATGAATGCATAAACTATAAGACACATAGTGTGAGATATATGTATAAATGCACAAAGCGTCTGCATGCATGATAAATTATGGAAAAAAGATGATGATAAGAACTTGCAAAGAGAACGTATCGGTCCTCCACCTCGCAGTGGGCTAGGGCAGTACTATTTAAGGCTTGGGCCAGCCTTGACCAAATTTAAAGGGAATAGATCAATGTGAGGGTCAGGAAAAGTAAACTCATCACTCATGTATAGGTACAAGCTCAAACTTGAAAAACAAGCTATTATCCAGGAGTGAGAGAAGTCATTCACCTTCAAGGGACCAAGTACAACGAAGCAAGATGCAAGTAAAGGAAAGATAAGTAAAGAATGCAACCTAGAAATGATGATACGTAATGCCCAGGTGTGCCAAAAAAAGAAAGTATAGAAAGATAAGTGCACTCGCATCAAGAAGTCAGTTGCATTCATTCATGCATTTTATTCAATTGTTCCTTATTTTGTTATGAATCAATGCATCTTATTCCAGTGTCCTTCATATTATTATGTCAATATTTGAATTCTTTTTTTGTTTAACAAGTGTATGAATAAAATGAACTCTACTTCGAACAATATGTTTTCAAACTATAAAATTGGAAAATTTATATAACATGTTCACCTTTTTCATAATAAATCGAAACAGCAGGAGATAATAATGATGACCCAGTATGTGGTAGTCTAAAAAAACCTATTGAGAATTTATAATTCTCTCTCTTATATATATTTTGTGTTATCTCCAAATATCTCAAAAGAGCTAAAAGATGATCATATCAAGCAGAGTTAGGAAGATTGAAGAGAGCCAAAGAGCATTGTCATACAAGATCCGTTTAAGTAACAGTAACAACTCCTAGGGGTGTTAATATGACTTAAGTATAATACTGTGTTTGGGAGGGTGTTATAGTAATAACCAATAAAGTTTGGGGATCCTACCTCAAGGCTCAAGTTGTAACTATAAGGAGCAAGTTTGGAGTAAGGTTTGAAAGTAGGATGAAAGATTAAGGCTGAGGAAATGAGATGAAGAAGAAAAAAGAGAGTGGTCTGATTTTAGGGGGCCAAAATTGAGAAGGAGAAAATGGGAATTTGTTGGTTTTTAGTCATAAAGAGGAAGGATGACTCATATAAGGCTATTGGTGGATTTCTCACAATTCTTGAATACCAATTAGCTTCCTTTTTGTGTGGTTGAGTGGGCACCAGCTCAAAGGAATGTATGGCTAAATTTTGGCCACTCAAATTAGGATTTTAACTGGTATTCATGTGATCCAATAGTATAAATCTCTATTGACTCGGTTCTTGCATTACGCAACACCAAAATCAAACCAATTTTTCTTAAATTGGCAAGACATTACTAATGATTTTCATAAAATTCTCTACATGACAAAGCTATATATTCTAAACCCTAACATTTACAATTCAACCTTAATTAAGTTTATCTCTCTAATGTAACAAAATTAATTAATTAACAGTGCTAATCTGATGCACCATGCTTCCGAATGCAACAACCCACAGGAGACAATATGCATAAATAAATATTAAACTTTATATATATATATATATAGGTAAAATCAAATAGAAATCTTAACTTCAAAATATTAATTAATTTTTCTAAAAACACATGGAAAACTATCTATTCTTGGATGGTCCATCAGGATCATACTTAGGTGACCATTTCCTTTGTGTGACATCATATTTCGTCAAGCACTACTCCTTGACTGGCTGTGTATTCTATCACGCACCATACTGTGTGTGGCTATGCAATCAATCATCCAAGATGCACCAAGGCTAATGTATACTGTCGTTAACATGTAGATCCTGTCATAGGCTTCCCAAGTCTTTTCCTTTACCATTATACATAATACTTAATATGGATCCTCATAAAACTAGTCATCATCTCATGCATAAAATTTAAGATCATATCATTAAAGAAAAATAAAGGCTTTAACATTATAATGCTTGAAAATTAATAGAATTCCATACATTTCCAATATATATTCAAACAATTAGCAAGATTCACCAAAAATCCCTTCATTGTCTCATGTGATGATTTAAAATAAAACATGCATAAAGAGAAACAATTATCCTCATAAAACATGTAACCAGGATCTAAATCATAATTTCCATGATATATTCACATATACAAGGTAAATATGCTAGAAAATAAGATAAGGATACACTATCTATTCACAGACTTATCCTCAAGGTAAAAATTCGACGCTATGGAGCTCTAAGGCCCAAAAGCAGTCATCGGGGTTATCTAGAACCACAAACATGATAAATTAACCGAATATTAGTTACTAGCACAAGGAATTAATACCAATTACTCTCAAACCTCAAAACCCCCAATTCTCTAACCTAAGGTTCATAAGGATGCTCCCAACTATGCAAAAATTTGGAATTCATAGGAAAAGAAAAGAAAAAGATATTAAGAATTACCCTTAGAAAGCAAATAAGGATGAGGATGGGAGTGGATTCTATGATATCTCCTCGTCCAAGCTCCAAGCTCAATAATGGTGGAGGTAGAAAGAGAAAGAGACAAATTTAATGGGGAGTATATAATGTATAGTTGGAGTGGATTTTCATGAAAAAACTTAAAATGGAAGCAAAGGATGAGGGAGGGGAAGATTTTAGAGAGAATAGAGAGATTTTTCGGGTTAGAAAGAGAAGGAACCGACAAAAATGAAGACAGAGACGCATCCTCTCTATATATAGCCCCACCGTAATTAATTACATAGGCTAGTAATCGATTACCACGAGCCTAGATTGTTGTAATCGATTACCAATCCGTGTAATCGATTACAATGATAAAAATTTAGTCCGCAGTATATAGAGAGGGTTAGTCGATTACAGGCCCCAAGGTAATCGATTACGAGCCTCAAAACTTGTTTTCCTCATTTTGGAGCCCTTTTCTAAAACCAAGATATTTCACACACTTATTTACATTAATATCCTCTTGAATTTTACTCTCCATTAACTTTAAAATATAAATGTAAATAAGGGAACACTCCCTATTTAGATTTAATACAAATATCAAACAAATCAAAATCCTTAAGATTTAAAATTCAACTTTTGGATTTTAGTACAATTTTTTGAAAACTTGTGTTTTTATATACTTTTGGGTTAAAAATGAAGGGGTTACTCATTCTCTAAAATTTGTTAAAATCTCTCTTTAAGTCATTGATATGTAGGGAAGCATAGGATTTAGACTTAGAATTTTCGGGATTCGATATTGATGGACAGCTGCAGCTCGCGTTAGGGTATTACATTCTTCCTTGGCTTCCCAAGTTGCTTCCCTTCCTGAGTAATTCTTCCAGATCACCTTCGCGGAGGTCACTTCCCTCGAATGAGGCTCCTTCACTCATCTATGACCTCGAAAGGGCCAAAATAACTAAGGCCGAGTTCTTAAAAATGTACATGGTTAATCGTCAAGAATTCTAGTCCTAATCATTAAGACTAGCATAAGCCTTCTATATACTTTGAGTTGCCTATAGCCATTACCTGATGATACTTCCATCCACTTGTCCGATACCGCTTAAACAACTTGTCACATGTTTCAACCTTAAGAAACTGGGTATAGGCAAAAACTCCACAATTGGATATTGGTAGCCATTGCTTGAGCCCTATTGTAGCAATTGAATGGATTCTAAGCTGCATTGCTATGTCAAAGGATGTATCTATCCCGAAAACAATCGTGGCATTTAAAGTCAACACAATTAGAAGAAAAGCATTCAATACTACCACAATCTAGCCTAACAAGCTTGACATTAGGTTTTGATAAAGCGCTTATCTAATATCACTATTAGTCCTGGTCAATGCAACATATTGAGGAATTAGTTCCAAAATCAGCATGATCCTTTTTCTTCTATAGATTGTCAAGACTAGAGTTCCTCTACCTCAACATATGCAAGGAGAGACTAAAGAGCCCTTTGCCTATAATTGGACCATTCTCCTTGATGCATACAAGGTTGTGCTTTCCTATTTCTTTCTGTTCTCTAGGTATAATCGGATCCTTGACAATCCCATACTCATCGTAGTGTCCAGGGAATATAATTTTTCATAAATGTATGTCCTATTTTCTTAGTCTGCATAAGCAGGGTTACGTGTCATCCTAAAGGAACCCTTCTTTTCACTCAAGGAAAGATTTTCCCCCACTAGCTTTAAACTTGCTGATTTCTTATCAAGGTTCATCACTTTTCCTCCGTGTTCCGAATATATCTAGACATATCAACTATTCATCTCAACTTTGTCCTCAAAATCAAAACCCGACTCCTATGTTCAGGGGATCCTCGCCACCTGTAGCTTTCTTAGGCACCCTTGTCACTAATTTTGACTCTAACTTGGAGTGTCGTCCCAGTATAACTTATCTGTTGACATGTATAAGAATGTCACAGTCGCCACATCTTGACTTATACTAAACTTTTGCTTTTAAGACTATTACCCTAGCCCAAGGTTGCAAGTACTTCCTTTCGTCAGTGCCTACTCATAAGGTGGAGTAACTCCAATTCGCTCTAACTAAACTATAGTTTTTCAAAGGATAACTCCTAGTGGACCTTGCACATCCTTACTTCCCAATGAAATGTTTAGTCTTGTCAAACTCATTTTTAGTTAAAGTATCCATTACTACCATCAAATCTTTGAACTTTTCTCATCCTCCTCTTTTTTCCTATCAAGCCCAAGTGTGTTCTAAATTCTTCTCCTTACTTGAAGCAAGATTTTCTCATTCCAACTTTAGACATTCTGGCTTTTCATCAGTGTTGCTCACACATCTCTTTGTCCTCATGTAACCTATACTATCCTGAGCTCGACAACACCACTCTGAAATTTGTTACTAGCGGTAGTCTCCAATGTCAGACTATAAGATTTGCCTATCTTATTTGATATGGTTCTCCTTTTTTTTTTTTTTAAAGATCCTTATTGTTTGTAAGTTGGTCCTCTTAGGATTCTTCCCATGTTTATCTCCACATAATTCGACCGAGAATGACTTATTCTTGCCTCAGCCCCATAAAGTCGTGTAATCCATTTTGACCATTTCCCTTAGTTTCCCATTCCTTGTACCACCAATCAATCTATTTCCAAAAGAATCGTAGCTAGATCTCTAGGGACATTCTAACTCAGCCACCAAACATAATACTACTCCTCTTTTAATATAATCTATAAAACTCAACTTCATATCTTGGATTAGTCCATAATCCAAAGCCTTAAGATCTCCTTAACTTGTACTTTACCCTCATCTTATCTCTTAACTGTTACCTTTGACCTATTAATCTTCTCTATAGTATTCTCCATAAAATCACTAGGACCACAACCATGAGTTTTTTCTTCGAACTTGCTAGCATCACATCAGTTGCGACTAATCCACTAGTTATCGTCTACTATCATGTTCCATCGAACTGTGTTTCTCATTATTCAAGGAAAAGATACCCTTCCGCAATTTCTAGCATTTATTCTACTTTATCCAATCCTACTGTACCAAACCTTCCTATCACTCAGTAGGTTAGCGGACCCTCTTGTTCTTTTCTACATCAACAACATCGTCACACTAGGTTCTAGATACTTGGCCCATGTTCTCTGCCCAAATAGCCTTCTAGCTTGTTTGAACCTTTTTACCATAATATCCATTCTAACCTCAACCTCGCCTCTCTCACCTTACGAGAGGCTATCACTTTTAGACCGCATCTTGGAAGTCTTGAGTCCTTGTTGCTTCCACATTCACGAGAAGGAATATGTTCACATAGTAGAAGGAATATGTTCACATAGTAGAATGAACATTTTGAGTAGAAGAGAAGACAAGGAGTATGACCAAAATAAGAATAGACAACATTTAACAAAGTATAGACAAGGATTACATTCCTAAAGGCATCTTGTAGTGCCACAATTTGTTAAAATGGGTGTGCTTCCATTTGTGTAGTTGTCATCCTATAAAAGGACATATGCTCTATAGTATATAGGGAAACCTAGGCTCTGAAACTAACTTTGTCACAATCCAACCCCAGGCCGTGATCGGCGCATAGGGGACATGACCTCTAGCAAGTCTAACACCAGACATTTTCCTTAAAAAAAAAAAAAAATTGGTTAGAGTCTCCTTTGTATTCAGGACTATCCGCAAATACGGATCCTTTTCTTGCACAAATATCACAAACACATAAACCATTGGGGATCTAGGCATTTTCAGAATGCAACCCACAGCGCACAGGTCAAAAGTAAATGCATAATCATATATATCAATCCAAAATACATAACTCTTATTTCATATAAATCCAATCATTCTCATTACACATAAAACTCCTATTTAAACATCAATATAGTCAAGCAAGGGTCGAACCCAGCCTATAGCATCATGAAGCTACAATACTCTAAGAAATACAACAAACAAAAACTTAAAATTTCAAAATGCCTTAATCATGAGGTCTGACCAAAGAAGAAGTGGATCATGTCTGAGAGGTGGAACGGTCAACTCCCAAATCTGCATCTATTTCTGAAAAAGAGAGAGATACAATAGGGTGAATTTATGCAACTCAGTGAGAGATAGAGCATCCCTAACCCATATGAGACAATGTCCATAATATATATATATATATATATCTTAACTTCAAAATATTACTTAATTTTTCTAAAAACCCACAGAAAAGTATCTTTTCTAGGATAGTCCATCAAGATCACACTTAGGTGGCGGTTTCCTTTGTGTGATCTCGTATTCTATCATACACCATACTGTGTATGGCTGTGTAATCGATCATCCAATGTGCACTAAGCCTAACATATACTGCTATTAGCATGCAGATCCTATCATAGGCTTTCCCAAGTCTTTTTGTTTACCATTATACATAATACTTAATATAGATCCTCAAAGAACTAGTCATTATCTCATGCATAAAACTTAAGATCATATCATTAAAGAAAAATAAAGGCTTTAACATTATAATGCTTCAAAAATTAATAAAAGTCCATAGCTTTCCAATATATATTCAAACGATTAGTAAGATTCACCAAAAATCCCTTCATTACATTTGATGATTTAAAATAAAACATCCATAAAGAGAAACAATTATCCTCATAAAACATGTAACCAGGATCTAAATCATAATTTTCATGATATATCAAATCACTTTCACATGTACAAGGTAAATATGCTAGAAAACAAGATAAGGATATAGTATCTACTCATAGACTTATCCCAAAGGTGGAAATTTGACTCTATGGAACTCCGGGCCCATAGAGCGGGCATCGGGGTTATCTAGCACTACAAACATGATAAATTAACCAAATATTAGTTATTAGTACAAGGAATTAATGCCAATTGCTCCCAAACCTCAAAACCCCTAATTCTCTAACCTTGGGTTCATAAGGATGCTCCCAACTATGAAAAAATTTGAAATTCATAGGAAGAGAAAAAGAAAAGATGTTTAGAATTACCCTTAGAAAGCAAATGGGGATAATGATGGGAGTAGATTCCGTGATACCTTCAATCTCCAAGCTCAATAATGGTGGAGGTAGAGAGAGAAAGAGACGGATTTAATAGGGATTTGATCTAATAGGGAGTATATAATATGTAGTTGGAGTAGATTTTGATGAAAAAACTTAAAATAGAAGTAAAGGATGAGGGAGGGTAGGATTTTAGAGAGAAAGGAGAGAGTTTTGGGGTTACAGAGAGAAGGAAACGGTGAAAATGAATAGAAAGATGCATCCTGGATATATATATAGCCACGCCGTAATCAATTACACAGGCTAGTAATCGATTACAACAATGAAAAATTTAGTTCGTGGCATGTATAGGGTTGTAATTGATTACAAGCCCCAACATAATCGATTACAAACCTCAAAACTTGTTTTCCTCATGTTGGAGCCCATTTCTAAGACCAAGATATTTCACACACTTATTTCCATTAATGTCCTCTTTAATTTTACTTTGCATTAACTTTAAAATATAAACGTAAATAAGGGAATAACCCTTATTTAGATTCAATAAAAATGTCAAACAAATCAAAATCCTTAAGATTCAAAATCCAACTTTTGAGTTTTAGTATAATTTTCCAAAAACTTGTGTTTTTATAAACTTTTGCATTAAAAATGAAGGGGTTACCTACTCTCTAAATTTCGATAAAAATCTCTCTTTAACTCATTGATATCTAGGGAACCACTACCAGTTTGATCTTATGAAAATATCTTAATCCTATAGCCCTCTAAAGATGCATAGGGTTCAGACTTAGAATTTTTGAGATTCGATATTGACAGATAGCTACAACTAGCGTTGGGATGTTACAATCCGCCACTATCTACCACTATCTGGAACCCACCCTATACGCCATTATCTGTCATCGCCGACCACCCCTGTCTACCACCATTTGCCAACCACCAATTGTTTGCTATCACTATCTACCACTGTCTACTAAATTGATTTTTTAATGACATAGTAAAAAATAAAGAGGTACAGAAGAAGAAGAACACATATGTTAAAATTAATTTTTGAGTTATTGAACCAAACAACATTTAATAAAAAATTAATTTATTTTTATACCAGCTAATATAACTAGTTCTACTTTTTACCATATTAACTTAGTTTTTGAGGTTACCAAACGCACTCTAAAATTCTCACATTATAAGTTTTAGAGATCTTATTATACAATTTTAGAGTTTGAAGACTAAACCATACACAACTCTAAGTTAAAGTGATAAATTAAAATTTGTCTTGTTAGGAATTTTGGGAACAAAAATTTAAGAAATAATTTCAGCCTCAAATAATTTTTGAACACATGTCAGATTGACGATTCCCCTTTTTTCATTTCTTGTGATGCCCATATCAATTTATTACATTAATAGATATACGGCATAGGCAATGAAAATTATTTCACTTTCGTTATTATCAATTAATGGGTTGGACCCCTTACATTTCAGCTTTGCTTTAATTAGGGCTATTAAAACAAACTAAACCCATTGGGTTAGTTTGTTTATTCGCCAAAATTAGGTGTTGGTTGAAAAAATCTTAACCGATTTCAGTTAATTTACTTTTAGCTCAGCCAGTTTAATTCACAATTAAAACGGGTCAACCTAAACAGGAAAATGGGCTCCTATTTACCCATTTATTTTTATTTTTTTGAAAAATGCTTGCCACCATTAGTTCATTAGCCCAAAACAAAGTTTACCTCATACATTACCTAAAGACCCTTAACAAACAAAAAAAGAGCCCAACAGAATTAGGCCAACAACTTTTACATGTGAAAAAAGAAAAAAGTGTAGCAACTTTTAAAAATCACCTTAAGAGTGCATTGGATTTTTTTTTTTAAAAAAGGAAGTTAAACAAGTTGACCTATCTATGCTTGTGAATCAATCTTAAATGATCTAGGTTGCTATATTGCTAGCCTATTTAGCTTGCGGGCCTAAGTGGACTAGGTTTAAATGAGTCAAGCTTGCCCGTTGGACACCCTTAATTCTAACACTATGCATTAAGTCCATTCTTTGTACTCATTTGTAGATAGATAGGCAAAGAAAATTAGAAATTGGCCTATCAGGCCATGCTTCTCTTTTTAAACATAGGTAAAGCCTAAGTCCTTTTAGCTTAGCTAATAATGTACTTTACAATAAGGTTTTAAATGGATTAATAAGAAAGCTTAACTTCATCCCTATAATTCTTCTTTTTCTTTTCTCTCCTTTCTTTTCTATTCTTTTCTTTCTTATTCTGATCTCCCATTTTGTGAGTATTATTGAGTAGACTACTTTCCTTCTTTGGTGATAGCCCACCATTTTTCCTTTTTGTTGCTTAGGATTCTAATAAATGAATCAAATTTGTTACATCTTCAGCATATTTGTCTAGATCAGGCAGTCAACTACTTCTCTCAAATAGCAGATCTTGCATCTTTTATTTTATTTTTGTTGTCTCCTTTGTGGTTGTTTTCATTCCCCTTGTGAGTGTTTTTTTATCTTGATGGCCTTGCAAATAACAGAAATGTTCAAATTTATTTTGAATGGAAGCATAACATATTCTTCAAACTATAACACTTTTCATGCTGGTCTCCCTAATGTGAAAGATGCTTAGACATTGGTAGTTTCTGGGTAAGAAGCAGAGTCACAGATCACTAACTAGTTTAAGTGTAAATTACCTTTGTTTCTTATTAAAAGTAGATATGATATGTTTTTCTAATTTATACGTGCTATTAGGCTTCTTTATTAATGAAATATTCTTTCTTGTTTAAAAAATAAAAGAAGAAAAGCTTAAGTTTTAAATAAGTCAATAGGATTAAGTTTCTAAAATTTAAATACATTGATAGTCTTAAGACATAATTGGCCATAAGCTAAGGCCCTTGATTAACTTTCAAGATTTATAATATATGTTGTCACCAAAAAACAAGATATGTAAAGTTTATCAAAGTAATATTATGTTTTTGGTTCCCCATAGATATTCTTCTACCGGAAACAATCCTATTTGAGTAGTTTGAAGCACTTAAATGTGGGAGACTCTCCTAACAGAGATTCGAACAGTGGTTCACCAAGTTGTGGTGAACTAATCTCTTACTAGTAGACCAAATCAATTTTAATTGGTGTAAAATTTTGTTGTTTATAAGGTACGTCAAGCTTAAGAAGCCTGTTTGGAAAGTATTTTTAAAAAATTGTTTAATTTTCAAAAATAATAAAATAAAAAAACTTTTTCAAAAGACGTTTTCTTGACACTGATTTTAAAAATAAAAAAAAATAGAATATGAGTTTTTTTTTTTAAATAGAAAACAGTTTCAATGTATTTTTGATTTTTGAGTAAATAACCTTTTTGGCTCTAAAATTTTATATTTACATCAATTTATTCTTGACATTTTAAAATTTGACATTAATTTAGTTTCACCATTAAATCTCACTAACATCGTTAACCATCATCCATAATCATCAAAATTTAAAAATAAATTAGAAAAAAAAAAAAACCACCCAGCCACCAACAGCTTCAAATGCTATTGAGAAAGCAAGATTCTTATCAACTTGGGTATATTTTTGCATTAGGCAAAATGTCAGTGCTAGAGTATATGAGCGTAGTAATCATCATGGAGCCAATTAGACCAATAGGTATGTCTCTTCCAGTCTTTTTGGTCGCCTTTGCCTTGTTGAAACTGCATCAAATTGTATAAGCAAAGAAGAAACCGTGGTGGATTGGAAGATCCCACGAGTTCCAAAAGGAATAAAGTCAAAGTAGTTTTGCGCATTGGCTTTGGTTAGCCACACTAGCCAGTTCTGAAACTTGGTGGTTGATGCGTTTGTAGCCATGAATGGCTTTTTTTAGCGTTTGGATCCAAATGGGTGTGCGAAAAATTGGAACTTTTGAAGGTGCGGTTATGTGGGCTGTTGGGATTTGATGTGGGGTTTGAGTTTGAGTTTGGTTTTGGTGGCGGATTTGCCGGGTTTGTGAGTTGTGACTTGTTTTGTGTTGTGTTGTGCCGTGGTCACCGGAGATGGGTGACACGGTGTGGCTGGATTGGGTGGCTTTGTCATGGCAGTTGGTCAGATGCTGGTTGGTGGTTAGGTGGCTTGGAGGATAACGATGATGGTGAGGGAGGAGAAGAGGCTGCTGCTGGGCTGTAGTTTAGAGGGTGGGTAGGTTTTTTTTTTAGCTGTCTAATTTTTAAATATTGATGATGATGAATGACGGTTAATGATGCTAGTGAGATTCAAAAGAGAAATTATATTAATGTTAAATTTTAAAATATTAAAATTAAATTGATATAAATTTTTTTAAAATTAAATTAATATTAAATATAAAATTTTAGGACAAAAACATTATTTACTCTTGATTTTTTGTTTTGAACAACAAGTGACAGACACGATGGCAAATTTGTGAATACATTGTTTTATTATTTTGATACACTTCGATTCTTGCTTGCATCAATAGAAAGAAAACAGCTTGTTGAAGTTTTCTCTTCTAACCATGACCCAGTAGCTACATCCCCAACTATGACCACCACCACCACCACCATGCAGCCACCACTATGAGCCTTCCCACCGCGCTCTTTTGCGCACCACTGTCTCAACCTGAATAGTGATCCACCATATTCGAATCCCTCTCTTCATTTCCAAACCACCACCTCTTACCACAAGCACAGCTGCTCAACCACAACCCCTACAGTCGTGATGCTCTGGCGGTCACTCCCCTGCATCACCATCACCACCGCGAGCTCACCCTCGCTATTCTTCCCTTCTGCAGTTTCTGACTTACCTCTGCTCCAAGACCATTGAATCCAGCCTCTCTCTTTCCCTTAGCTCTCGCTTAGGCTCTCTGGAAGCATCCATTTTGTTTTCAATCAATTTCCTTACCTTTTTGTTTTAGTGCTACTTTGCGGGTCACTATTTTGATAAAAAAAGATTTTATTTAATTAAAAAAATATTTTTGATATTTTTATTTATATTTAGGTAAAATTTTTTAGTAAAAACTCAATTACTAAAAAAAAGAATAAATTTTTTTTTTTGAAAAACTGCAATTTTTATCTTGTGAAAAAAAAATTTTATAATAAAAAAATAATATTTAAAGATAAAATAAAATTTTTTAATATTATATTCAAATATAAATTTATTTTATATTTAAACAAAAATAATTTTTATTTTTTTAAAAAATCTTGAAAATAAAAAGATAATTTAAAAATTTTTTTTTTTAGACAAAATCAAACGAGCCTTTAATCTTATGGCGTCTTTTAATGTGATTGATGTGTGCTTTTTTTATTCTTTTGCAATTGCATGGGCCAATATTCATCCTTTTGGGCTATGTCTCCCTTTGGTAACGAGTTGTTTATAGCTCAAGTCAATTGGGTGAGACAAATACATTAACTTGAATATAATTAAGTTTTGTAGACGAGACTGTGCCTTAGTGGGAGACTGCAGCTCGTTGAGCAAAAGGGAACTTGTTTGATACCTAAAAGTACGGGTGCAGAACACCCTTAAAATCCCCCCCAGCCAAACAAATGACCATAAAAAATTAAGTTTAGTCTTATTTCGGGGTCATCAATCTTTAGAAATATAAAAACATAATAAACAAAAAAAAAAACTGTTTTCGTTGTTTAAATGAGTTTGAATCTTACTCAAATATTTGAGTTAATCTATTTATCTCTTAAATTATTTCATAATCCTAACTTTGTTTAAATTGAATTATTTCATAACATTGTTCTATTAATTGATTGTTTGTTCTAGTGATGTTTGCTTGTTCTATTTAAATTATTTCATAATAAATTATAGCATACGAAGTTGATGTATGGTTGTCTCATTCTCAAGTATCATAAGGTTATAATGGATCACCATACAATTTAGTATAGTTTGAACCCTATGTCAAAAAAATAAACCAAAAAGAAACAACAAAAAGTCTTTGGTGCATTATGATATGGATCCACCTAATCCCACCACAAAAGCTAGCTTAGGAGTGAAGGTTTACAAACCAATATATATAACACCCAAGACCTCCTTGCTTAATTGATGTAAGACATGCATCATTCTCGACCCCTTTAGACTGTGTGTCCACATATAGAGAGTCAGGAGCTAGCATTGTCCCTAACCATTCTTGACCGCTTTAGACTGTATATATTAAATAGAGAACTGGGACCCAACATTATTCTCAACCTTTCCTGACCCTTTTAGACTGTATATATGGAACAAATAACTAGGAAGATGGCCCACTGACCAATGCAAAGGTAGGCTCTGATACCATATGATATGGACCCACCTAACTTCAACACAAAATCTAGCTTAGGAATAGAGATTTGCAAACCCATATATATAATACTAAAGAGCTCCTTGCCTAATTGATGTGGGACATGCATCATTTAACTAATACGAACCTTGTGTAGAAATGCGATACATGTAAGAGATTTGGAACCGTATAGCGCTCACAACTCTTATTCATCCCGTGAATAAGAACCTTGGGATATGCCGCCCATGACCCTCAGTCAACCCATGATGGAGAATCTTGCGATAAGGATTAGGATTCTTGATCTATTGTGTATAGATAAAACAAAAACCAAGAATATCAAGAACTCATAAAGTAGGAGAATAAAAGGAATAAACCTCGCCAATGTATTGATCGTAAACTATGAATCATCCATAGCCCAATTTGCCTATTTATATATAAAAGAAAAGGATAAAAATATCTAATCCTAAAAATATTTGATCCAGTCTAAAAAAATTTGATCATAACTAAAAGATATGATTCTAACTAAAAGATATGATCTTAACTAATCCTCATTAAAAATTCAAATAATAAAAATCAAATCTCAAAATATCTTGATCAATAATCTTTAATTAATGGGCCAAAACATGAATGATAGTAATGCCTTTCAAATCAACCCAAATATTATGAGAGCATTCCAAATTAGCCCACATCTTCAACTTAGATCCTTATAGCCTAATCAACTGGTTCCTTTGTGCTATAGTCTCCATCACATTGCCAAACAAGTTTTTTGTTTTATTACTTTTAAAACTTGTTTTTAAAAACAACTATCCAAATCAATTTTTTGTCTTTTACCATTATAAAACTATTTTGGGATTTAATTTGCCAAAGAGATTTTTTTTGGTTCTTTTATTTTTTAAATTGAATTTAAACTTGTTTTCCAAAACTGCTTTGAAAAACTAAAAACCAAAACACTTCCAAACAAGCCCTATGTTACTATGTATTTGAATTCATTTATTGTGATAAAATAATTTATAATTAAAATCTTATTAAGAGAAATGTTGAATAATTTTGTTTTAAAAATTTATTCTAATCTAAAAATGTACTTAAAAAGTGTCTAATGCTTCTTATTCAATAATAAACATTTAAAAAATCTTAAGTTATTTATATACAATGGATAAAGTTGAAACAATTGTAAGTCTTTAACAAACTCTAGCAACTATTTCACCTACATTCATGGGTAGCACATTCAAAGTACTTCCTAGAACATTTCACAATGGGTAGTGTCCTTTCCTTGGCCTTCACATAATAAAATTAAGAGTGATAACCACCAGTAGGTGGGACAGGTCCTACTCCCTTTAAGATGGTCCAAGTTAGTGTTGTTTTACTTTTTTCTTTCCGAGTATTGTAGTGAAATATTTAGTATCTAACACAACGTGCATAGAGATGTTTGGTTATGATTAACATGTTGAAATATTTTGTGTGGACTAGCATAAACTAACATCAAATTTTATAATGACCTAGACTAATTGAATGTCAAAATAATTAGAGTATATTGTTTAAACCCAAAATTTGTGGTCACAATTATTATTAGGCCTATTGGTTTTTAAGTATTACTCATTGATGGGTTTGTTTATGAGTCCTTGTGTGTGGGCTTGTTATAATGGGTAGGCTTAGCTCATTAGGTTATTTACATAAATGAAAGGTCCCTACTCGTAACCATAAATAGGTGTTTAGTTATTAGTTACAATTTCAATTCTAGTGTCCAAACGGACCACTAGAGAATTTTGTATTATATATCAAGCTTTGTGTTCGGAGGTAGGTTACCTGAAACGAGATCCGAACCAAAATTTGGGACCGTAAGCTGCTCCAATTAGAGTGCAAAGATGCTAAGGCTAGGATTCCACGAAGGTGCGGGTACCTGCAAGAACTCCGACGATCAAGTTAGTAAATGCAGGAGGTACTTAGGTAGAGTGTTAAAGCGTACCTGATTTCAATAATGGGGTACCTATTTATAGAGTTCAGTAGTTGAGAAGATAAAAGGAGACTTCATGATCTAGGAGAGGATTTCAGGACGTTCAACGACATAGGGTCAGTTGAAGAGTCCGAATTAGGTGGCATCACGTTAGGTGAGTGCATATCCTGTTACAATTGTGGACTTCGTTTAGGCGACCTACCCTTGTGTTGGAAGGTTGGGCTGAACATATGGGGCCTTCGAGTTAGGCCTTGGGAAGTGGTTTATGGGCCCGAGATAGGCCTTGAACCACATCAGCCTTGATTGGGTCGGACTTCAACATTGGCCAGAATTGGGCTTCCTAATTCTAGTCCGGAATAGTGCCCGCCAACTTGGTATCTGAGGTGACTACATTGGGCGCCGAGTTCTCAGTTTCAACTTCATGATCCACACGTCGGGGAGTGGGGTGATTTATCTATAAGTGATTTGACATTTGCTCTTGGAAACTTGTCATCGCTTCGTGATGTAATGACGTCTTCTTTCCTCATAAGTCGTGCCTTGTTACCCTAAGGGGACATGTGGCATTTTGGTGCCTCGATTTGAGTGCCCTCATTATTCGAATTGGGGTACTTTCTCCATTTTGCCCCCACTTCTTGAGGTGAAAAAACGTGACACTTAGCCTACGTGGTGAGGGGGTGTTTTTGCTCCTATACATTCCCTTATTTTTTTTCTCTTCTTCTTCATTTTTGCCTGTTTAGATTTTTTTGCGCTCACACTTGTAGTGAGAGAGAAGTAGTTGTTCAGAGGGAAATGGTGGTTTACTTGGTTGTTCTCTCTACAACAAGGCACTCCATTCTTCCAAACTTTTATTCTCTGCTACAGGAATGCATTCTCTTCCTTTTTCCTATTTTTTGTGTTTATGTTGTGCCTTTTTTATGGTGCATGTGGTTATGTGGTGTGTTTTGAGTTCTTTCCACTGCTTGTTTGTGCTTCCTCATCGCATAGGAGTGGTTGAAGCTGCTGTTCTTGGCATTTTCTTATTCCTGTTGCCCACTAGCGGCTTCACTCTTAGCAGGAAACCACCATAGGGACTTGTCTTTCATTTTCCTTCTATTTGTAAATGTTCGATCTTCAATTTCTGAGTTTGTAATGTAGTGGTGGTTTCCTTTTTAGGTTAACTCTAGATTTGAGGATGGTGAGGAAACAGAAAGCACTCATGTTTCCTCTCGAGATCGACTTCATATATCGGCAGGTGGATTTCAAGGTCCTATAGATTCCATTAGTTGTGACTTCCAAGTTTCTCCGCCATTTTAAGGAGTAGAATTTCATTACACCAGAAGGAGAATATGAGGAGGAGTATGCCTTAGCAGCTTCGAATCCAGACAATAGGGTGTGTTTTTACAATCATGGGAGTGGTTCGAGTTGGATGTGGATGTACGATGTCCATATCTCTAGATTAGGCATTCGAATTCTTTCACTTACTTCTAGTTCACAATCCTTCAATGAATTGAGACAATCCTCTCTCAACTCCATCCCAATAGTTGGGCCATGATAGGGGGTTCGAGGTTGTTTACGAGTACCTTGGGGTTCTGCCTTCTTCTTAAGCCTTTTTCTTCCTTTTCTCACTTACTCGTCCATCTAGAGGTGGCCTCACCACGGGTGGCTATCCTTCCAAGCCCACATAAATCGGAAGGTTTTCCTTCTCTATGAAGAATCCTTCCATCACTTCATCACTTTAAGTCGGTGTACTTCAAAGCTTTTGGGGCTCTAAGGATGATTCTATTCTGGGAGACACTAGAAGGTGAATTCCGATTCAATATTTACTGGAGCAAGAACTTTGACACACCTTGGGTCAATGAGGGTACTCTCAAGCCAGAGGAGCAATTTGTAGTTCAATTTCTCTTCAAAATTTTGGGAAGAGTCATCTGAATTTGAAGAATATAGTCGGCGTTAATACCAGCAATGCTAGAAGATATTTAGGTCTTAATTTTTCCCGATATCTTCTCTTTTCTATTTCTTAAACCATTGTTTTTGACTTTCTTATTTTATTTTGTAGATGAGATGGCCTCGAAATTAGCCTTGGCCAAGCTAAGATGGCACGTCCTGAAGAAGCCTTTGGAGGGGGACGGGAACAATAGCCCAGCATTCGCAGAAGTAGGAGAGCTAGTTTTTACTGCCATTCTTGGCTCTTCCATTCTTGAGGTTAATCCCCCCAAAAAACATAAGGCGAAAAAGGCAGCCAAAGGAAAGTCCGTTGTTGTCGACCCAGAGGAAGTTCTGAAGTCGAAGTTTCACCTGATAGAGAGGGAGTTTTCTTATCCAAAGCTTATGGATAATGAACTAATGGTTCCCGCCTTCCTCGAGTGCCTCCGTGGTGACAACGAGAACTTGGCTAACAAATTTCAATAGGCTAGCCATGTCATGCTAAAGTCAATAGCCTTACTCAGATACTCAGCAATAATAATCACTTCGAGCATCCAAGCTATGAGTGAGGTAAAAGAGCTAAAGGAAAAGCTCGTCCTTCTTCAGGATGAAAAATTGGCCTTGGAAAAGGCCAAACAAGCTGAGACGGACGCGCTAAGGTAGCAGCTCTTAAGGAGGAAAAAGCTAGGGAAGTCAAAAAAGCTCAGATATCGGAGTTAGAGAAGGCAAGTGCCTCCGCGCTGCCAAGTTCTACGTCGAGCTCAAATATGTCGAGCAGCAATGGGTAAAATCTGCCTTAGAGATAAAGGAGAATATCCTGGAGCAGTGCCAGGTGATTTGCCCTGAGGCCAACTTTAGTGAGGTCAGTCTGGACAAATATGTCATTAATGGGCATACCGAGATTACTCCTGATGAAGACGGCGAGCCTAATGTTGTAACATCCTCAGTTTCATGTCGTCCTAAATTACCTCAGTAACCCTGAGTAATTAAGCACTTAATGAGAAATTATGAGATTAAGGCTTAATTAAGGGGTTAATTCGGATTAAAAGAGTCAAGAGAATGCTTAATAGAGATTAGATAATCTCTAATTAAGTAAGTCAGAGCATTTATAGCTTAATTAAGCACTAATCGCCTTTAATTAGCTTAATTGAGTTTAATTAAGGTTACTTAAGCCTAATCGCAATATTAATTTTTGTTAATCGTATTCTTGTGTTTTAATTATTAATCCTTGCTTAATCATCTTAATTAAGCTGTATGAGCACTTAATCACATGATTAAATTCAAATTTAGTCAAGTAGACAATAAAGTAGAGAGTGATGTCACTTAAACAAAAAGCATTAGACAAGACTAATTTATGTAAGAGTTTGACCATGCTTTGTCTCCCCATCATCCCATTTGTCCCCTTAATAACTAATTAACACAAGATAACACAAAGTGAAGCAAAAATATCTCTCCTCATGCCATTACAAGTTTCGGCCACTTCATGCACACACACACACATTCACTTCATTTTCAACTTCTCATTCTCTTTCTAAAGTTCTCAAACTCTCCAGCCTCTCTCTACATTTCCTCTTCTTCTTCTTCATCTTCTTCATTATTCTCCACCTCCATAACCAAACCTTCCTCACTTAGCCCTTCAAAGACCTCATCTTTGGGTCTTTGGAGACAAGATCAAAACACTACAACCTCCATTTTCATAAGATCTCAAGAGCTTCTCCTTCCACCAAGCCAAACCGCCACCACCTACAAGAAAAGGAACTACCATCATCTTCTTCTTCTTCTTCTCTAGTTTTTGCGCCATTTCTAAGAAAGGTAGTGATCTTCATCTTTTTTATTTTGTTTGCTCAAGAAAGCTTGGAGCTTGATTCTTTCATGACCAAGATCTCTAAGTGAAAACTTGAGAAGATCCTTCATGCTCTTCAAGAGCAAAAGTTTCCATTTTTGACAAAATATGTTCTTGTTGTTCTTCAAGTGTTCTTAAGTTTCTACTTTTAGAAAAATATATTCTTGTTGTTCTTCTTGTGTTCTTAAGTTTCTACTTTTGGCTAAATATGTTCTTGAATGTTCTTGATGGTATCTTGCTCAAAGTTGTTCTTTTTTTTTTTTTTTGATGAGTTGATGATTAGAAAAGCTTCATCTTATTATGTTTTCATGATTTGATAAGACTATGAACATTCTAAAAGCTTTAAACTTTAAAAAGTTTGCTTCTTGATGCACAAAAAGTGGCGCAAGTTTTAGTGCCATCATAAAGTCTTCTTTTGTTTTATTTTGAAAACAAAAATACATGTAAAAGTCTAAGCTTTTTAGAATAACAAGTCTTTTTGAGTTATAAAATGATATCTTGTCACTTTATGTCTTAGAAATCAAACCTTAAAGAAAAGACTTTTCATAAAGCTTCAAACTTTAATCAAGAATGAGACCTTTAAGTCATAAAAGTGTTGTTTTGTAACATTTACTTCATAAAGTTTAGATCTTGAACCAAAATAATGCCAAAAGGTGTTAACTTTTGTAAAGATTAAGACTTTTAACCTTAAAGTTGATGCTTCATATCACTAGTTGATAAAGTGGGAACCTTTTTAATGTAAAAACAACTTTAAGTCATAAAGTTGAGACCTTGATGGTCTTAGAATAATTAAAAGAGTCAACTTTTATAACGAATAAGACTTCTTAGTTAAAAAGCTAGTAGCTTGCATCATTATTACATAAAGATCTAAATTTTTAGACAAGAGCTTAATATTAAAGGCACTTACTTTCACAAAGAATAAAACTTTATGGCTACTTTATAAAGAATGATAACTTTAATGATGTTTAAGGTAAAACCTTGATATGTTATTAATGAAAGCTTAAAACTTTGTAAGTTGAATAAGTTAAAAATCACTCTTGGTGATTAGTGAACATTGGTGTTGTTGGGTTCATGATGTGGTTATGCGTTGTCATGACCCAAGGATTAGAGGGATCTCGAACTCCTTGGGAACAGATATATGATTAGGGCCTCTGAGCATATCATGAACCTAGGAATCACTAAGCGCATTATCTCAAGGAAAGGAAACAATCATTTAACTTAACTAATTTGAATAATTGTCCGATAAGACATGAACTAAAGTAAAGAATAATTTCGTATGAGAGCTAAGTAACTAAAAGACCACAAACACATATCCTAACTATATGATTCTCTCATGGGTAACCACGAGAAATCATATGATGATTCATAATATTCTTCGCAAAGAAAAACACAACCATGAACCCCCTTTAGGGTATAAATGTATGATGCCATTTGGCATGATGAATGACAAGTTTGATTGAGTTTTGCCTCTTGATTGAATGATATGATTGTGATGGACTACTGGTTGAAAGTTTATGACTGGCATTTTGGGGAAGCTCCGGTCTAGCCGTTATACTGCCGGATTTCCGTCAAAATTATGGACTTAGCTATATCCTTGCATGTGTTTAGTCAAAAAGGAACTATGCATGTAAAGTATAATGATAAGCAAAAAATTAATGGGACATGACCCTTCAATCACTTCAGTAAGGGAAATGAGAGATGGTGATCCATAAAGACCCAAGGAACCTTTATGAGGGAGGCAAGGGTGACATGGAGGACCCTCCGACTTAAAGGTAACCAATATCGGCTTAGTCTGATTTGGTTAGTACTGCATGACGACGGTCACGGAATGAGCTCATGTCCAAAAGCAGTCTATTTCAAAGGAAAGTAAAGAATGTTAAGCATGTGCTAAAAATGAGAGCTAAAGTAGGACCATGGTCAAGTTGATGAATTGCATAGTCATGCATGCTATTATATTCCTTATGTGCATTATGAATGTTTATTATGTATATTAGCTTGTATGCCTATGTATGAGACTATGGATATGATGATAAAGTTAAAAGTAACCCGCTTCGAGATTTACGTTTTCTGAAACTACTAAAATTGAACTGATATCTGTCCACCATTTTTTTATATTAAACTCGAAGTGGCTAGGATGATGATGATGACACTGTGTTTGTCTAGTCGCGATCTTATTGAGAAATTTAGTATTTCTCACTCCTACGTTTTCTGTGTCGTCTTCAGAGGATGTCAACGTTGAGCACGGTGGTGATCTATGCTGAGTTTCCGGTGTGGCGTTGGCGCTTTGACTTGGTGCTGAACGCCTCCGTGCTGTCAGTGAATGCAGCAATGAGGGTCTACATCTTCCATAACCGCCAGTTTTAGACTCCCATGATGAGCCCATTTTTCCAACCGCATCAGCCATTCGGCGAGGTTGCTATGGATGACATCCGCCCCTACTTTCAGCCATCGAGATACTACACCGACGATGATGAGACTGACTTGGATACTCGTTTGACTCCGACTGTTTCACTAGATTCCGATCCCTCGAAGTTGTCTTATCCGAGCTACTATGTGGAGACTGACCCCTCCTAGCCCTTCTATCCAACTCGTTCTGGGGGATCTCACCGTTTGGGTTTGTCATAGCCTTCGGTGATTCGTTTATCTTCTGATTCTTCTGCTTCATCCACTGGCCTCGCTTCACCTCCTATTCACGGACGTAGGTTCATTCATACCCGAGCTGTGCCCCGTGGACGAGGACGTGCCCGAGGAGGAGGACGTGGTGGTGTTTCTCCCGGTGGATATGGGAACGGTTTCCTCCTGCCTGATACCTGATGTGATGATTGCATGCACAGCTGAGCACAAGGATAGCCCCTTTTGGTTGTAGTTATAGGATTATCATTCTATTGTATGGCATACTTGGATAGTAGGGATTTCCGATATATTTCCTTTTATCATGTATTTGGTAGGGTTTTTGTGTAAGGCCGACGGTAGATATCGGACCCATTATTATCTTATGTGAGACTCTAGTATGACTAGTATTATGCTATTATGGATGGTTGTGGAATGAATGTTATCTTTATCTAAGATTGTGATTATTCTCAATGCTTCTATTTATGTTAAATGCGATGTATAAAAAAGATAGTGACGCTTGTATTATATGTTCACGATGCGCTCATGGCTCTCGATTTCAAAAAAAAAGAACAGTTTTCTTGTTTTATTAAAAAACAAATTTACCCCTATTTTCATTAAAAAAGTAATTTCTAAAAGGTAATGTTAGTTCCGCAAGCAAAAGTAATAACTAATAATTCCACAATATGACTTAAGCATAGAATGGAACTATTAGGGTGTTACAGATGTCCTGGGAAGTGACTCGGTTATCCTTGCTCTTGATTCTTGAAATTTCCCACTTTGTAATTTTCTCTTTAGTGCCTATGAATGGACCACCTTTTGTAATGACTTCTTGCTTTTCGAGTTTTATTAAGTATATATTTTCTTTTATTTTATTTGTACCAACTAATGTGCCTTTTATTTTTTTGCCTAAGATCAATAACTTGAAGGGAAAATTAGCGACATCTTGTTGGCACAATGAGTTTAATAAAGTCGTAACTTAAAATAATTTTCCGAATTGGATTTTATTCGAGTTGGTTTCCCCAAGTTTTAATGGCCTGGATAATTCCTCTTAAAGACTAGAACTTAAGGACTTTTTGCTTGCTTAAGTTGGGTATGTTTGATTCGTGGTGGTATCCTGGACACTTTGCTTTATCCGAGTGTGTGTTACTTTGACTTTTGCGTAATAATTCCCCAGGTGTTGGTCTTGGGCTTATATTTCTCGACCAAGAGGTGATCAGCCCATTAGGATGATTGAAGCGAATTGGAGGTTTAAGCTTAATTAGAACAAAGTAATAAAATCATATTGAAGATAAAGCAAGATATGAACAAGATAAAATTGTAATGAAGATAAAACAAAATTTATCAAACCAGAAATTAAGAAACCAAGTAAAAGTATGTGAATACTACTCAGCCCATGAAGTCTTGCCTCATTAAAATCTCATCTGGAAAACCCAGTAGGACAAAACCTGAGGTAGGAAAAAGAGTACGGCTACTCATGCGGTTTATACTAAATGAAAAATCTCCGAAGGTTGGAGGAATTCCATAACCTCAGAACCTCAGAGCCTGATAATATAGAGTTTGTAAGCTCCCTTTCCCAAGAAATCGTATGGGCCTTTCTAGTTGGTTGTAAGCTTTCCATGCCCTTGGTAAGGCTTTCCGATGTTAGCATGTCGGAGTACCAAGCCTCCCTTTTTGAACTTTCGAGATATTACCTCGGAGTTGTACCTTTGGGTGATCTGGTGCTTCAATGCCTTCTCCTGTATGTGCGTCATTTCCTTTCTTTTGTTAGAAAGGTCAGCTTTTTCCAAGAGTGCTTGCAAGCTTGTAGGTCGAAATATGACTAGTGGGCTGAGCTCTTCAATTTTGACCAGTATCATTACATCCACCCCACAAGTCAATTTGAAATGAGTTTCTCCTATTGTTGAATGTGGAGTGGTTCGGTAAGACCATAAAATGCTCCCTAGTTCATTCGTCCATGCCCATAGAATACACCCGAGTTCATTCGTCCATGCCCCATTTGCATCGTCGAGTCTTTTCTTCAACCCTTAGAGTATGACCTTGTTAGCTGCTTCGACTTGACCATTGGCTTTTGGGTGCTCAACGGAAGTGAAGTGGTGCTTGACCTTATGGCTGGCAAGGAAACCTCGGAACTTTTTATCAATGAACTTGGTTTGATTATCAGTACTGCAGAGTCAGGAATTTCGAAATGGGTAAAGATGTTCCTCTACACGAACTTCCGAGCTTACGCCACGATAATGGTAGAGAGTAGTTCCGCTTCTACCGACTTGGTGAAGTAGTCAATGGCTTCTATTAGGTACTTTACTTGTCCTAAGGTAAGTGGGAAAGGACCTAGGAGGTCAATTCCCTACTTACTGAAAGGCTAGGGGGACATGACTGAGAAGAGTTTCTCGATATGGGCAAGATGGAAATTGGCATGTTCTTGGCAGCTTGAGTACTTTCTTATGTAATCGATCAAGTCTTTGATCATAGTTAGCTAGTAGTAGCCAACTTGTAGCACCTTTAATGCTAGTGATTTTCCTCTACGGTGGTAGGCACAAGAACCTTTGTGGACTTCCTTAAGAATAGTAAGAATCCAATCTGGTCCCATACACTTCAACAACGACTAGGATAGACCTTTTTTGAATAACTGCTCATCGATGATGGTATAATAAGAGGCTTCCCTCGCCAGCCTTTTTGCCTCGAAGGGTCTTCTGGTCAGGTTTTGTTACATAGGTACTGAATGATTGGGGTCATCCAATTCGAAACCCCTTGAATGGCCATGGTCGGAAGAGATTCCGTTATTGAATTAAACTTCAATGCCTCTTGGATCAGGGTTTGGTTGCTTCCTCCGAGCTTCATGCTGGCAAGCTTAAAGAGGACATTGGCCTAGACATTTTTTCTCTTAGGATGTGACGGACATTGGTGTCAGTGAATTCCTTTATTAGCTCTCTAGCCTTCAAGAGGTACTTCTAGAGAAATGTGTGCTTAGCTCGATACGTCCTATTCATTTAGGATGTTATGATCTGGGAGTCACTACATATCGCAAGTCGGGTAACTCCAGTGTCCTTGGCTAACTTTAAACCGACTATTAGGGCCTCATACTCGGCCTGGTTATTTGAAACCGGGAAATCGAACTTAATGGAAAGTTCGATGACAATCTCTCCTTCTTTTTTTAGTATAGCTCTGGCTTCGCTTCCCTTGGAGCTGGAGGCTCCATCAACATATAGTGTCCATCCAATTCCTGGGGATCCTCTTGTCAAACATTTCGGCCAAGAAATTTGCCAACACCTGTGCTTTAATGGTCGTCCTTGGTTCGTATTGGATGTCAAATTCTGAGAGCTTTATCAACCATGACAACATCCTCCTTGCCAAGTCTAGCTTTTGGAGGATTTGCCGGATTGGTTGATCAGTTTGGACGAATATTGTATGAGCTTGGAAGTATTGGCGAAGCCTTTGCGCTACTACAACCAAGGCCAAGGCTAATTTCTCAATCTTCCGATATATAACCTTGGGGTCTTGAAGTACTTTGTTGACAAAGTATACAAGGCGCTATTGTCGGGAATCTTCCCAGACTAAAGCCCCAGCTATGGCTGCATCACTTATAGAGAGGTATAAAAATAGAGGCTTCCCGACTTCGGGCTTAGTCAGTATCGGAGGGTAGAAGAGGTACTTTTTGAATTCGTCGAATATGGCTTCACACTTCGGTGTCCATTCAAAGGTACTTTCCTTCTTTAAAAGAGAGAAGAAAGGGAGAGCCTTTCAAGCTATTGCAACCATGAATTTGGAGAGGGATGCAATTCTTCTGATGAGGTGATGAACTTCTTTCACTGTTGTTGGCTTCTTATTTCGAGGATGGGTCAATAGTTATCAGGGTTCGCTTCAATTCCCTGATGCGTGAGCATGAATCCTAGGAATTTTCCAACTTCCACTGCAAATGCGCACTTATTGGGGTTTACCCTTGTGTTGTGTTGTCACAAGTGACTAAACACATCGTAAGGTCGGGGAGAAGGCTATCTTCCTACCTAGTCTTGACCAACATGTCGTCGATGTAGACCTCCATCAAACTTCCGGTGAGCTCTAAAAATACCTTGTTCATGAGCTTTTGGTATGTGGCTTCCGCATTCTTCAGTCTAAATGTCATAACCTTGTAACAGTAGTTAGCCATTGGTGTTATGAATGCCCTTTTTTTTTTTCATCGAGATAATGCATTAGGATTTGGTTATATCCTAAGTAGCCATCGATGAAGGAGAGGAAACGGAAGCCGAAGGCAGCATCTACTAATACGTTTATATTCGATAATGGCTAAGGATTCTTTGGGCAGACTTTATTTAGGTCGGTATAATCGACACACATACGCCACTTCCCGTTGGACTTCTTGACCATGAGAACGTTAGATAACCATGTCAGGTATATAACCTCGCCTATGAAGCCGGCATTTAGGAGGCTTTGGACTTGCTCTTGAATAGTGAAGGCTCTATCTGGGCTCATTCTTCTTCTTTTCTGGGCTATAGGTTAAGCACTAAGGAAGATCAAGAGTTGATGGGACAAGAACTCCGAGTTCATTCCTAGCATGTCAGCAGTTGTCCAAGCGAATAAATCCGCATTGGACCTTAGCAGGGATATTAGATTTTGTTTCAACGTGGTCGGAAGATCCTTGTTGATTCGAATTGTTTGTCCTGGTGTTTTCCTGATTTAAACTTTTTCTAATTCTCCGTATGGCTTGGGTTTTCCTACCTTGACCTTCCTCGCATCGAGATCTTCCATCATGACCTTCGAGGAATTGGGAGGTTGTAAGTTATCATGAGTTTTCTCTTGTTTCTCTCTTTGGATCTCGAGGCTAGTATTGTAGCATTGCCGAGCTGTGACTTGATCCACATTTGCAATCGTGATTTCCCCGCTGTCACTGAAAAATTTCATAGTTAAATGCATCGTTGAGATGACAACGCCTATTTTGTTCAGTGTCAGCTTTCCAAGTATGATGTTATAGGCTGAAGGACAGTTGACACCTACAAAATCAACTTTGATCATCTGGGTTATAGGTCGTAATCTGAGGGTTAGGCCGAGGGAGACAAAACCTTTTGGGTTCACCTTTTCCTCGGAGAAACCAATCAACTCATCTTTGTGCATTTGTAGGCCGGAGTTACTCAGCTCGCGCTTATTGAAAGCATCTTGGAATATAATATCTGCTGACCTCCCTTATTCAACAAACACCCTTTTCACCTCAGCATTGACAATTATGGTTGAAATTACCATGGAGTCGTCATGTCCAGGAGCTACACCTTCCAAGTCCAAGCTAGAAAAGATTATCTCTAGTGTGGGTGTTGTCTTCGACATTAGCTTCTTTATTTTCCCTGAGGATACATTGAGGACATCTTGGAAGTGCTTTTGCTGGTCGACTTATTTTGCCGCTTCCCTCGAAGCCTCCGGTGATGACATTGATGGTCCTAGTTACTAGTTCCTCCGCATCATGGTCTTGGTTTTGTTCTGGTTCCAAGTTTCTTTGGCTCCTCGGATTTCGCTTTTCCTCGTCCCCTTGATCAGACGCTCTTTTC
Source organism: Pterocarpus macrocarpus (assembly GCA_031439585.1). NCBI lineage: Eukaryota > Viridiplantae > Streptophyta > Magnoliopsida > Fabales > Fabaceae > Pterocarpus > Pterocarpus macrocarpus. The sequence continues at coordinate 11,802,033 of CM062516.1, read as the reverse complement.
CTTTGAGGGCTTCTTTGGAAAGCCATGTACTTTGCCAGTCCGCCCTCCTTTATCAGCTATTCTACAGCATCTCGTAGATCGAAACGATCCTTCATTCTGTGCTTGAAGCCGTCATGATACTCGCAAAAAAAGGACCTATTAGTGTTGGCCTAGGTTTGAGAGTTTTCAGCTTAGGAAACCTTTCGACCTATCCAACTTCCTAGAACAGCTTAGAGAGGGACACAGTAAGAGGGGTATACTCGTGGTATTTGTTGGCCCTCGAATGTATGTCCTTCATTGGGGCTCATCATGGCCACTGACTCTCTTATCAGATAGATACCTTCCCGAGTTGGCAGTGGCTTTCTCGGTTTCTTCAAGGAAAATATACTTCTCAGCCCTAATTTAAATTTCCTCAAGAGATCGTGGTGGCCTCTTAGACAATGAGATTTTGAAAGGACTAGGTCGTAACCCGTTTAATAGTGTGAGAATTGTTGCTTGAGTCTATAATTCTTCGGCGAGTAACATTTTGGCATTGTATTGCTTAAGGAAATCTCGGAGCGACTCACCTTAGCCTTGATGTAATCCAAGGAGACTGGAAACCGGCTTGGATTTGAATTTCTTAGTAGTGAAGTGAGCTAAAAACAAGGAAGAAAAATCGAAAAATCAGCTGATCAACCTTGGCAGGAGCGAGTTGAACCACTTGAGTGTCGCTTTCTTAAATATGATGGGGAACACTCAGCATTTAACAGGGTCCAAAGCTCCTGCCAACGTCATCCTCGACTTGAAAGTGTCCATCTGTTCCTGAGGATCTGAGCCTCTGTTGTAGGGTTTCATGTCAGATGGGGGCTTGAAGCCCTTCAGGGGCTAAGTCCACATGATGTAGTAAGAATGGCATGTCATCGCCATCCTCCGGGTCTTCATAGCGCTCAGAGAAATGCCTTGAATGCCGATCTACATATCCTAGGGAAGGTCGGGACATTGAGTGCTCGACATGATGTCGGGTTTGTTCCACCTGAGGATCTTTATGGATGTTGATTATGCTTCGACACTGAGAGTTTTCACCATGTCGGTATTCGGCACTCTAACTATGTTCCCTTAGACCTCAGCTTTAACCGTGTTTTGGGCTTCTCTGACATCGATGATGTCACTCACGACGTTGTCTTCTATCGTCATTATTCATGCGATCTAGTTTTTGCTCCAATTTCTGAATGCGGGTGGCTTGCTCCGCATAATGGTCACCATTTTGGTGATTGGGTCTGGGTTGGCCTGAGGCTAGATTTCCACCCTGGAGGCTAACGCATTCCCCACAGCCGGGACTAAAGAGTATTGTGTCGCTAAATTTTGCACTCGATTGTTGTCTCCGGCATCTAAAGCTGAATTAGAAGCCATTCGGCCATCTACCAAGTGTGGCTGGTTGCTTTCAGGGCTTTGTGCCATTGCATTTTTGGGTCTTGGGTGAGAAGACATTGATATAGGATTCGCCGTGGATGATGAGAAGTAACATTGGGTCCTTATAGATAGTGCCAATATTCGGAGGTGGGTTACCTGAAATGAGATCCAAACCGGAATTTGGGACCCATAATTGCTCCGATCATAGTGCAAAGATGCTGAAGCTGGGATTCCACAGTAGCAGGGGGTACCTACAAGGACCCCAATGATCAAGTCAGTGAATATAGGAGATACTTAGGTAGGATGTTAAGACATACCTGATTTCAATAATGGGGTACCTATTTATAGAGCTCAGTAGTTGAGAAGATAAAGGAGACTTCGTGATCTGGGAGAGGATTTTGGGACATTCAACGACATGGGGTCAGTTGAAGAGTCCGAATTAGGTGGCATCATGTTAGGTGAGTGCATATCCCATTATGTAACGTCTGAAAAATCTTATCGTTAATAACCGAGTTGTTTGATTTTTACCGAATAAGTGAGTTTAATCGGAATTCGATCAAGCATTCACCTAGAGCCAATTAAGTGTGATTTAGAAGTGATTAGGCTTGATGGAATTAGATTAGGAACATAGGAAACCTCACAGAATTTTTCTAAAACCGGTTTGCCGATTTAAGAGAAATCGGTAAGGTTTTGGTAAGTTAAACTGTCGAAAACGGATCAATAGAAATTACATTGTGAGAACCCTAGGATCAATGGCTAAGATTTAGCCAAGCTATCCCCTCATGTGGCGCCTTGATCAGCCATTGAGGGAGCGAAGCTAAGCAAAATTGAATGATGAAGTGAAATCCACCAATCATCATGCATCTTGCTTCTAAAAACTCCACCTTTTTCTTCCTTTCTCTTTTGGAAATTCGGCCACCCCACTTGCTGAAATTCCTTTCATTTCTCTTCTCCTCACTCTCGTCTTCACTCCATTTCCATCCTTCCTTCAAGTCTCAACACAAGTTGTTCACATCAAAGCCACTAAATCAACCCAAAGTTCAACTAGACAAGGTAGGGGATCCTACTTCTCTTCTTATTTTCTTTGATTTGGGGCTGCATGGTGGTCATGTATAACTTGAGATATTGATGTTATGTAGAGTGGTGATGATGATTTATGACTAGTTTCACATGTATATTGTGATTAAAATTGGAATTGATAACAACTAGCTTGAAGAATAGAGAACAAATTAAGAAGCTGTTAGGGTTTTCCTCGATAGTCTGTACGGCGGAGTGTACGGCTCTGCCTACAGTAGATCAAAGTGGATGAATCTATTTTTATATGAAACTAGATATTTAGAGCTTTCCATACATATCTAATATAAGGCCATTGGATTAGTAAAGAGGAAGTTATGAATTTTTGAAGTTTAATATAGAAAATAGGACTTCCATCCGAACAGTATGAGTTGAGAAGGGTGTAACTCACCCTATACAACTCCAAATTGAGTAAAACCAACTTTTTTAGAAAGCTTACACATAGGAGAATATCCCATAAAAATTTTAGAATTTGATAAGGGTCCATTTGTTCCTAGTGAGTCAAGAAAGTTGCCCTATATCCAATCCAGTTTAGAACAGGGTAGTCCAGTATGGTCAAGTTTCAAAGCCTATAACTCAAACTATACTCATCTAAATGATATGAAACTTAATTCATTTGAAAGCTTGTTCTGTTAGCTTTACATGGATATAAATTTCGCATGATTTCACCCATATTTCTATTTTTAGTGAATTTTCCCCCGTAAGAGTGCAATTCTGGCTAGAAGTAGGACAAGTTTAGGATAAGACACAAATAATTTGAGTTAATGTCGGAAGTCGGGATTTAGTGAATAGGAAGCTAGGTCGGTACACTTAGAATCGAACTCTAAACTTAGTAAATAAGGGACTAGGTCGGGAATATTTGAAGTCGAAGTTGGGACTCAATAAATCAGAAAACTAGGTCGGGAGTATGTAAGAATGAACCTAGAAGTGCATCCTTAAGGTTGAACTTGGAGGGGTTCACTTAATGATTGAACTTGGACTTAGTGAATAAGAATCCATATCGGGTGTGTTTTAAGGTTGTACTTGGAACTTAGTAGAGAGAGAGCTAGATCGGGTACATTTGATGTTGAACTCGGGACTCAATAAATAGGAAGCTCGGGATTTAGGAAACATACTTATCAAAGTCTCAGAAGACCAATGGTCGGGTAAGGTTGGAAGTCGCACAACCCGGGAAGTCGGGAATAATGTAATCTTGGGAGACCGAACATAATGTAAGGAAGTCGGAACCTATATAAGATCGGAACTCGGAACCCGTTGGATATTGAAAATCGAACTCAGGAACCTTAACAAAAATTAAAAGCCTGCAAGATAGATTGATACTTGAGATTCTAAATCTTGAACTTATCAATATTATTATATTCTTGGTATGAATATGATGTCTTATATTGAGTTTACTATTTGATTTAAATGTCCTAATTGTCTGGCACTATTCATAGAGAAGCGGACATGATCCGTTATGCTGCTGAGATTTTAGTAGAAAATGCCATTAAAGTAAATTCACAAGTTATGCATGCATTGATCAAAGTGTTAGATAAGCAATGCTACTCTATAAGTATGAGAAAGGATTTCCATGTGACTTGGGCCAGCCCCTGAACAAAGTTAAGGGGAATAGATCAGTGGGGAAATCAGGGAAAACAAACCCGGCGACCCTGTATAGGAATGAGCTCGATCCTGAAAAGCGGACTATCACCCAGGATTCTTATGGCCAATATACTCCCAGGGGACCAAGTATGGAAAGATATGAGTTAAGATCAAGTGCATCATTCTTCATGCATATCCATAATTTCAGTTTTTTTTAAGCATTAAGTTAAATTGCACCATTGGATGTTATATACATATTATTGCTCACTTTATAGCTGTCACTTATTTATATTAATACACATATCGTGTGGTTTAACTTCTATTTAATTTCCTTTACTTCTTTAAGTAAAACAAAGCTGTGTTTCAGGCTATGATTTACATGACTAATTGAGTAGAAAGTAGGACATCCAGGTGATGTAACATTTTCTCCTAATTAACCAAAAATCCGAAATACCTGAGAATGATAGTGATGACAGATATGCATAGATTTAGGAATTTCTACTAAGAAATCTTTATTTCTCACCCTATTATATACTCCCGTATCATTCTCAAATCATGGAGAATGCGGCAACCTGCATCCTGTTCATTGAGTTTCCAGAGCTCCACATCCATCTCGATCCGTTCATAGATTCGATGTACATATCTAATAGATGCCAGTTCTGTCTTTATTTCTTCTCCCGGAGAGATTTTGCAGTACCTCTTATACACCTGGATTTTGACCCTGTCGTCCCTTACATAGCCATCCTTATCCACATGGCTCATCCCTTTCCACCTCCACCCGCAGTAGCAACACCAGCCATGGCTCCGCCAGTTGCACCACCGCAGCCGACCCCCTCTAACTCTATGTCTGAGGAGGATCTATCGGAGGCAGCGAGCTCGTCATCCTCATCTTCTACCCCGAGCATAGACTATACCCCTACCAACACCGGTATGGCGAATGGATTCCTTTCTTCAGAGTCCATCTAGAGTACCCACCAGAGCAGCAGTAGATATACAGGATGATCTTTTTTTGGCAGTTGGGTCATAGGCATACGGGTAGGAGTTAGTAGTTAGTTATACATGAAATGTCCCATGGGGACTAGTAGAGGGGGGATGTTCATATTGTCAGGACGATTTATTTTGCCTCATTTCTTTTACCCTGTACTGATTTGTATTTCTTTTGATAACTTTGAAAACAAAGGTATAAGCATGTATATATACGTATGATGCAGTTTGTTTATTTCGAAATTTTGTTTGAGTTACTTTATTTCCAATACAATGACTGTTTAGTATATATCTCACTTCTAAACCGAAATTGATTAAAATGAATAGTTAACTCTTAGTTCATCACACTTAATAACTTATTAGATAATATATTATGACTTAAGCATAGTATTTGTCTGGTAAGGTGTTACACATTACAATCGTGGACTTCGTTTAAGGGACCTATCCTCGTGCTGGAAGGTTAGGCAGAACATATGGGGCCTCCAAATTAGGCCTCAAGAAGTGGTTTATGGACCCAAGATGGGCCTCGAACCACATCGGCCTTGATTGGGTCATACTTTAATATTGGGCTGAATTGGGCTTCCTAATCCTGGTCCAAAACACTTTAGTTTTAAAATTCCCACAATTAGTTATATAAGTTGAACATTGTTTGAGATTGGGTATAAATCAAAACACAATTAATTTTGATTTCTTATGGTATATTTTTATTCCTAGAGAAGGGATTTTAAGATTCTAAACAAGATTGAATTCTGAATTATTGAGAATTTATAGAATCCTACTTCATAAGTGATGGATTGCCTACCAATTTTGAATAATTTATCAATTGATTTGGGGCTTTGTAGAAATCGTTGTTGTGATGAATTTACAAATATATATATCCCATAAGATCATTTTAGATTAAGGGAGAAATTGTGAAAATTTTATTTTTGTGGTATTATATGCTCCATAAACCAAAAAATAAATTTTGTGAATTTAAAAAAACATTAGTGTTCTAGAATTATTTATTTTGAATTTTCCAAAATTTAAATGTTGAAAATTATCAATACTCGTTGCTTTTTTTTGTCATGAAAATTATGGAAGACATTGCTCTCACAATTTCAAAGGATGAGGTATTTACAGTTACTCCCTATTCCCATCAGTGCGCTTCGTGGGGTTTAAAATTGTGTCCTCACCCTTACGGGGGACCATGCTTACCACTCGATTAATTATTAGCTTATTGGTAAATACTCATTAATTTTTAATCAAGAATTTTGTGTATATTTATTAAATTTATACGCATGTCAAATTCTTTGCACGCTTCCACTTGACTTATTTTGACTATTTAAATAATTTTAGTTTCCTTTTTATGTATACAATATTGTGTATATTAATTTTGAAGCACTGCATTTGTTGAAATTTGTGGAGTATTTTCATAAGAGTTACTATTTGAAAAATAGTGATATTGTTTTGGGCTTGTAATTTCTTTTCTAGCATGCTTTATACTCCCTAAATTAATTTTTGGTGATTTTATTTAAATTTTTGGGTGCTGGAAATAGTTGTTGTAAATTTTATTATTCGAACTCATGTGATACTCTCCAAATTTTGATAAGAAGAATTTTGAAAAAAGCCATGTTGATAAGAAGAATTTTGAAAATTTCATTTCAAGAACAAGAGATCAAAAAATGATAGAAAATAAAAAAAAAATCATTATAATTTGCTTGTTCCAGATTTTTTTTTTCCCGATAGATGTAATGGAGAACTTAGAGTTCTAATTTGTTGTATTTTGTGCAATGTTATTCTTTGTTTTTTTTTTCTAAGATCGAAATGTGCAATGTTGTTCTAGGAGTTGCCATTTGAGATAGTTGATAATTTATGAGCTTGTTTTTGCATGACCAATTGTGATAAGATGCCATTGTGGATAATATTGTTACTTTTGGTGATTCTATGAAATAAGCAAGATATTTATTTTTGAGATCCTTTTGATAGAACTTTTTACTGTACTAATTTTTTCATAGTGGAAATATTTTTGGGATAAGTCTTGTGATCTTTTTTTTTTTTTTTTTGGTCTCTTACATTGGGGGTTTTTGACATTAAAAGCTGTTGTGTCCTCCTTTGTCTTAGTCTATTTATTTTACGCACTCTTGGAAATTCATTATGTTTGGGATGTTTTGACTTGCCATATATTATGCTTCTCAAGTTCTTCTAGCTGGAAAAGGCTTTATTTTGTCATATATGTAAGCTCCAATGCCCTTCAGAAACCATCTCATGGTTTAAACCATATTGAGCTTTAAGGTTTTGATGAGCAACAAATTAAACTTTAATTAAATCTTTTGCCAACTAATGATTTGTTGTTGTGAATGTATTCTTTTGTGAATAAGATCACTCAAATTGAACTGAAATATGCTTTAGATAACACAAAGGTAACCGTTTTTCCCTATATCTCATGAATACACACTTCGTGGGAATGAATACCTTATGGAAACTATGATCCCTCACTCAAGAAACACATCAATAAGCTAGGAAGAATGGATTTACATCATCAAAAAAGAAAACAAGCCATCAGAAGGATCATAGAGTGCTTAGAAGGATGATTTATCTAGAAGAATCTGTTCAGAAGGGTGACCACCAGAAAGATGCTTCTCATGAAGTACGTCACCTTCAAAGCTTCTTCTACACGACTCAAGGATTAGGTTCAAAAGTCAAATGTGATGTGATGAGATCCAAAAGAAGTGCTGACAAATCTGAAAAGTTGATGAACCATCAAACGACTATTTTTCCTCTTTTGTGTTATTTTCAAAGGCTAAGAATAAAAGCAACTTCTTCTCTGTCCAGTCTTAGACTAATGGATCAAAAAGGCTCAAGGCTCAAGATTTGCAAGTTTTAATGGATATATTTTGAAGTATATAAAATCCTGGAAGTCGAGGAACAATCAGTTAAATAGTGTGAATATTTGCACATACAAAAGCTTTCATCTTCCGACCTTCTCAATCTTCTGAACTACTAGAAAGTTACTTGTTGTAACTTCTGATTTGAAAATCTTCTCTTTCACATTGTATTTAATAATATCCTCTTGCTAAGAATATTGAGAAGTCACACACACTGTACTTAATTAATTATACTTCTTTGAGAGTCTTAGTGTGAGTGTATTAAACACAAACCTCGAAAACTAATTATTGCAACCTGACCCATTTGTGGTTGTTGTGAGCTTGCATGAATTTGGATTAAAGACTACTTGTTCGTTAAGCTTGGAGAAGCTTGAGCGAGACTACTCTGTTGTAAAGCTTGGAAAAGCTTGAGAAAAATCACTCTATTTTAAAAGCTTGGAGAAGCTTGAAAAAATAATACTCTGCTTATAAAAATCTCATCAAAGTGTTGGGGACTCTATCTAGGCAAAGTGGTTAACCGAACCAGTATAAAACTCTTTGTGTGATCTTTCTATCCTTGCTTCTCTTCATTATTTTATAATTTGAGTCATTTGTTTTATTTGCATCAAGACATTTTTGAAAATTATTTAGCTTATAACTAAGTTAATCATTTCCGCATTCCAAGTTTAAGACTTGAGAAAGTTGTTTCTAAAGATTTTTTTGGAACTTAAATTTTAATTGAAGCACAATTCAACCTCCCTTCTCCTGATACTTTAATCAACAATTGGCATTAGAGCCTAGCCCGTGGGGTTGAGCTTCCTAACGATTGTAGAGGATAAAGATCTAGAAAATGGCACAACAAATTAACAATATTGCGGAAGGGCACTCCATCAACCGCCTTCCATATTTCAATGGTGAAGACTATCCATACTAGAAGAATAGAACGAGACTCTTCATTAAGTCTACAAGTGTTGACATGTGTGAGATCATAGAAAATGGTGTATTGAGCAAACTGTGCCTCAAGTGGTTGCTGATCCTGATCAACCTTCACCAGTAGTGGTCACAACCATCCCAATGAACCAATGGACTGACCAATGCAAAGCCAAAGTTCAAATGAATTCCAAGGCAAAGTATCTTCTCATATTTACCTTGAGCAAGGATGAATATGATAAGATCATATCATGTGACTGTTAAGGAGATTTGGAATAGACTCTAAGTTTTCCATGAAAGAACTGATCAAGTCATGGAGACCAAGATTTGCATACTAGTCAATCAATATGAAATGTTCAAAAGGTTAGATCATGAGAATATTGATAAGATGATAACTAGATTTATACACATCGTAAATTAGTTGAAAGCACTGGGCAAGAAATATATTAATCCTGAAATGGTAAGAAAGATTCTAAGGAGTCTTTTTAAGGCCTAGCATCTTAAAGTAATAGCCATTCAAGAAGAAAAAGATTTGAATGTGCTGAGCCTTGATGAACTCATTGGATCTTTAAAGACTCATGAGATTGAACTCAATGAAGCCCCAAAGGAGTCCAACAGAAAAGGCAAATCCATTGCCTTGAAGTCCACTCAAAGAAAGTTAAGCTCGTCTAAAGCCATGAAAGCTGTAAAAGATTTTGATGAAGATGAAGATGAATCCTCTAAAGATGATGATCATGTAAAGGATGAAATTGCTCATTTGGCAAGGAGGATATCAAAAGCTTGGATTAAAAGGAAGAAGAAGAAAAGCTTTGTCCTTAGAAAGGACAAAAATGGAAACGCTAAGCAAGATGAAGTTATTTACTTTGAGTGCAAAGAACCTTGGAATGTTAGATTAGAATGTCCAAGGCTAAAGAAGAGTTCCAAGAAAAAGATTCCCAAAAAGAAGGCAATGATGGCTACATGGGAAGATCTTGATGAGGAACAAGAAAGTGCAGAATCCTAAGAAAAGAAAGAAAGAGTTACAAATCTCTACTTCATGGCAAATATATTTTTTGAAAAAGAAACTGAGGTATTGGATTCTGAACCTGAAGTCTTATACAATGATCTTATTAAAGCATATGATGAGCTCTTAGATGACTCTCAAACACTTGCCTCTCATTATGCTTCATTAAAGAAAAAATTTCAAAAACTTACCCTTGAGTTTGAAAACCTCAAGATTGAAAATGAGAAGATTGGGCATGAAAAAATCAATCTTTTAAAAGAAAACGCCCTTCTCCAGAAGGATGTAACTACCCTAAAAACTAAAGTTTCTGATGCTACTCAAAAAGCATCTTCTAATATTTCTGAATTTCATAAAATAGTTGAACTTCTCAAATTAGATCTTGAGAAGATGATGAATAGCTCCAAAAATTTAGATTTGATGTTTGGTGGCCAAAGACCATACTATGATAAAATTAGACTTGGTTTTGAGAGGGAAGAAGATAAGAAATCATCCATAGAGTCCCAAAATAAAATTTTTTCTTGCATTTATTATTTTAAGAAGGGACAAACTTTTGAAAGATACTTTTCCAGAAAAAAAAGCAAAAAGACAGAGAGTAAAGAACCTTCAAAAGAAAACTAATCCAAAAAGACCCAAGAAAATATAGGTACCTAAAGTGAAGATTGTTTATGATGTGGGTGTGTCTTAAATCACACCACCAGAAGGAGACAAAGTGGCATCTGGACAGTAGATACTCCAGACACATGACTCAAAACAAATCCTTGTTCAGAAACCTCAAACCCAAAGATGGAGGAGTCATAAAATTTGCTGATGGTATCAAGTCAAAATTGTTGGCATAGGTAATATTGGTAAGAATGATTCTGACTTGATTATTAATCTTATGTTAGTTGAAGGATTAACTCACAACATTTTCAGCATTAGTCAATTTTTTGTGTCCGAGGCTATAGAATTGTGTCTGAACCTTCTCAATGTATCATTAAAGATTCCATATCTGACAAAATCATTCTCACTGCTAGAAAGTATGATAATACTTATGTATTATATCTAGATGATCTTCTCAATCAGAATGTAAAATGCTTGGCATCCTCTGTGGATGAGAAGTGGATGTGGCATAAGAAGCTTGGTTGTGCTCATATGAGATTTCTAAAAAAGAGCTAGTCAAAGCTTTGACAATGACTTAATCTTTGAGTTCTATCAAAGGTGTAAACAGACCAAAAGTTCTTTCCATAGCAAAAATATAGTCTCAACTACTAGACCACTTTAGTTTTGACATCTTAATCTTTTTGGACCAATTAGAATTGCTAGTTTAGGTGGTAAAAAATATGGTATAATCATTGTGGATGACTTCTGTAGATTTATATGGGTTATATTTCTAGTCCATAAGGATGAAGCTTGTAAGGCCTTTAAAATATTTTTAAAAAAATTCAAAATGAAAAAAGTTTTTGTATTACTTCCATCAGATCAGATCATGATGGTAGATTTGAAAATTACTCTTTTGAAAATTTTTATAATGAAAATGACATTTCTCATAATTTTTCTTCTCCTAAAACTCCTTAACAAAATGGATTTGTTGAAAGGAAGAATAGATCTTTACAAGAAATGGCCAGAAACCATGCTTCTTAAAAGTGGTTTATCAAAAAGATTTTTAGACAGAAGCAGTAAACACTGCCTGTTACATTCAAAACTATGTTTTCTTATGGCCAATCATCAAGAAAACCCCTTATAGATTATGGAAAGGAAGAAAATGCAACATCTCTTACTTTCATATCTTTGGATTTGAATGCTTTATTCTTAACATCAAGGACAAACTGTCAAAGTTTGATCCTAAATTTGATCTTGGAATATTTCTAGGATACTTTCTATGTCTAAAGCTTATAAGGTTTACAACAAGAAGTCTCAAACGGTGGAAGAAACTATACACATAAGCATCGAAAGAAAGATGTTTATCAGAAAGTTACAGACCTAGAAGAAGAAATGGATAATTTGTCTCTAAATAATAATGCTCAAAATCAATAAAGATCTTCAAATTGCCATAAGAAATGAAAGTGATATTTCTGAATTTCCTACACATCAACATGTCTTTGATGACATATTAGAAGAATTACCTATCAAGAGAAGACACACTGGAGCAAGAGATTTGAGAGCTATCTCTTAAAATCAAATTATCGATGAACCTTCTCAAGAAGTTAGAACTAGATCCTCACTCAGAACAAAATCTAACTTAGCCTTGATATCAGAGATTCACCCAGAATGTGTTGATGAAGCTCTACAAGATTAAAAATAGATTGATGCCATAAAGAAGAACTAAATCAGATCGAAAAGAGTAAAGTTTGGACTCTAGTGCCTTTACATAAAGGACATTCAGTAATTGGCACCAAATGGGTATTCAAAAACAAACTAGATGAAGTTGGGAAAGTGACGAAAAATAAGCTAGGCTAGTGGCTCAAGGATACAACCAACAAGAAGGCATTGATTATAGTGAGACATTTGCTCTTATAGCAAGACTAAAAGCCATCAGAATGTTACTTGCCTATGTAGCATATAGAGGGTTTGTTTTATATCAAATGGATGTAAAATCTACATTTTTAAATGGTTTCATTTCTAAGGAAGTTTATGTCAAACAACCTCCTGGTTTTGAAAATGAAAACTTTCCTCATCGTGTTTTTAAACTTTCAAAAGCATTATATGATCTGAAATAAGCTCCAAGAGCTTGGTACGAAAGACTAAGTTCTTTCCTACTTAAAAATGGTTTCAAAAGAGGAAAGGTTGACACAACTTTATTCATTATGCATGAGAAGCATAACTTTCTGATTGTACAAATTTACATAGATGATATAATATTTGGCGCTACTAATAAAAACTTGTGCAAGAATTTCTGAGCTAATGCAGGGAGAATTTGAGATAAGTATATGGGAGAGCTAAAGTACTTTCTAGGACTGCAAATCAAGCAACAGAAAGATGGGATCCTTATTCATCAATAGAAATATGCAAAGGATGTACTTAGGAAGTTTGATACAGACAAAGCTAAAAGTATCAGTACTCCTATGCACCTTTCTCAAATTCTGGAAGTTGATGAAGATGGAGAGAAAGTTTCTGATAAACTTTATATAGGTATAATTGGTTTATTACTCTACCTTACCGCTCGTAGATCAAATTTGCAATTTAGTGTGGAAATTTGTGCTAAATTTCAATCTAACCCAAAACAATCAAACTTAAATGTTGTCAAAAGAATACTGAGATATTTAGTAGGTACTACTAATCTTGGTCTCTAGTACAAAAAAGATACTGCTTGTGTTGTCATAGGTTATTATGATGTTGATTTTGCTGGAGACAGAGTTAAAAGAAAAAGCATAAGTGGCTGCTATTGTTTTCTTGGAAAATCCTTGATAACATGGTCAAGTAAGAAGCGGAACACAATTGCTCTTTCAATTGTTGAAGTTGAATATGTATCTACAGCAAATTGTTGTGCTTAGATTTTGTGGATAAAGCATCAATTAGAAGATTTTAACTTGAGGTATACCAAGATCCCTATCTTGTGTGATAATACAAGTGCTATAAATCTTGCCAAAAATCCCATTCAGCATTCTAGATCTAAGCATATAGATATTAAGCAACATTTCATAGGAGATCATGTTTAGAAAGGAGATATTAATATAGAAGATCAAATTGCTGATATTTTCATAAAACTCCTAGCTGAAGATCATTTCTGTTACATAAAGAACCTTCGAAACATGAAAAATTTCTGAGCATGCATTCATATTGCATATATCCAACCTCCTCAAAGCTTGAAGTTGAGATTGCTACATACAAGTGGATTTCCTTTCTGAAGAAGAATTCTCAAAGAATAGCGCTCAGGACCTATTCAGAAAGATCAATTCGAAATGGTTTAGAAAGCACAGATAAAAAAAAGACAGCAAAATAAGTTCAGAAAGATACATTCAGAAGATGTTTCTAAAAGAACAAACTAGAAGGATTTAAAAGCTATGTTTAAAGAGAAGGGTTGAGCCTATTGGTTCATAAAGGTGTTCTCAGACTCATGATTTTAGAAAGATAAAATTCTTCAAGAAAGTTGGCTCATGATTCTGGTCAAAGATATGAATGTGAAGGATCAAGGTAGTTTTGGAATGTGGGGATGTATTTGTAACTTCCAACTTAGCCATGCTGTCATTATCTACATGAAGTAGGAATTCCAAAACTCTTATGCTTACCAAAATGAGACCGTTTTCACTTTGAGACTATTCACATTTCAATGACCTTTGATTATCTTCATTAACCACCAAGTCACATTTACTTACACTGAAATATTTTCTCCTAAGCCATAGAAAAGTTGCACTATTCATCTTCATTCTGAGAACTCAAAAGTCTAGACACTTAACTCTTTGCTCTCACCATCAACCGCAAAAAATTCCTTTTCTTCTTTCAAAGCCTCAACTTTTACTCTTCTCTATGGTTGAAAAAGGTGACCAAAGTGTCCCATATATCTTTGAGATGCAAAACAACTTCTAAAGAAACTTCTTCAGGGGACCCATTGCCAAGGGAAGGAGTCTTTTCACATTTCTTCCTAAAGTTTTTGAGGTATTCAAGTTCCAAGGATCAAACGATTTTTTGAGAATTTCTAAAGACATTTACATGGGGCTGGTGCCTGCTTTCTACAACACCCTTGTCCCCATGGATGAAGGCAACACATCCCTCAGAAGCATCATTGGAAGCTTCGAGATCCAAGTTCTTCCATCTAACCTTGCATAGATAACCAACACTCCAAACGAAGGGATTATGTGTAGAGCTACAGAAAGATAGTGGCAAGAACTAGGAGTCACAAAGGAAGAACTTGCTATTATCGTCATTGGGAAACATAACATACAAGTAAGAGAAATTAGAATCTCTCATTTGCTTACCCTAGGTAGAGCTGTTTATTCTGTTGTTCAACATACTGTGCTACCAAGGAATGGTAACATAGATGTTATGTCTGAGGTAGACTAAATGGTCATGTTCTGCCTCATGACAAGAAGGAGAATCAACTTGGTTCGGTTGATTCTGGATTATGCTTTGTTGACGGTTAATGCTGAGATAAAGAGCCATGCCACTCTACCACATGGCATGTTCCTTACACGAGTTTTCATCAAGGCCCAGCTTCCAATAGAAGGGCACAAGGTTGACAATATGAGGTTTGCAACTACAATGAAGGCCTTTTTTGCACTAGGGTTGAAGCTACAAGCTCCTATGAAGGAGAAAGAAAATGAAAAGGAAGAAAAGAAGAAGGACAAGAAGAAGAAAGATTCTTTTATCTATAAAGATGCTACTGCTTAGAAGGTTAGATCCAATCCTTCTGAAGAAAAGAAAAGGAAGAAAAAGAGACCAGAAAGAACTCTCTCACCCATCTATAAAGAGAGGAGGATCAATAAGAGAAGATTGTTGAAACTTGCTAAAGAGAACTCTTCTTTATTCAAGGTAGAAGATGAGGAATCTGCTATTGCTAAGAGCCTATGAGTACTATTTCCCCTGCTCAACAACTTGCAATCAAAGCTGTAAGACTAGCTCAAAGAGAAAAGGGTATTGTAATCAGGGAGCCTCTTCCTCAAGATCAACAAGAAAAACAAGTTGAAGCAGAGACTTCAAATGATGATGAAGACCCTAAATACAAGCGCAAGGGCAAGAAGAAAGTAAAAAAGGCCCCTATAGAACCATCTAGAGATTCCATACCCTATCCTCTGAGAAGAGTAAAGAAAGAAGCTATAATAAGGTAAGGAAAGAAGCTTGGTTGCAAAAGCAAAAAAATAAAGCAGCTGGTATTGGAGCCTGAATTAGAGGTGCTATGAGCTCATCAGTTTCCTTGGAGGTGCACCAACAATTTGTTGTTATTAAAGATGTGAACCCACCTTCTAAGATGAGAAGGGTTATCTTATCTTTTGGAAAGCAAGGAGAAATGACAAAACAACCTGCTGCATAACCTTCAAGCCTACCATTGGTGCCCTTAAGTCAACAAGGAACCATGGTTGAAAGGGTTGGATCTGCACCAGAAAGGACGGAGCCTGATAGGACAATTGCGCTGATGCTAGAAATTGAAGCTGTAGTTATTGTTTCTGAACCTGAAACTGCACCTTCTACCACTCCAATGCCCATACTAGCCTCCTAAGACATTGCTGCTACCCCAACAACTACCAAAGCTCAGGTATTGTTGACTTCTGGACCTCAGTTTGATAGAACAGCAACACCAGCTTATTCTAAGCATGCCAAGTCACTGCAAGTTATAGCCACCACACTGTTAAACTATATTATAGAGCTAAATCAAATGCAAAGTCTTTCCAGATGCTGATGAAATTAGAATGGATCTGTTACTGGCTAACCAATGTAACATCCCCATATAACGTTATAGGAAATAATGAAAATGTCCTTAGGCAAGCTTTTATTATTTATAGTCTTGCCCCTGAACTTTTTAGGAAATGACATTTAGGTCCCTATATCAATAGAATTAGCAGAATAAGGTTTTAAACGAAGCAGAATCACGTAGCAAAAACGTAGAAACCTAAACCTCGGCTAATTGAGCCACGGAGGTGTCCACATGTGAAATGATGTGGAGTGTCCCTATACTTGCTCAAAATTACGAAAAATGCCATTAGTTACAGAAAATAGAAAACAAAAGGCTCCAAATTGGCGAAAATGTCTAATTTACGCCGTTAATCTGTTTATTCGGTTTCAATAGTAAGTAAGGGCAATTAGAAGTTAATTAAATATTAATTAGGAGTTAATTAGATGTTAATCAGAGAGATAAGGATTAAGAAGAATTAAAATAGAAACTCTTACAAAACTATTTAGTAATGTTTTGTCGGTTTGAAGGAAACTGGTAAAGATTCGGTATTTTAAACCGCCGAAACCAAATCAATAAAATTACACATCAAAAACCCTAAGCTTTTGTGGATAAGAATTCAGCCACTTCACCCCTCAAGTTGCTTCATTCATACCACAACAACATGAGCATTGCTGGCTCACTTATAAGCCAATTGAGGTAGCAACCAATAAGAATCAAAGGAGCCAACTACCACCACCACCAACTCAGATTTTTCTTTCTTTCTTCTCCTATTTTTCATGCTCCCTTCAGCAGCCCTCTTTCTCTCCCTTTTTCTTCTTCTTTTTCATCTCCTCATCCTCATTTCTTCACCCCACTTCCATCCCTTCACCAAACTTTGCTTCCTTTCCATTACAACCCAAGTTTTGAGGTAGGATTCTTCAATTTCTTCTATTATTGGTGCTATTGTGGCTGAGTAGAATTCCTATTCTTTCCATTAGATTGATGATATATGGTCTTTATATGAATTCTTATGGCTGGATTAATGTATAAATGTTGAGTTTGGATGAGAACTTGGGTGATAAGTCAAAAAGGGATGCAAAATAGAAGTTAAATCCTTGAAAACTGTACTGGCGGAGTGTATGGCTCTGCCTACTGCCATTTAAATTTGATGAAACCATTTTTATATAAAACTAGACATTCAGGGCTTTCTATACATATATCATTAAGCCCATTGGATTACTATTGAGAGAGATATGAATTTTTGAAGTTTGACCTAGGTTTTTGAGTTTGATTCTGGGTAGACTGGGTTGTTCAGGGAAAAACTCGCCCTATACTACTTGGAATTGAATGAAACGAACTTTTTCAGAAAGGTTACACATAGAAGAATATCCCATAAAAATTTCAGAGTTAGATAAGGTCCCATTTGTTCCAGTAGCTCGAGAAATTTGCCCTATCTCCAAACTAGGCCAAAATAGGGCAGTTCAGGAAAATCAAATTTCGGGGGTTATAACTTAAGCCCTAATAAGGCAAATGGAATGGAACTTTTTTTCATATGAAAGTTTGTCTTGTTAGATTTAACATGAGACCAATTTCATATGATTTGAATTAGTTTTCGATTTTTAGTGGGTTTTTACTTTTAAGTGTGTAATTCTGGTCAGCTGCAGGGCAGACCATGATAAAACCTAAATAACTTGAGCTATATTTATCAAAATTAGATGGGACCAAAGAGGTC
Source organism: Pterocarpus macrocarpus (assembly GCA_031439585.1). Lineage (NCBI taxonomy): Eukaryota > Viridiplantae > Streptophyta > Magnoliopsida > Fabales > Fabaceae > Pterocarpus > Pterocarpus macrocarpus. The sequence continues at coordinate 11,784,235 of CM062516.1, read as the reverse complement.
ATAAAATAGACACATAACATAACATATCCAAAATTCAAGTCTAAATGAGCTAAAATGAATTTAAAGCTTGATTTCTAAAAGTGGGCAGAGTTGAAGAATATGAGCAGGATTTTCAAAATTAAAGGATTTGGCACCTTAATGCATGTATGAGTTCAATTAAAGTCTAAGTGTTGCAATTCCATGTTGGTACTTGAAAAATTAATGCATTATATTTGATCTCTACTATGACTGACTGTTTATTGAAACTGACACTATTCATGGAAAAACGGATCTGATCCGTTATGCTGCCGAATTTTCGGTAGGATTGTAAGGAGGTTATAAGTATTTATGTGTTAAGAATATGTATGTGGAAAACATGTATGCAAGGGTATATGAAAGTAAATGATGAGGCATATGTATGAGTGCATTCAATATGTCTATGCATGATTATGTATGAGAAGGAAAGAATATGAATATATTAAATGTGAATCCCTTCACCTGGAGGAAGGCAGTTAAATAAGATAATATGTGGATCCCTTCACTTGGAGGCAGTTGCACATTGAATCCCTTTTTGTGAAGATAGTTAAATGATATGATGAAGGTCCCATATTCCTAAGGAGTATGATATAGCGATCACACCCCGATGGGGTATGACATGACGATCATACTCTGGGATATGGCATGATAAGCACATCCTAAGGAGTGTAACATGGCGATCACATCCCGATGGGGTATGATATGGCGATCACATCCCGATGGGGTATGATATGGCGATCATACTCTGGAATATGGCCTGATGACCACATCCTAAGAAATGTGACATCGCGATCACACTCCGATGGAGTATGACATGGCGATCATACTCTGGAATGTGCATGACAAGTAAAGGAAATTAAGAAAAACCTCAGTGCATTCGCATGAATTCAAGTATGAGTATTTGTATGATTATATCCCATGTTTTATTGATGCTGAAACTGTTCTATCTACTTATGATGTGATTATTATTCTAAATATGAAATATCGCCAATGTGAATCAAGTGCGTGAATAAAATGAACTCTGCTTTTTCAAACTATAAAATTGAACAGATTATTTAACATGCTCACATTTTTCATAGTAAACCGAAACAGCTAGAGATAATAACGATGATACAGCATATGATAGTTTAAAGAATCCTACTAAGAATTTATAATTCTCACTCCTATGTTTATTTCTGTTTTATCTCCATATAGTTCAGAAGTTCCGAAGAAGGTCCTTCGAGGCGGAGTTGACTAGTAAGATTGAAGGTGACTGAAGGCTGCTGCCAGACAAGGTCTGACTAAGTGACAGTAACAACTCCTTGGTGAGGTATTATGACTTAAGCATAGTACCATACTTGGGAGGGTGTTACAACCAACATACAATCATGGCTAATCAATATGAACTTCAAGCTCATCAGCAAGCACTGGAGAAAAGGATGGATAAAATGTAGCACCTAATATTGCAGATTCTGAAGGCTCTTCAGAAAGGAAAATGCAATCAGTGATGGTCCTTCTATGATCCCATATCATTTTTTTGATGATATCAAAGAGGGAGAAGAATAATGCAAAGCTTTAACTAAGGGGAAGCATATAGTTAACAATAGCTAGAAGCTATTTTGCTGCTGCATCATTCATGTTTGGATTTTTGAAAAATATTTTATTTTTCTTTAAATTATCTTTATAACTATTGCTAAACAATTCACTGCTCATTTCAATATATATTATTAATTGTTAATATGCTTAATTGAAATTTCTTGAATTATTCATGCTCTGATACTATTGCCCTGATAATGCTTTGATAGTATTGATTATGCTTTGATATTATTGCTACAATATTATCTTGCACTGCCATCTTATGCAAACTTAGGGCTTGATACATTTATTCTTTGATTGACTCTGATAATTATTTTGATAATTTATACAATTTGCTGTAAATGAACTTTTGATTTGAGATACTTTAATATCAATTTTGGATTGAGAAAGTTTTAAATCAAACTTTGCTCAAATATATCATATCTATTTTTGATTTTAGAATTTTTTTTTTTGGATTGAGAAAGTTCCTAATTAACTCTGCTTTGTTATATTATGAATTCAGATTGAGAAAATTTTAGTTTTTACTCTGATATATCATGAATTTTTGGAATTGAGAAAGTTGGAAATCAATCTTGCTCTAATACTCAATATATTAATGATCAAAGATTTCTTAACACAAAAAATTCATTCTGGAAATCTATATTTACTACTGAAGTTTTTGGAAAACATGCTTATCTAAAACTCACTTTAGAAAGTAAAATTCTTCAAACCAAAAACTTGAAACAAACAACAAATCATATGTTTCTGGACTGTCAATTCCCATTTTTTTTTAATACAAAAGCTTTTCTTAAATATTGATTTGCCGTCATCAAAAAGGATGAGATTGTAAGCTCCAATGCCCATCAAAAACCATCTCGGTGTTTAAATTGTATTAAGCTTTAAGGTTTTGATGAGCAACAAATCAAGCTTTAATTAAATCTTTTGCCAACTAACAATTTGTTATTGTGAATGTATTATTTTGTGAGTAAGATCACTCAAATCAAATTGAAATATGCTTTAGATAACACAAAGGTAAATGTTCTTCCTTATTTCTCTTGAATACACACTTCTTGGGAATGAATACTTTGTGGAAACTATGGTCCCTCATCAAGAAACACATAAGTAAGTTCGAAAGGATGGATTTACATCATAAAAAAGGAAACAAGCCATCAAAAGGATCACAAACTGTTTAGAAGGATGATCTATCCAGAAAACTCTTTTCAGAAGGATGATCTATCCAAAAGACTCTATTCAAAAGGGTGACCACCAGCAAGATGCTTCTCATGAAGTACCTTAGCTTCAAAGCTTCTTCTACATGATTTAAGTATCAGGTTCAAAAGTCAAATATGATGTGATAAGATCCAAAAGAAGTGCTAAAAAGTTTGAAAAGTTGGTGAATATCAAACGGCTATTTTTCCTCCACTGTGTTATTTTCAAAGGTTGAGAAAGAAAGCAACTTCTTCTCTATTTAATCTTAGACCAATGGATCAAAGAGGCTCAAGGCTTAAGATCTACAAGCTTCAATAGATATATTTTGAAGTTTATAAAAAATTGGAAGTTGAACAAGAATTGGCTAAACAGTGTAAATATTCTACATATAGAAAAACTTTCATCTTCCAACAACCTTTTGAACTATCAGAAAGTTACTTGTTGTAACTTTTTATTAGAAAATCTTCTCATTTGCATTGTATTTGATAATATCTTCTTGCTAAGAATATTGAGAAGTCATACATACTGTACTTAATTGATTATAATCCTTTGAGAGTCTTAGCGTGAGTGTATTAAACACAAACCTCAAAAACTAATTATTGTAACCTGACCCATTAGTGGTTGTTGTGAGTTTGGAGAGGTTCGACTTAAAGACTACTCATTTGTTAAGATTGGAGAGGCTTGAGAAAGATTGCTCTGTTGTAAAGGTTGGAGAGGCTTGAGGAAAACTACTCTATTGTAAAAGCTTTGAGAAGCTTGAAAAAACAATACTCTGATTATAAACATCTCAACAAGTGTTGGGAACTGGAAGTAGGCAAAGTGGTTAGCCGAATCAGTATAAAACTCTCTGTATGATCTTTCTATCCTTACTTCTCTTCACTATTATTTGAATAATTTGTTTTATTTGCATCAAGACATTTCTAAAATTTATTTAACTTATAACTAACTTAATTGCTTCCGCATTCCAAATTTAAGGCTGCATGAGAAAGTTGTTTCTAAAGATTTTTGGAGAACTTAAATTTTAATTGAAGTACGATTCAACCCCCCTTCTTGTGCTACTTCAATCTACAATATATTTGTTTTAGATGATGTGATACAATGTTATATAAGAGAGAGAGCAGGATTTCAAGTTTGATAATCTTTCATTGTTTTGTTTCACAGCCACACGCCATCTTTGATTTTGAAGGAGTTTCGCTCACTGTGTGCCATTTATTGGGCACATTCTATGCTCCATTTTTGTGAAATTTTAACCAATTTCTTCTAACTCTATGGCCTTTTATCTGGTATAATTAGGATTTTGCTTTCTCTCTAATTTTTAATTATTTTGTCTTTATCCATTATAGGTCTTTGGATATTATTTCTTATGTTGTGATAACTCTCCAATGGGAGTTATTTTTGCTATAGTTTCCATATAGTTTTAGGTTCTTTCATGCATTATAGCTAGTAGATTTGTATCCTTTTTAGTCATGTTTAGGAATTGAAGTGTTTTAATAATTTGTTAACCAATTTTTACATGTTTTAGAATAGTTATGCTTCTTTTATTCTTTACCTTGTGGGTGCATGGGTCCAAGTGTAACATCCACCAGATTTTTTTTTTTATCGTTTTTCGCTTTGTTATTCGATTTCTACCGAATAATTGAGGTTAATTAAAATTCGACTAAATATTTATTTAGAATCAATTAATTAGCAACTAATTGAGTTTAGATATGAGGGAATTAGGTTAGAAGCATAAAAGATTTCATTAAAAAAAAAATTTCCTAAACTGATTCACTGATTTAAAGGAAATCGGTAAGATTTCGGTATTTTAAACTGTCAGAACCGAATCAATAGGATTATATACCCAAAACCCTATGACTTAAAGGCTAAATACTTAGGCACTTAACCCTCTAAGGGTGGCACAACAAAGGCCACAAGGAGAGGGAGACTTGGCTGAAAAATTGGCCACAAAGTTCTATCCAATCAAAACTCACATTTTCAACTACTTCATTAAGACTTTATGACATATTTCCTTCCTTTTCCCTTCAGCAGATTTACGCCTCCCTCTCTTCTTGTTCCAGCCTCCTTCTTCTCTTCTCCTCTTAACCTACTCCATCAAATCTTCAAGCTTTGATAATGTTCCATCAATCCAAACTTAAACTTAGCAAGATCACACCTGAAGGAGGTAGAGATTCAACTTGTTTTCTTGTCTTCTTGGTTATGGGTGGCTAATTAGGGCTTTTATTACCTCATTTCTTGATGTGGTGTTTGGATTTATGTGATGATTATTGGCTAGTTTGATGGCTGTTTTTGTGTTTAAATTCGATTAAGAAGTAAAAAGGAGTGAGAAGAGGATGCAGTGAGGGGCTGGAAGAGCAAAATCTTCCGGCAGTCCGTACGCTGGAGTGTACTGCTCTGCCTACGGTCATTTAAATTTAATGAAACTAATTTTATGTGAAACTAGACATATAGAGATTTTCAACAATATAAATTATAAGGCCATTGGATTAGTATTGAGAGAGATATGAATTTTTAAAGTTTGACCTAGGTTTTTGAGTTTGATTCTGGGCAGACTAGGTTGCTCAGGGAAAAACTTGCCCTATACAACTTGGAATTAAATGAAACTAGCTTTGTTATAAAGCTTACACATAGAAGAATATCCCATAAAAATTTCAGAGTTAAATATGGTCCTGCTTGCTCCCAGTGGTTCAAGGAAGATGTCCTATGTTCAAACCAGGCCAAAACAGGTCAGTTCAGAAAGGTCAAATGTCGAGCCTTATAACTCAAACTCTACTAAAACAATTGAAATGTAACTTGTTGCAAATGAAAACTTGTCCTGTTAATTTTAATATGATACCTATTTCATATGATTTTAACTGGTTTTCGATTTTTAGTGGATTTTTAATTTTAAGTGTGTAATTCTGGCCAGCTACAGGGTAGGCCGAGATAAAATTTAAATAACTTGAGCTACATTTATCAAAATTAGAGGGGACCAAAGATTAGAAAATAGACATATAACACTCTAACATATCCAAAATTTAGATCCAGATGAGTTAAATAAAAATGGTGGCCTGATTTACAAAAATCGGGTTGAATGAAAGTGTTGAGACAGTAACCATGTTTTAAATACAACAATTGTGCCCATGAATTTGATGTTTGAATTGTGAATGAAGTGTTATGATTTCTTTGTAAAATTGGTTTTTTGAGTACTGGCACTATTTATGGGAAAGCGGACACGTTCTGTTATGCTACCAAAATTTCAGCAAAGCCTACCAAAATTTCAGCAAAGCCTAAGCATAGATTTATGAAATACACTTTAATACATATGCAATGATGATTATGATGAAAGCTATAATAAAGATTGTATGATGAAAGATATGATGATGAGTTCATATTCCAAAAAATGTGATATGGCGATCACGCTCTGATGGGGTATGACATGGCGATCATACTCTGAAATGTAGCATAATGATCCCATACCCTAAGGGATGTGACATGGCGATCATATCCCGATAGAGTATGACATGGGAATCATACTCTGGGACGTGGTAGGATGAACATATTCCTAAGAAGTGCGACATAGTAATCACACTCCTATGGAGTATGACATGGTGATCGTACTCTGGAATATGTATGACAAGTAAAGGAAGATAAAGGAAGAAAAGAAAATTACGTGTATCTACATAAATTCAAGTACAAGTAAAGGCATGTACAGATTTTATGTTTTCAGTATATTAGTGGTATTATATTTTAATATGCTTCAGTTATTATTCATAGTATAATTCATGAATTTATTTCGTATTAGCTCACCTAAATGACAAGTGTATGAATAAAATGGACTCTGTTTCAAACAATATATTTTCGAACTATAAAATTAAATAGTTTATATAACATGTCCACCTTTTTCATAATAAATCAAAGCAGCTGAAGATAATAACGATGACACGGTATGTAGTTTCTTATAGAATCCTACTGAGCATTTAAAATTCTCACTCCTGCTTCCGTGTTATGTCCAAATAGTTCGAGAAGTTTTCAAAGATGGCTGAAGTTGCTATTAGATAAGGTCCGCTCAGGTAACAGTAACAACTCCAGAGTGTGGTACTATGACTTAAGTATAGTACTGTACAGAAGAGGACGTTACACCAATTATAGAATAAGAGCTTAGAGGAGAGGACTTTGGACACCAAACTCGAGCCCAGCATCTATGCTCGAGCCAGGCAGGATTATATTACAACACTTGAGCCCAACACATGCACTCGACCACAACCCTTAGATAGAAAAGCATTCATTTTGGAGCATGACTCATGCTAGAGCGCAAGCCATGCGCTTGAGCACAATGACAATAAATCAGGAAAGTTTATTTTTCAAAGCAATGATGGAAAGAAGAAATTTGGGGTGATTTTTAAAGGATTGTTGCGATGTTCTCTTGACTTTTTTTCAGCTATTTTTGAACCCCGAACATAAAGAGGAGAACCATCGAGAGTCTGGGGTAAAGATTGATCATTCAAGAGCTTAACGAGAGTCAGAAAGATCTGTGTTCATCCATATTCGGTATTTTCTCTTTGTTTGTTGTTTCTTTTACTTGTTTGAGTTTATTTTTGTCATAAGCTAATCCCTTTTGCTAAGGCACTAGAGTATCCTCTCTTAATGATGTTATTCAAATTTCTGTTTTTCTCAATTAAGTGCTTATAATTGCACTGAATACATTGACTACTTGATCAACAATTGATCAATGTGATAATTTACAATAGCTTGATAAAGGAATTATGAATGTTGTTTTGTATCATAATCACCACAAGTTAAGCGAAAACTAGAGATAGGTAAAGGCAATTTGTGTGGTCTTTATTTAGAATTCGTAGGAATTATCCACCCATTAATTTAGGTTGTGCTAAGAGATTAGATAATCACCTTAAGTAGGAGAGAATTACATGATCTCGAGAGAGGCTTGTAGTTAGTTTGGGGAATCTAACCATTAGCTAAGAGAAAAAGGGATTTAATAATAGAATTTCAAAGTAATGAAGTTAATAGTAGATGAGTTAGTAGCCTAAGTGTTTGCGTCATTGCAAGTCCATTCATAGTTAAGAAATTGATGAATTGTCTTCCAAGTTGGCCCGAGAGTGCTTTGATGGGAGCATTCATGGCTGGATTGAATGAGAAATTAGTAGGAGATATTCGCTTGCTTAAGCCCAAAAATTTGCAAGTAGCCATCGTACTAGCTAAGTGAAAAGATAAACAACTTCAGTGTTGGGAGACAATGATTGGGGTTCAATGTGCTAATTCATTGTCAACAACAATATCGATTACTGATAGTGCAGGATGCTCAATGGGCACACCCAAGAGACTCTCATGGGTTAGAATGGAACAAGGACGTGAGAAAAGTCTATGCTTTAACTATGATGAAAAATTTGTTTGAGGCCACCGTTGTAAAATTGCCTAATCACTTCTCATTGAGTTATGTGATGGAGACAAGGAAGATAATGGTGATATAGATAGAGGTTATGTGACATGCACTCCTAGGCAAAGATGTCACATGGGAACCAATTAAAGTCTTGCAACAATATTTTCCTAACTTGCACCTTACGGACAAGGTGTCTCTTCAAGGGGTAGGGAATGATAGGAATGGTGGGGTAAGATCATGACATGGACCGAAAATTGTAACATCCTCCAAACATGTATGCCATGCTCAAGTCATAGGCTATATCTAGAGGTTGTTACTACTACCGTAAAAGACTTTTTAAATAAGAAAATATTATATATATGGCCCTAAAACTTCAAAATCCTTTACTAAATAAGGGCTTATAATCCCAAATATTCATACGTGTAAGGTAAAATAACTATAACTTAAAGGAAACTTAACTAATGTTGTATATAAATCTTGTCTTGGCTTGTTGTCGTCACTTTGTGGCTATTGATCGCCTACTTTGGTCCCCTAGACTAGGCTCAGGTCCAAGTCTTGCTCGATGACATCTGTTGTTGACTTAAAATCTACTCTAGATACTAGAATGTTTATGGAAAACATACAAACAAGTAGTGAGGACTTTAAGTCTTCAGTAGGTAAACTCAAACCACTAATCATATAAGGTGCTGTCATAAACATTCTAATTGCTACGATTTATTATGAAAACATGGACACATACACATAGACACAGGTTCAATTTTAAGTTTGAAAACACCTTTCTCGAAGCAAATTATATTTTAGCGATCATTTGACACATTTTATGGAAAATATAATAATAGTAATAATTTAACATTCCAACGATAATCATAGTAACATCATAATATTATAAGAATGCTTAAATATGCATATGCTAATGCACATACTTAACTTATACAAGTGTACTTGACTTTCTTGTCTCTTTCTTTCTTTAACTTGCATTTTGCCTTTCCTGTACTTGGCCCCCCCGAGGTGAATGACCTCTCTTATCCCTGGGTAATAGCTTGCTTCTTGGGTTCAAGCTCATACGTATACATAAGTGATATGTTTACTTTCCTCAACCCTCATATCGATCTATTCCTCTTAAATCTGGTTGGGGGCTAGCCCAAGTCTTAGACAGTACCACCCTAGCCTACTGCAAGATGGAGGCTCGATACGTCCCTTTGCAAGTTCTTATCATCTTTTCCTTTTCATACATGACCATGCATGCGAATGCTTTGTGCATTTATGCATATATCTCATATCATATCTCAATCATACTTACATGTTATATATATATATATATATATATTTCACATGCTTCAGTCAAAAATTCGACAATATAATAGTTAAAACATGGAAACACCGCAATATACAAATAGTTAGCCAGTCCCAGTATTCAGAATTTATTAATATTAGTATGCCAATATCACCTTAAATTGGTAAGAATTTGCATACACAATTCAACTCTTAGCCCTTTATGACTTTTTGGGGCATCTAACCTTAAAGCTATTAAGTTATCTCATTTTCCTCAATTCTACCATGTTCTTCTAAATTGTACTAAAATTCCATTTTACTTCATTTCAATCTAGAAATTTAATATGTTGGCCCTCTTTGTCTATTTTTAAACCTCTTTGATCCTATTAAGTTTGGAATGTATAACTTAAGTTATTAATATTTTAATCAAAGTTGCCCTGTTACATAGTAGACTTGCATATTTAATTTTAGAAAATTACCAAAAATCCATCCTACATTAGTTTTATCCAAAATTTCTATCAAATTGTAGCTATTAGAATCATCTTTCAATCCCAAGAAGTTTCATTTCAATTAGGTAAATAGAGCTGAAGTTATGAGTTCCTCAAATGGGCTATCCTATTTCTATCTGAACAGAGCATGGGTCAATTTCAAAGAATTACTAGGGAAAATTCACTTATGATTTAATTCTGAAATTTTTTTAGCATATTCTTTTATGTATTAGCTTTCTAAAAAAATTAGTATCATTTAATTTTTTAGTTGTATAGGGCAAGTTATGACCCTCACATCACACTCTGGTCAGGACAGAGAGTGAATTCCAATAACTTCTAAAAACATAATTAACTCATTTTAAATCCAATGGTCTTATAATTTATATCCTTGGATTTGTCTTGAAGTATAGTTTCATCTAAAATTAGTTTCATTTGAATTTCAGTTAGGTAAGTTGTAGATATGGGCTCCACTGTATGGATGTCGCCCTAGGGTTTCATCCAAAAGCTTTATGTTTTGAGTTTCTCCTAATCTTTTGCTATATCTTTCAATCTAAACCAAGTTTTTCTATCTTAAATCACTAGAAACAAGTCATATTAACATCATATAGGCACACACCATAGATGATACATAGAAGAACACATTAGCCACATAGCCCAAAACACAAACAAAGTTAAGTATTTGAGGTACCTACCTCAAAATCCTTGAAACTATAGAAGCAAAGGAGACCAGAACAACTCATAGCCTTGTTTTTTTCCTCCATGGCAGTAGCTTCTACAAAAGTGGAGAGACTCGAGTTAAATCACGAAATTGATAAAGGGATATTGTAGAGAAGAAGATGGAGATCAATTTTCATAAAAGGGGTGAATGGTTTTAAGGCCAAGAAGGCGTCCAACTTTGAGCTTGAAGCTCTAGTCATAGAGGTGGTGAGAAGAAAGGAAAATGGAGAAGAAAATGAAGGAAATGAATAGGGGGAAAGGAGGGCCAAAATTTTGAGGGCTTAATAGGGAGGTGAGTTAGCTTTCATGTTAAGTTCAAGTGGCTTGTAACATAAGCCTTTTGGCCTCAAATTTTATTAATGGGTTTGAAGTAAAACCAATTTCTCCTAGGCTTGAATTTGAGTGGCTCAACTTTAGTCACCAAGAGAGTTTTGAATTGATTATCATGCCCACAAATAATGTAGGACCCTTGAGGACTAATTCAAGGTGCCCTGTTATCAATTTGAGTATTTTAAATTACCTGAGTTACCACTATTTTGTATGAGTAACGTCAGATGTTTATTTAAAATTGTGGATAGAAAATCTGAATTTAAAGTTGTTACAAGTATTTTAGTTAGCTACCGATGTCATGAGGTTCGAGAATAAGCCTCAGACATCGAGTTTTTATATGGACACCTTTCTCAACAACTGTAAAGCCTTATTTACAATTTTACCATTATAATATTTATGATTTTGTCGCTACTTTTTCTACTGTTTACCTATTTACAGTTTTGCCCTTACATCGGGCCAGAGCTTCCTTCTATTTTCGTTTATTCCTAGAACTCGAGATGTTACAAAAACTACATGGAGCTATTAGCTATTTGCGTGGCATTATTTTTTAGTTTAAATTCTTTACCGTTATCTTTTGTATTCATTTTATCTTTAGTAGGTGATAAATATTGTTAGTTTTAGGACTTGTTTAAAATTGTTTTTGTTTTTAGTTTTTTAAAACAGTTTTAAAAACTAGTTTCAATTCAATTTTTAAAAATAAAAGAACAAAAAAATGTGTTTGACAACAATATTCACAAAATAGTTTTTAAATGGCAAAAAATAAAAAATATGTTTGGATAGTTGTCTTTAAAAATAGATTTTAAAGGTAATAAAACATAAAAACTTGTTTGGCAAATATTTTTTGAAAAGTAGAATAGATATAATATAGATGTATTATTATAAATAACAATTTAACATAATATTAATATTAGGTTTGATATATAATATTTTCATAAAGTCTTAATAAACGAAGTCTTAATATAAGTTGATACATTTTTATATCTATGAATCTATTTATACTAACACTAATCCATTAGATATTTTCATAATTTTTTTAGTTTTAATATCAAATGTTATTTATTTATTTATTTATTTTGATAATTCATTGAAAAGGCTCAACTCACCAAAGCATCATACATCAAAGACAAAACACAAATAGTCGACTAGCAAACAACCTAATACTATGACAAGGATTATCACCAATGTCTAAGTACCCTATGTAGGTATGATACTATGCCACATAAATCTTCAAATAAACTCCAACCTTGCATAATAAATCTATAGATTGATGAAGCAAAACAACCACCATATATGCTCTAATATCTACTTGAGACAGCCATAGCAATTCAACCCTCTTTAATGCATATAACAATTCATGAAACATGTAAAAATCAGCACCAAGCACTTGATAAAAGCATCACCTGTCAAGTAACTCCATCATGAACACTAAAGGCAACTGGGATACCAAAAAAATACTATCCACCACTTGATATCAATATCAAAATTGGAATTCACCAAATAAGTCAATCTCATAACTAGGAAATTATATAAATCATCCCATAGAAGTCAAACACCACAGAAGTCAATCTGCTATATAACGAGGAATAGTAGAGACCTCATTTGTATCACCTTATTGCTTATGTTTCAAAATGAACTAGACTGTAATATCCTGTTTAAAAATAAAATGCCTGTTTAGAATAAAATATTGGTAATCGAAATTTTAAAAATTTTACATAGCTTATATTTGGGTATTTCCTTTATTTACCTTCAAGAATATAGTAATAGAGGAATTAAATTTGTTAGGTGAAGTATTTGTAAAAGAAAAAGGAAAAAAAAATTAGGAAGGGGAAACCACAGTGCACCATAACTGATATGGCACATCGTAGGCCCCCCCTTTTATTTGATTCCACTGCTTGAAGCTTTCTCCAGCTTCACGTCTTCATTCTTTCACGTCTTCATTCTGTCTTTCATTTTCCTTTCCCTCTGTTACGTTCTTTCTCTCTGTTACTCGCTCAACCTCGTTCCTCTCTCTTGCTCTCTCAATTCATTCCTCTCACTTACCCCACCAACCGCTGCCACGCCATCTATCTTCGCCACCTCCACCACCACAGAACCTCTTCTTTTGCATTTTCTCTCTATTTGCATCTCTCTTTACATAGTTTCTCCCTCTTTCAATTTTTGGTTGCACTATTTTTAAGTGGCTAGGGTGATTTTTGCTTTTTCCAAATTCATGGCCTTTCCTGGTAAGTTACTAGTCTATGACTTTGTAATTTTAATAGTGGATAGAGGGATTTTGGAGTGAGTTTGTTGTAAAGAGTGGATAGGACTTGGACACCTTGATTTTAAATTGAGAAGATTAAAAGAGTTCATGAGTTAATAAATTAGATTTTACTTGACTTTGGAAGTAAATTAGATTGACTTGCTAGTTGTTAGTTAAATTAATAGTAGTGATTATGTGAGAACGAGGATTGAAACTCGTAGGTGAGAGATTGCTCTAAGTGGAATCAAATCATGAAGAAATGAAATTAGTGATGTACAAGTAATTAATTAGTTAGTTGTAGCATCAAAAGCAGTAAAAAAATGTTTTAATTGATTTTGGGAATAAATTAAACAGGAGTTTTAGTAAATGACAGGGAATTTAAAGTTTAATTGTAGAGTTAAATAAAGAGGGTGAAGATTATATTCTAAACCAAATTTCTGTTTAAATTGCAAATGATCACTTATGTATGATTTTAGATTCCCCAGGAGATCAACTTGTAAGTTCAACAACCCCAGGACCTAAATCAGACATTCCCTGATAATTTGTGAGTGGACAGTGCCTCTATGGCATATGATTTTTATTTTATGCAATTAATATTGGTTTGATTTTAATATACTTATTGACAACTTAATTTTATATACCTAGTTAGTTATGAATATTTTGTTTAATGATATAGTTATCTTATAACTTGATATACCTATTTGTGGATATCCGATTCAGTTTGAGGAAATCTTACTAATATTCATTCGTTAAATATTCTAAAAACTTTTGGAGAAGATTACAAATTTAACAAATGTTAGGACAAGCTCTCTAAATAATTTTTAAATTACTAAACTGAGTTGTTGAGAAATTCATGTAATTTTGGGAAACCCAATTAGTTTTATTGCTAGTGAATTCTGTTTATATTTTCAGAATTATATTGGTATTTTGGTGGGAGGATTCTTATGCCATCGGTAGCTAGCGACCATGACATTAGCCTTGGTGCACCTTGTAACATCTACAACGAGTTCCGAGTTCCGACTTCAACTTCAAGTCCCCATGATTTTCGACTTCATCTTCGAATTTCACATAAAATGGGATTATTTCTGACTTCCAAGTTCATCTTCGAATTTCAGCATAATTTACCAACTTCCGACTTAACCTTCAAGTCCAAACAACATGGATGTGATTCTTGATATCCGACTTCATGTCTCAAAGAAAATGGACCAATTTCCGATCTCATAATTTATCTCCAAGTTTCAAGCAAGATGTACGCGAGCTCCGACCTCAGACCCCATATTTCATGTTCAAAATAGTCTACATGGTTTTTGACCTCCGAATTGATAGTTTAACACAATGGTTACAAGTACCGACCTCCGAGTTGAATGTAACGAGTTCCGGCCTTGGAGTTGAACTCAACTAGAATGGACACGAGTTTGGATCTTTGAGTTGATTTTGAAGTTACGCACAAGTTTCGATCTCTGAGTTTATTCCCAGGAGCTTTCCATTTCTGTTGGTATTCCTGAGTTTGAATTGGGAGTTCTGAGATTATGTGATTGTGCGCTGTATGATTTTCGACATCCGACTTTGCTTCTGAGTTTCGATTAAACCAGACAATATTTTCGATATCCGATTTCATCTCCGAGTGTCACACAAATGGCACGAGTTCCGACTTTAAGCAGAATCAAGACGAGTTTCGATTTCATATAGAGTGGAAGCGAGTTCCACTTTGGGGACGACGTGGAGAGTAATTTAGCCACAAAAGAGCGAAACATAGCCGAACTTCAATCACAAAATTTCAACCAATCAACACTTACAATTCCAACTACCCTCATATATTTAAATTAGACTCTCCTTCTCATTTCTGGATGATTTACGCTTCCCTCTCCCTCTTGTTCCAGCCTTCTTCTGCTTTTCTCTCAACCAACTCCATCACTCCTTCAAGCTTAACAAGGTTCTAATAATTCAAACTTCAACACTTAGCAAAATCACACTCCAAAGAGGTAGGATTCCATTTCTGTTCTTGAATTCTTTGCACTATGGCTATATGAAATTTTATTCTTCTTCATATATTTGTTGATATATTGGATGTATGTGATGGATTATGGTTGGATTAATATGAAATCTTGAGTTGGAATTATGGTTAGAAGGAGAAAACTAGAAGGAGTGGAGAATTAGGATGCTGTCTAGGTGAAGAGTCCACAGCAGTCTGGATGGCAGAGTATATGGCTCTACCTACAGCTGATTAAATCTAATGAAACTATTTTTATATGAAAGTAGACATTCAGAGCTTTCCATACATATATAATATGAGGCCATTGGATTAGTATTGAGAGAGATATGAATTTTTGAAATTTGACCTAGGGATTAGGACTTTCATCTGGGCAGTGTGACTTGAGGAGGGTGTAACTCACCCTACACAACTCCAAATTGAGTGAAACCACCTTTGTTAGAAATCTTACACATAGGGGAACATCCAAAAATAAACTTCTGAGTTTTTTATGGTTCCAATTGTTCCCAGTGGTTCGAGGAAATTACCCTATGTCCAAACCAGGCCAAAATAGGGTAGTTCAGGAAGGTCAAATTTCTGGACTTATAACTCGAGGTATAAAGCAAATGAAATGAAACTTGTTGCAAATGAAAGTTTGTCCTGTTAAATTTGATATGACACTAATTTCATATGATTTGGACTTGTTTTCAATTTTTAGTGAATTTTTACTTCCAAGAGTGTAATTTGGATCAGTAATCGAATAGGCCGAGGCAAAATTTAAATATCTTGAGTTATACAAATCAAAATGAGATAGGACTAATGAGGTTAGAAAATAGACACATAGAGCTATGATATATCCAAAATTTAGGTTTAAATGAGTTGAATAAAAGAAAAGGTGGATTATACAAAATTCAGGCAGAACTGAATAGAATTGGCAGAAATGACCAAATTGATGGTTTCACAAGTGTTAGTGAACATATACGGTTTGAGTTGATGGTTGCAAGTTTTACATTGATAGATATGTTAAATTGATTATACTGCTACGATTGATTTGTCCGTGAGAACTGGCACTATTCATGGGGAAACCGATCTAATCCGTTATGCTGCCGAATTTACGACAGAAGCCTATGAAACTATGAATGTTTATATGCAAAGATGAATTTAAGTATGATAGGAGTTATGACATATATGAAAATAAATGAGGAAATGTATGTATAAATACAAGTATATGAAAATAAATGATGAAGCATATGTATGAGTACGTTCAGCATGTCTATGCATGATTATGTATGAGAATAAAAGGACATGAACATATAAAATGTGAATCCCTTCACTTGGAGGCAGTTATTTGGGTCCCTCCAAGTGAAGGCAATTAAAGAATAAAGATTAAAGCATATGCAAGCATCCCACTCACATGAGGTATGGCATCGACCCAGCTAGTGTGAGTATAGGGGATAGGGCTTACATGAGGCATGGCATGACCCAGCT
Source organism: Pterocarpus macrocarpus (assembly GCA_031439585.1). NCBI lineage: Eukaryota > Viridiplantae > Streptophyta > Magnoliopsida > Fabales > Fabaceae > Pterocarpus > Pterocarpus macrocarpus. Next base: position 11,767,580 of record CM062516.1, on the reverse strand, counting down.
AGTGTAAGTACCGAATGAAGGTCCCATATTCCTAAGGGACGTGACATGGCGATCACGCTCTGATGGGGTATGACATGGTGATCATACCCTAGAATGTGACATGTAAAGATATGATGATGAGTCTATGTTCCTAAGGAACGTGACATGGCGATCACGCTCTAATGGGGTATAACACGGCGATCATACTTTGGAATATAGCATGATGATCCCACACCCTAAGGAATGTGACATGGTGATCATACTCTGGAACGTGGCAGGAAGAACATATTCCTAAGGAATGTGAATGACGATCACATACCGATGGAGTATGACATGGCAATCATACTCTGGAATATGTATAACAAGTAAAGGAAGATAAAGGAAAAAAAAGTAAATTTTATATATCTGCATAAATTCAAGTACAAGTAAAGGCATGTGCAGATGTTATGTCTCTAGTATATTGATGTTATTGTATTTTATTATGTTTCAGTTATTATTCATAATATAATTCATGAATTGATTTTGTATGGTTCTCCCAAATGCCAAGTGTATGAGTAAAATAAACTTTGCTTCGGATAATTTATTTTCGAACTATAACATTAAATAGCTTGTATGACATGTCACCTTTTTCATAATAAACAGAAGCAACTGGAGATGATAATGATGACATTATGTATGATACTTAAGGAATCCTACTGAGAATTCAAAATTTTCACTCCTATTTCCGTGTTATCTCCAGATAGTTCAAGGAGTTCCGAAGACGGCCGAAGTTGCTGTCAGATAAGATCCGCTCAGGTAATAGTAATAACTGCAGGGTGCGGTACTATGACTTAAGCATAGTACTGTACTTGAGAGGGTGTTACACAACTTGATCAGAACCTAGCTAGCAGGGGCGTTGCTAGCTTGGTACGTGTGTGTATGGCCAACGCACACTGCCGACTCTGATGAATCTGAAAAGGGACTAACCAACCATTATCTGGAAATTCTTCAGAGTCGGAAGCCTCCCCGTTTAGCATTTACATTTGAAAAATATAAATTCTAGTTTACGAAATATTGTCAGTTCTTTATATATATATATATATATATATATATATATATATATATATATATATATATATATATATATATATATATATATATATATCATTTAAATGATAACTTCTTATTTAAACTTGATTTATGATAGTATTTTCCTTATTAAATCATAGTTTGTTTTGCTACTGGGGCTTGTCCTCATATGTCATAGTTGTCCCTCACTGAGTTGGTTGGACTCACCCATTTTCCCTTCCTGTTTCAAATCCTAGCGCATCACCTGTTTCCATTCTCCTAATCTCATAGAGCATAGACATTTAGCCTTTTGCGCATGAGGGTCTTCTCTAGACTTTCATTTTAATATTTTGGTTATAGATGCCGCTTAGAGTTGCTCCACAATCAACAGATAGGATATTGCGGCTTGATATTCCTTTTTGAATGAAATCTTTGTATATAAGTCTTTTATTTTGGAATTATGTTTCTTTGTAAGTAGTGTAATGGATATGTACATATGTGTAAATAGGTATGCAAACTATTTGAAAGTGCTCCGAGAGCCTCAATTTTGGAATTATGGCTGGTTTGTTGTCTAGTACAAGTCTGGCTATTATGGGGAAGCTGAGAAAACAGGGAAAACTCTATCTGTTTGTCACATGAAATGTACATTTTAGGCTTGCTGGAGGTCCGTCACCTCCAAGCGTCAATCACGACTCAAGGGTGGGTCGTGACACAAACCCTAAAACTCCATTATGTAAATTATACATATGTATAATTATTGCCTTGCTTATGTTCCAAATTGTCAAGTAACAATCCTTTTTTTTTTTGACGTGGAAACTATGATCTGAATTGATTAAACAAAGAGAGCCATACAATCATCAATGACCATAGATGCTATCTCCTGTGGGAAGTCCTCAATCCAAACAAAACCTGGTTTGGAGCATGCTAATCTAGCTAAAACATGAGCAACTTTGTTACCATCATGCTTAACATATGAAAAAGAACAAAAGGAAAATTGACTAGCTAGGTGAAGACAGTCCATTAGAATTGAGCCGAAGTAAGTAGAACTTTTAGTAATATGGTGCAGGTTGGTGATGACATCGGCATTGTCATTTTTAGCAATAAGATTCTAAAAGCACATGTCTTTTGCTAGATTGATTCACCATCGAAGTCCCAGATACTCTACTAACCTGATATCTTGTCCATATTACAGAGTCTCTATAGCATCTACAAGAACCTGTGCTTCATGGTCTCGAATCACCGCACCTATGCCCCAATTAAAATCATCAATTTTGGCAACATTAGTATTCAATTTATAAGTATCCTCAGTGGACGGTTTCCACCGAACTTACTCAGAGTTAGGCTGGGGTTTGAAAGCATGTTGAGTTTTCACTTCCTCATTTGCTTTGTGGTAGGATTCAAGCATAGATAAAGCATTGAAAATCACCTTGCTGGGTTCAATAACTTTATTCTCAAAACACAGAGCATTTCTAGCTAGCCAAACACCATGGGCAATCATCATCATTTTCTCAACAACCTCCATTGGTGATTATATCAAAAAACCCCTTAACTAGTTCTTCATCTCATGGCTATCCATATTATCCAGTCTAAGGCAGAAAGGAGATTGGAACCACAGTCTTCGAATCTCTTCACACCCAAATATAGCATGCATAGATGTTTCCTCAGCTTGAAAGCATCTTGGTTATAAAAAACTGCATTGGATTTGTTTTTGGACCAACTTGCTTCTCACTGGTATAATATCATGAAGCAATCTCCATATGAAAAGGCAATTTCTTGGTGGCACATGTGTTCTCCAGATTTTTGACCAAACCCCTTCCATCACTTTATGGTTGTTGCTACTTTCAGGTTGAGAATGCTCATGGTTTCGGATCAGATGGTAGGCTGTCTTGACACTGAATTGTCCATTCTTAGTCCCCAAGCAATAGAATTCATCTTGTAAATCAGTGTGGGGTAGGGGAATTGCTAAAATTTGCTTAGCTTCAAAAGGCAAGAAATTCTCCAATACCAGATTAGTTTTCCAGTATCTATTCTGAGCATCTATAATTTCAAAAACTTTGGCATCTTCCTCCAAGCCTGTTGGTTGTGACCACAGCTTGTTCCCATTCTGAGTTGGAATCCACCCATCCCTCCAAATATAAATATTCCAACCAAAGCCAACCTTCCAGCAACCCCCTTCTTCCAGTGCCCAAAGAGTTGAATGTATACTCCGCCAGTTATAACTTGGAATGTATCCAGTTGAAGATCTAAGGATTGACTTCCGAGGGAAATAGTGAGCTTTCAGTGTTCTAGCCATTAGGGAATCTGGTTGTTTCAACATTCTCTGGCCTTGTTTGGCTAGAAGCACCTGGTTAAAAGCACCAAATTCTCTAAACCCCATTTTGCCATCTTCTTTGCTGTCACATAGATTGGTCCACCTTTTCCAATTTATTTTCCTCTCTCCATTCTTGCTTCCCCACCAGAATTTGCTAATGAGAGCCTCAATGTGATTACAAAGACCAATCGGAAGTAGGAAACATCCCATAATATAGGTTAGGATTGACTGAGCTTCCGCTTTGATTAGAACCTCTCTTCCCGCTTAAGATAACACTACTTCTTTCCACATTTTTAGCTTATTCCAAACTCTTTCTTAGACAAAATCAAAAACTTATGTCTTAGATCTCCCTACAAAGGTAGGAAGTCCAAGATACTTAGAATGATTTTCCATAGCCTTAACATTCATCCACCTTTGGATCAAATTTTTCCTATCTGTCGGTACATTTTGACTAAAGGAAATTTTAGACTTATCCAAGTTGATGAGTTGACCAGAAGCTTTTTGGTATGTTAGAAGAATCTGGCTTACCACCTCAGCTTCTTGTGAATTTGCTCTGAAGAACAGAATATTGTCATCTGCAAAAGACAAATGGGTGATCTTAGGGGCTGATTTTGCCACTCTCACTCCATGTAGAGATTAAATTCTTGGGCCTTCATAATTAAACCTGAAAGAACTTTAGCACACAAAATAAACAAATATGGTGATAGTGGATCGCCTTGCCTAAGCCCTCTTTCTGGTTCGAAACTTTCACACGGGATACCATTTAGCATAACTGACAAGGTTACTGATGAAACACAGTGCATTATGAGTTGAATCCACCTATTTGGGAATCCCATACTGTGGAGAACTTGTTCTAGGAAGCACCATTCAACCCGATCATACGCTTTCGCCATGTCTAACTTAAGGCCAACCATTTCTTTAGAACTTGTGCTTTTTTTCCTCATGAAATGAAAAATTTCAAAAGCAATAATTGCATTGTCAGTAATCAATCTTCTTAGAACAAGAGCACTTTGAAATGGACCAACAATATAAGGCAAAATAATCTGCAATCTATTTGCAATAGTCTTGGTGATAGTTTTAAAAAATACATTGCACAAAGATATTGGACGAAATACTCTAGTGTGTTTGGGATTTTTTACCTTTGGCATGAGATAGATAAAGGTATGATTTAACTCTTTTACCTCAGCTCCATCATTTAGAACTTGCAACACCATCCGAAATTTAACTCTTTTGTATTTGTTAAATGTATCATAAACAGCATTTTGTTTGAATGTATCATAACTTTCGAAACAAAGGATACCAATATCATCACAAATCATATGAGGCTGTGAGGATTCCATTATCATTCAAGGCAAACAGAACCCTATTCTTCACACTCAAAATCATTTCGCTAATCTAAAATATCAAGAATAGAAAATACCACTCATAAACATGCTAGTCTAGAAACACCATTTAATAATTATGTTGTTGCACTGTAAAGCTTTACATTGGGACTACAGGTTATGCATCTATTTCTATTTTTTATTGTCATGAACAAAGACAGGCCTGAGAATTGACCTTAACTATTATATCAGATTCAAGTAACCACTATACCCCAACTATTATATCCGTGTTGTTCTCGAGGATCATTTAGAGGCATCAAATGATCTGAAGAAGTCCAAAAGTACAAAACTAATCTATACCTAACACCGGACATTCCAGTTGAACCTAGTAATCTATACGGTGACCTAGCACCAACCAAAGCACTGCCAACTCCACCAAGTCCACCAGCACCATCCGTTATTCCATTGAAACCCACTGACCCAAGCCTACCATACCCATTGTAGTGGCCTCTTAGCCTAGAATTGTGCCCACCAGTACCGCTCATTGCTGTCGATGTCTAATTCCCCACGAAGCCCAACTCACCAACTAACCAATTCAGTGAATGACTCCTCATTAGAGGCTGACCTTGGAGTGCACCAGCAAACCCACCCTAGGAACCCAAACCACCAACTGGACCTCCATGTGAGTAGGAATTTGGTTTAATGAGCATTCGTAAGAACAACAGCAAATGTTGGAGATGCATGTGGGAGCGTGATTGAGAAGAAGAAGGGAAAAAGGAAGGGTTTGAAGGAGATTTGTAACCATGTGATTTGAAACAAAAAATGAAAAAGCAGTGTGTGTGAGATTTGAATAAGTATTAAACACAATAAAACCACATTATTACAAATTTGCCACTGTCTTTTCATATCATGGCAAAACAAAAAAAAAACCCAAAACATGTTTAAACTATTTTTCATTTTTTGTTTTTAAAACTCACATTCTATTTTTTAATTTTTAAAAATCGATGTAAAAAATCATCCTTCCAAACATGTTCTTTTGTTTTTTTTTATTTTTAAAAACTGAAAACTACTTTTAAAAACCATTACCAAACAGCCCCTTAATCTCTATCCTTTAGTTTTAGTTATTATCTTTTAGCCATAATTTTAGGAGTAGATCATAGGGATACAGTAGTATTTAATTTGCTTTTGTAATCAGATTTAGGTGTAGGTTTTTACGCTTGTAACATGAGAACCTTGGATACCTCGAGATCACATTAGAATCCTTCAATTGAGATTGAATAGTGAGAAACCATGTGTAAGAGACCAAGAGCTGTGAAAATAAATTCATGCAAACCATCTTGTCTCCTCTTTATCATATATGAAAGGGAGAACCACCAATTTGGACAATTTAGACCTCGAAAGATACTATTTTCTCCTGTGGTATCTCAATGATGAATGCGCTGATAAATTAGTCCCTAAAACATCTTTTGTTAACACTGATAAAATCCATTAGTAATAATAGAATTCATCATTGAGATACATGGACTAATAAAACATCTTTTAGGGATTAAATTGTCAGCATTTTAATCTTTCGGGAGCCAACTTGGTGGTCCTCCCGATATCAAAGCTTTTGAACTTCATTCTTGCAATTGTCTATGAAAGATAGGCAAACGTTTAGCTATTTCTAAACAAAATAACTAATGTGGACAGTGTAATTATGGTAATCTATATATCTTGCCTTCCCTAAATCATGGACATCACTAACTTGATTCTTTATATTCTTTTGTTTTGTTTTGCAGAAACTGTTTGGAGCTAGTTTTCTAGTGTTTTCTTATTGTAGAGGATGGCAATGCGTACTCTTGGTGCAAAGGAATGTTTGTATTGCAAAAGAGCTAAAATTAGTTGAAGTGATTTATTTTGTTTAAGAACTTGTGTACAATTGGGTGCTATTTCATGAAAAGGAAGAAGATGTACAAAAGAAGATACATAAAACATAAGTTGTGAAGGTGGGTATGTCTCAATTTTAACCATGGTTAACCCACATCAATATTATCATAGCAAAGTTAACTTCACTTATTCTAAAAGGTGGAGTGCAAAATTCAAAGGAGATTAGGGTTACTTGCATATTTGACAAATCTCAAGGGTGGTTATTATAATACCCATTCATGGTAAAGCTAATGGCACAAATTTACATAAGAAGTTCAAAGTTGGACATTAATATATATAGATACAATAAAAGAGTTTAGGAGCAGGGGTAAAATTCTGCTCGCCATAAGCTAATCAAAAAAATTTTTTTAAGGCCAAATAAAGGAACTACAATTTAAATATGACTCCAATACGTCCCTAGCAGTTTGAGGAGTCTATCTTCCTCCAGGGTATTATTTGACTAATTTAAAACCACCAAAAATAGAATGAGAATTGAAAAATCGCAGTAGATAATAAAAATTTGTAAAGCATTTGAACTATGATGGTTCCAGCTGTGTCTTAAAATAGAAATCTTCACAGCTATTATCATGATCTCATCACATTACTTAAAAACAAATCATACTTTATAACATTATGAGTAGTAAAAGCTAAAAAATATATATGTTGGCCAATACATAATGCGGTAAGTATTAATATGATTATAATCTTTGTTTTCATTCCCACTTTTCTTTGTATGCTTGTCTCACATATTCGAAGGCATTCTCTTTGGAAATTCCCATTTTCTGGTGTTACGCTTAATATCGTAATGATAAAATGAGAATTTTACACCATATACTAACCAAGGCAAGTAATATAAAAGAATATTACATCCTATTCCTTTGTCTTCTTAGCAGTTAGCGGCAAATTTTAAATGTCTTCTTTTCAAATTACTTACTTGCCATTATACATAAATTCACAACAAATATACAAATGTATAAACTTAACTGATAAATATAACTTAACTAAAAGACTCAAGTAGCATAAGATAAACAATAACTTAAATTATTTATCTCATAATAAATTAAATATTAAAACATAAAATTAAGCAATAAATGGAATAAAGCACAGAAGTTATAAATTAATTCACAAACTTAAAATAGATGAAGTGCACAAGAATTGAAATAATATAAACTTGAGTAAAATAAATAACATAATAACTTAATAAAATTTCTCAAAACATAGAGTTGCCAAATCTAAATGTTAATTTCTAAAGGGACTGAATCTAAGATAATTTTTATTTAATTTCTTTGAATCTTCCTTATCATCGTCTTTGAGTATGTCCTTGTCATTATAACACATTTGGCACATATAGGTCATGTCTTTGCATGGGACATTTTAAAGTCACAGTAAGGTCCATAAGTCAAGAGTTAGCATATTATCCATGCAACAAGGTATAAAATTTCAAGCAAAGATACAAATAATTTGATAGTTCAGGTCCATATAAAATCAATTTTAGTTATTTTAAGTGTTAGATACAAGGTTTTACTCTTGATATTAGTCCCTTAAAGAAATTACCATAAAAATTGATAACTCAAAATAATATATCATTACATAAAAAATATCTTAGTAGTAGTAATAGTACTAGTAGTAACAATAATAAGCAATAGTATTAAAAACCATCAAATAAATTTACTTGAAAAGATGAATAAATAAATAGGAATGATAACAAGCAATAATATAAATTAACGTTAGTGCAAGTAAATAAAATAGCTTGGGATGATAAATAAACTACAACAAGAGTAATACTAAGCAACTTTAATAAATAAATGACTTAGAACATAAAATAAACTACGATAGTAAATAATAATTGATAATAATATAAAATAACATAAATTGCAATGAGTAAATATAGCCATGGTTTTACTTCACAAATAATTTCATTATCTACCTTGAAATAGTGTGTGCGTGCCAAGCTCTTTCATGTTACTCCCTGTCCTCTCTCTTTTATTCATCTTTTCTTTCTTCTTTTTATTCTTCTCTTTTTGATTACTTTTTTTCTCTTTGTTTTTCTTTTCTTGACTATGAGACATGTAACATCCTCAATTTCTTGTCGTATTAAATTACCTCAGTAACAATGGGTAATTAGATACTCAATGAGAAATTATGAGATTAAGACTTAATTAAGGGATCAACGAAGTGTTTATACATTAATTTTGAGGGGAAAAGTCAAGAGAATACTTAATTAAGTTTAAAGGATCTCTAATTAAGCAAGTCAAACCTTTAATAGCTTAATTAAGCACTAATTACACATAACTAGCTTAACTAAGTTTAATTAAGAATAATTAAGCTTAATCACAAGATTTATTTTTGTTAATCATGATCACATGAGTTAATCACTAATCCTTGCTTAATCATATTAATTAAGTTGCAAGAGCACTTAATCACATCATTAAATTCAAACTTAGTTAACTAGATAATAAAGTAAAGAGTGATGTCACTAAAGCATAAAGTATTGGACAAGAGTGCTTTATGTAAGAGTAAGTACATGATTTGTCCCCCATCATCCAATTTGTCTCCCTAAGCCTTGATTAACTAAAAAATTAAGCAAAATGACCTTACCCCCTGGCCTAAAAGTAACGACCAATAGCAACACACACATACACACATTCACTTCATTTTTCAACTTCTGTTCTTTCTCTAAAAACTCAAATCCTCCAACTTCTCTCTACAATTCTTTTCTTCTTCTTCTTCTTCTTCTTCTTTATCTTCTTCTTCATCAAGAACTCAAGAGCTTCCATCTTCATCTCCCAAAATTACCACCACCATCATCAAAGGAGAAGTATTCTTCGTCTTCTTCTTCTCCTTCAAGGACGCCACTTTTTGCCTTAGTTAGTGATCTTTACTCTTCTCTTTTATTTACTTAAGAAAGCTTGAAGCTTGGTTCCTTTAATGACCAAGATCTTCAAGCGAAAGCTTGAGAAAAACCTTCATACTCTTCATAAGCAAAAGTTTCTCTTTTTAGTGAAATATATTCATGTTCTTGTTCATGAGTTGTTCTTGATTTTTTTGAAAGTTCCTTTCTTTAAATGCTTCAATGTTTCTATTTTTCTTGCTTGAGGCATGAGATCTTGATGATTCTTGTGAGTTATTGGAAAAAGAATGATGTTCTTTGTTGTGTTGGTTTAAAAGTTGTTTGTTTTCTTATGATGATGCTTATGATTAGAAAAGTTTTTCTCTTTATATGTTTTTCATGACTTGATAAGACTATGAACATTCCAAAAGTATAAAGCTTTAAAAGTTTGCTTCTTGATGCATGAAAAGTGGTGCTATTTTTATGGGTGTCACATGGCTTCATTTTGTTCTTCTTGAAGACAAGAATATGTGTAGAAGTCTAAACTTTTTAGAACATGAAGCTTTTTAAGTCATAAAAATGAAAACTTGTCACTTTATATCTTAAAAATGGAATCTTGAAGATAAGACCATTCATAAAGTTTCAAACTTTAACCAAGAATGAAATTTTTTAAGTTATAAAAGTGTTGACTTACAACTTTTAATTTATAAAGTTTGTATCTTGAGTCAAAATAATTCATAGAGTGTTAACTTTTATAAAGAACAAGACATTCTAATTCTAAAGCTAATGTCTTGTATCATTATTTCATAAAGTAGGAATCTTTTAAACTTTAAGACAACTTTAAGTAATAAAGTTAAGATCTTGATGGTCTTAGAATAATTAAAAGTGTCAACTTTTATGAAGAACAAGACTTTTTAGTTCTAAAGCTAATATCTTGTATCATTATTTCATAAAGATTGAATTTTTAAGACAAGACCATAATTTTAGAGACACATACTTTCTTAAAGAATGAAACTTTATAATTACTTTATAAAGAACGATAACTTTTATAACACTAAAGGTAAAATCTTGTTATGTTAGTGATAAAAGCTTGAAACTTTACAACTTGGATAAGTTAAAAATCACCCCTTGATGATTAGTGAACATGGTGTTGTTTAGTTCATGAGTGTGGTTATGCGTTGTTATGACCCAAGGACTAGAGGAATCTCGAAATCCTTGGGAATAGAAGTATGATTAGGGCCTCTAAGTATACCATGAACCTAGGAATCAGTAAGTGTACTATCTTAAGGAAAGGAAATAATTATCTAACTTAGTTAACTTGAACAAGTATTCTATAAGACATATACTCAAGTAAAAAGTAATTTCACATAAGGACTAAGTAACTAAAAGACTACATACACATTTATTTTGACTATGTGATTCTCTCATGGGTAACCATGGGAAATCATATGATGGCTTATAAGATTTTCTACAAAGAATAATACAACAATGAATCCTCTTAGGGTAAGAATGTATGATGCCTTTAGGCATGATGTATGACAAGTTTGATTGAACATTGTCTCACGATTGGATGATTGATATGATAATATGATATGGATATGATGGATTGTTGGTTGAAAATTTCATGATTGGTATTTTGGGGAAGTTTCGGTCTAGCCGTTACACTGCTGGATTTTCGTTAAAATTTTGGACTTAGTCATATCATTGTACGTCCACATGTGTCTTGTCAGAAAGTACTATGCATGTAAGAGATAATGATAAGAAAAGAAAGAATGGGATATGACCCTTCAATCACTTCAGTAAGGGAAGTGAGAGACGGTGATCCGTAAAGACTCAAGGAACCTCTATGGGGGACAAAGGTGGCATGGAGGACCCTTCAACTTAGAAGTAACCATTATCAGCTTAGTCTAATTTGGTTTAGTACTACATGATGACAATCACGGAATGAGCTCATGTTCAAAAGCAGTATATTTCAAAGGAAAAGTAAAGAATGTTAAACATGTGCTAAGAATGAAAGTAAAATTAAAGTAAAATCATGTTTAAGTCTATGAGGTTGCATGTCAATGCATATATCTATATTGTCCATCTACATTATGAATGTTTATTCTATGCTTTCGTATGTAAGTTTACTTATGATGATATGATTATGATGTTAAGTTAAAAAGTAACCCACTTTGGGATTTATGTTTTTAAAATCATTAAAATTGAATCTAAACATGTCCACTATTTTTATAATTAAACCCGAAGTGGTTAGGACGATGATGACGACATAGTGTTTGTCTAGTCATAATGCTACAAAGAAATCTAGTATTTCTCACTCCTATGTTTCTGTGTCATCTTCAGAAGATGCTGGCGTCAGGCATAGTGGTGATCTACATTGAGTTCCCGGTATAGCATTGGCGCCTTGACCCAGTGCTGAATGCCTCTGTGATGTTTGTGAGTGCAGCTATAAGGGTCTACATCTTCCACAACCATCAGTTTCAAGTACCAATTATGAGCCTGTCTTTCCGTCCACACCAGTCATACGGTGGGATCACCCTAGATAATATCCCCCCCTATTTTCAGCCGCCGAGGTACCCTAGTAATGGAGAGTTTGACTCGAATACCTGTCTGATGCCGACCATTTCTTTAGTTTCCAATTCTTTAGAGTCATCCTATCCAAGCTATCATGTAGAGACTGACCCATCCGAGCTCTCTTACCCTTTAGTGATTCGTCTCACTTCTGACTCTTCTTCTTCTTTAGTAGCTCCTCATCATGCACCACCCCTGGTTTGTGGTCGTGAGTTCATTCATACCAGTGTTGTGTCCCGTGGATGTGGCCGTACTCGAGAAGGAGGACGTGGTGATGTTGCTTTCGGTGGATTCGGGAATGGTTCCTCTCGTCCGACGATTGATTTGGATAGCACATGCAGAGCCAAGCATAAGGATAGCCCCTTTTGGCTGGTAGTTGTGGGCTTATCATTGTAACATCCGAAAAAAAAAATCTTATTATTTTTAACCAAGTTATTCGATTTTTATCAAATAATTGAGAATAATTAGAATTTGATTAAGTATTTATGTAAGGCTATTTACGTATCATTTAGAGAGAATAGATTTAGGGGAAATAAGTATAGGAGACCTCATAGAATTTTTCCAAAACCGTTTTGCTGATTTAAAGGAAATCGATAAGATTTCGGTATTTTAAACTGTCAGAACCGAATCAATAGAAATTATACTGTGAGAACTCTAGTTTGGAAAGTTAAGATTCAGCCACCCAACCCCTCTAATGGCGCAATATCAACCTTTAAAATGGGCAGCCAAATCAAATTGAAGTAAGGAAAGAAATCCGCCAATCATATTTCAAACTTCCCCAAAAGTCTTCAAAAAATTCCTTCCTACTCCCTTGAACAATTCGGCCCTAATAAATAGCTAACCCCTCTCCATTTTCCTTCTCTCTCATCTCATCTTCACTTCATCTTCATCAAGCTTTCAAGCTCCAACAAGCTCCACCAATTTCTTCAACCTAAGACCTAAATCTAACAAGTTCAACACCTAGAAGAAGTAAGATTCTAATTTCTATTCTTATTTTATATGGATTGGGGCTACTTGGGGTTCTTCTTTACTTCATATTTCTGATGCTATATTCGGTAAAGATGATGAGTTAGGGTTGGTTTAACATGTATATTTGCGTTAGAATTGAAGTTAGAGTGGAAGGATTTGAGAATAGAAAAAAGCAGGATGTTGTTTGGGTGAAAACCCTACGATGTCCGTACATTCGTTCTATACGGACCAAAATCTAGCCATCAAAGTTTGATGAATCTATTTTTATATGAAACTAGACATTTAGAGCTTTCCAACCATATAAAATATAAGCCCATTGGATTAGTATTGAGTGACTTATGAATTTTCAAAGTTTACATTAGAATTCTATGTTCTATATTGAGTAGTGCGAGTTGTGAAGGGTGTAACTCACTCCACATAACTCTAAAATGAGTGCAATAAACTTTATTAGAAAGCTTACACATAGTAAACATCCCATAAAAATTTCAGCATTAGATCTAGTCCCAATAGCTTCCAGTAATTCAATGAACTCGCCCTAAGTCCAACTCAGGCTAGAACAGGGCAACCCAGAATGGGAAACTTCAAGAGATTGTAACTCAAGCTCTACTTATAAAAATGAGATGAAACTTGTTAAAAATAAAAACTTGTCCTGTTAGTTAATTTGGTATAAGTTTGTTAAAAATAAAAACTTGCCCTGTTAGTTAATTTTGGTATAAGTTTCGTATGATTTCACCTAGTTTTCTATTTTTAGTAGATTTTTACTTCTAAGGGTGCAATTCTGGCTAGTTGTAGGACAGACTGAGGTAAAATTCAAATAACTTGAGCTACATAAATCAAAATGATAATGGACAAAAAGGGTTGGAAACTAGACACATAGCACTATAACATATCCAAAATTAGATCTAAATGAATGGAATAGAAATTATGGTGGAATTTACAATAATCGAGTAGAATTGAGTAAAGTAAGCAGAAAACCCAATTTTTATTGGCATGTTATATAATTGATATCATTGTTATAAACTTGATGCTCTATGTTGATTTTATTGCTTGATTGATCTTTCTGGTAGCCTAGCACTATTCATGAAAAAGCGAACTCGATCTGTTATGCTGCCGAAATTTCGGCAAAGAATTCATATACTATGTGAAATATTTGTACGTACATGTGAAACTTAAGAAAAATAATATTAGTTGTGCATGTAATTTATGAGTATTGTAATGATTCTATATTACTTGGGCCAGTCCCTAAATAAGGTTAAGGGGAATAGATCAGTGGAAAAGTTGGGGAAAGTAAACCCGGTAATCCTGTATAGGAATGAGCTTGGTCTTGAGAAGCAAACTATTACCCAGGAGTATATGGCTAAGGATTCCCAGGGGACCAAGTGAGGGAAAATACAAGTCACATGAGTGAAAGTTCCCTAAAGCTAAATGCATTTCCATTTTACATATACATGCTTTGTTTGCTAAATCCTAAGCTAATTCATAGTTATTTATATACTCCTCGTGTTTATATTACTGCTTGATTTGTAGCTATTGCTCGAGCTATGTTAGCATATATGTCTAGTTTTACTTCTTGTTACACTAATCTAAATTAAGTTTTGTTTCGGGTTATGTTTTCCATAACATGAATTAAGTTGACTATTACAGTTATGTTATACCATTTTAAATTAAGTAAAAATCGAAACAACAGAGAATGACGGCGATGCCAGATTTGCGTAGAATTAATTCCTACTGAGAATTTTTTTAAATTCTCACCCTACTGTGTATTACCACGTCATTCTCAAATCATGGAGAATGCAGCGACAGGTATTCTGTTAATCGAGTTCCCGGATCTGCACTTTCATCTCAATCCTATATTGCCGGTAGCTGTCATTTTCGTTTTTACTTTTTCTTTAGCAGAGACTTCGTTGTTCCCCTCACCCATCCACTGTTCAATCCTACTGCACACTACATCACTATCCCGATATATATGGCTCACCCCTTTCCACCTCCAAAGAAGAAGAAGCAGCTCTGTAGCTCAGATCACCTCAACATGCCTCTTCTATTTTGTTTTTTGAGGAGGAGGATCCGTCAGAGGTGACGAGCTCATCTTCTTCACCCTCTACAACTGGAAGAGGCTATGCCTCGATAGACACCAGCATGGTGAGTGGATTCCTTTCTGCAGAATCCATTTAGGGGACTTATGTAGTACAGCAAGAGGTGATGTATAAAATGGCCCTCTTTTGGCATTCTGAGCCATAGGCTTAGCTTAGTGAGCGTTGCTCTTAGATGATTAGTACATGAAATATCTCGTGGAGACCAGCTAGGGTTCTATTTTGTAGCGACAGGCCGATTTATTTTGTTTTAACAGCCTCATCTTTATACCTTGTACTGTTTATATTTCCTTTTTGCAAACTCTAAAAATGGATATCTACGTGTACATATATGATGTAGTTTCTGCATTTCTGTCTTTTCCGTAAATTTCTTTTTTCTATTATGACGATAAGTCCATTATTTACTCTACGACCAAAAAGAAAATTAAACAAATAAACAGCTAATTCTTCTATGGGTAAGATAACATTGGATTAGAATGAAACTTTAAGTAGACAACCACATGTAATAACTTATTGGGTAATGTATTATGACTTAAGTATAGTATTTTGTCTGGTAAGGTGCTACAATTATTTCCTTTTAGTATGTATGAGCGTTTGGGATTTCTGATGTACTTTTCTTTTGATGTATTCAGTTAAATTTATTTGTACGGCCGACAATAGATATCGGACCTATTATCAACTTTATGTATGACTCTTGGCATTATTATTATTATATTGACTATGATGGCCATGGAATGAATGTTATGTTTATCTAAGATAATTGTTATTCATGTCGCCTCTATTTATTTTATTTGCACTACTTATTGAGATAGAGATGTTTGACTTTACATGTTCACAGTACGTTCGTGGCTCTTAGTTTTCAAAATGATTTACTCATATTCTTATCGTTCAAAAAAAAATTTTACCCTTATTTTCATTTATAAAGTAATTTCAAAAGGTAATGTTAGTTTCACGAGCAAAAGACGAATAATTATATAATATGACTTAAGTATAGTATGGGACTATTAGAGTGTTATATTTTGGTATCAGAGTAGTTCGTCCTTAAAGAGCTTGGGGATGGACTAACTATACTTCTAAGCATACATATTAGTTAAGTCATGCTTTGAGTCTTATCTGTATGATGGGATGTAAAGATTAGATATGCATAAATATTGAGCCTAATAAATTCAATATCTTCTGTTTTGTGTACGAGGAACTAATGGCATCAGGAAGACATGGTAAGCCCTGTAACGAGCCTGAAGGTCTCGAAGAAGTCATGGGGATGCTCCGTGAGATGGCTACTACCATGAGGGAGCAAGCTGTTGTTGCCCACCATGTGATGTAATGGATTGAGCAAAGGGATGATGAAAACTTGGAAGGGCATAATGGACGAGCCGAGGTAGACTTGGACTACCTCAAGTTTGCTGAGTTTAGGAAGGCGAATCCGCCGAGCTTCTGAGTAGTTTACAACCCCGACTGACCTAATGAATAGATTAAGGCTTAAGGCCATTGAGAAGATTTTCATCGGTATTGGCTTGCACCGAGGAGCAGAAGGTAGCCTTTGCTGTAACATCCTCCCAAGTACAGTACTATGCTTAAGTCATAGTACCACACTCTGGAGTTGTTACGGTTACCTGAACGGACCTTATCTGACAGCAACTTCCGCTGCGCTACTCTGATACCTCTTGTACTTTCTGGAGACAACACGGAAAAATAGGAGTGAGAATTATAAATTCTCAGTAGGATTCCCTATGATACACATGTAATGTCATCGTTGTCATCTCCAGTTTGCTTCGCTTTATTATGAAAAAGGTGAATATGCTGCACAAACTGTTTAATTTTATGTAGTTCGAAAATATAATGTCCGAAGCAAAGCTTATTTTAATCATACACTTAGCCTCTGAGAGAATCCATAGAAATCCAATCATGAATTATATTGGGACTAATAACTGAAATGCAATAAGGTACGATAGCATCAATGTACTAGAGGCATAACTTTAACATATATTTTACTGGAACTACATCATATTAAGATGCCCATATAACATCACTATGCTGAGGACATAATATTTGCACATAACTTAACTTGTATATGAATTCATACATAGACATAAAACTTGCTTTTCTTTCTTCATTTCTCTTTTCATCATAAAATCTTTACGAGCCATATTCCAGAGTATGATCGCCATATCATACCTCATCAGAGCGTGATCGCCATGTCACGTTCCTTAGGAATATGGGATCTGCACTTGGTACTTACACTAGCTGGGTCATGCCATGCCTCAGGTAAGTTCCGGCGTCTGCATATACTTAAATTTTTAGCCTTTGGTCTTTAGTCTTTTACTTGGCACACCTAGGCGTTACGTATCGCCGTCCCTAGGGTGCTATTACTGCCCTTGGGTAGCCTGGCCTTGGAGTGAGCTCGTCAGCTTCACCCGTGACCGTCGTCACACTGACTCACCCGCAAGGGGACCCACGTGCCTCTAGTCTTAGAGGGATCTCATTTTGGTCACGTGCCTCTAAGTGAAGGGATCTCTTCTGGTCACGTGCCTCAAAATTGAGGGATCTCATCTGACCACGTGCCTCCAGGTTAGAGGGATCTCATAGTTTTAGCTGCCTTCACAAGGAGGGATTCAAAGTGCAACTGCCTCCAGGTGAAGGGATTCATATCTTTATATTTAACTGCCTTCACAGGGAGGGATCTCAAGTAACTGCCTCCGAGTGAAGGGATTTACATTCATTATACTCATGTCTTTTCATTCTCATACAAGGTCATGCATAGTCACACTGAATGTACCTATACTTCATTTATTTTCATACGTCATTGCATACATGATCTTCACGTACATAGTCGTGACATATAAAGGCCCGTAGCCTCTTTGCCATTCTACCGGCACTCATACATATGCTTTGTCCTTTACTTTCATATACCTCATCTCACCCTTATGTCATTCTTGAATATGGGGTTTCTATATTTCCATTCATACTTTAATTCATCCTTGATAATCCATATCATCTTCAGATTTATCCTTGCATGTAAACATTCCTAATTTCATAAACTTCTGCCGTAAATCCGGCAGCATAACGGATCAGCTCCGTTTCCCTATGAATAGTGCCAGTCGTCACAGACAATTCAATCATAGCATCATAATCAACTTAACACATATATATCAAGGTCAAACTGGCAATTCTCAACTCATACCTTATATGTTTTACTAATACTTGTGAAATCATCAATTGGGTCACTTTTGCCCATCTATTCAGTTCTGCCCGAATTTCATATGATCCACCTTTATTTCTATTCAACTCATTTGAACCTGAATTTTGGGTATGTCATAGATCTATATGTCTACTTTCTAACCTCTTTGGTCCCATATCATTTTGATCCATATAACTCAAGATATTCAAATCTTACCTCAACCTATTTAGTCACTAGCCCGAATTACACCCCTGGAAGTATAAATTCACTAAAAATCGAAACTAAGCTCAAATCATACTAAATTGGTCTCATATTGAAGCTAACAGGACAACCTTTCATTTGCCACAAGTTTTATTCCATTTGCTTAAGTATACCTCGAGTTATAAGTCCTGAAAGTCGACCATCTTGAACTACTCTGTTTTGGCCTGGTTTGGACATAGGGTAACTTCCTCGAATCACTGGGGACAATTGGGACCATAACAAACTCGGAATCTTATATTGGGATGTTCCCCTATGTTTAAGCTTTCCAACAAAATTAGTTTCACTCGATTTGGAGTTGTATAGGGTGAGTTATACCCTCCTCAAATCACCCTGCCCGGATGAAAGTCTTGAACCCTAGTTCAAACTTCAAAAATTCATATCTCTCTCAATACTAATTCAATGGCCTTATATTATATGTCTATGGAAAACTCTGAATGTCTACTTTTATCTAAAAATGGTTTCATCGGATTTGACCGATTGTAGGCGGGGCCGTACACTTCGCCATACGGACTGCCGTGGAATTCTCACTCAGGCAGCATCCCAACCCGTCCATTTCTTCTAATTTTCTCCTTCTAATCATAATTCTAATTCAAAATCTCCTATGAATTTAATCATGATTCATCATAATCCATCATAATACATCCAATAATTCATCAAATACGTAAAGAAGAGTTCAATCTCATGCAATCATAGTGCAAGGAATTCAAGAATAGAAGTAGAATCCTACCTCTTTGGAGTGTGATCTTGAGTTAAGTGTTGAAGCTTGAATTATTAGGGCCTGGCCAAGCTTGAAGGGGTGATAGAGTTGGGTGAATGGAGAAGAGAAAAGAGAGCTAAAGTGAGGAAGAAGAGAGGGCGCAGAAAATGGATCTGAATGAGGGGAGAAGAAGGTGTTTTATAGTCATGAGTGGTAGTTAACTTGGAGGGTTCTGATTGGCCTCAAAACATAAGGCTGAGTTTCAGCTAGCCTTGCTCTCCACGTCGTCTTATTTGTGTGGTAGAATTGCTCTCCACGTCGCCCAAAGGGGATACGCTTCCGTTCTACCTGAAATCGGAACTCGTGTCTATTTGAGTTTAAGGTCGGAAATCGTGCCTTCTTGCTAGTGACGAGGAAATCCCGTCTGGTTTATTCGAATCTTGGGAGCAAGGTCGGAAGTCGGAAGTCATTCAGTTCACAACCATATGATCTCGGAACTCCTATTTGAACCCGGGGATATTACTGCTAGGAATAGGCTCCTTTAGGTCGGAACTCGGTAGTTCGAAGGAATCAAACACCCAATGCTTGAACTCGGAAGTCGGGATTTTAAAACATAAGGTGGAAATGGTATCCGAGTAGGAAACCTTATGTTCGAGTCCACGAAGTCGGAAACCATGTACAGTATTTTGATCCATGAAGTATGAAGTCGGAGCTCGCGTGTATTATGCTTGAAACTTGGAGATAAGTTATGAGATCGGAAATGGGTCCGTTTTCCTTTGAGGTATGAAATCGGACATCGGAAATAACCCACGTTGTTTGGACTCGAATAGCAAACTCGGAAGTTGTAGAAGTAATCCAGATGAATTCGAAGTCGTAGACATATGTGAGACGAACTCGGAAATCGGAGAATATCATAAGCTGAAGTCGGAAATCGGGAGTAGTCAAGATTACATTAAATCGGAAATCGAAGGAAATGAAGTCGGAAATTGTGCAAGATGAACTCGAAACTCAGAATTAATCCCTTCTACCTGAAATTCGAAGATTGAGTCGGGAATGGGATTTGGATCAAACTTGAAGGTGAAGTCGAACGTCCGTCGTTGGAGTTGAATAACGTCGGAAATCGGGAAGATGTGTGGAAGGAGGTCCAAAATAAGGACGTTACATTTGCTACCTTTATGCTAGAGGCAAATGCTGAGTTCTGGTGGGTAAGCACCAAGAGGCTATTGGAAGGAGCCCAAACCCACATCACTTGGGATGTGTTCAAGATGCATTTTTATGAGAAGTATTTTCCCACTTCCGTGAGGAATACAAAGGAGCTAGAGTTCATGAGTCTGCGTCAAAGGACCATGAATATTGCTAAGTATACTACCAAGTTTGAGGAGCTATACAAGTTCTTGACGATTTATCAAAGGAACCCTAATGAGTAATGGAAGTATGTCAACCTCGAAAGAGGACTATGTGAGGAGATGCTGGCATCTATAAGACCCATGGAGATTTATGATTATGCTACACTAGTCAACAAGTGTCATCTAGTGGAGGATTGCAACCGTAAGCTGGTTGTGGCTAGGTCTGAAGCTTATAAGAAGAAGCTGCATGGGCAAAAGTTCAAGCTGACCCCTAAAAGCCATTTCAGGGTGGAGGTTTCAAGGGCAAGTAACCCTCGAAACCCACTGGGAATCCACCTAAGCCTGCAAATGGTCAAGTTTGCCCTAAGTGTAGCAGACACCATGGAGGATGCCCTTGTTTAGCTGGCTAAAATACGTGTTTTCGATGTGGAAAGCCTGGACATATGGCTAGAGATTACATTATCAAGTTGATGCCCCTGCCAAGAAGCCCCAACACCAAGGAAGGGTCTTTGCCCTCAATGCTGAGGAGGCCACTCAGTTCGATGATCTGATCCAAGGTAAGTGCAAGGTTAATGGTAGAACATTAACTGTACTATATGATTCTGGAGCTACACACTCCTTTATTTCTCATAATTGTGTAGATAGATGGGGATTGTCTGTGTTTGAATTACCTTACATGTTAATTGTTTCTACTCTTGCTAGGAAACCAGTTAAGACTTGTCAGTGTTGTTTGAATTGTCGATTCCAAATTGATGGTAGGTCTTTTGTAGTAAATTTGATTTGTTTGCCTTTATCTGGTCTAGATTTTATTTTCGGCATGGATTGGCTTTCAACTAACCATGTCATGATAAACTGTTCTGAGAAATGTATCATGCTTCCTCTTATACATGTTATGCCTATTAAACCTATTAGTTTGTTCTTGAATTCTATTAAAGTAGGGAGTAGGGAGTTTGGTGATCATGGATATATTTTTCTTATGACAAATGAAGTGGAACTCGAGCAGGTATTAGAAAAGATTCCCATAGTTAGGGAATATCCAAATGTATTTCCTAATGATATACCCGAGTTTCCCTCAGAAAAGGAAATCAAGTTTTCTATAGAGTTGGTACTAGGAATGGGGCCAATCTCTATAACACCCTATAGGATGTCCCCAATAGAGTTGTCAGAGTTGAAGGGACAGTTGGAAGAATTGTTAGAGAAAAAGTTTGTAAGACCTAATTCCTCACCTTAGGGAGCCCCGGTGTTGTGAAGAAAAATGATGGAAGTATGAGGCTATGTGTGGATTATAGGCAGTTGAACAAAGTGACCGTTAAGAACAAGTATCATTTGCCTAGGATAGATGACTTCATGGACCAACTACGAGATGTAGCTGTGTTCTCAAAGATTGATATGAGATCTGGATATCATCGGATAAGAGTGAAAGAGGAAGATATACCCAACACAGCTTTTAGGATAAAGTATGAGCATTATGAGTTTACAATGATGTCATTTGGTTTAACTAATGCTTCTGTTGTTTTCATGGATTACATGAACAGAAATTTTAGACCCTACTTAGATAAGTTTGTAGTTGTTTTTATAGATGATATTCTCATTTATTCCAGAACCAAGAAGGAACATGAAGAACTTTGAAGGTTGTGTTGGGGATTTTGAGGGAAAAGAAGCTTTATGCCAAGTTGTCTAAGTGTGAAATTCTGGATAGAAGAAGTGAAGTTCTTAGAATATGTGGTGTCATAAAGAGGTATCGCTGTGGATCCAAGTAAGATTGAGGCTGTAATGAATTGGGAAAGACCAATCTCGATAACTGAGATAAGGAATTTCTTAGGTTTAGCTGGTTACTACCATAAGTTTATAAAAGGATTTTCCCAGATATCCTTACCCTTAACCAAGCTGATGAGGAAAGCTGCCCCACTTGTGTGAACTATGGATTATGAGAAAAGCTTTCAAGAGCTAAAGGAAAAGTTAACCTTAACCCTAATATTAGTATTGCCTGACCATAATAGACCATTCGAGATTTACTGTGATGCCTCTAGAAGAGGATTAGGTTGTATCTTGATGCAAAATAGGAACGTGGTAGCTTATGCCTATAGGCAGTTAAAGCGTCACAGAGTAAACTACCTAACCCATGACCTAGAGTTAGCGGTTGTAATGTTTGCCTTGAAGATATAAAGGAATTATCTGTCTGGTGTGAGATTTGAGGTGTTTTCTAATCATAAGACTTTGAAGTATCTCTTTGATCAAAAGGAGTTGAATATAAGGCAGATGAAATGGATGGAAATTTTGGAGGATTATGAGTTTGGGTTGAACTATTATCCCAGGAAGGCCAATGTGGTGGCTAACGCCCTTAGTCAGAAGCCATTACATGCATCCTGGATGATGATCAAAGAAGATGAGCTGGTGAAGAGCTTTAAAGACCTTAACCTTGGAGTTGTGCTAACCCCCCATAGCTTAAGGTTGAATCAGCTTAGGGTGACAAGCAATTTCAAGGGTTAGATTGCTCAAGCCCAAAGTGAGGAAAAGGATTTCTAGAAAATCCTAGCATTAGTGGAAGAAGGAAAGTTGAAAGGTTTCGCTCGAAGTACAGATGGACAATGGAGGTTCGAAGGAAGAGTTTGAGTACTCGAGAGTGGTGACCTCCGAAGAAGAATTTTGGAGGACATTGCAGAGTTGGTAAATAAGTGTTTAGTTTGCCAAAAGGTAAAAATTGAGCACCAAAAGCCCTCCGGTATGTTGCAATTGTTGGAAATTCCAGAATGGAAATAGGAAAGTATCTCGATAGACTTTGTGATAGGTTTACCCAAAACACAAGTCAATTTTGATGCAATATGGATAATTATTGACAGATTAACCAAGTCTACTCACTTTTTACCCATTCGAGCTACTTATCCTTTGGAAAAGTTAGCCCAACTATATGTCCAAGAGATAATAAGGTTGCATGGTGTACCTTCAACCATAATCTTGGATAGGGACACAAGGTTTACCTTTAGATTCTGGGGAGCTTTGCAAAAGGCATTTTGGATGAGGCTTTGCCTAAGTACAGCTTATCACCCCCAGACGAACGGTCAGTCGGAGAGGACTATCCAAACTCTAGAGGACATGTTAAGAGCCTATGTGTTGGACAATCAAGGGAGTTGGGATAGATACTTACCTTTGATTGAGTTTGCCTATAACAATAGTCATCATGCAAGTACTGGTATGGCAACCTATGAAGCTTTGTACAGAAGGAAGTGTCAATCTCCCCTATGTTAGTTTGAACCGGGTGAGCAGAGCCTATTAGGACTTGATCTTGTGAGGCAGAACACAGAGCAAATAAGAAGGATTAGGGACAGAATCCTTGCGGCTTAGAGCTATCAAAAGAGTTATGCAGATAAAAGGAAAAAGCCTCTAGAGTTCCAAGAAGAGAACATGTATTACTAAAAATCACTCCTATGATTGGTATAGGTAGAGCCATGAAGGTCAAAAAGTTAAGCCTCCGTTTTCTTGGCCTCTTTCAAATTCTAAAACGTGTCGAGTCAGTTGCTTATCAAATGGCCTTACCTCCGAATTTGTCAAACCTTCATGATGTCTTTCATTGTCTCAGTTGAGAAAATACCATTCCGATCCTAGTCATCTACTTGAACCCGAAAGTGTACAATTAAGAGAGGACTTAACCTTCAATCTACCGCCATCTTGAATTGTGGATCGTGGGGTAAAACAACAGAGGAATAAGACAGTGCCCTTGGTCAAGGTGGCTTGGGGTAGAAGAAATATGGAAGAATATACATGGAAGCTAGAGTCCAAGATGAAGAATGAGTATCCCAACTTGTTTACAGATAACAAATTTTCAGGGCAAAATTCTTTTTAAAGGTAACGAAAAAAGTAACATCCTCAATTTTCTATCATGCTAAATTATCTCAATAATCCTAGATAATTAGGCGCTTAATGAGAAATTATGAGATTAAGGCTTAATTAAGGGATTAACGAAGTGTTTATGAGTTAACTCTGAGGCGAAAAGTCAAGAGAATGCTTAATTAAGATTAGATAATCTCTAATTAAGCAAGTCAAGCCCTTAATAGCTTAATTAAGCACTAATCACACATAACTAGCTTAATTGCAAGATTATTTTTTGTTAATCATGATCACATGAGTTAATCACTAATCATTGCTTAATCATGTTAATTAAGTTGCGAGAGTACTTAATCATATCATTAAATTCAAATTTAGTCAACTAGATAATAAATTAAAGAGTGATATCACTAAAGCATAAAGCATTAGACAATAGTGCTTTATATAAGAGTAAGTATATGATTTATCCCCGATCATCCAATTTGTCTCCTTAAATCTTGATTAACTCAAAAATTAAACAAAATGACCCCACCCCCATGGCCTAAAAGTTATGGCCAACAACAACATACACATACACATACACACACACACACACAAACACACACATTCACTTCATTTTTCAACTTATATTCTCTCTCTAAAAACTCAAATCCTCCAATTTCTCTCTACAATTCTCTTCTTCTTCTTCTTCTTCTTCATCTTCTTCATCTTCTTCATTCTCCACCTCCATAACCAAACTTTCTTTACTTAGCCCTTCAAAGATCATATCTTTTGGTCTTTAAAGAAAAGATTCAAACACTACAAGACTCATTTTCATCAAGAACTCAAGAGCTTCCATCTTTATCTCCCAAAATTGCCACCACCATCATCAAATGAGGAGTCTTCTTCATCTTCTTCTTCTCCTTCAAGGATGCCACTTTTTGCCTTAGGTAGTGATCTTTATTCTTTTATTTTGTTTACTCAAGAAAGCTTGAAGCTTGGTTCTTCTCATGACCAAGATCTTCAAGTGAAACTTGAGAAAAACTTTCATGCTCTTCATGAGCAAAAGTTTCACTTTTAAGTAAAATATCTTGTTCATGAGTTGTTCTTAATTTTTTTGGAATTCCTTTCTTTAACTGCTTCGATGTTTCTATTTTTCTTTCTTGAGGCATGAGATCTTGATGATTCTTGTGAGTTGTTAGAAAAAGAATGATGTTCTTGGTGGTGTTGGTCTCAAAGTTGTTTGTTTTCTTATGATGATGCTTATGATTAGAAAAGTTTTTCTCTTTATATGTTTTTCATGACTTGATAAGACTATAAGCATTCCAAAAGTATAAAGCTTTAAAAGTTTGCTTCTTGATACATGAAAAGTGGTGCTATTTTTATGGGTGTCACGTGGCTTCAGTTTGTTCTTCTTGAAGACAAGAATATATGTAAAAGTCTAAACTTTTTAGAACATGAAGCTTTTTAAGTCATAAAAATGAAAACTTGTCACTTTATATCTTAAAAATGGAATCTTGAAGATAAGACCATTCATAAAGTTTCAAACTTTAACCAAGAATGAAATTTTTTAAGTCATAAAAGTGTTGACTTACAACCTCATATTTATAAAGTTTGTATCTTGAGTCAAAATAATTCATAGAGTGTTAACTTTTAAATAGAACAAGACTTTCTAATTCTAAAGCTAATGTCTTGCATCATTATTTCATAAAGTAGGAATCTTTCAGACATTAAGACAACTTTAAGTCATAAAGTTGAGACCTTGATGGTCTTGGAATAATTAAAAGTGTCAACTTTTATGAAGAATAAGACTTTTGAGCTCTAAAATTAATATCTGGTATCATTATTTCATAAAGATTGAATCTTTAAGACAAGACCATAATTTTAGAGGCATATGCTTTCTTAAAGAATGAAACTTTATAATTACTTTATAAAGAATGATAACTTTATAACATTAAAGGTAAAATCTTGTTATGTTAGTGATAAATGATTGAAATTTTGCAACTTGGATAAGTTAAAAATCACCCCTTGATGATTAGTGCATATGGTGTTATTGGGTTCATGAGTATGGTTATGCATTGTCATGATCCAAGGACTAGAGGGATCTCGAAATCCTTGGGAACAAAAGTATGATTAGGGCCTCTGAGCATACCATGAACCCAGGAATCACTAAGTGCACTATCTCAAGGAAAGGAAATATTTATCTAACTTAGTTAACTTGAATAAGTGTTCCATAAGACATATACTTACATAAGGATTAAGTAACTAAAAGACTACATACACATTTATTTTGACTATGTGATTCTTTCACGGGTAGCCACGGGAAATTATATGATAGCTCATAAGATTTTCCACGAAGAATAACACAACTATGAACCCTCTTAAGGTAAGAATGTATGATGCCTTTAGGCATGATGTATGAAAAGTTTGATTGAGCATTGTCTAATGATTGAATGATTGATATGATGATATGATATGGCTATGATGGATTGTTGGTTGAAAATTTCATGATTGGCATTTTGGAGAAGCTTCGGTCTAGCAGTCATATTGCAGGATTTCCGTCAAAATTATGGATTTAGTCATATCATTGCATGTCCACATGTGTCTTGTCAAAAAGTAGTATGCATGTAAGGTATATTGATAAGAAAAGAAATAATGTGATATAACCCTTCAATCACTTTGGTAAGGGAAGTGAGAGATAGTGATCCACAAAGACTCAAGGAACCTCTATGGGATAGGCAAGGGTGACATAGAGGACCCTCTATCTTAGAGGTAACCATTATCAACTTAATCTGATTTGGTTTAGTACTGCGTGATGCCAGTCACAGAATGAGCTCATGTACAAAAGTAGTCTATTTCAAAGGAAGAGTAAAGAATGTTAAACACGTGCTAAGAATGAAAGTAAAGCTAAAGTAAAACCATGATTAAGTCTATGAGGTTGCATGTCAATGCATGTATCTATATTGTCCATATGCATTATGAATGTTTATTCCATGCTTTCGTATGTAGGTTTACCTATGATGATATGATTATGATGTTAAGTTTAAAAGTAACCCGCTTCAGGATTTATGTTTTTAAAATCATTAAAATTGAACCTATGTTTGTCTGATGCTTTTATAATTAAACCCAAAGTGGTTGGGACGATGACGATGACACAATGTTTGTCTAGTCGCGATCGTACTAAGAAATCTAGTTTTTCTCACTCCTATATTTCCGTGTCATCTTCAGAGGATGCCGGCATTGAGTACAATGGTGATCTTCATTAAGTTCGGCATTGGTACTTTGACCCAATGCTGAATGCCTCTGTGATGTCTGCAAGTGCAGCTATGAGGGTCTATATCTTCCACAATCGTTAGTTTCAAGTGCCAGTTATGAGCCCATTCTTCCGTCCACACCAGCCGTATGGCAAGGTCACCCTAGATGATATCCACCCCTGCTTTTAGCCGCCGAGGTACCCCACTAATGGAGAGTCTGACTCGGATACCCGTCTGATGCCAACTATTTCTTTAGATTCTAATCCTTTGGAGCTATCCTATCCGAGCTATCACGTGGAGACTGATCCATCTGAGCCCTCTTACCCTTCGATGATTCATCTGACTTCTGATTCGTCTTCTTCTTCAATAGCTCCTCATCACGCACCAACCCCAGTTCATGGTTACGGGTTCATTCATACCCATACTGTGCCCCTTGGATGTGGGTGTGCTTGGGAGGACATGGCGATGTTGCTCCCGATAGATTTAGGAATGGTTTCCTCCCGTCCGACGGTTGATTTGGATAGCACATGCAGAGCCGAGCATGAGGATAGCCCTTTTTGGTTGGTAGTTATAGGATTATCATTTCCTTTTAGCATGTATGTATAGGCGTTTGGGATTTCTGATATACTTTTCTTTTGATGTATTTAGTTAGGTTTATTTTGTATGGCCGACAGTAGATATCGAACCCATCATTATCTTTATGTATGACACTTGGCATTACTATTATTATATTGACTATGATGGCCGTGAAATGAATGTTTTGCTTATCTAATATAATTGTTATTCAGGTTGCCTCTATTTATTTTATTCACACTGCTTATTGAGATAGAGATGTTCGACTTTACATGTTCATGATACGTTCATGGCTCTTAGTTTTCAAAATGATTTACTCATGTTATTATTGTTCAAAAAAAAATTTACCTCTATTTTCATTTATAAAGTAATTTCTAAAGGTAATATTAGTTCTGTGAGCAAAAATAACAACTAATAATTCCGTAATATGACTTAACTATTAGGGTGTTACAAGAGCTCTCTTTCTATCTTTCTCTATTTTCATATTCTCATTTTTATATCTTTGCTCACGTTGAGAAGTGAAACCTTGCCGTCGTCATATTTATAGAATCCCAAATAGTACAGTTTACGTCGCTGGTTATGTTTCTTTTTACTAATAATAGTCTCTGTTACTACTATTATTTTCAACACTTGAACTTAATATATAACATTTTTTTCCACACTGGCTTGACTTTCAAGCCATTTATAGTTCATTGTTTTCCTCCTCACATTAGCTATGCCTCAACCCAAAGAGGAACTTGCATCAAGACTGGAACTCAAATTGCGTCAAGCTGGAACTCCCATCAAGCCCAGAACTTGCATCAACTGAGGAACTCACGTCATGTAACACCCTCCCAAGTACAGTACTATGCTTAAGTCATAGCACCACACTCAAGAGTTGTAACTGTTACTTGAACGGACCTTGTCTGCTAGCAACCTCTGGCCGTGCCCAATATTTCTTGAACTATCTAGAGATAATATGAAAATATAGTGAGAATTATAAATTCTCAGTCAGATTCAATTAACTATTACATATCGTGTCATCATTATTATCTCCAGCTACTTTGGTTTATTATGAAAAAGGTGAACATGTTAATAGACTTTTCAGTTTTATAGTTTGAAAACGTATTATCCAAAGTATAGTTCATTTTATTCATATACTTGTTAATCAAAGAAAGAATCTAAACATAAACGCAGCAAAATAATTAACGCCTATATATAGATACAATTAGTCTCTTGATAAGCAGAGAAAAGAATTGAAGCATAAGCATAGCAGATCAAAGAACAACTAAATAATATACATTTACAAGTGCAACAATACATTTGATGCAAGTGATTATGTCTCCTATTAACTTTCTTTACTTTCTTTTCTTGGCACACCTAGGCGTTACGTATCACCATCCCTAAGTTCATCTTTTACTTGTATCTTGCCTTTCTTTAATCTTTACTGCCCTTGAGTAGCCTGATCTAGGAGCGAGCTCAACTCGTGACTGTCGTCACATAGTACTAATCTACAAAGGGACCCACATGCCTCTAGTCTTAGAGGGATCTCATTTTGGCCACGTGCCTCTAAATTTAATGGCTCTCTTCTAGTCACGTGTCTCAAGAATAGAAGGATCTCATCTAATCACATGCCTCTAAAGTAGAGGGATCTCATAGTTTTAACTACCTTCCCAAGAAGGGACCCAAATAATTGCCTCTAAGTGAAGGGATCCACATTTATCTATTCATACTTTTCTTTTCATAATCCATATGCTTATATATTCACGCATAAACAAGCTTGAGAAACTTATGCACATACTTCATATCATGCTTGAGAAACATTATGTTCATGCTTCTTATATCATTTCCAAACAAATCTTGTATGCATGATTCTTCACGTGTATGCATAATTATAGCATGCATAGATTTCTGCCAAAAATTCGGCAGCATGATGGATCAGGTCCATTTTCCAGTGAATAGTATCACTCAGCTAGATAATCAGTCACAATAGCATAATCAATATGCTACATCAATCATCTCTCAACATCAATATAAATTTTGTAACATTAACCTGATTTAGGCTTCATATGTATACTAATACATGTAAACCCTTAATTTGGTCATCCTACCAATTTCTTCAATTCTGCCTATTTTTAGAAATTAAGCCATAATTTCTATATAATTTGTTTATACCTAAATTTTGGCTATGTTGAAGTGTTATGTATCTAGTTTTTAACCTCTTTAATCCTATTAAGTTTTGATAAGTACAAGTTGAGTTATTAAGATTTTCCCAAGGCTGCCCTAACACTTGACAGAATTGGACACTTAAATGTAAAACTCCACCAAAAATAGAAATCTTAAAGGATTTGTGTGAAACTTATATCATTTTAAATCCAACTGACCCATATTTCTTTTCCAATAAGTTTCACTTCATTTGAATAAGTAAAACTCGAGTTATGAGCTCATGAACTTGATTAACTCTAGCTATCCTATTCCAGCCCGATTAGGACTTAAGGCAAATTCAAAGGAATTACTAGGAACAACAAGTGTTGAATTTGCTCCTAAAATTTTTATGGCATGTTACTATATGTCTTAAATTTCAAAAAAAATTAGTTTCACTCAATTTAAAGGAGTGTAAGGCGAGTTATGCCCCTTGAAATATAGTCTACTCAAAATCAGGGATAGAATTCTAAGGTTAACTTCAAAAATTCATATCTCACTCAATACTAATCCAATAACCTTATATTTTATATGGTTGAAAAGCTCTAAATATCTAGTTTCACATAAAATTAGTTTCATTCAGTTCTAATAGCTATAGGAGGAGCCATATACTCCGCTGTATGGACCACCGCAGGGTTTCTCAACCTAGCAGATTCTATTGTGTGGCTATTTGTGTTTTCTCATTCAAATCTCAATCCAACCCAAGCAAATACATGCTAAACAAACCATAAATCATGACACCACCACCATATACCATCAATTTCATGAGAGAAAAAAGTATTCCTAACAGTCATTAATTCAATAAAATCAAGCAAAGAAGTTGAATCCTACCTCAAATTGATGTAGAAACTAGCTAGATTTGAGTTTTTGGTGGAGGAAGTGGATGGAGCTTGGAGACTTGAGGAAAAGGAAGTGAGGAGGAAGAAGAATGAAGGGAAAGAAGCCAGCTGAAGGGGCAGCATGAAAATGAAGGGATTTTTGGAGCTTTTAGAAAGCATGGTAGTTAGGTTTGTGGCTTTTGATTGGTGGAGGGTTAAATGGTTGTGGTTTAGCCAAGTTTTCCTCTCCTTATGACTGCAAGTGGTGCTGCCCACATGAGGTAAGAGTGGCTGAATTTTAGCCACTTAAACCAAGGTTGGTAGTGTAGAATTTTATTGATTCGATTCTAACAGTTTAAAATATCGAATCTTTACCGATTTCCTTCAAATCGATAAATTATTACTAAATAGTTTTATAAGAGTTCCTATGTATCTATCTTAATCTAAGTTTAATTCTTCTAATTAACACTTAATTAACTTCTAATTAAATTCTAATTAATCTTACTTATCCGATAAAGTTGAATAAATCAATTAATGACGTAAATTAATCGTTTTACCAATTTAGAGTCATTCTGTTTTCTTTTTTTTTTTTGTGACTAATGACATTTTCATAATTTTAGGCAAGTCTGGGGGCATCCCATGTCATTTTATATGTGGACATCTCTGTGGGCCAATTGGCCAAGAGTTGGGTTTCTACGTTTCTGCTACGTGGTTTTGCTTCATTTAAAACGTTATTATGCTAATTTTATTGATATAAGGACCTAAATGTCATTTTTTTAAAAGTTCAGGGGTAATTATAGAAAGAATCTTGAGGGGTCAATATGTAATTACCAAAAGTTCTGGGATAAGGCTGCAAATCACAAAAGTTTACAAGGGATGTTACACGTCAAGCCCGAAACTCGCATCAAGTTGAGGAACTCGCGTCAAGCCTAGCCTCAACCTCCCATCTTCTATCACGTGGTGAAATTGACAACTGTAGATTAGTTCCTCATCTTATCGTTCTCTCCCTCCCTCCCTTCAGAGTTCTACCATTAGTCTAATAAATAAAGTAATATATTTTGAAGTTGTTGTTACTAGTTATAGACTTACTTTAAAACTAAATGTCTATGTTTTAATCATTTGATCAAACAACACATCAACTAAAATATTTCAATTAAGTAGATTAACTAGGTTATTCTACACAAAATATTTTATGAAAAAAGGGATATTACAATTTTCCCTTTTTTTTTTTTAGGATTTGTGTCCCCAAAATTCAATAACTTTGCTTTGTATAACTCTGGATAGGATTTCTTGATTTTGTCGTCTATTTCCTATCTTGCTTCCTCATGTGAGAATCCCTTCCAAATCACTTTAATTAAAGGAATTTCTTTCCCTCTTAGGCTTTTTATAGATCTATATATAATTTGTACGGCTTTGTTTCATAAATTAAATCATCTTTAATTTGCATCATTTCATATTCTATGATGTGTAGAGGGCCATATAGTATTTTCTAAGCTGAGAAACATGGAATATATTATGGAGGTTAGAAAGATTAGGAGGAAGTGCAATTTGATATTATAACATCCTCAATTTCATGTCGTGCTAAATTACCTCAGTAACCTTGAGTAATTAGGCACTTAATGAGAAATTATGAGATTAAGGCTTAATTGAGGGGTTGACTCAGATGAAAAGAGTCAAGAGAATGCTTAATCGAGATTAGATAATCTCAAATTAAGCGAGTCAAAGTCTCTATAGCTTAATTAAGCACTAATCGCCCTTAATTAGCTTAATCGAGTTTAATTAAGGTTACTTAAGCCAAATTGCAAAACTAATTTTTATTAATCGTGTTCTAGTGTGTTAATTACTAATCCTCGCTTAATCATCTTAATTAAGTTGATGAGCACTTAATCACATGATTAAATTCAAATTTAGTCAACTAGACAATAAAGTAGAGGGTGATGTCATTAAAGCATAAAGCATTAGACAAGAGTGCTTTATGTAAGAGTTTGACCATGCTTTGTTCCCTCATCATCCAATTTGTCCCCTTAAACCTTAATTAACACAGAATAACACAAAAATATCTTCCCCCACCCACTTGAAACTCACGGCCACTTCACACACACACATTCAGTTCATTTTCAACTTCTCATTCCCTCTCTAAAGTTCTCAAACTCTCCAACCTCTTTTTACATTTCCTCTTCTTCTTCTTCATCTTCTTCATCTCTTCTTCTTCCTCTCACCACCACCACCACCACCACCACCAAGACCACTCACTTAGCCCTTCAAAGACCTCATCTTTGGGTCTTTGGAGACAAGATCAAAACACTACTACCTCCATTTTCACAAGATCTCAAGAGTTTCTCCTTCCACCAAGCCAAATCGCCACCATCATCTTTTTCTTCTTCTCTTGTTTTTGTGCCATCTTCAAGAAAGGTAGTGATTTTCATCTTTTTCATTTTGTTTGCTCAAGGAAGCTTGGAGCTTGATTTTTTCCATGACCAAGATCTCTAACTGAAAACTTGAGAAGATCCTTCATGCTTTTCAAGAGCAAAGTTTCCATTTTTGGCAAAATATGTTCTTGTTGTTCTTCATGTATTCTTAAGTTTCTACTTTTAGAAAAATATGTTCTTGTTGTTCTTCATGTATTCTTAAGTTTCTACTTTTAGCAAAATATGTTCTTGAATGCTCTTGATGGTATCTTGCTTAAAGTTGTTCCCTTTTTATGATGAGTGGATGATTTAAAAAGCTTCATCTTATTATGTTTTCATGATTTGATAAGACTATGAACATTCTAAAAGCTTTAAACTTTAAAAAGTTTGCTTCTTGATGCACAAAAGTGGTGCAAGTTTTAGTACCATCATAAAGTCTTCTTTTGTTTTATTTTGAAGACAAAGATACATGTAAAAGTCTAAACTTTTTAGAATAACAAGCCTTTTTGAGTTATAAAATGATATCTTATTACTTTATGTCTTAGAAATCAAACCCTAAAGAAAAGACCCTTCATAAAGTTTCAAACTTTAATCAAGAATGAGACCCTTAAGTCATAAAAGTGTTGTTTTGTAACATTTAATTCATAAAGTTTAGATCTTGAACCAAAATAATGCCAAAAGGTGTTAACTTTTATAAAGATCAAGACTTTTAACCTTAAAGTTGATGTTTCCTATCACTAGTTGATAAAGGGGGAACCTTTTTAATGTAGAGACAACTTTAAGTCATAAAGTTGAGACCTTGATGGTCTTAGGATAATTAAAAGAGTCAACTTTTATTAAGAATGATAACTTTAATAATGTTTAAGGTAAAACCTTCATGTGTTATTAATGAAAGCTTAAAACTTTGTAAGTTGAATAAGTTAAAAATCCCCCTTGGTGATTAGTGAACATTAGTGTTGTTGGGTTCATGATGTGGTTATCCACTGTCATGACCCAAGGATTAGAAGGATCTCGAACTCCTTGGAAACAAACTTATGATTAGGGCCTCTGAGTATACCATGAACCTAGGAATCACTAAGTGTACTATCTCAAGGAAAGGAAACAATCACTTAACTTAATTAATCTGAACAAGTGTTCTATAAGACATGTACTTTAGTAAAGAATATTTTCATACGAAAACTAAATAACTAAAAGACCACAAACACATATCCTAACTATGTGATTCTCTCATGGGTAACCACGAGAAATCATATGATTATTCATAAGATTCTTCACAAAGAAAAATAACTATAAAGCCCTTTAGGGTATGAATGTGTGATGCCATCTGGCATGATGAACGATGAGTTTGACTGAGCTTTCTCTCATGATTGAATGATGAGTGTGATGATATGATATAGATATGATGAACCGTTAGTTAAAAGTTTATGATTGGCATTTTGGGGAAGCTCCAGTCTAGCCATTATGCTGCCGGATTTTCGTCAAAATTATGGACTTAGTCATATCCTTGCATGTGTCTAGTCAAAGGAGTATTATGCATGTAAGGTATAATGATAAGCAAAGAATCAATGGGACATAACCCTTCAATCACTTCAGTAAGGGAAGTGAGAGATGGTGATCTATAAAGACTCAAGGAACCTCTATGAGGGAGGCAAGGGTCACATGGAGGACCCTCCAACTTAGAGGTAACTAATATCGGCTTAGTCTAATTTGGTTAGTACAGTGTGACGATTGTCACAGAATGAGCTCATGTCCAAAAGCAGTCTATTTCAAAGGAAAGTAAAGAATGTTAAGCACGTGCTAAAAAAAAATGAAAGTAAAGTCAAAAGTATAACCATGGTTAAGTCTATGATGATGCATGTCCTTGCATGTACTTATGCTGTCCATTTGCATTATGAATGTTTATTCTATGTTTCAGTATATATGTTAGATTATGATGATGTAGTTGTGATGTTAAGTTTAAAAGCAACTCGCTTCAGAGTTTAAGTTTTCAAAACCATTAAAATTGAACTTATATCTGTCCACTACTTTTATAATTAAACTCGAAGTGGCTAGGACAATGATAATGACACTGTGTTTGTCTAGTCATGATCTTATTGAGAAATTAATATTTCTCACTTATACATTTCCGTATCGTCTTCAGAGGATGCTGGCATCAGGCACGGTGGTCATTTTCATTGAGTTTCCGGTGATGCATTGGCACTTCGACCTGGTGCTGAATGCATCTGTGCTGACTGCTTAGGCTGCAATGCGGATCTACATGTTCCATAGCCGCCAGTTCCGTGCACCCACGATGAGTCCGTTTTTCTGCCCTTAAGAGCCATTCGAGGACATCACTATGGATGACATTCGCCCGCCTTTCCATCCTCCGAGGTACCCTGCTGATGGAGATTTCGATTCGGACACTCGTCTGACGCTGATAGTTTGGTTGGATTTCGATCCTTTGGAGCCGTCTTATCCGAGCTACCACATGGAAATGGACCCATTTGAGCCTTCCTACCCGTCTGTGATCCGTCTGTCATCCGATTTGTCTTCTTCTTCTGCAGCCCCTCGTCACACACCACCCTCGGTTCGCGGTCGCAGGTTCATTCGTACTCGTGCCATACCTCGTGGGCGTGCCCGTGCTCGAGGAGGAAGACGTGGTAATATTCCTCCCGGTGGATTCGGGAATGGCTACCTCCCACCAGATGAGTGAGAAGTTGATTACATGCGGAGCTGAGCATAAGGATAGCCCCTTTTGGTTGTAGCTAGGGTTATCATTTCTCTTTTGGCATGTATTGGTGTATGGGATTTCTTATGTATTTCCTTCTATCATGTATTTCGTTAGGCTACTTTTGTAGAGGCATGAGTGAGTATCGCACCAGTTATTATCTTTGGGTATGACTTCTGCTATTACTACTATTATATTAACTATGTGATGGCTATGGAATGAATGTTATCTTTATCTAGGA
Organism: Pterocarpus macrocarpus; assembly: GCA_031439585.1. Taxonomy (NCBI): domain Eukaryota; kingdom Viridiplantae; phylum Streptophyta; class Magnoliopsida; order Fabales; family Fabaceae; genus Pterocarpus; species Pterocarpus macrocarpus. Next base: position 11,731,091 of record CM062516.1, on the reverse strand, counting down.
TTGTGGCTATTCTTATGATTTCTATGTATGTTAAATGTGATATATGAATGAGATAGCGACATTTGTTTTACACATTCATGATGCGCTCATGGCTCTTGGTTTTCAAAACAGTTTACTCGTTATTATTCAAAAAAAAATTTACCCCTATTTTTGTTAACAAGTAATTTCTAAAAGGTAATGTTAGTTCCGCGAGCAAAGGTAACAACAAGTAATTCCACAATATGACTTAAGCATAGAATAGAACTATTAGGGTGTTATATTTTGGTATTAAAACAGTTCGTCCTTGAAAAGCCTGGTGATGGACTGACTATGCTTCTAAGCATATGTGTTAGTTAAGTCATGCTTTGAGTCTCGTATGTATGATGAGATGTAGGAGTTAGATGTGCATGATCATTTGTTTTGAATGTGGTTAGTTATTGGTTCACTCAACATAAATGTTGAGCCTAATTAACTCAATGTCTTATGTTTTGTGTACTAGGAACTGATGGCTTTAGGAAGACGCAGTAGGCCCCGTAACGATCCGAAAAGTCCCGAGGAAGTCATGGGGACGCTCCGTGAAATGGCTGTTGCCATGAGAGAGCAGGCTGCTGCTGCCCATCGCATGATGGAGCGAATAGAGCAAAGGGATAAGTAGAATCCCGAAGGGCACAATGGAGGAGCTGAGGTAGATCTTGAGTACCTCAAGTTTCTTTGAGTTCCTAAGGCAAACCCGCCGAGTTTCAGAGGGACGTACAACCCCAATCGAGCTAATGAGTGGATCAAGGCCATAGAGAAGATTTTTACGATGTTGGCCTGTACCGAGGAGCAAAAGGTAGCCTTTGCTATCTATATGTTGGAAGCTGATGCCGAGTTCTGGTGGGTAGGCACAAAGAGGCTATTGGGAGAAACCCAAACCCACATCACCTGGGAGGTTTCCAAGACACACTTTTATGAGAAGTATTTTCCCACATTCGTGAGGAATACAAAGGAGCTGGAGTTCATGAGTCTGCGTCAAGGGACCATGAATATTGCTGAGTATACGGCCAAGTTCGAAGAGCTGTGCAAGTTCTCGATGATTTATCAAAGGAACCTGGATGAGCATTGGAAATGTGTGAAGTTTGAAGGAGGATTGCGTGAGGAGATATTGGCATCTATAGGACCAATAGAGATCTGTGACTATGCTGCACTCGTCAACAAGTGCCGTTTGGTGGAGGATTGCAACCGCAAGCTGTCTGTGGCAAGGTCTGAAGCCTACAAGAAGAAGTTGGCACCGCAATGGCAAAAGTTCAAGCCCTAACCCCCGAGGAAACCATTTCAAGGCGGAGGCTTCAAAGGAAAGCAACCCCAGAAGCCTATTAGAAATCCACCCAAGCCTGTGAATAGTCAAGCTTGCCCAAAGTATGGCAAACATCATGGAGGACACCCTTGTTTAGCTGTCCAGAATGCTTGTTTTCGATGTGGAAAGCCTAGACATATGGCTAGAGACTGCACTATTAAGCTGTTGTCCCTGACCAACAAGCCCCAACACCAAGGAAGAGTCTTCGCCCTTAATGCTGAGGAGGCCACTCAGTCCGACGATCTGATCCAAGGTAAGTGCAAGGTTAATGGTAGGACCTTAACTGTGCTGTATGATTCTAGAGCTATACACTCTTTTATTTCTCATGATTGTATAGATAGATTAGGATTGTCTGTGTCTGAATTGCCTTATATGTTAATTATTTCTACTCCTACTGGGAAACTAGTTAAGACTTGTCATTGTTGCTTGAGTTGTCGATTCCAAATTGATGGTAGGTCTTTCATAGAAAATTTGATTTGCTTGCCTTTGTCTGGTTTGGATTTGATTCTAGGCATGGACTGGCTTTCAGCTAATCATGCTATGATAAATTGCTCTGAAAAATCTATTGTTCTTCCCCCTATACCTGTTAAGCCCGTGGAGTCTGTTAGTTTGTTTTTGAACTCTATTATGGTAGGAAGTAGTGAGTTGGGTGATCAGGGATATGTTTTCCTTATGGCAAGTGAAGTGGAACTCGAGCAGGTATTGGATGAGATCCCCGTAGTCAGGGAATACCCCAATGTATTTCCTGATGACATGCCCGGGTTTCACCCGGAAAGGGAAATCGAGTTTTTTATAGAGTTGGTGCCGGGTACTAGGCCAATCTCTATAGCACCCTAGAGGATGTCCCCAATGGAGTTGTCAGAGTTGAAGGGACAATTGGAAGAATTGTTGGAGAAGAAGTTCGTAAGACCTAGTGCCTCACCTTAGGGAGCCCCGGTATTATTTGTGAAAAAGAAAGATGGTAGTATAAGGCTATGTGTGGATTATAGGCAATTAAACAAGGTGACTGTTAAAAACAAGTATCCCTTGCCTAGGATAGATGATCTCATGGACCAACTGCAAGGTACAGCTGTGTTCTCTAAGATTGATCTGAGGTTTAGGTATCATCAGATAAGGGTGAAGGAGGAAGATATACCCAAGACGGCTTTTAGGACAAGGTATGGGCATTATGAGTTTACGGTGATGTCGTTTGGATTAACTAATGCTCTTGCTGTTTTCATGGATTATATGAACAGGATCTTTACACCCTATTTAGACAAGTCTGTAGTTATTTTCATAGATGATATTCTCATCTATTCGAGAACAAAGGAGGAACATGAAGAACATTTAACGGTTGTGTTAAGGATCTTGAGGGAAAAGAAGCTTTATGCCAAGTTATCTAAGTGTGAATTCTGGATAGAGGAAGTAAAGTTCTTAGGGCATGTAGTGTCACAAGGGGGTATTGCTATGGACCCAAGTAAGGTTGAGGCTGTGATGAATTGGGAAAGGCTAACACCAATGACTGAGATACGAAGTTTCTTGGGTTTAGCCGGTTACTACCGCAGGTTTATAAAAGGATTTTTCTAGATATCTTTACCCTTAACCAAGTTGACGAGGAAGAATGCCTCGTTTGTGTGGACAATGGACTGTGAGAAGAGCTTTCAAGAGCTAAAAGATAAGTTAACGTCAACCCCAGTATTAGTTTTGCCGGACCCTAGTGGACCGTTTGAGGTTTACTGTGATGCCTCTAGGAGAGGTTTAGGTTGTGTCTTGATGCAGAATAGGAATGTGGTGGCTTATGCCTATAGACAATTGAAGCCTCACGAAGTGAACTTCCCAACCAATGACTTGGAATTAGCGGCTGTAGTGTTTGCCCTGAAGATATGGAGGCATTATCTGTATGGTGTGAGGTTTGAGGTGTTCTCTGATCATAAGAGCTTTAAGTATCTCTTTGATCAAAAGGAGTTGAACATGAGGCAAAGGAGATGGATGGAGTTTCTGAAAGATTATGATTTTGGGTTGAACTATCATCCTGGGAAAGCCAATGTGGTGGCTGACGCATTAAGTCAGAAATCCTTACATGTGTCATGGATGATGGTCAAGGAGGATGAGCTGGTAAGGAGCTTTAGAGACCTTAACCTTGGAGTTATGTTGACCCCCCATAGTTTAAGAGTGAATCAGCTGAGGGTGAGGAGCGATTTCAAAAGTCAAATTGCTTAAGCCCAAGGCAAGGAAGAGGAGTTCTTGAAAACCCTAGCATTGGTAAAAAAAGGAAAGTTGAAGGGTTTTGCGCAAAGTACAGATGAATTATGGAAATTTGAAGGAAGAGTATGTGTACCCGCAAGTAGTGACCTCCGAAGAAGGATTTTGGAGGAGGCTCATAAAAGCCATTTCACCATACACCCTAGTGTGGCAAAGATGTATCAAGATGTTAAGAAGATGTTCTGGTGGCCAGGATTGAAAAAGGATGTTGCGGAGTTGGTAGGCAAGTGTTTAGTTTGCTAGAAAGTAAAGATTGAGCACCAAAAGCTCTCTGGTATGTTGCAACCATTGGAGATCCCAGAATGGAAATGGGAAAGCATCTCTATAGACTTCGTGATGGGTTTACCCAAAATGCAAGTTGGTTATGATGCGATATGGGTAATTATTGACAGATTAACCAAGTCTGCTCACTTTTTGCCCATTCGAGCTACTGATCCTTTGGAAAAGTTAGCCCAGCTATATGTTAAAGAGATAGTAAGGCTGCATGGTGTACCTTCAACCATAATCTCAGATAGGGACCCGAGATTTACCTCTAGATTCTGAGGAGCCTTGCAAAAGGCATTTGGGACAAAGATTTGCCTAAGTACAGCTTATCATCCCCAGACAGATGGACAGTCGGAGAGGACTATCCAAACTTTGGAGGATATGTTGAGAGCCTGTGTGTTGGACAATCAAGGAAGTTGGGATAAATACTTACCTTTGATTGAGTTTGCCTATAACAATAGCCATCATGCAAGTATTGGTATGGCACCTTATGAAGCTTTGTATGGAAAGAAGTGCCGATCTCCCCTGTGTTGGTTTGAACCAGGTGAGCAAAGCCTATTAGGACCTGATCTTGTGAGGCAGACCATAGAGCAAGTCAGAAGGATTAGGGACAAAATCCTTACAGCCCAGAGCCGTCAAAAGAGTTATGCGGATAAGAGGAGAAAGCCTCTAGAGTTCCAAGAAGGAGAACATGTGTTCCTGAAAATCACTCCTACGACCGACATAGGTAGAGCCATGAAGGTCAAAAAGTTAAGCCCCCATTTCCTTGGCCCTTTTCAAATTTCAAAATGTGTCAGGTCAGTTGCTTACCAAATAGCCTTACCTCCAAATTTGTCAAACCTTCATGATGTCTTCCATGTGTCTCAATTGAGAAAATACCACTCTGATCCTAGTCATCTACTTGAGCCTGAAAGTGTACAATTAAGGGAGGACCTAACTTTCTATCTACCGCCATCTCGGATCGTGGATTGTGGGGCAAAACAGCTGAGGAGCAAGACGGTACCCTTGGTGAAGGTGGCTTGGGGTAGAGAGAATATGGAAGAGTATACGAAGGAGTTGGAGGTCGAAATGAAGCATGTGTATCCGAATTTGTTTACAGGTAACGAATTTTGAGAGCAAAATTCTTTTTAAGGTGAGGAGAAATGTAACATCCTCAATTTCATGTCGTGCTAAATTACCTCAGTAACCCTGAGCAATTAGGCACTTAATGAGAAATTATGAGATTAAGGCTTAATTAAGGAGTTGACTCAGATGAGAAGAGTCAAGAGAATGCTTAATCGAGATTAGATAATCTCTAATTAAGTGAGTTAAAGTCTCTATAGCTTAATTAAGCACTAATCGCCCTTAATTAGCTTAATCGAGTTTAATTAAAGTTACTTAAGCCTAATTGCAAAACTAATTTTTGTTAATCATGTTCTGTGTGTTAATTACTAATTCTTGCTTAATCATCTTAATTAAGTTGTATGAGCACTTAATCACATGATTAAATTCAAATTTAGTCAACTAGACAATAAAGTAGAGAGTGATGTCATTAAAGCATAAAGCATTAGATAAGAGTGTTTTATGTAAGAGTTTGAGCATGCTTTGCTCCCCCATCATCCAATTTGTCCCCTTAAACCTTAATTGACACATAATAATACAAAATATCTTCCCTTACCCACTTGAAACTCACGGCCACTTCACACACACACACACATTCACTTCATTTTCAACTTCTCATTCCCTCTCTAAAGTTCTCAAACTCTCCAACCTCTCTCTACATTTGCTCTTCTTCTTCTTCATCTTCTTTATCTCTTCTTCTTCCTTTCACCACCACCACCACCAAGACCACTCACTTAGCCCTTCAAAGACCTCATCTTTGGGTCTTTGGAGACAAGATCAAAACATTACAACCTCCATTTTCACAAGATCCTAAGAGCTTCTCCTTCCACCAAGCCAAACTGCCACCATCATCTTTTTCTTCTTCTCTTGTTTTTGCACCATCTTCAAGAAAGGTAATGATCTTCATCTTTTTCATTTTATTTGCTCAAGAAAGCTTGGAGCTTAGTTCTTTCATGACCAAGATCTCTAAGTGAAAACTTGAGAAGATCCTTCATGCTCTTCAAGAGCAAAAGTTTCCATTTTTGGCAAAATATGTTCTTGTTGTTCTTCATGTGTTCTTAAGTTCCTACTTTTAGAAAAATATGTTCTTTTTGTTCTTCAAGTGTTCTTAAGTTTCTACTTTTGGCAAAATATGTTCTTGAATGTTCTCGATGGTATCTTGCTTAAAGTTGTTCCTTTTTTATGATGAGTTGATGATTAGAAAAGCTTTATCTTATTATGTTTTCATGATTTGACAAGACTATGAATATTCTAAAAGCTATAAACTTTAAAAAGTTTGCTTCTTGATGCACAAAAGTGGCACAAGTTTTAGTGCCATCATAAAGTCTTCTTTTGTTTTATTTTGAAGACAAAGATACATGTAAAAGTCTAAGCTTTTTAGAATAACAAGCATTTTTGAGTTATAAAATGATATCTGTAACACCCTCCATTATATAAGCCATGCTCGAGTCATGGAGTTATATTAAGAGGCTGTCACTGTACTAAAAGGATCTTTGAAATATGGAAAATATAATACATAGCCCTTTAACTACACCCTTTATTATCGAATAATAATTCATAAATTTCATCTCTGATACATAGATAATAAAATTAGTTACAATTTAAGAAACTTTTGTAACTAATGTTATAAGTAGAATGTAACATCCTCAATTTCATATCGTGCTAAATTACCTCAGTAATCTTGAGTAATTAGGCACTTAATGAGAAATTATGAGATTAAAGCTTAATTGAGGGGTTGACTCGGATGAGAAGACTGAAGAGAACGCTTAATCGAGATTAGATAATCTCTAATTAAGCGAGTCAGAGCCTTTATAGCTTAATTAAGCATTAATTGCCCTTAATTAGCTTACTCGAGTTTAATTAAGGTTAATTAAGCTTAATCGCAAGATTAAATTTTGTTAATCGTGTTCTTGTGTATTAATCACTAATCCTTGCTTAATCACGTTAGTTAAGTTGTATGAGCACTTAATCACATGATTAAATTCAAATTTAGCCAACTAGACAATAAAGTAGAGAGTGATGTCACTAAAGCATAAAGCATGAGACAAGACTACTTTATCTAAGAGTTTGACCATGCTTTGTCTCCCCATCATCCCATTTGTCCCCTTAATCACTAATTAACACAAGATGACACAAAATTAAGCAAAATATCTCACTCTTCTCCCTTTAATGAAGACGTCACTTTCTCTCTCTCCCTCCGTCATCCATTTTCATTTTTACTCATCCTATTCTCTTTCTTCAAGCCAAATTCTCCAACTTCTCTCTAAAACTCTCTTCACCTTCTTCATCTTCTTCTTCCTTTCTTCACCACCACCACCCTAAACCACTCACTTAACCCTTCAAAGACCTCATCTTTGGGTCTTTGGAAACAAGATCAAAACACTACAATCTCCATTTTCACAAGATCTCAAGAGCTTCTCCTTCTTTCTTGCAAACCGCCACCATCATCGTCAAGAGGAGCCATCATCTTCTTCTTCCTCCTCTCTTGTTTTTGCGCCATCTTCAAGAAAGGTAGTGATCTTCATCTTTTTCATTTTGTTTACTCAAGAAAGTTTGGAGCTTGGTTCTTTCATGACCAAGATTTCTAAGTGAAAGCTTGAGAAGATCCTTCATGCTCTTCAAGAGCCAAAGTTTCCATTCTTAGTAAAATATGTTCTTATTGTTCTTCATGTGTTCATAAGTTTCCTCTTTTGGAAAGATATGTTCTTATTGTTCTTCATGTATTCTTAAGTTTCCTCTTTTAGAAAAATATGTTCTTATTGTTCTCTTGCTTAAAGTTGTTCCTTTCTTTTTATGATGAGTTAATGATTAGAAAAGCTTCACCTTTTTATGTTTTCATGATTTGATAAGACTATAAATATTCTAAAAGCTTTAAACTTTAAAAAGTTTGCTTCTTGATGCACAAAAAGTGGCGCAAGTTTTAGTGCCATTATAAAGTCTTCTTTTGTTTTATTTTGAAGACAAATATACATTAAAAAGTCTAAGCTTTTTAGAATAACAAGCCTTTTTGAGTTATAAAATGATATCTTGTTACTTTATGTCTTAAAAATCAAACCTTAAAGAAAAGACCTTTCATAAAGTTTCAAACTTTAATCAAGAATGAACCTTTAAGTCATACAAGTATTGTTTTGTAACATTTAATTCATAAAGTTTAGACCTTGAACCAAAACAAGGCAAAAAAGTGTTAACTTTTATAAAGAACAAGACTTTTTATTCAAAAAGCTAGTAACTTGTATCATTATTTCATAAAGATCCAATCTTAAGATAAGAGCTTAATGTCAAAGGCACTTACTTTCATAAAGAATAAAACTTTATGACTACTTTATAAAGAATGATAACTCTAATAATGTTTATGGTAAAAGCTTGATATGTTATTAATGAAAGCTTAAAACTTCATAAGTTGGATAAGTTAAAAATCACCCTTGGTGATTAGTGAACATTGGTGTTGTTGGGTTCATGATGTGGTTATGTGTTGTCATGACCCAAGGATTAGAGGGATCTCGAACTCCTTGGGAACAGAAGTATGATTAAGGCCTCTGAGCATATCATGAACCTAGGAATCACTAAGTGCACTATCTCAAGGAAAGGGAACAATTATTTAACTTAATTAATTTGAACAAGCATTCCATAAGACATGTACTTAAGTAAAGAATACTTTCATACGAGGACTAAGTAACTAAAAGACCAGAAACACATATCCTAACTATGTGATTCTCTCATGGGTAACCACGAGAAATCATATGATGATTCATAATATTCTTCGCAAAGAAAAACACAACTATAAACCCCTTTAGGATATGAATGGGTGATGCCATTCGGCATGATGAATGATGAGTTTGATTGAGCTTTGTCTCATGATTGAATGATGAGTGTGATCATATGTTATAGATATGATGAACCGTTGGTTGAAAGTTTATGATTGGCATTTTGGGGAAGCTCCGGTCTAGCCGTTATGCTGCCGGATTTCCGTAAAATTATGGACTTAGTCATATCATTGCATGTGTCTAGTTAAAAAAGTATCATGCATGTAAAGTATAATGATAAGCAAAGAATTAATGGGACATGACCCTTCAATCACTTCGGTAAGGGAAGTGAGAGACGGCGATCCACAAAGACTCAAAGAACCTCTATGAGGGAGGCAAGGGTGACATGGAGGACCCTCCAACTTAGAGGTAACCAATATCGGCTTAGTCTGATTTGGTTAGTATTGCATGACGATGGTCACGGAATGAGCTCATGTCCAAAAGCAGTCTATTTCAAAGGAAAGTAAAGAATGTTAAGCGCATGCTAAAAATGAAAGTAAAGTCAAAAGTATAACCATTGTTAAGTCTATGATGATGCATGTCCTTGCATGTACTTATGTTGCCCATTTGCATTATGAATGTTTACTCTATCTTTCAGTATGTATGTTAGATTATGATGATGTAGTTATGATGTTAAGTTTAAAAGCAACCCGCTTCGGAGTTTAAGTTTTCAAAATCATTGAAATTGAACGTATATCTGTCCACTGCTTTTATAATTAAACCCGAAGTGGCTAGGACGATGACGATGACACTGCATTTGTCTAGTCACGATCCTATTGAGAAATTTAGTATTTCTCACTCCTACGTTTGCATGTCGTCTTCAGAGGATGCCAGCGTCGGGCACGGTGGTGATTTTCATTGAGTTTCCGGTGATGCATTGGCACTTCGACTTGGTGCTGAATGCATCTGTGCTGACCGCTCAGGCAGCGATGCAAGTCTGCATGTTCCATAGCCGCCAGTTCCGTGCACCCATGATGAGTTCGTTTTTCCTCCCTCATGAGCCGTTTGAGGACATCACTATGGAAGATGTTCGCCCGCCCTTCCATCCTCTGAGGTACCCCACTGATGGAGATTTCGATTCGGACGCCCGCCTGACACCGACAGTTTCGTTGGATTTCGATCCTTCGGAGCCTTCTTATCCGAGCCATCGTGTGGAGACGGACCCGTCTGAGCCTTCCTACCTATCTGTGATCCGTCTGTCATCCAACTCGTCTTCTTCTTCTGCAGCCCCTCGTCACACACCACCCCCGGATCACGGTCGCGGGTTCATCCGTACTCATGCCATGCCTCGTGGGCGTGGCCATGCTCGAAGAGGAGGACGTGGTGATATTCCTCCTGATGGATTCGGGAATGGCTACCTTCCGCCAGATGAGTGAGTTGTTGATTTACATGCGGAGCCAAGCATGAGGATAGCCCCTTTTGGTTGTAGCTAGGGTTATCATTTTTCTTGTGGCATGTATAGGTGTATGGGATTGCTTATGTATTTCCTTTTATCATGTATTTTGTTTGGTTATTTTGTAGGGCCGATAGTAGGTATCGGACCCATTATTATCATTGTGTATGACTGCTACTATTACTACTACTATATTAACTATGGGATGGCTATGGAATGAATGTTATCTTCATCTAAGATTATGGTTATTCTTATGATTTCTATGTATGTTAAATGCGATGTATGAATGAGATAGCGACGTTTGTATTATATGTTCACGATGCGCTCATGGCTCTTGGTTTTCAAAACAGTTTACTCATTATTATTCAAAAAAAAAAAAAAATTACCCCTATTTTCATTAAAAAGTAATTTATAAAAGGTAATGTTAGTTCCGCGAGCAAAGGTAACAACTAGTAATCCCACAAAATGACTTAAGCATAGAATGGAACTATTAGGGTGTCACACAGAAACTACCTCTACATTGCGGCTGTCGCCCTTTCTAAACTTCAACCGGCTTCTATAGTCTTCTCGGCTGACGTAAGCCTGAGTCTTGCATGATGAACGCCCCAATATTCTGCCTCGTTCTTAAGTTTTAGCCTATGATCTGGAATGTTTATGGAAAGAAGAACATACAAGCAAACAGTGAGAACCTAAGGTTCTCAGTAGGTAAACTCAAACCATACAGTGTCGTCATAAACGTTCCAGCCGCTTCATTTTCTTATAAAAACGTGAGAACATATGCACAACCAGCAATTCAGTTTTAAGTTGAAAACATCTTCCTCGAAGCGGGTTACGTTTTAACAATCACTTGTCATATTATATGACACACATAGAATTTGCGAATAGTATAATATGCTTCAACAAGAATCATAATAACATTATGACTTAATGAGGGAATTGAAGATGCATATAAAGGTGCTTAGACTTGACTGTATGCAAATGCACTTGACTTAATTTATCTCTTTCTTTAATTTGCAACTTAATTTTGCTCTTCTGTACTTGGTGCCCCGGAGGTGAATGGCTTCTCTCCCCCCTGGGTAATAGCCTGCTTTTCAAGTCCGAGCTCGTCCCTATACATGAGTGACAGGTTTACTTTCCCCGACCCTCACACTGGTCTATTCCCCTTAAATCTGGTCGAAGGCTGGCCCAAGTCTTAGACAATACCACTCTAGCCCATGCTAGATGGGTCTATGCCATGCCTCACGTGGTAGCTTGATACGTCTTTCTTGCAAATTCTCATAAATCTTATTTTTCTTTGAACATGATTATACATGCATATGCTACATGCTTTCATTCATATACTTCATATCATTCTTGCATATATGAATCTTATGAGCATGACATATAAATGTTCATATCAGTCATATAATTCACGTATTTTTGCCAAAATTTTGGCAGCATAACGGATCAAGTCCGCTCCCCATGAATAGTGCCAAACTACCAGGGAATTTTTAATCAAACAGCAAACTCAATACAAAACTTCATATTCATACCAAGAATCTAACAATATCAATAAGTGCAAGATTTAGAATCTTAAGTATCAATCTATCTTGCAAGCTTTTAATTTCTATTAAGGTTCTCGAGTTCGAGCTCATAACCGAATTCCTAGTTCGGATATAATATCAGCTTCAACTTCAGGGTTTATAAGTCTAGGTCTTGATTCCTAACTTCCGAGATCATGTATTCAATGTATTAATTCCCGACTTCTGGGTTATGTATGTAGGGTTAATATCACGATTTCGATTTACAACTTTACTTATGAATGTTTTCCTACGTTCTGCCTTCCGACATTAACCATACCCCATCCTCCCTAATTTCCGAGTTACGACATTAACTATGCCCAACTAGTTTCTTATTTGCTCAGTCCCAAGTTCAACATCAAACATACCCGATCTAACTCTTTCTACTAAGTTCCGAGTTCAATCATTAAGTATACCCTTCCAAGCTCAACCTTAAGTATACCATTCCGGGTTCATCCTTAAGTGTACCCTTCCGGGTTCAACCTTAAATATTCCCGACCTAGTCTTCTATTTTATTGAGTCCCGACTTCAACCTCGAGTGTTCCCGACCTAGTCCCTTATTTACCAGGTTTAGAGTTCAACTTTAAGTGTATCGACCTAGCTCACTGTTTGCTAAATCCCGACTTCCGACATTAACTCAAGTTGTTTGTGTCTTATCCCAGACTTGTCCTACTTCTAGCCAGATTTGCATCCTTATACGGGAAAATTCATTAGAAATAGAAATCTGGGTGAAATCATATGAAATTTATATCCATGTAAAGCTAACAGAACAAGCTTTCAAATGAAGCAAGTTTAATATTATTTGAATGAGTATAATTTGTGATATAAGCTCTGAAACTTGACCTTACTGGACTTTCCTATTCTAGCCCTAAATGGACATAGGGCAACTTCCTCGACTCACTGGGAACAAACGGGACCTTATCTAACTCAAAAATTTTTATGAGATATTCTTCTATGTGTAAGCTTTCTAACAAAGTTGGTTTCACTCAATTTGGAGTTATATAGGGTGAGTTATACCCTTCTCAACTCATACTATTCGGATGAAAGTCCTGATTTTTGAGTCGAACTTCAAAAATTCATAACTTTCTCTTTACTAATCCAATGGCCTTATATTACATATGTATCTAGTTTCATATAAAAATAGATTCATGGAGTTTAAACGGCTGTAGGCGGAGCCGTACACTCCGCCATACGGACCGCCGAGGAAAAACCCTACCAGCTACTTGAGTTTTCTCCTTTCTTCAAGTTCTTTCATACGAATTCTAATTCTAATCATAACATACATGCATAATCAACTATAATTCATCATCATCACTTCAAAGCTCATCAATATCACAAGATATCCAAGACTCCCATATAGTCCCAAACCAAGGAAAGTACGAAGAAAAGTAGGATTTCCTACCTTGGTGGTGTGAAATCTTGGTGGAACTTGATCTTGGAGTGAAGTTGGTGGTTGGAGCTTGAGCTTGGGGATGAAAGGAAGTGAAAGAAGATGAAGGAAAGTGGGAAAATGAGGCTGGTTGTGGGGAGGCCGAAAATTTAAAGGGAAAAGGAAGAGAAAACTGAAAACTTATGAAGGAAGTTAGCTTTTGATTGGTGGACTTCAATCCTCATTCAATCTTGGCTTGGCTTCCCTCTTGTATGGCTGATGGAGGAGCCACTTGTAGGGATATTTTGGCTAAATTTTGGCCCTCCATCATTGGGTTCTCATAGTATAATTTCTATTGGTCCGGTTCCGACAATTTAAAAATACCGAATCTTCGCCGATTTTCTTCAAGTCGGCAAAGCTTTACTAAACGATTCCGAGAGAATTTCTATATCTCTATTCTAATTTTTCCTAAGCCTAATCTTTCTAATTAACATCTAATTAATATTTAATTTAACTTCTAATTGTCCTTACATAACTATTGAAACCGAATAAATAGATTAACAATATAAATTATATATTTACGCAAATTCGGAGCCTTTTTGTTTTCTAATTTTTGTAGCTAATGGCATTTCCGTAATTTTGAGCAAGTCCAAGGACATCCCACGTCATTTCACACCAGACTGCCTCCATGGCCCAATCGGCAGAGATCTAAACTTCTACGATTTCATCACGTGATTCTGAACTATTTAAAATCCCAATCTGCTAATTTTATAGATATGGGGACATAAAGGTCATTTTATAAAAAATTCAAGGGTTATTGTGGGAATAAGTCTTTGGGGTTGAAATATAATTTCTAAAAATTCTGGGCATCACTAAAATTAACAAAAGTTTATGGGGGCACCGTTGTTCTGTTCACGAAAGTAGGGATGTTACAATATCTTGTTACTTTATGTCTTAGAAATCAAACCCTAAAGAAAAGACCCTTCATAAAGTTTCAAACTTTAATCAAGAATGAGACCTTTAAGTTATAAAAGTGCTGTTTTGTAACATTTAATTCATAAAGTTTAGATCTTAAACCAAAATAATGCCAAAAGGTGTTAACTTTTATAAAGATTAAGACTTTTAACCTTAAAGTTGATGTTTCATATCACTAGTTGATAAAGGGGGAACCTTTTAATGTAGAGACAACTTTAAGTTATAAAGTTGAGACCTTGATGGTCTTAGGATAATTAAAAGAGTCAACTTTCATTAAGAATGATAACTTTAATAATGTTTAAGGTAAAACCTTGATATGTTATTAATGAAAGCTTAAAACTTTGTAAGTTGAATAAGTTAAAAATCACCCTTGGTGATTGGTGAACATTGGTGTTGTTGGGTTCATGATGTGGTTATGCATTGTCATGACCCAAGGATTAGAGGGATCTCGAACTCCTTGGGAACAGAATTATGATTAGGGCCTCTGAGCATACCATGAACCTAGGAATCACTAAGTGCACAATCTCAAGGAAAGGAAACAATCACTTAACTTAATTAATCTGAACAAGTGTTCCATAAGATATGTACTTAAGTAAAGAATATTTTCATACAAGAACTAAATAACTAAAAGACCACAAACATATATCCTAACTATGTGATTCTCTCATGGGTAACCACAAAAAATCATATGATTATTCATAATATTCTTCACAAAGAAAAACAACTATAAAGCCCTTTAGGGTATGAATGTGTGATGCCATCTGAAATGATGAATGATGAGTTTGACTGAACTTTGTCTCATGATTGAATGATGAGTGTGACGATATGATATAGATATGATGAACCGTTGGTTGAAAGTTTATGATTGGCATTTTGGGAAGCTCCTGCCTAGCCGTTATGCTGCCGAATTTCCGTCAAAATTATGAACTTAGTCATATCCTTGCATGTGTCTAATCAAAGGAGTATTATGCATGTAAGGTATAATGATAAGCAAAGAATCAATGGGACATGGCCCTTCAATCACTTCGGTAAGGGAAGTGAGATACGGCGATCCACAAAGACTCAAGGAACATTTATGAGGGAGGCAAGGGTGACATGGAGGACCCTCCAACTTAGAGGTAACCAATATCGGCTTATTCTGATTTGGTTAGTCTTTGCGTGATCTAGCGGTCACGGAATGAGCTCATGTCCAAAAGCAGCCTATTTCAAAGGAAAGTAAAGAATGTTAAGCACATGCTAAAAATTAAAAAATGAAAGTAAAGTCAAAAGTATAACCATGGTTAAGTCTATGATGATGCATGTCCTTGCTTGTACTTATGTTGTTCATTTGCATTATGAATGTTTATTTTATGTTTCAGTATGTATGTTAGATTATGATGATGTAATTATAATGTTAAGTTTAAAAGCAACCCGCTTCGGAGTTTAAGTTTTCAAAACCATTAAAATTGAACTTATATCTGTCCACTGCTTTTATAATTAAACCCGAAGTGGCTGAGATGATGACGATGACATTATGTTTGTCTAGTCGCTATCCTACTAAGAAATTTAGTGTTTCTCACTTCTACATTTCCGTGTCGTCTTAAAAGGATGCCCGCATCGGGCACGGTGGTGATTTTCCTTGAGTTTCCGGTGATGCATTGGCACTTCGACCCGGTGCTGAATGCACCTGTGCTGATTGCTCAGGCAGCAATGTGGGTCTACATGTTCCATAGCTGCCAGTTCCATGCACCCGTGATGAGTCCGTTTTTCCGCCCTCATGAGCCATTCGAGGACATCACTATGGATGACATTTGCCCGCCTTTCCATTCTCCGAGGTACCCCACTAATGGAGATTCCGATTCAAACACTCGTCTAATGCCGACAGTTTCGTTGGATTCCGATCCTTTGGAGCCATCTTATCTGAGCTACCACATGGAGACGAACCCATCTGAGCCTTCCTACCAGTCTATGATCCATCTGTCGTCCGATTCATCTTCTTCTTCTGTAGCCCCTCGTCACACACCACCCCTGGTTCGTGGTCGCAAGTTCATTCATACTCGTGCCGTACCTCATGGGCATGGTCGTGCTCGAGGAAGAAGACGTGGTGATATTCCTCTCGGTGGATTCGGGAATGGCTACCTCCCGCCAGATGAGTGAGGAGTTGATTACTTGCGGAGCCGAGCATGAGGATAGCCCCTTTTGGTTATAGTTAGGGTTATCATTTTTCTTTTGGCATGTATGAGTGTATGGAATTTCTTATGTATTTCCTTTTATCATGTATTTCGTTAGGTTACTTTTGTAGGGCCGATGATGAGGTATCGGACCAGTTATTATCTTCGGGTATGACTTCTGCTATTACTACTATTATATTAACTATGTGATGGCTATGGAATGAATGTTATCTTTATCTAAGATTGTGGTTATTCTTATGGTTTCTATGTATGTTAAATGTGATGTATGAATGAGATAGCAACGTTTGTTTTACACGTTCACGATGCGCTCATGGCTCTTGGTTTTCAAAACAGTTTACTCGTTATTATTCAAAAAAAAAATTTACCCCTATTTTCCTTAAAAAGTAATTTCTAAAAGGTAATGTTAGTTCCGTGAGCAAAGGTAACAACTAATAATTCCACAATATGACTTAAGCATAAAATGGAACTATTAGGGTGTTACAGATATACAGTGGGTCCGATTCTTTTGAGAATTTGGAATGGATCAATAAACTTAGTAGTTAGCTTTTTAGATTTAAAGGCCCTACCAATCCCAGTAGTAGGAGTGACTTTGAGGAAAATATGATCTCCTTGTTCAAATTCTAAAAGTCTCAATCTATGATCAACATAGCTTTTTTGTCTATTTTGAGCCGCGAGTAATCTTTTCTTAATGAATTTGATATTTTCTGTGGTTTGTTGAACCAAATCAGGTCCTAGCAAACTTTTCTCTCCTACTTCAGACCAAAACAAGGGTGGCCTACATTTTCTGCTATACAGAGCTTCAAATGGTGTCATCCCTACACTAGAATAGTAACTATTGTTATAGGCAAACTTTATCAATGGTAAATGAGTATCCCAACTTCCCAGAAGTTCTAACATACAAGCCCTAAGCATATCCTCTATGGTCTAAATAGTCCTCTCCATTTGACCATCTATCTAAGGGTGATAAGCTGTACTAAAATAAAGTTTATTACCTAAGGCTTCTTGCAAAGCTACCCAAACTTTAGGTGTAAATCTAGGATCTCTGTCTAAGACTATGCTAGTTAGTACACCTTGTAACCTTACAATTTCTTGAATATATACCTGCGCCAACTTGTATAATGGGCAACTAATCCTTATTGGTAGGATGTGGATTGACTTGTTCAATCTATCAACTATTATCCATGCTGTATCATAACCCGAGGGAGTTCTATGTATTCTTACCACAAAGTCCACTGATATACTATCCCACTTCCATTCAAAAATATCCAAAGGCTACAAAAGTCCTACAGGTTTCTAGTGCTTTATCGTAACCTTCTGACAAGTAAGACATCAAGATACAAAACTAGCTATGTCTCGCTTCATCTCGTTCCACCATAACAACATTCTAAGGTCTTGATACATCTTGATTGTACCAGGATGTATAGTAAACTTATTGTAATATGCGTCAAATAAAATCTTATTTCTCAATTCTTCATTAGTAGGTATAGATAGTCTTCCCTTATATGTCATGGCGTCTTTTTCATCAACGTGGAAATACTCAATTTGTTATGTTTGAAGCCTATTCTTTAGATACTTTAGAAATTTGTCACTTTCTTGGGCTCGTCTTAGCTGGTCCCTCAAATCACACTCTATCCTAAGCTTACTAGTATATAGATAATGAGGTTTCAAGGACACCGAAATCTTCAAATCCCTAAATTGCTCCAATAACTTATGCTCTTCTATCATTATTTCTCCAACAACTTGTGCTCCTCTATCATCATTAGAGATGTAAGGATTTTCTACTTAGTGCATTGACAACCATATTAGCCTTGCCAGCATGATATTTCAATTCAAAATCATAGTCATTCTAAAACTCAATCCATCTTCTTTGTCCCATATTTAATTCCTTTTAATCAAAGAGATATTTCAAACTCTTACGGTCATTATATACCTCAAACTTAACTCCATACAAATAGTGTCTCCACATTTTCAAGGCAAATACTATGACAGCTAGCTCTAGGTCATGGGTTGGATAGCTCTCTTCATGAGACCTAAGTTGTCTAGAAGCATAAGCCACAACTCTCCCTTTCTGCATCAAAACATAACCTAGTCCTTCCTTAGATGTATCACATTACACTACAAAGTTTTTCCTAGGATCAAGAATTATTAAGATTGGAGTAAAGGTAAGCTTATTCTTTAACTCTTGAACAAGTTGAGCTCCACTTAAAAGGCAGATTCTTCCTTTTTAACCTAGTCAAAGGTAAAACTAGTTGAGAGAATCCTTTGATGAATCTCCTATAGTAACTTGCTAATCTTAGAAAACTCTTAACTTCAATGGTTATCTTTGGTCTTTCCCAATGAACTACAACTTCCCCCTTACTTGGATCTATTATTATCCCTTCATGAGTGGTCACATGCCTAAGAATTTTACCTCAATCAACCAAAACTCACATTTTGCTAATTTGGCATACAATTACTTCTCCTTCAAGATTTGCAACACTATGCTAAGGTGTTGCTCATGCTCCTCTCTACTTAGAATAGATAAGGATATCATCTATGAAAATTACCACAAACTAGTCAAGGTAAAGCTTCAAACTTCTATCCATGTAATCCATGAATATTGTAGGAGCATTGGTAAGTCCAAAAGGCATCACAAGATATTCACAATGCCTATACTTGGTCCTAAAGGCTGCCTTAGGTATGTCTTCTTGTTTCACTCTTATTTGATAGTATCCTGACCTCAAATTTGTTTTGGAGAAGACTGAGGCTCTTAGCAACTAATCCAACAGGTCATATATCCTAGGGAATGGATACTTATTCTTGATTGTGACTTTATTCAACTGTCTATAATGTACACATAACCTCATACTTCTATCTTTCTTCTTGACTAAAAGAACAGGTGCATATACACTTGGCCTAATGAATCCCTTAGCTAACAATTCCTTAATCTATTACTTAAGTTCAATTAACTCTAAAGGAGATATTCTATAAGTTGCAAAGGATAGAGGTCTTGTTCCTAGTATGAGATTAATGGAAAACTCAACCTCTCTTTCAAGTGGTAGGTTCACTATATCCTTGGGAAACACTTTTAGGAATTCTCTCACTATAGGCATGCTATTTATTTCCTATTCAACCTCAGAATTTAAAGAAAAAAGCAGAAGCCCTTAAGCTCCTCCTAAGATGCACTTTTCTACTTGGGTGGCATTAAAAAATAGAGAATTAGAAGACTTTTGTTTCTTTAGTGAGTTATTGGGAAAATAGGCAAATGTTCTAGAACAGTCTAGAATAATGTCATTAGTGAACAACCAATCCATTCCAATTATGATATTAGTACTAATCAAAAGCAACAAACAAGATCAATAACAAAAAGGTTTTCCTTCAACTAAAATGAGACAGTTCAAACAGGCTTGAGAAGTAAAAACTTTTCCCTTTGTAGGAGTAGAGACTGACAGATCAAAAAGCAAGGAAGATAAAGACAAATTTAACTTCTTTATACAATCAATAGATATAAATGAATGCATATCTCCTGAGTCAAATAATTAAATTTAGAGAGTGTTTTTAAGAAAATATTTACCTTTGATCATGTTAGGAGACTGAGTTACCTATTCTCCACTTAGAGTAAATACTCTTCCTTTAGTTTGTAATCTAAACACAAGATTGTTCAATGGTTTCTTAGTGTTGCAATCCTTGGTATAGGGTCTTGGCTTCCTACACTAGTAGCAGACATTTTGGCCAAAAAGGCTAGCTTTGGAGCCATGGCATTTACCGCACCTATTGCACTATGTTAGAGGTTCCCTAGCTAGCATATGCTTACCCTTTCCCGGGTTCACTCTACTCTTAAAATTATTTTTCTTTTGCATTTTTTACACCCTCTTTCTTTTGAGAAAATTCTGCCTTTCCCTTTCAAACTCCATCTCCAAGTAACTCTTTTCGACTATCCAATACTTATTCACTAAAGTAGCAAAATCCTTGATCTCTTGGGTGGATATCTTCTTTCTTATCTCAGGTTTTAACCCCCACTCAAATTTTGTCACCTTCCAATGACCATCAAGGTTATTTTTCAAGTAGGTGGAGAATTTAGCGAGTTCATCAAATTTAGCTACATACTGACCTATATTCATACTTCCCTGCTTAAGTTGTATAAACTCAGCTTCTTTTTCATTTTTAACACTATCAGAAAAGTATTTGTCAAAGAAAGTGGTTAAGAATACTTCCTAGGTAATTTTAGTTCTACTAAATTCTAATGGACTTTTGGCACCTCTTCACTAGTGTTTTGCCTCTTCCTTTAACATATAGGTGGCAAAGACCACCTTTTGTGAATCCATACATCCCATGATTGTAAAGATCTTCTCTAACTACATGACCCATTTTTTAGCTAAAATTGGGTTGTAATCTCCATGGAATAAGGGTGGTGTGGCCTTTCTAAATTCAAAGAGTCCTTGGTAACAAAGATTAGCTATAAAGGCTTCTCCTACTGAGTTCCCACTTCCTTCACCATGGTGATTGTTATTCTTATCCTAAGTCTCCTGCATCCATTGCAGAACCATTGTATTTGATTCTACCTGGGCTATGGCAAACTTGCACCCCTTAACACTTTACGATCCCCTCGACAGAGTTTCATTTGGTGTTCTTTGTGCTTTTAGGATCACTTGTCCTTTTGATGTCATATAATCCCACAAGTACATAAACAACCCAATATTGAGTTGATTAGTCTCAATATTGTGTGCATTGAAAATACTATAAGGCATGGAGAGAAAAATTGGAGCCACCATGCAGATAATAGAGACTCGACTTACACGTAATACTATTCATGCCTAGAATAAGCCTTTGATACCAAAAATGTAACATCCATTCATAGAAAAGCTAATGGCACAAATTTACATAGGAAGTTCAAAGTTGGACATTATTATATATAGATACAACAAAGAGTTCAGAAGTAGGGATAAAATTTTGCTTGCCATAGGATAAACACTTTTTTAGGCTAGATAAAGGAACTATAATTTAAATATGACTCTGGTACATCCCTAGTAGCCAGAAGAGTCTATTTTTCTCTAGGGCATTACTTGACCAATCTAAAACTACTAGAAATAGAATGAGAATTGAAAATTCTCAGTAAATAATGAAAAGTTCTAAAGCATTCGAACTACAATGCTTCCTGCCGTGTCTTAGCACGGAAATCCACATGGCTACTATATCATGATCTCATCACATTACTTAAAAGCAAATCATACTTTATAACATTATAAGCAGTAAATGCTAAAAAAATATATGTTATGCAATACATAATGCAACAAGCATTAATGTGATTATAATCTTTTTTCTTTAATTTCCACGTTCCTTTGTTTGTTTGTCTCACATATTCGAAAGCCTTCTTTTTGAGAATTCCTATTATGTAGTGTTACTCTTAACATCGTGATGACAAAGCGAGACTTTTATGCCACACTAACTAAGGCAAGTAACATAAAGGGATCTTATATCTTATCCCTCTGCCTTCTTAGCAGTTAGCGACAAATCTTAAATGTCTTCTTCTCAAATTACTTACTTGTCATTATACACAAACTTACAATAAAAATATAGATACATAAATTTAAGCCATAAATATAACTTAAACAAAAGACACAAGTAGCATAGGATAAACAATAACTTGAATAATATAAATAAATTTATCTCATAATACATTAAATATTAAAACATAAAATTAAGCAATAAACGGTGTAGAAGTTATAAATTAATTCATAGACTTAAAATAAATAAAGTGGCAAAAACTAAAATAATATAAATTTGAGTAAAATAAATAACATAATATCTCAATAAAATTTCTTAAAACATAGAGTTGACAAATCTAAATATTAATTTTTGAAGGGACTAAATCTAAGATAATTTTTATTTAATTTCTTTGAATCTTCCTTATCATGGTCCTTGAATTTGTCCTTGTCATTATAATGCATTTGGCGCATATAGGTCATGTCTTTGCATGGGTCATTAAAAAGTCACAATAAAGTTCATAAGTCAAGAGTTAACATATTATCCATACGTCAAGGTATAAAATTTCAAGTAAATGTATAAGTAATTTGATAGTTTAGGTCCATATATAATAAATTTTATTTATTTTAAATGTTAGATACAATGTTTTACTCTTGATACTAGTCTCTTAAAGAAATTACTGTAAAAATTAACAACTCAAAATAATATATCATTACAAAAACAATATTGTAACAGTATTAGTAGTAGTAGTAGTAGTAGTAGTAGTAATAGTAATAATAACAATAATAAGCAATAGTATTAAAAAAACAAATAAATTAACTTGAAAAGATGAATAAAATAAATAGGAATGATAATGAGCAATAATATAAATTAACTAAGAATATTTACAAATAATTACTCAGCTAAATATAAACTAAACACAGTAACAACTTGGAGGCTCAGATGGATCAATGTGTCGAGCTCGCAGAGCTTCTATAGCTCTAACAACTGAGACAAAACACTCGTAGCATGTACCTAACTCTGAAATGAGAGAAGAGTGAGGAGTGAATCAAACTGACTCAGTGTAAGATAATATACTCATAACCAGAGTGGGATAAGTTTAAAAATAAGTTTTTCATAAAATATATATTTATTAAGAAAATACATTCTTACAAAATCATAACCATAAAACTTGAAACACAGATAGCTATAAAACTTGAAACACAGGTTCACGTAAGAATTCCACTAAATCATTGTAATTCTATAAGTCACTTTTCATATCCCATCGACTACAAATACTCCAGCATATAGAAAATATTATAAAAATTTTCATAAAAGTTTCCAGAAAGACATACCTCGTATATGATATATCCCTAAAATATCCGTAACTCATTAAATCATATTTTGAGTTCAAACAGCCATAAAATTTCTTTATATCTATTAAGAACACACTGCCTGTCAATGAGTTACCTAACTCTTCACCATTAAGCCACCACTCTTTCTTATTATACATCTGTACAATTTTTATATTTAACGCTTCATTCAAATTCAACCTTTGAGACCCTAATTCCCTTTTTTCTTCTTATCTACTGTTCTTCCTATCATTTCTTATCCTCTCACTCTCACTTCCCCTACCAGTTGCCTCTCATCCTCGCCATTCCATCATACAAACCATTTTGTCATCCTCTTTTTCTCTTCCTCGCCACGTCACACCACTACTCACCACACCACCACCCTATTTACCGCGCCACACCGCCACTCATGGCACCATCACCCTTGCAGATCATCACCTATACTCCCTCTGTCCAAATCGCTGTTTGTCGCACCACACCTTTGCTCACCGCATCATCACCCTTGATGGTCATCGGCTAGACTCCCTCTGCTCAGATCACAACTTGCTACCTTCTCCTTTTCTCTTTCTTCGTCGTTGCATTTGGAAGTTCATCACCGGCTCTGCAGCTAGCTACTTGGTTGCCAGCCTTAAAGAAGGAGGTTAGATCTACTTGGTTTCCGGCTCCCTCTGTTTTTTGAATTTTTTTATTTTTATTTTTGGTTTATTTTATTTGGGATTTAGTTTTTTTTTTTCACTTGTTTAAGTGATCATCAGAATATCAGTCTTTTTTTTTCTTTTCTTTTTTTTTTTTGCTATTATGACAGTGTCATTTTTTTTTTTTTTTGAAGTTTTGGAATTGGTTATCCATTGTTAGCAGATTTGCAAACTACACCCATCTCAGAAAATGCTGATTGTGAGGTTATTTCGGTGAACAACTTAGTTGATACTTAGTTGAAGGCTTAAAGTAGCTTGAAGGAAAAGCCCATGGATTACTCATCAAGTGTTTTATTTCTAAAATAGGACTAATTTTGAGTGGTTTAATTCAAAACCTTGCTCATATTGTTGTTAATAGGATGGGTGGTCTTGTTGATACTGCTTATAAAACTACATAAGGTTGTTAATTTTCTAGTTCTCTAATTAGATGAAGAGTTCAACTATTTTTTCATTGTGTTTGATTGTTGTGGGTATTGAAACTTGAATTTTGATTCTTGGTAGTAGTATGTTATGTTGTTGCAAGTATATGGCTTTTTTATCCTTTTTTCTAGGCAACATGGCTTGAGTATAGTAGTTTTAGTAATTTAACTCTATTGCAGCCTTCCTAAACAAGCTTCAGGCCAGGCCAGACTTTTAAATAGGCCAGGCTTAGGCTTAAGCAATAGCCTATAATAGGCCACAGGCCAAGCTCAGGCCAAAAAATTACAATGCAGGCCTAGTCTGCCCTGGCTTAATTCCACCCCTAGTTCTACCAAGGTGCACCAAGGGCTAACATTCACTGCCGTTAGCATATAGTTGTGTTAATGATCCTTCCCGTAAAGGAAACTATTTATCCAAAACTCAAATAGAGTACTTAAACCAAAACTTTTAGAATAATAAAATCTAATATAGTTCTCTAGCATATTAAATTTAAGACTCCAAAATACCAATTCCAAACCTTCTCAATCATGCCATCTAATATCAAATTGGAAATAGTTCACATGAATCAATACCAAAAACTTATTTTATAAACATTTATAAGTTCTATAGTCCGAGTTCATAATATTAGTTCCAAACATTATACTAGTTTCGAAGCCTTTAAATAATCAACTCTCAAACAACAACTCATATCAATACATGAAAACCATTAAACTTAAATTGAAGCATCGGAGAGCAAATTCTTCAAAACACTTGTCCCACCTACCAATATACAAAATCAGATAACACAATAATAGTTTAAGTGTCTTTAAGGTTCGGTTAAAACATTGAGTAAATTGCATTTCTCAAATAGCAGATATATATATATATATATATATATATATATATATATATATATATATATATATATATATATATATATATATATATATATAGGAAAAATAAGGATAGAAAACAAGTTATAAGTATAATATCACTCACAGACTTTCCAAGAAGGAGTAGGTAGAGGTGATGGCTTCTTGGAGCCTTGATCACTACCCCAAAGGAATCTAGCACCACAACCGTCACTGTCCATATGTCAATTAGCCTATAGAGCCAGAAATTAACCCAAGATATCTCATAAGGTTCTTTTCAATCTTACATATCTACGATTCAAGAATCAATTTGCATCATCAACCGCTCAACAAGCTCGTGACTATACTATCTTCATATAGCTCAAATTAACTGAACAACTTACTGATCCCACTCAAATAGACACTAGCAATATCAACTAGTTTTCATTTGAGAATTTCTTTCCAACATAAAGTCTCATTTCAAGAAAATAATTAATTAATTAAAGTTTCAATAATTAAATTTGATAGCTCATAGACCATAAGATGCCTTTATAAGTAGAACATTTTGAATTAGACTACCAAAATTTAAATTTTACAAGACATTTTTCAATCCAACATAAAAGCCAAAGCATGTTAAAAAATAAAATAATAATCCACCATAATTTTACTCTTGTCAACCTTATTACCATATATTGGCCAAAAACTTAGACATCTTAGGTAGCATATCAATACAAAACACTAGCCAGAACCATACAATCAGTTAACAAATAAAAAGTTCAAGCAAAACTCAGAGAAATACCAAAACAAAGCAAATATCAAACTAGCAGATATCCTTTAATAAATTTTCAGACCAAAGAGAAAATACAAAATTATAGAACACATACCCAAAGCCAATTTTTATCAAATAAGCAAACCAAATTTTCTCAAAGAGACATGCTCCCGTCAATCACACATAGTCTCAACAAACTTAAGAGCTCAAGCACTGACTGAATAGAGAGCTCATCGCATAGAGGTAGCCCTGATGTTGAAGGGTGGAGGTCGTGGCTTGGACGGCGCAACTAACAACCATCGATGGCTACTGCTAGTTCGCTGGGGTAGATGGATGCCGGTGGTGAGAAGGAGCGCGAACAGATAGTGCGGTGAAGAGAAAAAGCCGCAACAGAGAAAGCTCCGGAAAACAAGACATGGTATAGAGAGAAGGATAAGACAGACCTAGTAGAGGCTGGCCAACAGGAGGGACATGCTCCAGCAACGAGGAAGGCAAGGTAGGAAACCCATGAGACTGAGAAAGAAAACTGGTAAAGAAAGGGAGAAGGAAATGGAGATGAGACAGAGAGGGAAAGAGTGAATGGTGATTTTGGGGAGGAAGAAGACCATGGAAGGGGAAGAAGATAAGAATAAAGGGGCAGTTTAGGGTTCACCTTCCTACTAAAGGTGTAGCGCTGTCTTTTTCTTCCTTTTTTTTTTTGTCCTTACATTTCCCCATTTAACTACAAAACATCTTTATCTAGTAAATTTTAATTCCTCCCTCAATATATGATTTAAGACAAATAAGGGAAACACCCCCAAAGACTCAAGCTATGTAAGATTTTGAAGTTTTCTATTACCAATTTTATTTTAAACAGCCGTTTTAATTTTAAACCAGATATTACACTATGTTTTAATCATTTGATCAATCAACACATCAGCTAAAATATTTTAATCAAGTAGATTAACCATATTACTCTACACAAAATATTTTATGAAAAAAAAGAGATGTTACAATTGCTGCATTTTACCCTTAGTATATTTTTTTGTTTTATTATAATTTTTTATATTTCTTTTTTCATTTATTCAAAGATCCCTATGGGAACTTGCAAGGCAGTCAAGGAAAAAATATCCCATGGCAAGGATCAAGGATGGAGATGGAGAGGAAATGGGATCGTGGGGGTGAGAAGCTAAGAGTGAGGAGGCACTCGCTGCTCCATCCCGCATGGGTGCCATCTCTATCTATTTATGAATATGGATGCTATGGACACAAATAAACTAGATAGCCTCTCAAGGGCCTACACCTAATGCTCGCTTTTATTTATTTCACAAACAAATTAGGTAAGGTCAAGTTAAATTGTTTTAAAAAATTTATTGTTAAATAAGTTAGGGCTCATGTCTTTAAGTGTATGTTCAAATTATAATAAATTTTAACCAAAAAAAAACACTTATCATTCAAAAAAAAAATTGATAAGATTTTGATTATAAATTATAGTAAATTCTCAAATTCATCTCTGATCAAAATAACATTTGGTATAGTCCCTGAGAAATAAAAACTCTTATTATAGTTCTTAAGAATTAAAAATATTGTTAATATTAATCCATCTTAGGGACAAATTATCTGTTCGATGGTTAAGGACTAAATAAGATTGATATGACAAATATTTTTAATCCTTAATTACTATGTTGAAAGTTTTCATATTTGAGGGAAATTAATGTGTTCAATGTTGTTTTAGTCATGGAAAAATTTAAAGATTTACTCTATAAATTATTTTGAACATAATAAATTAATTTAAGTACATACAAAAATAATTTTTTAAGTGTAGCATATATATATATATATATATTATAAAGTGTAAAATATTTTGTTAACAAATTAAAATATTTTTCATATTATATATCTTAAATTGTAAGAGCTAAACTTATTGGACTACTTAAATTTAAAAGAGTAAACCTTCAAATTGATGCTAAAACTTGTAGCCATCTATCAAAATAGTTCATGATATATGAAAATTACCATTTTAGTCCTTGATAGCGTAATTCCTCAATTTAATCAATCCCTACGTTAATATATTTATTAGAGACCAATTTGACAAATTTAAATACATATCATCTCAACTAATTTCTTTTCAGTTGTTTCTGAATGTCTTTTGCTCCTCCTATGCATAGAGAGAGATATATGAATCAAACTGATTTTATTCAAAGAAAAAGAGAAAGGTATAAGTTAGAATAAAATGAATACTCGGTCTCAACATATGTAAAAGACGAGAAAGCACCTTAAAGCATAAACTTTTATTTAGTGATTTAGTCATGTACTTTTTTCAAGGAAAGCCTTTATTGTCATCTTGCACATCTTACTCACTAGAAGATAGTACAAGATTATTTTTCATAGTTTAGGCTTCCTGCAGAAGATCACCTTTAACTTTCTTAAACTGAACCCTTAATGGATTCTCCTTAACTCCAACCAAAGGCCTCTTTCCATCATCATCGATGTGAACCCCAATATCTGTGCAGATACCGCCGTCAAGAGGACAAAAGGTAAGTTTATAGCCGAGTGGGGAAGCTTTCTCAATGTTAAACCAACCAATTACTGGATTATCATAACCAGTAAGTTTCACAGAAGGTCTTTCCGTTAGACCCTTGACAACAGTCCACTGTGATGGCGTGGGAGAACACTTGGGTGCAGAAGTGAATGAGAGTACCAAAGGAAGACCTTCATATATATAAGGAATTAGGAACGGCGATGCAATTCTTACTGGTAGCCCCTTGTCGAGCTCAGAGCGAGATTGCACAACAGTAAGTGGGCAAGTTTCATTTCCAGTAGCGGCTCGTCTGATTCCACCACCGTTTCCTCTAATAGCTGGCAAGATATAGTATGTGCCACGATTCTCAAGTAGCTCGCCATCTATGTCGACCACAAATGCGAGTGTGGCTGAAGGTAGGTGTGAGATAAAAGCAGAAAGAAGGAAGAAGGCAAACAAAGCAGCACTCTTCATTTTTTGGACTGGCTACGAATGGCTGTCCGTTGCTTAGTGGTGTGAATAAGCAAAGGTTAGAAGGACCTATTTATAGACGTGATGGCAAATGCTATTTGCATTATTTTGAAACTCATTTTAGATTTACAATCAATGAGAAAGACATAAAATAATAAGTATTAAAAGGATAGAAAGTGATGAATCACTATTTTGTATCTTTTTTTTTGTTGTGAATCTAAAATAAACCATAAAATAAGTAAAAATAATACAAAATTATTTGCTACAGCTTTCCTTGACAAGCTAAAATTATATTATTTCAAAATACTTGATAAGAATTGAATAACAACACTAATCATGTAGATATACATACAATTCACTGTTAGGGGCCGGATTTATCTTTTATATATTCTATTAATTATATCAGAAAGTAGCACAAAAATATTTGTTAATTATTGTATATAAAGCGACATTAGAACACGTCAGTACATATATCATTTTAATATTATTTTTATTTTTATTTTTTTCATCTAAATATATAAAAAAATTCTTTATTTTTTCCTCTCACCCAGATAAACATAATTTTGTTAGCGTCCGTTTGAATTTAGAGAAAACGGGAAGACAACAAAAGACACGCAGAAAGAAAATGAGCAAATTGTGTACGTTTCTTCTCATTTGTATGCTCATTAACAATGATTAAAGAAAGAAAATATAGATGGACCACGATAAAAATTTTCTCCACGGTTGTGGAAGAAAAGTGCACAGCAGCATGTCAAAATGACCCTTATATCCTACAAAAAAACAAAATAAAAAAGCAATGATTGATGATATTTTGTAATTAATAACTATAAATTTGATTTTAACAAATTATTAATATAAAAATTTATAGTGTACATGATTAAATAATTTATAGTATTATATTATTTAATTATGTAATTTACAAAAATTATTTAAAATTAAATAAAAAAATATTTTTACTTCATTATACAACAAAAATATATATGTCATTTCATATACTCTTCATTTTCTCTTCTTTTATTTTCTTTCAACTTTTCTCTTTATCCAAATATTGGAAAAAAAAAACTTATTTTTTTATATTCTTTTTTTTCTATATTTTTTTCTCTCATTTTCCCTCTACATCCAAACAAACTATTAAAGTGCATTGTTATAAATGTCCGAATTTCATTTACAGAAATGGTTAATAGTACAAACTGTGTTTGTACGAAAGACTTACAAATATATATAACTGCCGTTTGTTATAAAGTTTTGCTATTTTGTTTGGTTTTGATTTATTAAAAAGAATATAACAAAAAACAGTGCGCTTGGTTCAATATCAGTTTGTGCTTGCAAATTAAAATAAATAAATAAATACCCCTTCTAATATTTTAAAATTATACCAATTTAATTCTGAAAAATTTTCTATATTAATTTAATCATAATACTTTAAATTTGATATCAATTTCATCCATTTGTTAAAATCATTAGTAACTTCGGTTATAATTCATCATAATTGACATATTAGTATATTATTATATTATTTATTTATCATCTTAATTGATGAGCAGAGATTATTTCTATCTTATTAATTTGAAATTATGGATGAATTGTAACAAAAATTACTAATAATTTTATCAAAGATAATTAAATTAATATCAAAATTTAAAATATCATAACTAAATTAATGTTAAAATTTTTTTATAACTAAATTAATATTAAATTTTAAATATTAAGATTAAAAGAGATATTTACTTCTTTTTAACAAAAATAATAATAATAATAATAATAATAAGTTATCAGTTCGCACTTATGATTTGGTACTAGATAGGGTCATGGGGATGCTCTTTCATTTATTGTAAGTTTGTTACGTGCTGTATGTGGTTACCACTCTCCATGTTCAAAGCATCACATAACTATGTTTATAATCAATAATAAAATAATATTTTAAGATAAAATTTACCATTAACTTTATTTTATTTAAAATATTATTATATTATTAATTGTGAATATAATTGCATAATATTTTAATACCACCCAAATATTTCTCTTGTGTAAGAGCTGGTGAACACAAAGGAAGGACTTGCTTGTGCTGCAATCTTCAACAGGTATTGTTGCTATAATACTAAGGTATATTATGTAATTTCATTCAATCGCACCTTTGAAGTGTGGGTAAATGCAATATTATTTAGCCACACTTTAAAAGTGTCCTTAAACAAAAATATGTGATACACCTTGCTTAATCTGGTGCATTTTAAACCGTCCCATATTTGCCATGTGTTATTCATGAATAACAAATGACAATGACATTGAGCGAAACTTGGCAGAGTCAAGCTGTCACAATTAAATATAACACAAAAATAAATGAGAAAATTTGTTTGCTTCTAAAGTGTCATATAAATGGTGAACACAAACATTTAAGGTTTTCTCCAAATGAATAGTAGAGAATCAGCAAATATCAACGACCAAGACAAATGGAAAAGAATAAGTGGTGAGAATTTAATATTTGTAAATATTTGTTTGTATATTCATGTATTTAAAATGTCATATTGGCGCTTAATAAATAAAATTAATATATGGAAGATTAACGTAAAGATCAATTAGGAATAAAAAATATTTGAATCATTAAATGAAAACATTTTGAAAAAGAAGATTAAATGAAAAATTGTAATATTTTAAGAGACAAAGATATAATTAAGTCTATTTTATTAATATAGTGCTATTTGTCAAGAATAACTTTAAGAAGGAAAAGTTCAAATTGACTAAAAAAATGTAAACAGAGTTAGCTAGTTTTAGCCTTCCTTACTTCTTTGTCGCTTCCCAAATGAATGAGACTTGAGATTTTTCATATATGAATGTAAAATCAATAGTCTATATTTTCATAAAATAATTGAACTTGTATAACAAAGTTAACATATTTGAGCCTGATGAAAAATCAGAAAATAAAATATCTATGAGCAGATGTTACAATAAATTGAAAAAGAAAACATTTAACATTACCTAAACTAGATTTTACATACTGAAACAAATTCTGAAATATATTGCATTGGAAAATGTAAAATGCAAATTTCAAATATTAAATTTCACTAACTCACTATCATAATCATTGGGGAAAGCACACAGAGTACGATAAATAAAGGGGGTCGAACATATTTTTATTCCTGAAATAAAATACAGGTTGTTTTAATTTTAATATCTCAATTTTTTCCTTGACTTTTGATTTTTCTATCATTAGATTTTTGCCACTTGTTATTCTAAATTTTTATCTCTGTAGGTATTTTAGAATATATTTTTAGTTTTTACAAATATCAAAAAGTTTGCTTTTAATTTTTATAAATATGAGTAAATTGCACTCTACTCCCTTGAGAGATATTCTTAATACACGACTGTTCTTTCGATCTATTTTCAAAATATACAATAATTTCTCATGAAAAGTGATAATGCGCTACATTCAATCTATTTTTCTGTTTTCTGTAAATATTCATTAGTTTATGTTTATTATCTTAATTTTTAACAAAAATATCCTTATTAATAGCTATACATATTGAAATCTTTTTACAAAGTAAAAGATGTGACTGATGATAATAATATAACGACATTGATATGAATACACACACATATTAATTTTTTTAATTTTTAATTATTATTATATTAAGAGAACAATATATTAACAATAACAATAATTTATGAATTTTTTTTAAAAAAATAAGAATCGCATACCTTTTAATTTTTTCAATATTTTAAGGCATAATCTATTACAATTAATGTTAAAATATAAATATTAATAAAATATTTTTTGTATTAGTTTATTAAAATAAAAATAAAATATTGATGCTATATTAAATTTTATATTTTTAAAATCATTAAATAGAGATTAAATAATTTTAATAATGTTAAATGATAAAAAATTAAAAATAATAATAAAAAATTTAAAGCAAATATTGACACTATTAATAAAATACTTTGTATAATAGGTAATTTAGAAAATTCACATGCATATTTTAATTAAGAAAGTATTTTGAAGTAAAGTATATGTTTTGAAAATAGCTATGAGGCTTTGTGGAATGAGTGTATCTCTCAAGAGAGAGGAGTGTAATTTGCTTAATATATATTTTAAAAATTTTCTTTGATTTTCATAAATATCACCACTTAACAATGCTGGATTATCAATATGGACCAAAAATCTAATATATATTTGAAAAAAAGGATCAATATATATATATATATAGAGAGAGAGAGAGAGAGAGAGAGAGGTTAGGATCAAATTATACTAATGTAATTTTAAACATAGTTATACCATTTAATAATTTTTTGGTGATGTAATCTTTTACAAAATTCATCATTCGATTAAAAGTTCATATCTTATAAATCATGTCAATAAAATTTCATATTAATATAAAATCATTTGATATATATGAAGGTGGAAGCAATATGAGATGGAGGGTTCAAACGTGCCTTTTAAAAATTTTTTTAAATCTAAAAACTTTAAACAAATTTCTCAAGTTTTTGAACTTGGATTGTGAAAGCATTTAATAGTTAAAAACAAAAGTTATTATAACCACAACAACTTTGTTGGATAGAAAATAGAATAAGAACACAATAACAAAAATAAATGAGAGATAGAAATAGAAGATCACACAAAAAGATTTATACTGGTTCAGTTAAACCACTTGTCTATGTCCTGTCCTCAACAAACTAGTTGAGATTTTTATAACCACGAGTATTCTTGTACAAGCTTCTCCAAACTTACAATTAAGTATTCTTTTCCTAACCTCTCCAAGTTAATCAAATGAGTAGTATTGTCCTAATCTCTCCAAGTTAATAGCAACAACTAATGGGTCAAGTTACAATCAAAGGATTTAAAGGTTTGTGTTTAATAAGCACTCACACCAAAGCACTCAAGGTGTATAGATCTATTAAGTACAACATGGAATGACTTTTCACAAGTCTCACTAAGAGAATGTTTGCTAATACAATACAATAAGAAGATTTTTTTTCTTGAGAAAGCTTTAAAAAGAAACTTTCTGGTTGTTCAGAAGATTGAGAAAGATGAAAGCTCTTAATGATTTTCAATCAGCAGAGTTCCAGGTACTTTATCTTTGCCTTCAAGACTTTTATAAACTTCAAAATCTAGTCATTGTGACTTTAGACCTTGAGCTGAAAGTTTTTAGATCCGATGGTCTTAAACTAGAGAAAGAAGAAGGTTGCTTTCTTTTCCAGCAAGCAAGTACATCATCAAGGAAAAAAACTAGCCATTTGAGTCAACTAGTTTTTCAAAGTGTTAATGCTTCTTTTAAATCTTTGTCTTATCTATGAATTATGTAGAGCAAAGTTTGAAAGTGAGGTCTTCTTCACGTAGACTAACATTCTGGAGACTACCCTTTTGGTCAAGGCTTCCAGATAGGTCATCCTTTTGATAATATACCAATATCCTTATAATGCTTCTAAACAGCTACTTATGAGAGATAGAATTTTTAGTGCATAGATTCTTGCCAACGGCTCTTTCCTTTTGGATTTCGTTCGAGATGGAAAAGAAACATAGAGAATCTGTTTGAAAACTAAATATAGCGTGATCCAATTCTCTCAAGTAAGTGTATAAAGTGATCTATGCTTAACCAAACCAAACACTAAAGCAAACCATTAGTCTATACAAAATATTTTCATTAAGAGTTAGTTTACTATCTATCAAAACCCTTAAAGATGTATTTCAAGGACCACTTGGTGGCTTCTAAAGAGTCTTAGAGCTTACAATATATATTTTTTATACATCAAAATTAACGTAATATATATGTTTAAAATATATATGTGAATAAGAGTTATTTAATTACATTTTATTGTTGCTCAATTGGAAGAATATGTGATGCATTTGTAAATATTTGTTAAACGAAATATCCTAATAATAAGGAAGAGGCTACAGTACTCCCAAACTAATTGGAAGGATTTGGTACTCTCAATTTTCTTTTTTTTTTTCCTTTTTTTTTTTGTTTTTTTGCAAAGATTGATATAAACAGTAACATTGGAGATCAATGAACAATTCTTGAGGGGAGTTTTTAGTTATATAATGGAGGTTAAAAATATTACTCTCTCCATATTTTTCTATCTTTCAAGAATGAAGAAAGATAAAATTTTAAAGTTTGTATTCACATACATAAAGGGATCAATGTTTAAGTTTTTGGAGATTTATAGTTATGCAATGAGAATTTTTATATGCAAACTTGTACTCGTTTATGCATTCAAATACATGATAAAAATCCATACTTTTCAATACTCAAATTTTTTACGGCAATATCTATTAAAATATATTAACTGAAAAAAAAAATACATTCAATCGAGTTGTAAAATGGACAACTTGACTTGCATTAGAAAACTTTCCGATGTTGTTTCTCGATTTCTTTCTAGGAAAAAACTTATATCAAATTTCTTATCTCCATTTTATTCAATTATCAAATTAAAAAATAACAAGTGGACAAGTTTATTGAAAAGAGTATATAATTTTAACTTTTAAATTATCTATTTCAAGAAAAATCTCCACATATTCTTATTTGATTTGAAAAATAGTTAAAATAGATATAAGAACCTTAATATAAGCATTGTCCTTCTTTCTATTGCAGGTGTTAATGTGCACCTCACAAGTTAAGGTGCACCATATACCTTGCAAGTTAAGATATATTATGCATTTTGTAATTTAATGGTAAAGATTTAATAAAATATTTAGAGTTGTCGAAATAAATCGAGTTTAATGGACTAACCTAAATAACCCAAAAAAACATATAGGCTAGACTATAAAAATAGGAATAAAAAAATATCTTCACCCTATATGGCTCAACCTGAATTGGGCCGGCCCAACCCAATTGCCCAAATACATTTTTTCAAAAATAACCAGCAGCAATCCAACGCTAATTTTGTTCTAAAAAGTTACCACAATAGTTGTAGTTCATATAATTGAATATCCCTCATGCTCATTAAGCATGGCCCTCGGACCAAAAAAAAAAAAAAGGCATGAGCCATGCCAACCAATTCTCTACACTATGTCAAAACGTGCCCGAAGGGAGCTGCAATACGAGGCAACAAAAAATTATTGAAAAAATATTCACGGATTCACCATCAATTTTTGTTTAGGAAAAAATCGGAAAAATCTTTTAAATTTGCAAAAATTGGTCTTTAAAAGATGTTGTGTTTGGGAGTCTAATTATGCATAGAGAAAGGTGAAAACTTAATCCCACTGCATCTTTAATATATCTATTTTATAACTGTTACCCTAGAGTTTATTATGCAAATTAACAATAACTTTAATAACATTTATTTTTCCAAAAAAAAAATGACAGTTATTTATAAAAAAAAAAAGAAACAAAATTGAAGAAATTTTAATTTTTGGCTTGACAGCAAGTGCCCGCTCCTATGTACCCTCCGGTGTAATGAAAAGCTCAAAGTTATCGTCGTTCTTGTAGAAAATAATTTTGGGTTGGATTGATTTTATTTACGAAAAGAATTTTTAAAAAAAATTAGAGAAAAAAACCTAATTCACTCTTACACAGGATTCAGAATAGTATAAAGTATATAATAAATCCTTACAACTTTTACAACTCTTGAGAATGGTCAAACCATATATCAATATTATAAATTTGTTGCATGGATTAAAAAAATGTTTTGACCATTTAAAAAAGAAAACTTTTTAGCTAAAGATAATGTGATATTTCAAAATTTAAAATAATTCAACTAATTAAAAAATGCGTCCAACAAAAAAAAATAAACTTGAGTAAAATGAAAAAAATGAAACATCAAATGAAAAAAAAAATTATAATGGAAAAGAATTTTTAAAAAAAAAAGAAATTGATATAAGTTTCTTTTCAAGAGAAAATAGAAACAAAAGGCAAAAAAAAAAAAAAAAAAGACAAACAAACAAAAACACCTTATATGCATACAGGAAGAAGATTAAACTACAATGCAAAGAAGGCTTAAGGTATGAATGACAATGATGATGGTAGAGCGCTCTGATGGAGGTTGAGCGGAAGTGGTGGCTGCGTAGCTTCACAACAGTGCAGCAATAGTGATAGATGGAAAGATGAAGAATGATTTCGCTATGGGATTAGAATGAGAATGTGATTGATTTTATAGAAGATGATGGTGTTAAGAATAGTGTAATGGTGATGGGATCCAAAACTTGACTAGAAAATGGGAATAAAAAATAGTAAAAGTGATATCTGATTGACTGAATTCCTTCTCTCTTTTGAAGTGAGAGAGTTGGTTTTATATACAGAAGAACGAGAGAGATCTTTGGTAATAAATTGACCAAGAATTTGAAAAGTAATTGAAAAACTAGAGATAGGATAAGATAAAAATTTGAAAAATAGTTAAAAATTTAAGATAGGATGAGATAAAAATTTAAAAAGTAATTAAAAATTTAAGATTAAGATGAGATTATAGAAATTAATTGAAAAAAAAATTATTTTATTATTTTCTTATTTTTATTAAAAGAAAAGACAAAATATGGTGTTCACATTGTGTGAATCATAACTGAGCTTTGATACTCTCGTCTCATATACCTCTGATAAACACCCATAAGTTGAGTAGTTTTCACAAAACTTTATAAAAAACATTAGTGACGAGGGTACTTGGTTACATAATACATTATATATGGGCACATGGTTACATTATATACGGGCCCATAAGTTATTGAATTTTGGCCACATATGGGTACGAGGTTTAAAACGGTGCAGTGTCAGCGAGTTAGTGATATAATATATATATATTACATTTAAAAAATTAGTAGCTTCATCCGATATTTAGCATATGGCTTGCTGAAGGATTGAATTGAATTAGTATTTGACTAATCTAAATCTAATTTGGTCGGTTCATTTTAACAGCTCTACGTGTATTGATATATTAATAATTTATAATGTATTATAATAATTCTTTAATTTTAGCCAAATTTAAAAAACATAGTTAAATATATTTTTAAAATAGTTAAAATTTATATATGTAATTCTGAAATTATGAAAAATATCCCCAAAAATTTATTTAATTTTAGAATAATTTTATTTAATTTCATAATTATATAGATAAATCAAAAAATATTTTAATATTCTAAAATTATCAAAAATATTCTAAAAAATTATATTTAATCTTAAAATTGTATAAATAAATTTTGATCATCTTTAAAATATGTTTATCTGCATTTTAAAAGCCTAGCTAAAGCTAAAAATTTATTATAATACAGCATAAATAATTAATATATTAATATACTACTAAAATTTTACCGTCAAATTATAAAATGCATTATGTACCTTAACCGGCGAAGAGATGCCAAATTGCCTAAACTGTTGCTCATGTCTGGCGCTTGCGCGTATGAGTCTGCTTGGTCTGATTGAAAGCTCACCCACTAGATGTATCTTTCTCACTCTAGCCTTGACGTCTACCCCATCACTCTACGGAGTAAGAAATTTTTACTCCACAGAGGATGAAAAAATGTCTCTAGATGATGTGATAGCAAGGGGCCACAATTGACGCCAGCGCTTCGGCACTTCTTCGATCTTGGCCATAATCCGTTGAAGTGGATGCAGCAATGGCGTTTATTTCTCTGTCACGGAAAACAACTCCTACGGCTCAAATTTGGCTGTCATTTTCCACTTTATCAACAGCTTTCACCTATTCCCCCCATGAAACTCATTTTGTTTGTCAATGCTATTTGTTACGAAAAAGTTTCATCAGATGTTGTGCCACAATCACAGGTGTCAATATATTGATGAATTAGTACTAAAGGATATTGACAAACACGTATGAATGCCTTTTCTTTCCCCCCTCTAAAAGTAGCATATATTTTAATTTTTAAAAGAATTAAGGTTTAATAAATTACTTTTTAAAACAGTTGTTAATATTTTAATCTTTAAAATTAAGATATATTATCAAAATTTAGTATTTTTTTAAAATTATTATCTATTTAAATATCAAGTATATCTAACTTAAAATTAATTTAAATTTTAAATTTTAAGAATTTGTACAATGAAAGTCAAAATTATCAAATAAAAAAACTAATATTTTATAATACAATTTTTTAACATAACTAAAGTATGTATATTTAATTTTTTAAAAATTAAAATATCAAAAATAAAAATCTATTAAAAATTAAATTATAAATTTACTATTTACTCTATCTCATATTAAAGTTGAAAGGTGATCCTGACTAATAATATATAAAGTAATATTATATGTATATAATATATTTTAGATATTGTATCGACACACACATGTGACTCGGATAATCTATCAACACCTTTGATTCGATACAATATTTGATGAAATATTTTCATAACAAATAGCACTAGTCTTAAAAATAAGCATAAATATTTATTTTGGTCTTTAAAAAATATATATGCTATTATTTAATTCTTAAATTTTTTTAACACTAAATAAGTCTTTAAACATTAATATATAAAATTATATTAATTCCCAAAGATTGTTTGATATTAAATATTTTTTTAAAAATTAAAATCTGATATTATTTTTTTTCATTATTTTGATAAAGTAATAGGATAAGAAAGTTTTCTGATCACATCAAATAATAGAAGAGCTCCATCAAGACCAAAACAAATAATAGAAGAATTAAAGTAACTATATATTTTAATTTTCATAAACTTATTTAATTTTAAATTACTTTGAAAAATTAAATTTAGATCACATATATTTTTTAAAGATTAAAATAAATAACTACTCTAAATATAATATTCATAACAATTGTATTTCAAGTCACTAAAAATAAATTAATAATAAAAAATTTTAAATAATATATATAAGATTATAAGTTTAAATTTCTCTACATCCCCATATATCAAAAAATAGCACGAGTATCTCGTGTAGTTATATAAAATTATTTGTTAATCGACTAGTTTTTTTCAAATGTCAAGTATATTTCTAATCATGGATTGTCAATAATTATAATATTTAGATTTGATAAATTTTTGGTTTATAGTGGAACAGTCATATCAATCATATATATATATTGATGTGCCGGTTGGCTATATTAACGTAGGCGGCCTATTCTTTAGAAGCCTGTCATCGAAGGATTTGCTGGGCGCCCTCCCACTCCTAATCCTAAGAGCTTTAGCTTTTATTTTTTTGATAAATAGAGCTGCTCAAGACTTCTAGCCGGAAGGAGCCAAAGGTACAGAAGGTCTCAGTCGCAGCATAACATACAAAAAACAAAAGAAACGACAGCAATCAAAACAAAAGCAAAGATACATAGAGAGAAACAATGAAATTACGGCCCGATTAGCATGCGTTTCGTAGTTATAAGGTGTTTAGTATATTTTGTGATTATAGTTTATCAGATTGTGGAGATTTATAATGTGTATTAATATATTAATTATTTATAATATATTATAATAATATATTAATTTTAAAAAAATTAAAAAATATAATTAAATATATTTTAAAAATTAATTTTTATATGTTGATATAAAATATAAAATTATATGATAATATAAAATAATTTTATATTATTAATATAATATTACATTGATTAACAGTATAAAATTATATGGATAGAATAAAATTATATTGATAAAATTTTTATGATTTTTAGAAATTAATTTTTATATACTAATAGTATAAAATTAGATTGATAGTATAAAATTACATTGATAAAATAAAATTACACTGATAAAATTTTTTGATTACACTGACAGTGTAAAATTATTTTATACTGTCAATATAATTTTATATTAATATATGATAATTAATTTTTAAAATAT
Organism: Pterocarpus macrocarpus; assembly: GCA_031439585.1. Taxonomy (NCBI): domain Eukaryota; kingdom Viridiplantae; phylum Streptophyta; class Magnoliopsida; order Fabales; family Fabaceae; genus Pterocarpus; species Pterocarpus macrocarpus. Next base: position 11,690,701 of record CM062516.1, on the reverse strand, counting down.
ATTTAATTATATTTTAAATTTTCTTAAAATTAAATATTATTACAGTGAATCATAGATAATTGATACATCGATACATCTTACAATCTCACCATCAGATTACAAGATACACCACGTTTCTTGACCAACAAAATACACCGTAGAATGTACCATTAATTAGACCCAGTATGTAACTCCTGAAACTTTGCCTCAGATTGCAAAAGACATAATTCTGCAGATCAGCGGTTTAATGCTGCGGTAGTTTAGTGGGTCTCTTTGAAGGCACCATCTACAGTACTTCTTGTTGGTCAAGGAGCATGGTGTAGCTTGTAATCTGATAGTGAGGTTATGAGGTGCATCGATATACTAATTACTTATGATGTATTGTAGTAATATCTAATTTTAAGAAAATTTAGAAATATAATTAAATATATTTTAAAAATTAATTGTCATACACTAATAGTATAAAATTATAGTGACAGTATAAAATAATTTTATACTATCAATGTAATCAAAAAAATTTTATCAGTGTAATTTTACTCTGTCAATGTAGTTTTATACTGACAGTGTAAAATTATTTTATATTATCAGTATAATTTTATACTATTAATATATAAAAATTAATTTCTAAAAATCATAAAAATTTTATCAGCGTAATTTTATTTTGTCCATATAATTTTATACTATCTGTCAGTGTAATATTACATTGATAGTATAAAATTATTTTATATTATCAGTGTAATTTTATACTATAGTATATAAAAATTAATTTCTAAAATATATTTAATCATATTTTTAATTTTTTTTAAAATTAATATATTACTACAGTGCATCATAGGTAATTGGTATATCGATACAACTCACAAATTTCCACCATTTAATATGCTACAGTCATAAGGTGCATTGAGCACCTTGGACTGCAAAGCGCATTGTAAACGGTGCCTCTTTGAATGCTTCCTTTTCCTTGCTTTATAAGCAGCACACTATTGTCCTCTATTGAACCATCTCCATTTCCTTAGTGTTGAGGGATTAGATTGCAATTCCTCACTTATTTCACTATTAGTAGGCAACTAGGTCTTAAGCCAAAATGTCCATCGCACCTTCACCTGTCTCATTTCAAACTCCCAAACAGGCTTAAAACCTTCAAACACCACTTTATTTCTGATGTTCCATATGGACCATACAATAACATAGAAAAGGGAAATCCGCATTTTCTTTTCTATCCCTCTCAGTGGGTGACCACACCAAGCTTGGAAGAATTCTAGTGGTTCTTTAGGACAACACCAAGATGTTTACCACCAATGTAAACAATCAGTCCACATTTTCCAAGAGAAGAAATAGCCGAACAGAACATGTGAATAGATTCAACATGTGCAACACAAAAAGGGCAAATAGCAGCAATAGGGGGAATAATATGAAAAACAGCAAGTCTCTCTCTTGTATTCAATCTAAGTTGCAATACAAACCAAATGAGAATTTCAGCCCATGGTGGTGCAAGCCCTCTCCAAGCCAGACTAGCCAAAGGGGTGCCAATTGAATTGCTTGCTAGATTTACCACCGAATAGCAAAATGATTTAGTAGACAGTTGACCCGAATTATGCATACACCACACCACAGCATCTTCAACCTCAGGCTGGAGTTGTTGCTGTTGAATGTGAAGATAGAAAGCATCATATAACTCTATTTCCCACTGCATAAAATCTCGCCTCTAGTTAAATGTCCACCTCCATTATTGCCCATCCCAAAGCCCCATATACATAATAAGTGTTCTTTTCTAGTTTGAAATATTATACAACCTTGGGAAGGCATCCTTAAGTGTAAAATCACCTACCCACTTATGTTCCTAGAACAGTGTGGCATTCCCTCTTCCAACTTTTTTCCAAAGACCTGTAGAAATAACCGCCGAAATTTCACTGCTTACCTCATGAATATTCATAATTTATCCCCACACACCAAATTAAGAGCCCACCTTGATATCCATCACTTTCTTCCACAAAGCATCATCACCATCAAGAAACCTCCACCACCATTTGAATAACAGTGCAGCATTCTTAATAACCAAATCTCCAACTCCCAAACCCCCTAAGTGTTTCGGCTTCTGGATCACATCCCAGGCTACCAAAGGCATTACTCCTCTATTTTGATTATTTCCCAAAAAGAAGTTTCTCTGAATCTGAATAATTTTCTTCACGACAGCCTTGGGGATTTTGAAAATTCCTATATAATACAATGGCATATTATTCAATACCAATGTAATAAGCGTAAGTCTACCAACCCGTGATAGAGATTTAGCTTTCCACATTACTAGCCTCTTTTCTATCTTTTCCACCTCTAGTTTCCATGTAGATACCTTCCTTGAATTTGCCCCAGAAGGAATGCCTAGATATTGAATAGGAAGTTTTGCCAACTTTCACCGGAGATACCCTGCCATTTCTAGGGCCGAATTATCATCACAACAAATTGGGATAAGTGTCGTCTGACTATAGTTTATATACAAACCAGTCATGACAACAAAACAATCAAGGATACGACAAATATTTTGAATGTTCTGCTCCTTCGCTGGGCTGAAAATGAGTGTATCATTTGCATATTGAAGATGAGAAATGTTTACATTTTCCTTCCCTACCAAAACTCCTTCAATAAGACCAATATTTCTTGCTTTCATCAGCAATTTGTTTAGCGCTTTAGTTACCAGTACAAAGAGAAAGGGGGAAAGGGGATCCCCTTGTCTTAGTCCCCTCTCCATCTTAAAGGGTAGAGTTGGTGAACCATTAACAAGGATGGACATAGCTGTAGAATTGACATAACTTCTAATCGAATTTCTCCATACATCACCAAAATCCATCAATTCCAACACATGATCTAAGAAATCCCATCTCACCGAGTCGTAGGCCTTTTGAAAGTCGAGTTTCATTAATACCCCAGCCCTTATCTTTTTCTTCATCCAGTCAACCACTTCATTTGCCACAAGTGCACTATCTAAAATCTGTCCTTTTTGTACAAAGGCAGATTGTGTTTCAGCAACGAGTAGAGGCATCACACCTTTCAGTCTATTAGCCAGTATCTTTGATATGATTTTGTACAAACTACCCACCATACTAATGGGTCAAAACTATTCTAATTTCTCAGCCTTATCCAACTTAGGAATAAGAACAACCCAAGTCATATTAGTTTCCTCCGGAAGGCACCCAGATTCAAAAAAGTGTAGCACAAAATTAATTATATCATTACCCAGTAAATCCCACATATTCTTTATAAAATTAAAGTTGTATCCATCATACCTGGGAGATTTGGAGGATCCGCTCTCCCACACAGCTTCTTTGATTTCTTCAGGGGTGGGTGTTCTTTCCAACATCCTTGCTTCATCAACTCCAATTGTAGGAAGTAAGTCTTCAGGAAGGGAGATCCTTGGAACCACCGGCTGGCTATATAGCTGCTTAAAAAATCTTCGAACTTGATGCTTAATTGCCCTAGGCCCTTTGATCCTTCTATCACCAACGATCAAGGAGAGGATTCTTTTCCTTCTTCTTCTACCTATCACAACTGCATGAAAATATTTCGAATTTCTATCCTTGAACTTAATGGAGTTCTCCCTAGATAATTGCCTCCAATAAAGTTCTTTTCTTTCATACCATCTTCTCAATTGCTCTTGGAGGGCAATTTGTCTCGCATCATCCACCACATCAAACTCATCCATCTCCTGCTTTGCCTCAAAGTATGTGAGCTCATATTCAAACTTATTAATATTCTGGTCAATGGATCCAAATTTCTCCTTATTCCACACCCTCAATGGCTTCTTGAGATTTCTAAGTTTGTTTTCAATTGACATTTCTCCAAGACGATTCCATTCCTTCCTGATCATCTTCAAAAATCCAGGATGGGTAAACCATGTATCTAACGTCCTAATAGGCTTTGGTCCCCAATTCATAGAGTTGGTTTCCTAAAGCAACGGACAATGGTCCGAACTAATTTCTTTAGAGCCCACAACTTCAAATCTAGGAATTTGGTGGTCCATTCCAATTCAGCTAAGCCACGATCAAGTCTGCTACATGAGTTACCCCTGGACCAAGTGTACTTCCTTCCAATAAGCGGAAGGCCACTAGTCCCATTCGCTGGACCCATCAGCCAAAATCCTGGATACTTCCTAAACAACCACCCCCACCTTTCCTCTCATTAACATCCAGAACTTCATTGAAATCACCAATGAACAGGAAAGGACAATCAGAATTGTTTCTAATTTCTGATAGTTCTCCCCAAAGCAATGCTCTCTCCCTACGTGAATGGTAGCCATATACCACTACAATAGCACACAAAAACTTAGTTTCTTGGTGCATACCTTGACAACAGATCTATCTTCTGCCATGAGTTAACTTCATATTACTAAAAGCCCCCTTTTGCCAGCAACATATTAGTCCTCCAAAACTATCCTATGCTTCCATATGAACCCATTCTACTTCAACTCTGTTCCACTAAGCCGCAATTCTTCTTTCCTCTATCGCCGCATGTTTGGTTTCCACTGAGCCAACCAAATCTGGACACTTCTCAGAAATCACCTTTGAAATGGCTGCTGCTTTGTGACTACCCCCCACTCCTCTTATATTCCATATCAGAATCTTCATATCAACACAATAAAAACCCCTCAAGTTTGGCATCGAGAAATTAATTGTTCTTTCTCGGCCTTCCCCTTTTTCGCTTCGCCTTTGACTTCTCTTCCCCCTCATCTTGTTCTTTATTGATTTTCTCCAGTTGCTGTAGCACCCTATCCTCCTCAACAGAATGTAGTCCCAATATTCTCCTAACCTCCCATGATTGGTTCGCCTCATTTTGGTCATGGGCAATGTTTGTGTGTTCAGCGTCTTCTAAACGGCTATCCTGTTTTCCCCTGCTATTTGTAATCCCTAATGAGTCAGGGACTACTTCATTATCGTGGCTTGAATATACTCCATTTAGTTCTTCCCCTAAAGGAGCAAATCCTGGCAAGGCCCTTTCAGATGACTCCTCCCCATATTCACCATATGGCCTATTTAGGCCCAATATCATCTCCTTTTCTAACTGTGTCTTTTCTGCAACCGTGTTACTTGTACCATGTACGATAACCCAATCTCCTTCACATTTCTTACCACCCCTCAAGGGCCCAACAACTTCTTCTGTTCTCGCTGGACCATTGAAAGAAACCGTTGGAGTGGCTTGCATTTCCACTTCCCTACAGCCCAACCCATTCGAATCACCAAAAGGGTCACGTGTGTGTACGTGCTGCCTTGAGTCTTTGTCCCAAACTGGAGTCTGTTCATTTTCCTTCAATATTTCTTCAGGTGACTTTTTGTCTTCCTTAGTCACCATCTTGCCATCCTGCCTACCACCTTGTCTCTTCACCACGTCTTTGACTTGTTCTCTCTCTGTCCCCACATTCGTTTCCCTGACCATCACATCATAGACTTCACCCTTCACGGCCAAAACCACCCACACTTCAATAGAGCTGAAAACATTTGTATCAATTTGTAGTTTTACACTTGTGAAGGATGACTGTTGTATTGTATCCTCATGGCACTTTACAAATCTTCACCATTGGTTGCCTATATTTACAAATCCTAAGAGCTTTACCTATTAAACATCTTATCAAGACTTGGAGATTGGAAGAAAATTCCTAATTTTTAAGAAGACGAATATTAATATGGTGGATAATTATTTTTTATATGAAATTTTTGTGAAAAAATTTGATGAATATGATATTTTTGGTAAAATTAAAAAAATATGATATTTTTATTTTTTATAATTTTTTCTCTTTCTTTCTTCTTTTCTCTCTCCTTTTTCTTCTTTTCTTTTTTCTTCTCTCTTATCTCTCTTTCTTCCCCCTCTCTCATCTCTCTTCTCTCTCGTCCCACCCTCTCTCTCTCTCTCTCTCTCTCTCTCAAAAACACAAACACACACACACACACACACAAAACACAAAAAAAATGAAATGCGGTTGAAAATATATCGGATTTCAAAATTTTTTTTATTAAAATAATGAGATCCAGCTGACAGCAAGCCGGATCCCCTTTTTCTCTTCCATTTTTTATTAAAATAATGGGATTTGATTGACAGCAAATCGGATCTCTTTTTTCTCTCTCCTCCTTTTTATTAAAATAATGGGATCCGACTGACATCAAATCGGATCCCTTTTTTTCTCTCTTCTGTTTATATTAAACAAATAGGATCTGGTTGGAAACATGCCGGATTTCAATTTTTTTATTAAAAATAATGGGATCTATCTAACAGCAAACCGAATTCCTTCCAAAATCCCGTATTTTTCAAATTTTACCAAAAATATCTTATATCCCCAATAAACCACTTAAAACAACATATAAAAAAAAATCACCCTAATATGGTGATAGTGACTTATTTAATTAGTACATATGATTTATTGATTTAATTTTGATATATAATTAGTATAAAATTTTAACATAATTATTTAATTATTATATATAGTCACATAATTAAAAGTGTTTGATTTTTTTTTTTTTGGGAACTGAAAAATGCTTCATTTTTATTAATCTTAAAGAACAAATAAAAGATAAAATATAATGAATTAATGATATAAATTTTTTTATATTGATAAAATATCAAAATTAAATTCATAACTTATTATTTTATAGTCTATAATTATATATTAACATCTCTATTATATTTTACAGAGAGAGCCACAAATAACATGATGTTGATACTAAAAAAAGTGGCATTTTATGCTTCAATATCGGGATGCCTTGCAACTTGATGAAGGCCAAATACATATAGCACCGACAATTGACAACTATCTTGCATGAATTTCATAAATAGCAAAATAAGTAACTCAAATTTGTTTTGTTGTTACTTTATCTCATGCTCTTTCCTATTTACTTATTTATTCTCTCTCTCTATGCAATATTTGTAAAAACATTTCTGTGAAGAAGAAAGCATTTTTGGACGTGATAACTCATAAATCAACAGTAGCTCTTCTTGCAAATTGTTAGGTGTAAGGTCCCAATTTAACCATGATCATAAATAATACTATTAGAGGTGGAAATGTCCCCTACGCACCATACTTCACAAGGTGCACCCTAGTCAAACTCAAAAATTCAAATAATGAAAGTCAACTTGGAAATTAGATAATGGAAATCGAACTTCAAGACATTGTAAGACCATAACTAGTGGTATTGCCCTCCGAGTTGGAAATGACCGGAAACCGGGACCTCTTGCCATGAGGTTGGGTTAAGGTGAATAGATAGAAGATAGCCTTTACTAAAACCGGAAATTTAGGAGAAGAGGTAACTCGGAGTTTGGAACCCGAAAGCTTAGGAATGAGTGAAATATTAAACTTGGAATCCAGAAACAAGGGAGGAAGGAGTAAAATATTAAACTTGGAATCTGAGACTTGGGAGGAAGGAGTTAAATATTAAACTTGAATCTCAGTACTTGCATGGAGCAAGAGGGAAGTGAACTATCCTACGTTAAGTGACACTTTGAACTCGGAACTTGGAACTCGATCAAGTGACAAGTTGAGCTAGGAACTCGAAAGCTTGGAGACAAGAAAGAAGATTAATCTTGGAACTCGGAACTCGTAAACATGTGATCCCTCTACTTGAAGATAGTTATATGAAGACTATGAGATCCCTTACAGTTAGGAGATCCCTTCAATTGCAGACTGTTATAATAAAACTATGAGATCCCTCTATTTTAGAGGTATGTGGCCAAAATGAGATCGCTCCAATTTAGAGGCATATGGATTCCCTTGTTGATTAGTACTATGTGATGACGATTACAAAATGAGCTCATTTCCCATATCAGGCTATCCAAGAGCAGTAAAAATTAAAAGCACATACTAAGCAAGAAAGTCAATGAGAAAATGCATCAAGTCATGCATTCATGAGCATGTAGCATATTTGCCTTTATTTGATAGTTTAATCTGTCAGAACAATACAACTCTATTAGTTGTATAATTATTGCCTGCTAGAACTAATTATGTGAGTTAAAATTAACTTGCTTTAGAAGGATACAATTCCAAACTTAATAAATGAACCTTTATCCCGATGTACGAGATCACACTTTTCTTAATAACCAAAGCAGTTTGGATGATGACGATGATATTGATTGTCTAGTTGCTTAGGAAGCCTATTGAGAATGTAAAATTCTCACCCTTATGTATATTCCCGTGTCATATCTAGACAACTCAAGAGATATTGATGATGACCACCTTGGAAGGATCGAATCGAGATCGAGTTGGCTGCAAAAGGTTGCTATCAAATAGTTTTATGTTAGTACTTGATGGATATTTTGCTAGTTGGAGCTTTTAGCAGAACCGCTTATGTATTAGAAAGGGCTATTATACAAGTCTAGTGGCTTGATTATGTAACGCAACAATTACTATTATGTCATAAGAGAAAATCCTGTTATCCCTATTCTCTTGTTTATATGTTTTCTTCGTACTACTACAATAGATGTTATGCCATTTGCTCAAAGGTAGAGCAAATAATCAAACAGGGCTCGTTAATTTATTAGCAGTAACCCCTAAGTGTAATTTTATGACTTAAGCATAATATTGTACTTAAGAGGATATTATATTTTGGTATCAGAGTATTTCATCCTAATAGGGCTTGGGGATTAGATTGGTTATGCTTCTAACATACTCTAAACTCCTTGATTAATACCATGCATTAGATTTTGAGTAGAGTTAAATATGCATGGTTGTCTAACTATGATGGTAATCAGTTGCTATTACACTTACTCAATATTGAGCCTAATAAACTCAATATCTTTGTTTGTATGACTAGGAACTAATCACTTCTAGTGGGCATGGTAGGCCAGCCACATGGAGAATATCATGGACATTTTTTTTATGATGGCTTATGCCATGAGAGATCAAGCTACTGCGGCTAATCATTTGATGGAAAGAGTCAATCGACAAGCTAGAAAGAATCTTAGCAAAAACCCTAGAGGAGAAGGAATAGATCAAGAATATAAAAAATTTGCTGAATTCTACAAAGCAAATCCACCGAATTTTTGAGGGACCTTTGATCTAGATAAAGTTCAAGGATAGATTAAAGTTATGGAGAAAATTTTTTTAATGTTGCCATGTACAGAATAGCAAAAGATGGCCTTTGCTACTTATATGTTGGAAGCTGAATCAAAGTTCTAGTGGGTTGGTACAAGGAGTTTACTTGAGCATGTCCGAGCTCCAATTACTTGGGAGATTTTTAAGAATGTGTTTTACAAGAAGTACTTTCCTGCATTTGTAAAGAACGCAAAGGAATTGGAGTTTATGAGGCTTCAACAAGGAAGCATGAGCGTGGCTGAATATGTGGTTAAATTTGAAGAGCTTTGCAAGTTCTCCACAATTTATTAATGTAACTCGGACGAAGCTTGGAAGTGCATTAAGTTCGAGGGTGGCTTGAGAGAGGATGTTCTGGCAATAGTCGGACCTATGGAAATTAGAGATTATACCATCCTTGTGAACGAGTGTAGACTTGTAGAAGAGTACAATAAGAAGTTGAGAATTGCCAAGTCTGGTACCGATAAGAAGAGACTGGCACTTAAGAGCCAAGGATTCGAGCACGCCCCACCACCAAAGAAGTAGTTTTCACCTAGTAAGTATGAGGGTGAGCAGCTGTGGAAGCCAATTGTGAGGCAAGAATGCTTGAAATGTGGAAAGGACCATGGTGGTAAACCCTACTTGGCTGAATAGAATGTATATTTCAAATGTGGGAAGTCGAGACATATAGTCAGAGAATGCCTACATAGGCATCGGTAGCCTACCTCTAAACCACAACATCAAGGAATGGTTTTCACGTTGAGTGTTGAAAAGACTACATATTCCAAGGAGCAGATACAGGATTAGATATACTTTAAGGCATGGATTGGCTTTCGAGCAACCATGTTATGTTAAATTGCCCAAATATGTCTATTATGCTTTCTTTGACTATACCTATGGAATATCCCTATGCCTATATATAAAACTCTTTTGTTTATAAACAGTAAATTTTATAGGTGAATTTTGAGAGCAAAATTCATTTTGAATGGTTGGTAGTAATGTATGTCCCAATTTAATTGTGATCATAAATAACACTATTAGAGGTGGAAACGTCTCGTGCACATCATACTTCACAAGGTGCACCCTAGTCAACTCAGAAATTAGACAATGGAAGTCAACTCGAAAATCAGATAATGGAAGTCAACTTGAAAATCAGATAATGAAAGTCAACTCAGAAATCAAATAACGAAAGTCAACCTAGAAATCGGATAATCAAAGTCGGACTTCAAGATATTGTAAGACCATAACCAGCGGTATTGCCGTACAAGTTGGAAAAGAATGGAAACCAAGACCTCTTGCCATGAGGTCGGGTTAAGGTGAATAGGCAGAAGATAGCCTTCACGGAAACCAAAAACTTACAAGCACATCCCGTATTTCCATGTATGATTACAAATGAAAATACTTGCTAAGAACATAAGAAGATGAGATCCCTCCACTTGAAGGCAGTTATATGAAGACCATGAGATCCCTTCATTTGGAGACAGTTATGAGATCCCTTTATTTGAAGGTAGTTATAATAAAACTATGAGATCCCTCTAATTTGGAAGTACGTGGCTAAAATGAGATCACTCCAATTTAGAGGCACGTGGATCCCCTTGTCGATTAGTACTGTGTGATGGCAGTTATAAAATGAGCTCATTTTCCAGATCAGGCTATCAAAGGCAGTAAAGATTAAAGGCACGTGCTAAGTAAGAAAGTAAATGAGAAAGTGCATCAAGTCATGCATTTATGAGCATTTAGCATATTTGTCTTTATTTGATAGTCTAATTTGTTAGAACAATGCATCTATCTTAGTTGTATGATTATTGCCATGCTAGAACCAAGTATGTGAGTTAAAATTAATCTACTTTGGAAGGATACATTTTCTAAACTTAATAAATTAACCTTTTATCCCGATGCTTGAGATTACACTTTTCATAATAAACCAAAGCAGCTGGGATGGCGATGATGATATTGACTGTCTAGTCGCTTAAGAAGCCTATTGAGAATGTAAAATTCTCACCCCTATATATGTTCTCGTGTTGTCTCCAAATAGCTTAGGAGATATTGATGATGACCATCTTAAAAGGATCGAATCGAGATCGAGTTGGCTACAAAAGGTTGCTATCAAATATTTTTGTTAGCACTGGATGGCTGTTTCACTAGTTGGAGCTTTTAGTAAAATTGTTTATGTATTAGAAAGGGTTGTTATGCAAGTCTAGTGGCTTGATTATGTAACCCAACAATTGCTACTATGTCATAAGAGAAAATCCTATTATCCCTATTCGCTTGTTTATATGTTTTTTCCATTCTACTATAATAGATGTTACGCCATTTCCTTGGAGGTAGAGCGAATAATCAAATAAGGCCTGTTAATTTATTAATAACAACCCTAAGTGTAATGTTATAACTTAAGCATAATTTTGTACTAAGAAAGATGTTACAGTAGGTGGATATTAACAAGACAATTAGATATGGTCCTGACTTTGTGGACCCTCTTTAATTTCCAAGTTGTATACAACAGTGCCAAAGACATGGTAAATTGTAAGAGTGAGAAGAGTAAAATTAATCATTGAATTTTATATAAATGATTAAAATTAAAATATAAATTGTCAAGATGTGATTAATTATAAGAGTGAGTTTTTGTGTGAGAGTTGAGAAGAGTAGATCTTTGTTGTATGTATAACCATGCATGAAGGGTCAAAATTAAAAATTATTTAATAATCACATGATTACTTAAAAAAATTATATAACTTTATTTTTAATTTTGACCATTAATATAAGATCTAATGGTCAAAATTAAAACATAAAGTTGTATATTTTTTAAGTGATTATGTGATCATTAAACAACTTTTAATCTTGACCATATATTTATAATTATATGGTTAAGATTTGCTCATCTCACTTGATACATCTTATAACTAGTGTTTTGTACCCGTACAATGCGCGGGTAAAATATAAATATATATATATATATATATATATATATATATATATATATATATTAAATTAAATCAATTAAAAAATAATTTAGTAAGAGATTATGTAACGAAAATGATACTCCTTGATTGAGTGTAAATAATACAAAATATTGAAAGTGAACAATACAAAGCATGCTTTGTGTATGATGTTACATTGAAATCTTGGTAGTCATTTGAGAGGTTGCATTGAAATAAACAAAAAATATTAATAATGGTGAAATAATTGATTTAAGAATTTAATAAAAAAAATAGTGTAAGAAACTCAAATTGAAAATTAGAATGATATAATTAAAATGAGTCACATATATTTCAACTGCTTTGAAAGATCTGTTGGTAAAGTATATTTTTTGTTGTTATAGATAAATTAGCCTTAACTCTTAGTGTAGGGGTGGCAATGGATATCTATAGGGACAGGGATATACTCTCAGCACCCCATCCCCTTTTAGAAAATTTTCCCCAGTTCCTGCCATATCCTTCTCATGGGTTTTCATTCTCTGTTTTCCATATAAATTCAAATCCTCGTAGATATTCATCGATTTTATGCAAAAAAATTATGAAAAATTCAAAAAAATGAAAATTTTTTAAAAGACACTCTTAAATAAAGCATAATAAATATCTATAATCTATTATAACATTACTAATATAATACAATTCAAATTAAAAATTAAAACACCAAATAAAAAAGAAAATACATGATGCAAATCCAATAGAAGGCAATAAAAAATATCATCAAAATACATAATGCAAGTCCTATGTTGTAATTTAAAAAAAAGAGAAGAAATTAGAATTTAATAAATTAGATTTTAAATAACTACAAAAAATCAATGTGACTTGTAATATCTTGAAATTTGATTTAAATTTTTTAAAAAATAAATAGGTTATAGAATTAATGATGATAAATGACTTAAAAATTTATTAGAATAGAACATTTAATTCTTTGAGATAAAAAAAACTTTTATATGAATAAAACTGTTCAAAAATAACTATAAAATTCATATTCGTATTAATATACGATTATATAAAATAAATTGAATGATTAATAACAAAATAACTATAAAAAATATATAGTTTTAAATATATTAATAAATCGAATTATTCATTCTATATAATAATCTTTTGTAAGTGAAATTTATTTTATAAAAAAAATTACTTTATATTTTTAAGTGATGATCGAATAACAAAAATAAAAAATTCATTCTATTTCTCTCTCCCTATCCCTCTGCTTTCTTTTATTTGCTGGTAAAGTTATTTAAATTTTTTTTTCCATAGAATTATTTAATATAACAACTCATTATCTGTCTGTTGCATAAGAATACATATTTACATAAACAGCTAGAAAGATATGAATATTAATATGTTTGCCAGCTACCAACTATTTTCAATATGTCATTCATTTAATTCAATTGAATTTATAAATTGCATTTATTTATGTAAAATTATTTGACTAACACTAAAAGTAACGTAAATCTTCTTATTTTTATTTTTTTTGTCATATAACTATATTTCGGTCATTTTCACTCCATTCACTCCATACCATTTTCCTCGTTTTCTTTATTTATATACTAGTCCACAATTTTAGTTAGATTTGTAGAAATCAAGTGACATAAATCAGCTTTTTTCCTTTTTAGTACAATAGTTACAGCTTCAATGACTCATGAAATCTTAAAATTTTATATAATGAAAATTTTATTGTCTCGGCAATTTTTCATTTGAAAATCCTTTTTTTTATTTTATAGAAGAAAATCATTATATTTCAAGCCACGATATTCCTTTTAAACTCTAATATTTTGAAGTTAAATAAAATGAATGCTATTTACTCTTATTTCTATACAACAATAGGACTGAGAGGTCATATTACTTCCTATACCAATTATAGGCTGATTACAAATCAGACTTTGTAAAGAGACTGCAATTAAAACAAAAGGCCAAGTTATTTACTAATGCAACTGGCATTTTATTAGAGTATGCAGTTTATAAATATATCTATAATAAAATGCATCGAGAATGTCAAGTACAACACTGTTATATGAGTAACAGAAAACGATAGGTATCATGCTCATGATCGAATAAAAGAATAACTGAATTTTTTGCACTACGCCATTAGTACTTTGCTGTGTAAACTTGTCACTCTTTTGTCACTCCATATATCAGAAGTTTAGGGATTGATAGAAACCTGCAAAATGCCTTTCTATGTAAGGCACGGAACGCATCCGATCACCTTGATGACCTTTGCCTTACAAAGCGCATAATCGAATGGCATAGGAAGAAGCATCTTGAAACTAATACAAAATTTTATATTGCTGAATTGAGATGTTGAAATTGAAGAAATTGTGTCCTAGGAAGCAGAATTGCAATCCCCGGGTGCCAATGGAATAGTGGACGTATGGAACCGTGGACTACCCATCTCACTAAATACACCAGAAAAACCATTGCACAGGAACTATATGATCAGATCCTAAACAAAGAATTTGCATCGAGAAACCATTTTCTGAATAAGAACAATGACATATCGGATCTTCACTAACAAAGCTTGATTATAAAAAGCATGAGGTAACCATAAAAGAGATGGCTACAATTGAGTTCCTTACACTAACCACATAATGCAAAACAGTTAAAACTTCAAAATACAAACAAACTCCAGGAGAGTAATAAACCAAAAAGACCATAAACAAAGATAGATCCAAAGCAAATAGCATATGAAACTACGAAACACAATACCTCATTCCTTTTCAATCTTCACTTATGTCACCTTAGTGGTAGAGAAGTCCATCAAGATGAAGTTGAAACTCATCAAAATTCCTCTTTTGCAACAGATATAAATTTTTAAGGTAAATTAAATTCAAAAACTTAGAAATTAATATTTTAAAACCATAGCAACAGAAGATTGAGTTACTTGAAAACATAATCTCAAAGTGGTATCACCAAGGGAAAATCATACTGTGACATTAGGCTGTGAAAATGTAAGACAACCAAAAAAGAGAAACAGCAAGCAAAATCAAATTTGCAGACCAAGGTAACTATGAAAGCAATATACATATAAAAAGATCATATGCATCAACAGGGGCAGCAATCAATAGGGCAAGGTGCATGTAACAGAAGCATGCACATAAAATATATATATATATATATATATATATATATATATATATATATATATATATATATATATATATATATATATGAAAATGAAAATTACAACATTAAAAAGTTGACATCCAGATGGTTATAAATGAGTATAAGTCAAACAATAAGAAAGGCATTTCTAAAAAGAAAGATGCAAATGCAAAAGACAAAAAAAATCAGTAGGGATTCCAATATGCAAACCAATGCATTCCTTAGAAAACAATGCAACTGAAAAGATGATAATATCAAAATGCATATGAAGAATGAGTTAAACTCTGCATACCAAGTCAATTGTGACATAAAGATGCATATTTAAAGATCAAATATGAAATATGGAAACTTGAAACCACTAAAGAATAAAACACACAGCAATCATATATCAAAACATATTCCAATACTCAAACCAATATATAATTAGTTAACTATGTGTTTTACTTGGTTTTTCGCTTACTGTCAAAAACAAATAAATGACAGTGACAATTTGCTTCTAGGTCTCAATTCGAGGAACAAAAGCGGTTCCTTTTGCAGGCTCTCAGACTTAGAGCTTTTGTCAAAAGATTTTTACCAATCAATTCTTTTATCTTTCGACGTATTCCAATGAGTCATTGATGTTTTCTAGTGTCAAATATGCCATGAAATGTAGTAAAGTATAATTGACAGAAATGAAATGTAAAGATAATGAAGTACAGAAAAGATAAAGTTTAAGAGGGAAATGAGATGAGAATTTTGGTTAAGTAAAGTTAAAAGTAACTGAGTACAATAAAAAGAAGGAGGAGAAGAGGAATGATAAAATAAAGAACTAAACTTAAAAGAAAAGAAATGAGTTCAAGAGAATATACTCGATTTCCTACATTGACTCCACATTGTTAGCGTGACGAAGGAGTGTTTAGGGTGTTTACAAGTATTTGTTTCCAAACTGAACTCCCTAAATATAGTGACTCCTTTCTTATTTATAGACTAAAGTGACACCATCAGATTTTGCAAGTGTCCTCAATAGTTATTTCATCAAAGCTTCATAATGCTCTCAATTTGAATTGCTAGTAACTATTCTTGCCTTTGTTTCAAAAACAACATCCCTCTCTTGTAACCAATGCAATCATCGAGCCCTGCTTCTGCCTTGTAACTTGCCCAATGTCATGCAACTTGTCACGTAACCGTTAGTACATCCTAGTGTCGAGTCTTTATTTCCACATGGCTAACTCACTTTGGATCCACCTTGGATAGGCATGTGCTACTCATTGGACTAAGTTCTTGAAATTTTCTTTAAGTCCACCTCCAATTTCTTACACCCATGCTCAATATTGTCAATGTCGATCAATTTTTTGACACTTCAACTAATTTTGCCTCTACTACACTCTTGCCAATATTCAATACTGTCAACGTCGATCAACTTTTCAACACTTTGAATAATTTTAACCCCAACATAATGCCCCTCAAGATTTATCACTTGTCGACTATAGAGTAAGGGTGATAAATCTTAGTTGTTTCTTTTCATATTCTTTGGACCCTTTTATTCGACATGAGCCTTTTATGAGGCCCTTCAAATTTCCACCTTTACCAAATGCTACCTTTGGCATCGCCGACGCTTTCCTAGATCCACCTTGAGGGGGACTTAAAACTTTCTTTCCAAACCTTCGACATTACGAGCTTTTCTTTATTGAATCATATTAGTCTCATTTTATTGACCATTTAATTCAAGCTCATAGCAAGGTCCTTTGACATGCAACGTTAGGTATTATATTTTATTTACTTTCTTTCTCTTTAACTTCACTTCACTAACTCACTTCTTCTTTCTTTTTTTTTTTTCTTGATTGATAGTGATAGACTAAGTGTCTTTTCTGACACTGTCAATAATAGGAATCTAAAGATGAAGAGGAGGAGGAAGAGCAAAAACAAAGAAAAGGAAAAGGAAAAGGAAAACAAGCCGAAATAAGGAGTAAAAGAAGACAGGGTAAAGGAAAGCAAAAGAAAAAGGGTTGATGAAGAAGAAGGAGAAAAAGAAGAGGAAGAAGAAGTCAAAAAAGAAAAAAGAAACAAACTTATCAAAGGAAAAAAGAAGCAACTATCGACAATAGCGGAGAAGAAAAGGAGAGAAAAGGAGGAGGAGGAGGAAGAAGAAGAAGAAGAAGAAGAAGAGTATAAAGAAGCAAAACCCTTTTAGCTTCTTTCTCAGCAATTTTGTTTTTCTTTGGCCCTTTTGGCCTCTTTTTGACTCTCATAAACTATTGCTACATTCCTGTCAATGATAGCATTGTATCGAGGACACATAGGTCATTGACATTTTTATCCCTTTGTTTGAGAAGGAAATACAAGTCTTCCCCAGGTTTGGGATATATTGGCTTTTCGAAACTCTCAAAGAAATCTAGGGTCATATTATCTTGCAACTTTCTTTCATCAACTTCTTGCTCATTGACACCAACCATGTTTATGGGCAATGAGATAGGTTCAACATGGTTGGAGTCAACGTCAAACGGCTTGATATCGACTTTCTTAGGATTACCCTTTTCTTCAAATTTTAGCCTTCCATCTTTTATTGGCTTTTGAATTAGATCTTGAAACATACAAAACTATTAGTATCGATGGGAATAAGAGCATTCGGTAAGTGTGGTAATTCCATCTGGTAGTGGATGCTGGTGGATCAGAGTCAAATCGCTCATCATAATAATCCGATTCTCTGACAAAGGATATGAAATGGAAATCCTACCGAATAAAAAAAAATGCTTGCTGAAAATCAAAGAAAGAAGGTCCATTTTCCCATGTAGTTCGTCGGTCAAACCAACGATGACCGGTAATTTGATAAAATTTACAAAACTTTATATTCTTAACTTTTATAACAGAAGGCATCCTTTTCCCCTCGAGCAAGATTATTTGTTTGTCTTTCAATAAAACGTCTAGACTTCTAAATTTGAAATAATAGAAATCAAATAAGAATTTAAAAGCAAATCTAAACTAAATCTAATCAAAACTAATTCCTAATCGCCCAACTTGGAATGCAAGCAATCAAAGAGTGATGAGAAATTCAACAAGGAATGAAATGTTAGGGTTCTGATTCACTTAGTCATTCCTATGAGTTTTGAATTCTTAATCTAATAAAGTTCAATTGATGGGGATTTCCTAATTTAATTAATACCTAATTCCTAGGCATATCAATCCTCTTGAATCTCTAAAATTCAATCAATTTCTTAACTTGAACCCTAGAGTTAAAGGCTTTATGATATATGAAATCCTAGATAAATTAATCCCATACAATTGTTAATTGTTAATTTCTACTCCTAGACTATTAATAATTATGGTTCCTATCCTTAGGTATAAGCTATGTACTAATTTTCCAATTGATGACACAACTCACTATATCAATTCTTGGGTGACCAATCTAGCAAAGCATTAAAGAAAACAAAAAATCATCATCCCAACATTAGTTACATCATCACCCCATCTAAAAGGGAGTTTAGCCACTAAACATGTTTACAAAATCCAAATTCAAAAAGAAAGATAACATGATAAACATGAATCAAGAGAAGAAAAGATGAATCCAATAGCACAAATCTTCCTCTCTTGATGAAGAAACTAAATCCTAGCAGAGCCAAGCATGGAGAATCTCCTAATCCTCTTGTGTCTTCCAATTTCCAATTTTAAGATATGATGATAAGACCCAAGAGATCCCTTCTAATGTTATTTTCTTTTGGGTTTGAGCTTGTTCTGATCTTTGGAGTCTTTTAAAAGTCATTAATCACTCCAACTAACTTCAATTCGTGCTCCCTTGGATACAAAATTGGCCCAATTTGCATTTTGGCATTGGACAACATACAAACTATCAACTTCTAAGCTTTGGAGCACTCAATACAATTGGAATTAGCTCTCAAAGTATGAATAAAAGTTGCAGAGCTGTAAATAAGCTTTTCAACATCACAAGAAGCACCTTGATTGGACTTATGTACCTTAAGATATTGGCAAAATATTGGGCAAATGTCAGGCTAAAGAACATTAGAACAACATCAACCTTCAATCATACAATTGGATTTTCACTAAGAAAATCTAAGAACTAGGCTTTGGGCTGAGCATCAAAGTTATAGACTGCTTCTTGAGCTTTATGGAACATCTATATTTGTCTCCATTTGATCTCTTTAAAGAGAGATATGAATTTTCCACTACAGTGCTTTCTGAAAAATCATCTCAAATAGGCTCTAAAACACTTCTATTTAGCTTCAAAAATGCCTCTCTTGCAAAATTGAGTAAAAGTAAGCTTTCAAGCTATCAAATTCAACTAAAAATTATCAATTTAACATTAGTTCCAATAATTTCACAAAAATTCAGAGACTGTATGAAAATGTCTAATTCTTAACAATTAGAGCATAAAATCTTGTCAAATTAGCACTAAATGAGTGTATATTATACATTCATCAATACCCCAAACTTAAACTATTGTATGTCCCCAAGCAATCAAAGAATATGAAAGTTCAAAAACAAGAAATGTTTTCCTTTTCACAAAATCAAGTATTGTGTAATGTCTTTTTCAAAGAAACCTTAAGAGACATCATCATGAATCAAATAATTATACTCAAGGCATTGTATTGTCCACTCAAGCATGCTCATTTTACAAAGGACAAGATCTCAAACTTAAGCATTCTATGATAACAAAATCATGAATCTAATAAGTACCCAAATGAGATTATGCATATTAGATAACTGCAATCAACCTTATGACATAAGCAGATAATGATGATGATGATGATGATGGTGCATCCCAATTCCCATAGGCAAAATCACTATTCCTATCTCCACTAATGTAGTGCACACTTCCAAAGGATCAAACGTGCTTTATGGGCTTGTAACATGGCTAAAAGGGTGAATGGCTAAATGAAAGAAGGGATATGCAAATATAAGAGAATCATGATAAGGAAGATTAAAATTCAAATGGGACCTATCTTTGAGTGCAATGTCAAATGAGATATATTCTTTTTGGACTTCTAGCATTTTCTCTTTTCTTTTGATTTTGCAATTCATAATTTTTCTTTCTCTTTTCTCTTTTTCTTTTCATTCCAAACTTATTTTCTTTGTATAACTTGGGTAGTATTTCCCTTGATGATATTCATCCCCCCCCTTTTGACATTTTTGAATTTGATCCCAAAATAAGTCTTTTACTTCCATGCTCAATCCTTTCTCACAAAGATTTGAGGTGGACAAGTGTTTGGGCTATTGGCTAGGTGTGGTGTGGTTGATGAAGAAAAATTGGGTAAAAAGACTCAAAAAAGGTAATCAAAGGATATGATGAAAATTGGGTAGTCTAAGGCCATGATGGGGTTAAAGAATAAAGTGCCTAAATCATTTCCTTTTTGGTGCGCACTAAGATTCTTAGCCTTAACGGGAATAACTCTTGTTCTTAGATTGGTGGGGGCAACTGATAATCACCTAAGCATGCATAGTTCTTCTCTAAGCACTCAAACTCAATCAAAAGCCATTTTAAAGTTTGCAAAAGAAAGGTCAAATGCCCTAAGTTAAATATGCATAACAATCATCAATTTTTATGCCACATATTTCTATCGTGAATATGACCCTGTTGGGTCTTCTACTCATTCCACTTACACAACGCTTTGCTTTTTCTTTCAAAATTCATTATACTTAGTTGACATGATTATGATGCAATCAATGATGAGTGATTAAGTTAAAAAAATAATAATAATCAAAAGCTAAATGAAATGAAAAATAAAATAAAATAAATAAAAAAAGAAAGAGAAAAGTTTTTTGGGCGGCCGACAGCATCTATATCTCCCTACAAAGGCCACGAAACTCAGGGAGGCACTTAAGCCGACTAAACATTAATCTATAATAAAATAAAAGAAGAAAATTAAACCAAAATAAGCACCAAAAGTTTAAAAACTACTACTAACACATAAAGAGAATAAAGAAAAGGAAAAGAAAAGAAAAATAAGAACCTGCAAAGGTATATAACCCCAAACTTAAAACATGGGAATGTTCTCAATGCCACCCAACATAAGAGCAAGAAAAGGGACAAAATAGAAAAAGATGAAAAAATATCAAATCCACCAAAATGTGTGAGGAAGATAGGAAACAAGAATTTAGAGGTGTTTTGGGTTTAAATTGGGGAAGAAATAGGTAAAAAAAAATTGGGCAAAAATTGCTTCCTATCACCAAGTTAGGATGCATGCTGGCATTGCTTTAGTAATTTGAACATGACTAGAGTTACAAAATTTTGATTGATTTGATTTTGGTGTCACTAGAAAGCTAAGACAAAAATCTACAACTTCCATGAAGATACCAAAACCCAGTTCAAACATTTACGGGGTGAAAAATCATGCTCAAGTCAGAAGATGAAAGTTGTCAAAATTTCAATATAGGAAGGCTTCACCACGGCCCCCTGAGAAGTCTTGCAGGGGACCATGAGATTTATTGGAGTTATCCGAAAAATTGCAACTTTTCGAAAAATATTCCTACGGTGCACCGTGGGATTGCCCAGGAAGGGAGCCGTGATATTTAATGGAATAGGCCAAAATTTTCAATTTTTTTTTAAAAGATTCTCATTCACTCATATACATCTCAAACATGAATGAAAACATAAACCACTAACATAAACAAAGATAAAGGGTTGATTTATTCCCTAAAATTTTTTCTCCATTGGAAATTTGACTCCAATTTCCTTTCTCACCATTTTCTTCCTCATCTTCCTGCATAATCATGAATTAAAACTCCATCAGTCCATTGCCAAAAAAGATATTAGATTTACAAAGACACAACTTAACTAAGAAAGAAAAACAATAAAATCCAAATGCAAAATAAAGAAAAACATGAAAAAAAAAGTATAAGAAAACTTGAGTTGCCTCCTAAGAAGCGCTTGTTTATAGTCCTAGCTAGGCTACACTAATGCTCAACCGGCTTCAGGTAATACTAGACCTATTAGGGCCTATACCACCAATCTTCCTCCATGTCTTTCTTACAAATTCCTTCCTTTCTTTGTCCACTTTATTACTGAGTGTCACTACTGGTACACAATTCTTTCCATGACATTTCCTCCAATGTGGCTCATAAAGTGCTAATATCTTATGTTGTGAGGGGTTCTCATGTCTTGATGCACTTATCTCATCAAAATCTTTCAACTTTATTTGGAGTTAGACCACAGCTTTATAATCCTCCTTACAACCTTCTTCATTATAAATGTTGATTATATTTGGTTCTAGAGGATGCGAGGGATCATCATGTGTAAACATATCTTTGCCAATTGAGTCATTGACATCAACTCTATGGCATTGCTCATTTTTCATTGGGTGATTTAGCTCCTTAAACACCTTGAATTTCACTTTCTCACCTAGAACTCTCAACATTAACTCCCTTTGCTCCATATCAATTAGAGCTCTATTGGTTGCGAAGAAAGATCCTCCCAAAATCAAAAGAATATCAGTATCTTCATCCACGTCCAAGACCACAAAATC
This sequence comes from Pterocarpus macrocarpus, assembly GCA_031439585.1. Classification (NCBI taxonomy): domain Eukaryota; kingdom Viridiplantae; phylum Streptophyta; class Magnoliopsida; order Fabales; family Fabaceae; genus Pterocarpus; species Pterocarpus macrocarpus. Next base: position 11,668,154 of record CM062516.1, on the reverse strand, counting down.
GGCTTGGAATATGGATATCCACTTTAGCCAAAACATATCATGGTTGGTTTGGCTTCTCCAATCCCCAACTTATTGAAGATAGATAGGGGCATTAAATTTATGCCGGTATCAAGGTCACAAAAAGCCTTCCCAATAGATAAAGAACCAATCGTGCAGGGAATAGCCCTAGATCCTTTAGCTTAGGAGGTTGCTTTCTTTGAATGATGGTATTGCATTCTTCATTCAACATGATTCTCTCATCCTCTTGTAGCTTTGTTTTCTTAGTCACAAGCCATTTCATGAATCTTGCATATGCAGGCATTTGTTCTAAAGCTTTTGCAAATAGGATATTTATTTGTAGCTTCTTGAAAACTTCAAGGAACTAGCAAACTGTTTATCTTGACTCTCCTTTTTCAATCATTGAGGAAAAGGAATTTTGTCATATGGAGAGGGTGTGTATGGCTTATCCTATTTTGGCACCTTCTTCTTTCTTTTAAGCTATGTCCTTCTTTAGAAATTGGCTCATGCGATGCTTGCTAATCAAGTAAATCCTTAACTAACTCTTCATTCTCTTTAGATGTCTCCTCTAAGATTGGGCCTTCATAAAATGTACCACTTCTAAGAGTGATAGCTTGGCATTGCTCCCTTTGATTCACAATAGTATCAGATGGCAAAGTTCCTTGTGGTATCTCAAATAAATGTTTAGAAATATGACTTATTTGTGTCTCTAGATTCTTCAGAATAGCTACTTGATTCTTTAGAGTCTTTGTAGTCTCTTGCATGAACTTCTCCAATGTGGACTCTAATGTAGAAACTCTATCTGTTTGATCATTATTCTCATTAACATGACATGGCCCTTGATTCCATGAGAAGTTTGGGTTATTCCTCCAATCCAGATTATAAATGTTAGAATCTGGGTTATTCTAGGTTCTAGGAGGATTGCCCATATGATTAACTTGCTCTTGAGGCATAGGAGAATTTAACTCACAGTTCTCATTAGAATGATTACTCCCACATATGTCGCATCACGCAGTTGATGGAGTAGAATGAATAGAACTAACCTGCATCTTGTTAATCTTCTTGGTGAGGTTTGTTAACTGCCAAGATAGAGATGCATTTTGAGCCACTAAAGCATTAAAAGTATCTAGTTTCATTACTCCTTTCTTAGCAAAAAATCTCTTTGAAGGTGCTTGATAATCATTAGAGGTCATCACCTCTATCAACTAAAATGCTTCATCAAGGGTTTTGATATAAAGAGGAGTTGATGCATCTACCATGGCTCATGTAGGATGATTTAAGCCATTATAGAAAATCTGAATTTGAGCCTAATCTTAAAAAGCATGTCATGGACACTTTCTCAGCATCTCCTTAAACTACTTCCAAGCTTCATAAAGAGACTTAGCTTCCTTCTATGAGAAACAAGTGATGTCATTTCTCATCTTCTGAAATTTGGAAGGAGGGAAAAATTTAGAGAGAAACTTCCTCGAAGGTCTTCCCAAGTGGACATACTACCAATAGGTTGAGCTAGTAGCCAACTCTTAGCCTTATGTCATAGAGAAAATTAAAACAAGTGCAGTCGCAAAGCATTTTTGGTAACTCCATTCATCTTGACCGTGTCACATAGTTCTAGAAAATTGACTAAATGAATGTTGAGGGTCCTTATAAGGATGTCCCCTAAATTGCTTTGTTGCACAAGCTAAAGAAAAGAAGGTTTAATGACAAAATTATTCGCCTGCGCAGGAGGCCAAACAATACTTGTAGCGTGACCATTAGCAATAGGTGTCTATATTCCCAAAGGGTCTTTGTCTCTCACTGTTATTTTCTACCATGGTGTTTTCCTCTTCTTTCCTCAATCTAGCTAATCTCCTATTTGTTCTAATAGTCTACTCAATTTTTGGGTCAAATACCAGTTCACCCAATTTTGCAATACCTCACATAAACAAATAAGATGAAAATTCAGTAATAAAATAAAATTAGAAAATAAAATAAAATAAAACAAAGAGATTTTTTATTTTTTATTTTTGTTTAGATTGGTACTCTTATTTGACACTAATGATATTGATTAAAAACCAATCCTTGACAATGGCGCCAAAAACTTGATGCAAAACCGGCAAGTATATTGATTCATACAAGTAATAAGAGTGTGAGTAAGAATATCGTCCCATAAGGATTGGATAACTAATTACCACTTTTCAAATTCAACTACTATTTAGAATTCCAAATTTGAAATAACAGAAATTAAATAAGAATTTAAAAACAAATCTAAACCGAATCTATTCAAAACTAATTCCTAACAACATCTGAACCATCAAGTTCTAATCTTTGTAATGCTCAATACAGTTAGGATTAGCTCTCGAAGGTAAAATAAAATTTGTAGAGCTCCGAATAAGCTTTCCAACACCATAATAAGCACCTTGATTAGAATTTTGTAGCTTAAGATATTGGCAAAACATTGGGCAAAGGTCAGGCTAGAGAGCATTAGGATAAGAGCAACCTTTAATGATACAATTGGTTTTTCACCAAGAAACTCTAAGAACCAGGCTTTAGGCTGAACATCAAAGTTGTAGAGCACTTCTTGAGCTTTCCAAAACCTCTTCATTTATATGAATTTTCCAAATGCAGTACTTTTCGAAAAATCACCTTAAATAGACTCCAAAACTCTTCTATTTAGCTCTAAAAATGCCTCTCTTGCAAAATTAAATAAAAGTAAACTTCCCAACCATCAAGTCCACCTAAAAATTATCAATTTAACATTAGTTCCAATAATTTCACAAAAACAAAATTCTGCATGAAAATGGCTAACTTCTTAACAATTATAGAGCACAAAATTATGTCAAATTAAGCACTAAATAAGTGTATATTATACACTCATCAAGGAGTAAAGGTTCCTCAAGTTAAGAGTAATATGAAGCCAAAATGTCTTTCATCATATCTTTACCCTTAGCCTAACACTACAAGCTTAAAAAGGACTTATTGATCTTTGACTAGATAAAACTCACATGAACATACAGAGGGAGGATTTTGAATTTAGAATTGTCTTGTCTTTTCTTGAACATTGCATTAATATGAAGTAAATCAATGCTTCGTTGCTTGCCTTACACACACATACACACACACTCAGTCTATTTTTTTTTTTTATAATGTGTTTACACAGTTGAATGGTCATTAGTGCTTAGATTTGAATTGTTAGTAGCTTTTAGGTTAGGTTATGGAGCAATGATGAGGAGAACATGGTCCAACAACATGTGGATGCATTAAATGTGCATGCTTTTGAATTTCTTGAGTTGTTTCTCTTTCTTTTATTTTTGGTACTTAGTGTTCAGTTGGCTTAATTATCTTCTTAATTTTCATAGTTTTGTAAGGGGATGTTTATAGCTGTCAGCCACACAGAAAGATTTTTCTCTTTTCTTAATTCTATTGTTTCATTTTCTTTTGCTTAAGGACAAACAAAATCTTAAGTTGGGGCTATTGATAATTCTCCAATGACAGTTATTTTTGCTTTAGCTTCCAGATAGTTTTAGGCTGTTTCGTGCATTATAGCTAGTAGATTTGCATCTTTTCTAGTCCTGTTCAGGAATTGAAGTGTTTTATTTGTTAACCAATTTTTGCATGTTTTAGAATAGTTATGCTTATTTTGTTCTTTGCTTTTTAGGTGCAAAGGTCCAAGTGCAAAAGGAGAGCTTAGAGGAGAAAACTTTTAGCACCAAGCTCAAGCCTAGCTTAACACTCAAGCCAACCAGGATTATGTTACTGCACTTGAGCCCAACACATGCTCGAGTACAACCCTTGGACAAAAAAGCACCCATTCTAGAGCATGAGTCACGCTCGAGCGCATGGAATTATGATAAAGGATTTAGGGTGATATTTAAAGGATTGTAGCGACTTTCTCTGGACTTTTTCAATCATTTTTTAGCCGTATCATAGAGCGGAGAACTATACAGAGTCTGGGGGTGAAGATTAAAGGTTTCAAGAGCTCAATGAGAGCTAGAGAAATCCGAGTCCATCCATATTCATCACTTCCTCTGTTTTCTATGCATTCTTTCTTTAATGTGTTACCTTTCTATTACTTGTTTGAGTTTATTTTTGTTGTGAACTAAGTCCCTCTTACTAAGGCATTAATGTAGCCACTTTTAACAATGTTACCTTTGTTTTAATGTTATTTGAATTTCTATTTTTCTTGGTTAAGTGTTTATGACTATGCTTAATGCATTGAGTGCTTGATCAACACTTGATTAATGTGATAATTTACAATAACTTGAGAAAGGAATTATGAATGTTGTTTCATGTCATAATCACCATAGGTTGAGTGAAAACTAGAGATGCATAAAGTGACTTGTGTGGTCTTTGTCTGGAATCCATAACAATTATGCTCCTTTTAATTTAGGTTATGCTAAGAGATTAGACAATCACCTTAAGTAGGAGAGAATTATATGATCTCGAGAAAGACTTGTAGTTAGTTTAGGGAATCCAACCATTAACCAAGAGAAATAGGAATCAAATAATGGAATTTCAAGGTTACATAGTTAATAGTAGAAATCCATGAGCAAAAAGTTAAATAAACCAAATTCGATAAATTAATCTTAACATTTGCAATAGAGCCAATAGACAATAGCTATCGTAAACAACAGACTCACAATTTGCAATAATTCCATTAATAAACCAATGTCATAAATTATATACTGGTCTAGGACTAAGCATCTATCCAACTCCTAATGCGTCAAGTCATCCAGAAATTACAACCAAAAAAAAAAAAAAGTCTAACCACGATGGTATATCTATCAAGTAAAAACCATAAATAACAAGTCCCCAACCAATTCCATAAAAAACAACCAAAAAAGAAAAAAGTCTCTAGCCACCAATGTTATAAACTAGCCGATTCCACATTATGATTTCCAGCAAGGTTAATATGAGTTGCAGCATTTGAAGCACCTAGGTCATCTTGAGAAAATGCCCTTACATTCCGAGCGGTAGATGGTAGATGACTCCCTAGCATGAGTTGCAATAGATGGTACCACCACAATATTCTCATTATTGAGTCCATGGCTTCCCTCTAACTAAGTTTGTTGCACATTGTCATCATTGCCTCAAGCTCTTTTAGACCTAGTATGCTTAATGATTCACATGATCATTTTGGAATTAGAGGTTTTTCTAGCCAATGAAGCTTGGCTCATTGTAGTTGATCCACTTTGGCTAATCTCTGACCCATTTCTTTTAGTCTAAAATGAATAAATAAGTTCTAATTAGTATGCTACAATTATTAAGGCTTAGGTCATCTAGAATAGGAAATTACTTGCTTCGATGTGACTGCAGATCTACTTCTACCACTTGTAGAAGCAACAAGAGCTTTCTGAATCTCAACCATCTTCCTTGCAGACCCAATACCTAGATATCCCTCACCATCTTCCTTTCTCCTATTTTTTCTTAGTTTGTCTAGGAGTCTTTTGTGGGGTAAAGGTAGCACATCATCATTAGGGTCCTCAAGAATCTCAACCATACTCAGGTTTGGCAATGGGTGAATTATATTAGAATAGGTCAATTGGTTGTAGCTCTTGTAATGATGGTTGTCATAGAATGATTCCAATTCTAGCCCCAGATAAGAAATGCATGATAATGCATGTTTACAAGGTAGCCCTACAACCCAACAGAATATAAATTAGACTACTTCAAACACAAATTCCCAACGATTAAGCTAAGGTTTATAAGATTTCATGGCCAATTATTCACAATATTTTCACTAACACATAAACTTCAAATCCACAAAACATCTTTTTCCATCATCATTCACAATAAATTCTATCCGACTAGCAGGTACTAAACTATATTTGCTAGTCCTATCTTTCATACTCTTAACCTTCTTCAACGCCCTAGGTGTAAGGTTATTTTACCAATTACATCCATGAAGATACTTAGTGTGAATCTTACCCATCAACTTCACAACTAGCAACTCTACCATTGTGAGAATAAGTTTACCTTTTAATGGTCTCACCCATTGATTGAAAGTTTTAGTCATATTAATGGTAATATGATCTAACTTCAGACATGGATCAAAGGCTTCCCATGACCACATGAGCATGAATTCTCTCTAGCAATTCAAATGCATTGCCATCTTCATTTTTTATTAAGTTCATTGTCTCCTTGAACTCCTAGTTGCTATAACTCCTAGCTGCCTTCTAGAACAAGCTTGGTAGCATCAGACTTGGGAATTTTTTCCTGAAATTTGCACAAAGGTGTCTACAATACCATCTATCAGACTTCATTAAGTCTGATGTTAATCACTACTAACAATTATCGTGTGGAGTGATTGTGTGCTGTGTTAATCACTACTAACAATTATGGTGTGTCTCTCTTTTTTGTTTTTTTTGGCCTCTCTTTTACTTAGTTATAACACTTGTGGGGAAAATGCATATCATGACTGAATTGAACAATTTTTGTTTGTTTTTCTTCCTTTATTGTTTGTATTTTTTATTTGCTTTTTGATTTTTAGAATTTGGCAACTTTTTTACGGTGTTGTTTGGTTTATTTTTTGAAAATTCCCTTTCTTACTTCCTTTTTCCCAATTTTCAGTTTAGGGTACAAATTTACTCAAAATTATGAATTTGGGTTTTAGAATTTTCAAATTTTTGTGAGCTTTGAACCCAAGTGCACTTAATTTTCCAGTATTTGGATGGAAAAACCAACTGGGGGAGAACAATTTTTTGATGGGTGACAATGATTTTAATATCTTTAAGGCTTCAAAAGCTTTATGGAGGAAATGTGTATGTGGGTCTTCGAATTCCTGATGCTGATACAGGTTCCAGCCAGAGCATTGACATGGTTCTTGTCAAAAAAGAGTATTTAGACTCTCCCCTTTTTTGTTTTTCTTTCCTTTCAATTTTAGCAAGTATCTTCAATTCATTTTTCATGTTTTACTTATGAGTAATGTGGGGTAGATTAAGAAATTCCAGTTTTTCAAAGAAAAGAAGGACATAGCCACCTTAATATGTAATTTTAATATAAAATGCAAAGGAGTGTGATATGAAATGCTTAAGCCTTCTAACACTCGACATTTTATAACTGCAATGTTAAAAACTATTAAATTTTAAATCTAAATAAATGTCCTTAGGCAATTTATTTGGTGCATTTATCCTTTACATGCCACAAGTCCTCAGGTGTGCATAATCTCCTTATTCTTTTGACTCTCTATTCATGAATTTTACAAATTTTCAAGCCTTTATTCCTGCATGTGCATTCTTTTTCTTTCTTTTTCATTTCTGTGACTCAATAATCCATATGCATGTGCATTCAAACTACAAAAAAAGCACCTCATTTTCGATAAGCTCTTATATACTTAAAATGTATTATATACCAATTCATGATTAAAAATGATAGAGAGCATGTTATTATTTAGATACAATTTAAAATATTAAATATAAAATTAAATGCAATAAAATATAAATTGTTAAAAGTATTGTGTACTCTTATTTGAAAAAAAAAAATACTAAATAACTATTTTTTTAGGCAGAATTTGTATCAAAATAATGTGACGTTATATATAACTTCCAAATAGATGAGTTATTATCACTCTTTTAATTTATTTAAATATTCTTTTTTTAATTTTGGCAAATTATTTCCCAACATGATTAATGTACGACACCTGTGAGTGAATCTCTTATCTAAGTACATCATCAACTCCTTACATGTTGTTATTTGCTTTAGTTTTATCTTTGTAGTCACATGAACAATAACTCATTTAATGGTCAAATTCGAAGTATACTTACAAAGCTGTCCAAGCTTCTGTACTTGTGAGTATTTAAGCCTTTTTTTTCGTTTAGTTCAAAACTTTCGTTGCATCTTACAATGCTTGTCCAAAATGAAACTTGTTTGCAAGCTTTCAATGTTTGCTTCTTGAAACGATTTTACAAGCTTGTGGACACAATAACTTATCTAGCTATCTTCCTTTAGAATTCTCCATGTTAAAGGAATTGCGCATACTGTATGTTTTACCCCGACTTTGTCTAGATAAATTTATTGCATTTAGTACTTTCTTTTTGATTTGGTATCTGTAATGTCCTTGTTTGCCTTATCCTCCTTACACAAGGTTGGCCAATCTTTCTGTCTCAGGTTAGAGTTCTTACTGATGGTTCGTTTTGTTCAACAACTTGCCCTTTTTCAAATGTATATTTTGATGTTATTTTCTTACTAATATCTTTAGTCATATGAACACTACACACCATATCTTCCATGATAATTATGGCAATTTTAGATTGTCAATCTGCATGATCTAGTTCAATATCTAGTCATTGTGAGGTCTTAGCCTCTCAGGTTTCATGTTGGATTTGTGATGATATAAGTGATTGCATCAATATAAATACTGAGCTAACTACTAAGGTCATGAACAATTACCAAGAGCTAAATAGAACATGAACAATGTTGGGTGGCCTTTTAGGCCATTTGGTTTGACCTTTCATTCGGACTTGAGTTGTGACATGTGTAGTGCATTTATTAATAGAGACTTTTTGTTGAATGTTAATGTTGAGGTAAGAGCATGTCAGAGGTACCATTGCTTATTTATCCATGAGGCAAATTTCCTCCCCATTACCTCATGTTCAATTTTCCTATTGACTAAGTGTTATGATAAATATAAGATCATGCAAGCCACTCAATTAGAGAATTGAGTTTTTCACGTTATTGTGCATTAGCTTATAGTTAAATTATGTACCCACAAATAAAAATAACTAATAGCTAGTTTGCTACTTATTACTGCACAAGGATGATATTAACTGTGTGGATCAACAGATTGTTGAAGTAATGACCGGGATTTGAAGCAGGAGATGGAGAAGCAGTTCGTGGATCTACTCATTAAGGAGCTTAAGTTGCAGGAGGTAGTACACTGAGCATATGAACATTACATTGGCTGTAGCAAAAAGAGTGGCACTTCAGTATTAGAGGGAAGCAAACAAATTTATTGCTACAACTAAAACATGCAAGCAAGCAAGAGAGCATGCAGAGGCCATGCTTATTAACAAAGATGACGCTGTTATGGAAGCAACGAGCATGTCAAATGTCCTAGGAATTGTGGCTGTTAAATTTTTTTTATTTCTATAGTTCAAATTATAGCGGTTAGAAACTGCCCTAATATTATTTTTTTTATTTCTACATTGCAAATTATGGCGGTTTTGTGATATTAATTTTTTTTTACCATAGTATAAATTATGGCGGTTTGAAACCGCCATTTTATGCCATTTATAGATTACGACGGTTCAATGAAAATTATCATAATATATCGAATGACGGACTCAATTAAGACAATTTTTAAAATCATCATAAATGCAAAAGGTGGTGGTTATAACTGCCATAATTTACAATTTTTTTTGTCAAATACCCCTCTAAAAGCATCCATATTCGAAAACAACATCCGTATCTCTAATGTAATCATATCCTTACTTGAATCTTGATGATATATCTTATCAACATAGGCTCGGTCTAGTTAAGTTCTCCTCACCATGCTTAGAGCCATCACTTTCATCTAAGAAATTGTCAGGTTTAGAGTCCGAAAGGTTAGACCAATCCCCATTTTTCTCAAACTCAACTAAATCATCTAGGTCATTATAAAAGGCACCTACAATATCCTCATTAGAAGTACTATAGCTTTCATCATCTAATTCACTATCAATGTTACTTACATATATATGAGGCTCCTCTAAAAGATGTTGCAGTGAGTGATTCATTATGTGTATAAACAACTGTAGATGGCCATTACCTACCAATCCATTTTCCTTAATCCATTTCAAGTGATTCATCATTTTCCACAATAATTTTTTCCTTCCTTGGCCCCTTCTAGCCGAAGCTTTTTTCTTGCAATCCACTCTCAAGCCTAAGGTTGTCAAACTCGAGAGTTTAGGTAAACTCGTGGAATCTTAGCAAACTTGATTCGTAAACTCGTAAGAGTTTACATGTGTAAAAAATATTACTTAAAAATATGTTTTAGTACATTTTTATGATTAATATTGAATAATTTAAACTTTATAACAACATAAATGAAAAAAAAATTCATAAAATATAGCCCCATATATGATATTTTTATACCATACTTTATTCCATATATATATTATTTTGTACTTCGACAAAATATAATTAAACAATAACAAATAGATAAAATTAGTTGAATAAAACCAATAAATATTGTATAAGATAAATAAGTAAATTAAAGTACACAACAAAAATGACCAATATTTTATATTTGGAGAGCAAAATCAAGTATAAATTTATACTCATAAACTTATTTGTAGAATTGAGAGTTTACTGATTTTGTTAAAATTTAATTAAACTCATACGAGTTTGACAAAAAGAGAGTTTATGTGTGAGTTAACTAGTTTTTTTGTAATAAAATCATAAACTAATAAGAGTTTAAGAGTTAACTCAAAAATTTAATAACCATACTCAGGCCTACTTGTACTTGGCTAAATAGGTCCATGTAACACAAATAATCAGTGTCAAATTTCTCCATGATGAAGAAATCATCATTCCAATGGACAACAATAAAAAAATCAGTGTTATCCCCTATCCTGCACAACCTACAAAGTAAAGTCTTAGGGTTATTAGAAGAACATAAAAAGAAAAATAATAAAAATCAACATATACATAGAGTTTGCCTTTTTTAGTTTGGTTATTGTTGAAAAGTTGAAAATGGAGGTGAAGTTGACGAAAAGAAAAAATAAATACCAATGTGAAGCCGTGAAGGTGAAGTTGAAGGTTGCAAATGGTTCTACTGCATGAGATGAGCAGTAAGAGTGATGTAGAGCAAATGAGCTTCCAGTGCAGGTGAGGTGAAAAGAGTAATGTAGAGGCAGTGAAGGAAAAGTTGGACCAGTGGACGAGTTACTTGCTTCGGACATTATCCCTTCCACTCTCTCTCGCATTTTTTCAGTAGGTCAATTGGAGTTAGGTGAGGTGGGTTAACTTTGTGGGAGAGTGTGGGTTGAATTTGGTAACCATGGTTAAAAGAAGTAACAACTCTGTTACCTCGTTAGTTGCCAGTAGGGCGGGATGTTATCTTCCAAATTGTCATAGGGCAGAGCATCTATTTTGGAGAAATTTGGGTGGAGTGTCATCTTCGGAAGCCTCAAGGGGATGAGTGTTATTTTCCCTGAGGAAAAGGAGGGGGATGGTCCTTGCTTCTACGAAGGTGGTAAGGAGTTTAATCTAACTTATTCTCTTAAAAAATTGACCAAGTTGCTATTGAAAGGCTTGACACATTTATTATATGGCCTCGACCCATTGAAAGCATACGAAAGTAGGACGCCTGACGAAGTTCCCCAATCACTAACATCTATTATTGCAGGACTACCACTAAGGCAATGCCTTGTCCATGGTCTATACAATCTTTGAATAATTGTATATATGATTATAGCTTGGTCGAAGGCGCAACCCATTCCAAGCTTGCTTTGAGTTTGGTTAGTTGTGGATCTATTAAGACAAGCATACTATATTAAAATAAAGACAGAAAAAGAAAGACAAAAGATAAAAATGAAAAATTAGAGTGATCAATGACTAGTAAGGTGCACAAAAGCGTCCTCGATAAATTTTTAATTAGTATTCAATTAGTATATAGATAATTGTATGCATAATTATATATATTCAAATTATTTAATCAATATATAAATAATTGTATATATAATTATATAAGTATTAATATTGATATTAATACATATTTTTTATTCTGATTTGACCATCGTTCAACCACAATTGAATTATTAAACCTGAATAAGTTCCTTCACCGTTCCGGTTTTTAGAACCTTGGTTAATATACCTAGTGGAGCAGGTGCATAACTTGCTAAGATTAGCAGAGAGCATTTCATAAAGGAGCCTACGAAGGGCCCTGGCTTGACGTTGGTGAGTGTAGTGTGTAGTGTGTAGTGAGAAAGCAAGGCTAAGGTCTTTAGTTTGTATCTCTATCCTCTTGAACCTTCCCATGAATTTCTCTGGGATTCGTCTTGCCCTTACTTAAGTCAATGAGGCTTGTAGATTTCTTTTAGTGAGCACAGCTAGTTGAAAAGCAAGTAATCAAACAGTCAACCAGCTTAGCAAAGTCATGCATCGAAATTTTGTGGTAGAGAGGAGAAACACCGAAGGGCTAAGTTTTTTAGTGTTCTAGGGGATGCTATGCCTTAGATTTGATCAAAGTCCTTGAAGAGGTGCATGGTTGAGTTCAAAGCAACCAAATTCTCCTATCGGTTGATAGATCAATCGTATAGTTCAACAAGTGCTAAAAGGTGAGAGTTGCTAAGAAGGAGGATAGCCATAATATGATTTAACAAGAAGTGGCCTAAGAGATAGGCATGTAGAAGTGGCAAGTGCTAGGTGGTTGAAAGCTAGTTTGTTGGTTAATTGCGGGTGGAATGTATTGGTGGTGAAGGGGTGGGAATGGGATTTTTCTTCATCTCTAATGATGTTCTCATGTTGTTTACTTTGTTTCACTTGCTGGTTAATTTGACTTTGCATGTTCTAAATAGTAGTTAGGAGGCTATGGAGAAATGGTATAAGTTCATTCCCAGAACTGTTAGTGGAAAGGGGAGTTCACTAGGTTGGGGTTTGGGTTGGCTATATGTTGTGTGTACAAGCCATTGCAAAAAGGGTTGCCAGCACAACAGGAATCAACATGGGGGTCGAAAAGGCAGGATGAGGTGCAGTGGTTGCGTGAGGCTTGGAAGAGGGAATTCATGATTTTACTTGTTTTCCATAGACAAAACTAAAATGTTCTTGTCTTAGCTCGTGTGTTAAGACACTGGTGATTGAGGGTCACCAACAAAACCTTCCTCCTAGGAGTCTAGGGGAGAGCTAGTGGTGGGGATGGAGCGCACTGGAAACTGTGAGGAGTTTAAGAACTGGAAACTAAGATGCATCATAAGTAAATGGTTGCATTGATATACCATTAATCTTCTTCCAATCTTATGAAGCAACCTCACAATATTCACTACCGGTGGATATTTTAACCAATATCCACCCCGAGCGTTACCCATTTATGATGCCACCTGTCAAGGTAGTTATTATTGGGAATATTCTTGATTTTGGGCTTTGTGGGTGGCAAAGTTGTGAGGAGAAGCCGCAGTGGGTAGCCACGATTAATGGGGTCCCCTTTAAGTCTGACAACTTGAGTGAATAACAAGACATGTTGGGAGAGAAGAGATATGGTTCACGGGGCCCCCAAGTCTCAAACATTAATTTCAAGCGTTAGGTCATGATGTTTTGTTGAGCCTTGAAGCTTGGTGATGCGACGGTCTGGTTCAGTTCTAATTTTATGTATTATATGATTAATGATGAATAAATTAGAGGAAATTGACAAAAAAACAAATAGTGGCTAAATGATTTAATATTTGATTAATAAAAATAATTTTAGGTGATATGTATTGAAATATATTTAGACTTATTCAACCGAGAAAATAATGAGTGAGCACAATATGTAAACCAGACCTTGTGCTCTTCTTTTCACTTGCTTTTCAGCTTTCACTATGCGTGCTTGTAGCAATTGCTATGCTGATTAATAAGACTTGGTGTTTTAAACAAGATTATAAAATAGTGTTTCTAGGTTTTGCCAATAAATTACGCATGCTGTTGTAATTTAACATGCTTGACATTTCTGACATAACGCACTAAGGATTAAGAGACAAAAACTTTCAAAGACCAGAGACTAATCAGGACTCCTTTCTTATCAACAAAGTTAAATGTGCTTGCCAATTCTCAGTAAGAATTATGTATTCAAAATTATAATGACATTTTGATGCATTTGCATCTTTATGTCCAAAGAACAACTTACATTCACCCTTCACCAAACAACTAAGAATTGTTTAAATTAATGTAGAATTAAAAAATTAATAAATTGCTGAAAAGAATGAAATAAATATACACAAGTGCTTCTGAAGCACACTTCACATACATTGGTCATATTTTTACCCGTGATAGTCTAGGTACCCTTGAGAATATTATACTTCTATTTTTATTTTTTTTTACCTTTTATTTTTTTATTGGTGGATATAATTCCTTTGCCATTGTTTTTGTCTTTGGCTCCTCCTAGGCATCGAGAGAAATATATAACCCAAACCAATGTCATTCAAAAGAAAACATAAGTTAAAAGGATACTTTGTCTCTAGAAATGTAAAAGACGAGAAAGCACCGTACCTCAAGCATAAACTTTTATTTAGTGATTTAGTCGCGTACTTATTACAAGGAAAGCCTTTATTGTCATCTTGCACATCTTACTCACTAGAAGATAGCACAAGATTATTTTTCATAGTTTATGCTTCCTGCACAAGATCATCCTTAACTTTCTGAAACTGAACCACTAATGGATTCTCCTTAACCGCAACCAAAAGCCTGTTTCCATCATCATCGATGTAAACCCCAATATCTGTGCACCTACCGCTGCGAAGAGCACAAAAGGTAAGTTTATAGTCTTCGAAAGATTTCTCAATGTGAAACCAACCACTTACTGTATTATCATAACCAGTAAGTTTCACAGAAGGTCTTTCTGTTAGACCCTTGACAATAGTCCACTGTGATGGCGTGGGAGAACACTTGGGTGCAGAAGTGAATGCGAGGTCCAAAGGAAGACCTTCATATATATAACCAATTCGGTATGGGGATGCAATTCTTATTGGCAGCCCTTTGTCGACCTCAGAGCGTTCTTGCACAACAGAAAGTGGGCAAGTTTCATTTCCGATAGCGGCTCGTCCGATTCCACCACCTCTTCCTCTAAGGACTGGCAAGATGTAGTATGTGCCACCATTCCTAAGCAGCTCGCCATCTGTGTCGACCACAAATGCGAGGGTGGCTGAAGGTAGGCGTGAGATAAAGGCAGAAAGAAGGAAGAAGGCAAACAAGGTAGTACTCTTCATTTTTTGTATTGGCTATGAATGGCTTTCCCTTGCTTAGTGGTATGAATAAGCAAAGGTTAGAAGGACCTATTTATAGACGTGATGACAGAGTGTCTTGTAAATTACTGATGCGCAGAGTCCGGGTAAAAGTTATTGAAAAATGTTATTTGCATTATTTTGAGACTCATTTTAGATTTATAATGAATGAAAAAGATATAAAATAATAAGTGTTAAAAAAAATAAAAAATGATAGATTCATTATGCTGTATCTTTTTTTATTATTATAAAAATAAAATAAATTATAAAATAAGTACAAATAATATTTGATAAAATTATTTGCTACGACTTTCCTGACAAGCTAAAATTATGTTATTTAAAAATACTTGATAAGAATTGAATAACAACACTCATCACGCAGATAGACATACAATTCACTGTTAGGGGCTGGATTTATCTTTTATGTATTCTATTAATTATATCAGAAAGTAACACAAAAATATTTGTTAATTATTGTATAGAAAGCGACATTATAAAACGTTAGTACATATATCATTTTAATATTTATTTTTATTTTTATTTTTTTCATCCAAATATATATTAAAAAAATTCTTTATTTTTCCTATTATTTTTTTTCTCTTATTTTTTTTTTTCACCCAAACAAACATATTTTTGTTAGCGTCCGTTTGAATCTAGAGAGAAAAGTGCACAGCAGCATGTCAAAATGACCCTTATATCTTTCAAAAAGTGAAATAAAATAAAAAATAATAATTGAATGATATTTTGTAATTAATAATTTTAAGGGTGTATTTGTTTATTTTTTTTTAGAAAAAAATTACTTTTTTATTAAAAAAATTAATTTTCATATATTTAGATAAATTTTTAAAAGTAATTAGATTCTAAAAAAAATTAATTTTTAACTTTTTTGGAGAAGTTGAAAAGAGTAGCTTTTGAAAAAAATTAATTTTTAGTATTTTTTATTATATATAAAATTTAAATTTTAAAATCATTTTTTTCAAAATCTAAAATAAATGTATCCTAAATTTGATTTTAACAAATTATTAATAAAAAAATTTATAGTATACATGATTAAATAATTTATATTATTATATTATTTAGTTATGTAATTTGCAAAAATTTATTTAAAATTAAAAAATAATATTTATACTTTATTCTACAGCAAAAATATATATATATTATTTTCTTTGAACTTTTCTCTTCATCCAAATATTTAAAAGAAAATTATTTTCTTTCTTTTTATTTTATTTTCTCTCATTTTCTCCGTACATTCAAATAAACTATTAAAGTGCATTATTATAAATGTCCGAATTTCATTTACAGAAATGATTAATAGTACAAACTGCGTTCGTACGAAAGACTTACAAACGTATATCACCGCCGTTTATTATAAAGTTTTGCTATTTTGTTTGGTTTTGATTTATTAAAAAGAATATAACAAAAAACAATGCGCATGGTTCCATATCAGTTCGTGCTTGTAAATTAAAACAAATACCCGTTCTAATATTTTAAAGTTAGAATTTAATTTAAATGCACTGACAGTATAAAACAGTTTTATATTATCAGCTAATAGAAATAATAAAAAGTATCAACTCACATAAATAACTACCGATTATAATGAGAAACCCACCACGATTTCTCAGTTTCCCCTCTTTTTATTGGTTGATAGTGTAAAACAGTTTTACACTGGCAATACATACCAATTAAACTCATAAAGTTATACCAATTTAATTCTGGAAATTTTTGTACATTAGTTTAATCATAATACTTTAAATTTAATATCAATTTCATCCATTTATTAAAATTATTAATAACTTCTTTTATAATTCATCATAATTGGTATGTTAATATATTATTATATTGTTTATTTATCATCTTAATTGATAAGGAGAGGTGATTTCTATTTTATTAACTTGAAATTATGGAAGAATTATAATAAAAATTACTAATAATATTATAAAAAATTAAATTAATATCAAAATTTAAAATATTAAAATTTAATTGACGTCAAAAAAAATTTTATAATTAAATTAATGTCAATTTTTAAATATTAAAATTAAAAGAGATAATTACTTTATGAGAAATAACTAAACTAAACAAAGAAAGATATGCATATATCACTGCTCGATGAGAAAATGTCTCTAGGTGATGTGATGGCAAGGGACCACATCTGAGGCCAGGGCTTCAGCATTTCGTAGATCTTGGCCGTAACGAACCATACGTTGAAGTGGATGCAGCAATGGCGTTTGTTTCTCTGTCACGGAAAAGAACTCCTACGGCTCAAATTTGGCTGTCATTTTCTACTTTACCAACATCTTTTACCTATTCCCCTTGAGGAGACTCATTTTGCTTGTCTTCTTCAAAGTAAATATTGGAGCATTGCTATTTGTTACGAAAAAGTTCCATCAGCTATTGTACCAAAATCACAGGTGTCAATATGTTGACGAATTAGTACTACAGGATATTGACAAATATGCACGAATGCCTTTTTTTTTTTACCCTCTAAAAATAGTATGTATTTTAATTTTTAAAAGAATTAGGATTTAATAAATTATTTTTTAAAAAGTTGTTCATATTTTAATCTTTAAAACTAAAATATTTCGTAAAAAATTTAGTATTTTTTTAATTTTTATCTATTAAATATCATATTATAACTGATTTAAAATTAATTTAAATATTAAATTTTAATAATTTATACAATGAAAATCAAAATTATCAAATAAAAACACTAATATTTTGTAATACAATTTCTTTAAATAACTAAAGTATATATATTTTATTTTTTAAAAATTAAAGTATCAAAATAAAAATCTTTTAAAAATTAAATTGCAAATTTACTATTTTTTCTATTTCATATTAAAGTTGAAGAGTGATCCTAGTTAATAATATATTGAGCAATATTATGTGTATATAATATTTTTTGGACACTGTATCGACACATACATATGACTCGGATAATCTATTGGCACCTATGATTCGATACAATGTTTGATGAAATATTTTTGCAACAAATAGCAAGTCTTTAAAATAAGCATAAATATTTATTTTGGTCTTTAAAAAATATGTGTGACATTATTTAATTCTTAACTTTTTTGAACATTAAATAAGCCTTTAAGTATTAAAATATAAAATTACATTAATTCTTAAAGATTGCTTGATATTAAATATATTTCTAAAATTAAAATTTGATATTATTTTAATTTTTTTCATTATTTTGATAAAGTAATAGAATAAGAAAGTTTTCTGGTAACATCAAATAATAAAAGAACTCCATCGACACCAAAACAAATAATAGAAGAACTAAAGTTATTATATATTTTAACTTTCATAAACTTATTTAATTTTAAATTACTTTAAAAAATTAAATTAAGATCACATACATTTTTTAAGGATAAAAATAAATAATTATCCAAATATATTGTTCATAACACGAGTATCTCAAGTCACTAAAAATATATTAGGGTAATGATAAGGGAATGCACAAAATCGTAATATATACAGAAAAAGTGAGAAAAGTGATAAGGACGCTTGGTTTCACATGATCATTGTTCTTTTTGTTAGGTTGCTTTTATCCAAAAAGTTACTTATCAGCGTATTGCTGAAAATGCTAATAAGTAAAAGTTTCTAGACAAAAAAAAAAAAAAAAAGGGAATGCTAATAAATTTGTCCAAAATGTTGATAACTTTCTGGACAAAAAAAATTGAGCAAAAGTAACAATAATCATGTGAAATGCTGGTAAATTTGCCTAAAATGCTAGTAAATTTGCCCAAAATGCTAGTAACTTTTTGCATAAAAAAAAAACTTAAACAAAAGTAACAATGATTATGTGGGATGCTAGTAAATTTGCTCAAAAATGCATGTAACTTTCTAGACAAAAAAAAATCGAATAAAAGTAACAATGATTATATGGGACGCTGGTTGATGTTCCGTCAAATAGTTAAGTTTCTAAGAGCTTTTTAGTTTTAAATTCCTGCTATTTTGAGTATTTGATAAGTGTTTTTATTTGAATTTCTAGAAGTTTTAGTTTTTATTGTTTTCTATCTTGTTTGAGGATTTACTGTAGTCTAAGCATGTGTTTTGGTTGCATTTACAGATTATGAGTTCGCTACAACTAATTGGGAAGTGATAGTCAAAGTGCTTGTTAAGTGTTTGGTGCTCAGGCACCATAGTCTCAACCCTCAAGCAGTGCAATAGAGCAAAAGAAAAGCTTTCAAGCAACTTGGCACTCGAGCACTCAAGCACTAGCACATCTGAGAGAAGAATGTTGTTTCAATAGTCTGGCACTCAGGCACTCGTAGGTTGGTGCTCAGGTGCTAGCAACACACAAACAAGTACCTGTTCGCTATCTTCAGGAATAAAAGAGGAATAAGCCACTCATTTTAGTATTTTTTAGATGAGGAAAGAAAGGAGAAACACTCTGAAGGGCTAGGAACAAACCAAGTACAGCAAGAGGAGGGAAGATTGAAGATTTGATTGCTCCAAATCATTGGTATTTCATATATTTCTCTCTTATTCTCTATCTTGTTTTCTTCTTTTCTATGAGTCTCTATAATCTTTAGTTAAGGTAAGGGTGTATTTTGGTTTGGGTATTCATAGGATGAATTTGTTATGATTTGATATTGGATTTTATGAAATTAAAAGTTTATCCTTTGATTTTATTGTAAATTGTGGATTGGCCTTTCATAATTTAACTTTTGGGAAATTCATATATACTCTTGCTCTAAGAATAAACTTCATAACTCAAGGTTTAGGAATATATCTTGAGATTGTGTGAATTGTGGATGATTTTTTTTTGCTTAATCCTTCTTTTCCCTAAAGTATGATTAAGGAATTGATGTGCTTTAGGTAAGAAGAAGAGAATTAATTCACCAAGGAATTGGGGATTAGTTATCCAAAATCTTTTCTTTAATCTAAAATTCTCAATCCAAGTTATAGGAATTCACTTGTCTTTGAGAGAAACAAGATAAACCCAACCCCTAGCTTTAATTGAATAATTGTTAATTTTAGGAAAAAAAATTCCTCTTTTAATTTTAGAATTTTTTTAGTTAAATTTTAATTGCTTATTATTTTACTTTAAAGTTTAATTTAAGACTTCCTTTAATCCAAAAATTTGTGGTAATCTATATAGAAGTTGATTTAGCAAACTGTTGTTTCATAATATCAATCCTCGTGGGACGAGACTTACTCATTGTATTAATTGCTTAAATGATTCAGTGCATTTGCTAAGTAGTTATCAAGTTTTTGGTGCTGTTGCCGGGGATTGAGTGCTTTATCAACAACATTAGTAGTTGATAAATTTCTATTTTAGTTTCTTTTCCTATTTTAAATTCCTCTTTTATTTGTTTAATTTGTATAGAATTTAAAAAAAAATTGCCTCTGATTATTAGTTCTTATATGGATGCCTATTATTGTGATATATGTGGAAGTTCTACACATCCAACAAATACGGGCCCAATTATTGTTCCTTATTGTGACATATGTTGTTATGCATCAAACAAATTTGAGTCCATTTTATGAGCCTAAAAGCTAGACGTCGTCACTGGATTTATGTTGTGTTTGTTCAAGTAGTATGCATCCTACATTCTATGCCCACATTATGAGCCGAAAGTGCATGATTATCAAGATAACAAAGTGGAAATGGAAATCAATAAGGAACTAAGTGAGGCACTTGTGTTAGGAGATATCAAAATTCTAGATGAGGACAATTCAGTCATGCTTAGTGTTTCTATTACTCTAGGTACAAGGAAGAGCTCGTTGGGTTCTCCAAAGAAAAAGCATACGTGGATGGGTTTATTACTTTACATGTAACTTTGGGTAGCTAACCTAAAACTCGAACTATTAAAGTCGACTTTTTGGTTGTTGATTGTCTATCTGCATTCAATGTTATCCAGGGAAGGCCAACTTTGAATAAGATTGGGGCCATCATTTCTATAGCTTGTTTGATAATGAAATATTTTATAGACAATGGAGAGATAGCTACTGTGAAAGCTACCCAAGTTACAGCTTGAAGGTGCTATAATGCGAGCTTAGAAGTTGCCAAAAAGGAGCTAAAAGTAGAACAGCCACGACCTCCGGGTTCATCGAACGTCATGTTGATTGATCTTGACATTAGAGGGCGACAAGAGGCAAAATGGCCAAAATGGCCAAAGCCCGATGGAGAACTTGAGGAAGTTCAAATCAGCCCAGAAGTTTTTCACATGGCCCGAATAAACAAGAGCCTCTTGATTTCCCTTAAGGAGAAGCTCATTGCTTTTTTAAAAGAAAATGTGTAGTTGTTTGCTTGGACAACGACAGATATGCCAAGGATAGATCCCGAGTTCATGAGTCATCGACTATCAATCTTTCCCAATGTCCGTCCTGTAGCTCAAAAAAGGAGGAAAATGAGTTCAGAGAAGGCGCAAGAAGTTCAGAAATAGGTTCAAGTCATGTTGGACGCAGGTTTCATCAAGGAGGTAACTTATTCGACTTGGTTGTCAAATGTTGTGATGGTTTAGAAGTCCAATCGGAAGTAGCAAATGTGTGTCGATTATACCAACCTGAACAAAGCCTGCCCAAATAATTCCTACCCCTTGCCAAGTATCAATGGTTTGGTCGACGTAGTGTCAAGTTTTCGATTCCTTTCTTTTTTGGATATGTACTCGGGATATAATAAATCCCCATGTATCCATTGGATGAAGAGAAAACCACATTTATCACCCCAATGGAAAATTACTATTATAAAGTAATGCCTTTCGGGTTGAAGAATGCAAGAGGAACATATAAGGGATTGATAAAAAAAATTTTTGCCAAACACATTGGAGTTTTAATGGAGGTTTATATAGACGATATGCTGGTACAGACGAAGGCAGAAGAGGAAATCTTGCAGAATTTGGAAACTGTGTTTGGATGCTTACGAAAGCATAGAATGAGACTAAACCCACATAAATGTGTTTTTGCTGTTGAAACCGGGAAGTTTTTAGGATTTCTGCTTACAAATCAGGGAATTGAGGCAAATCTCGACAAATGTAAGGCAATATTGGATATGAAAAGTCCAAATTCCATAAAAGATGTCCACTGTTTGACAGGAAGAATAGCATCTCTTTTTAGATTTCAAAGCTTCAAATTAAAAGGCATCACCCTTCTTTTCATTATTGAAGAAAGAGAGTAATTGTGAGTGGACATCGGAATGCAAAGCAGCATTCCAAGAATTCAAGTCTTATATGGCAAGCCCACCAATCTTGTGCAAATCCGAGATTGGAAAACCACTATTCCTGTACCTCTCGATGGCGACTTCGCTACTGACCAAGATTTTAGTCCAAGAAGATAACAAGCAACAATTCTTGGTGTACTTTGTCAACAAGACTTTGCATGGGGCAGAAGTTCGATATCAAAAGTTGGATAAAGTGGCTTTAGCCCTTGTCTTTTCAGCTCGTCACCTCCAGCAATATTTTCAAGCCCATACAATTATAGTCAGAACTGACCAACCAATTCGATAGGTACTCCAGAAACCAAATCTTGCAGAAAGAATGGTAACAGAGTCAGTTGGGTTGTCGAAGTTTGATATTCAATATGAGCCCCAAGGTGCAATCAAAGCTCAAGCTTTGGCAGACTTCCTTGTAGAAATGGTGGATGAAGAGGAACTCGGTGACCGGACTTGAACGTTGTATATAGATGGAGCTTCAAGCACAAAGGGCTGTGAAGTCGGAGTTATCCTGGAAAAACAAGATGATATCATGGTTGAAATGTCTATTAAATTTGATTTCCCAGTCTGCAATAATCAAGCTAAATATAAAGCTTTAATAGCCGACCTTCAACATGCTTCCGATGTCAAAGCGATAAGACTTACAATCTGCAGCAATTCCCAGATTGTATCGTCACAGATGTGTGGAACGTACCAAGCAAAGGATCCATTGCTGCAGAAATACTTGACTAGAGTTAAAGATCTAATGGGAAGAATTGATATATCTAAGATCCGAAATGTGCCCAGAGCAGAAAATATCCGAGCTGACATCCTTTCTAAGTTGGCCAGCACAAAGATAGGAAGAAATAATAAAAGCTTAATCTAGGAGACTTTGAAGACCCCTTCCATAGCAGACTCAATTTCAGTATTGACGATCGAGGAAAGTCTGAGTTGGATGACTCCAATTATGCGATATTTGTTGAACGGGGTTCTTCCTAGTGATTTTGTCAGTGTAAAAGATTGGCCAAGGAAGCTTCATAGTACACTGTACTCGGAGGGCAATTGTATAGGAAAGGTCTTTCCGAGCCCTTGTTGAAGTATCTTAGCCCAAAGTAGATTAATCTTGTGCTCAAGGAAGTTCATAAAAGGTCTTGCCAACATTACCCTAGAGGAAAGGCACTCACATTAAAAATTTTACAGGTAGGGTATTATTGGCCCATGATGAAGTGAGATTCGTAAAGAAATGCCCGAAGTGTCAATAGCATGCAAACCTACATGTTGCCCTAGCAGAAGAGCTTTCAACAATAATGTCCCCTTTGTCATTCTCTAAATGGGGAATTGACCTTTTAGGTCCTTTTCCCTTGGCTGCGAGATAGGTAAAATACTTGATCATCGCCATTAGCAGAACCACTCTCTTTTATCACGGTGGCATAGGCTTGGAAGTTTGTTTGGCGGAATATATTCACCCAATTTGGAATACCAGAATCTATAATTACAGATAACATAACCCATTTATTGATGGTAAATTCAGGGATTTTCTTTTAAATTACAAGGTTAAGCATCATTTCATATCGGTTGAACATCCGCAAGCCAATGGGCAAGTAGAAGCAGTCAACAAGGTCATACTTCGTAGGTTAAAGAAAAGGCTCGAAGAAAAGAAAGGGTCATGGGCAGACGAACTCGGGAGCGTGCTAGGGTCATATCGAACTACTTCCCATTCAATCATGGGAGAAACTCCATTCAAGCTTACTTATGAGGTCAATGCTATGATCCCGGTAGAAGTGGGAGAATTGAGCCCAAGAATTATCTTCCGATCTATGAGTTCCGAGTCTATAAGAGAGGAGATTGATCTTTCTAATGAAGCCAAAGAAATGGCACATATTAAGGAAAAGGCTCTAAAGTAGAGAGTGGCGAAGAGATATAATTCTTCTATAATACCTAGAAAATTTGAAGAAGGTGATTTGGTTCTACATCGAGCTAATATCGGACCACCTACCCCAGGTCACGGAAAACTGGCAGCAAATTGGGAAAGTCCATAAAAGATTGTTGAAATTTAGGAAAAGGGAGTATATAAACTCTCTACTTTATCTGGATCCCAGGTTTCGAGGTCATGGAATAGCTCAAACCTAAGGAATTTTATATATAGACCATGAAAAGTTGACGTACTCTTTTTCCTATCTCAAGTTTTTTCCCAATGGGTTTTTCTTGAGGAGATTTTAATGAGGTGAGGTTTTCTTGGGCCAAATAGTATATCTATACACTACTATTTGGTTTCACATTTTTATAAATAAGAGAGCATCCTTTCCCTTTGCTATCATATTTGATGTTTTAATCCTAAGGGACTGATCACCCCTTGGTCAAAAAACACACAAGTATCCAGGTTTAATACTTTGGGCAATGAGGTATTAAAATTTTACCTCGAAAATTACTAATCAGGTTTTTGCCTATGAATTTATACCTCGGATCAGTGAAATTTTTCTATAGCATTTAAAGCCAGGTTAAGAAGCTCAAAAATTCTAAACTTAGTTTGGAAAAGTCGAGTTCCCTTTCTAACTTCAGTTAGTTAGTAATTGATTGTAAAGGCGTTATTTTTCCCTTCAAGTTATTTAACTTAGGTGAAAAAAAAGGCGTACAATTGAAGTTACCTCCACTGATGATCTCGGAAACCGAGAAAAGTCTATTACAAAAAAAATGGGGGTTATTGCTCAGCTCGAGGATCAACCGAAGGAGTAGTCGATTCATTCCCTGAATTTTCATCACTCCCTACTTCTTCGCTGATAGTGGCTACCTCAATACGCCCTTCAACGATGTGCTTATCAAGACCAACTTCACCAAAATAAACCCCGGGGCAAATGACTTGGCATTGCACCAAGATGTTAGCCTTAATCTCAAAGGCTGACTCCCTCCATTGTTGCTTAATAAATTTAATATCAGCCTTCAATCGGGCAACCTCATCATAGGTTTCAACTTTTGATTTTTCAACCTCAGAGATTTTGTTCCTTTCTTCTTCTAGCTGATGGTTTTTTTTCCTCAATACGCCAATTCTTCAACAGGGATACTTCCTCCAATTCCTCAAACTCAGAAACAAGTTTTTGTTTCGCCTTTTCCAGGGCCGATTTTTTGACTTTAAGGAGACGAGTGCTTTCTCCTAGGCCTTTCACTTCCCTTGAAACCTCGATGCCAGTATATACCACGCGTTCTAAACATCTGAGAATAGTCGCCGCCTTCAAAAGCATGCGACTAGCCCATTAGAACTTATCCACAAGGCCGTCATGGTCATCCCTGATCTGGGCTAGAATGGCCGGGGTCACTAGAGCCTTATCCATAAACTCGGCATAGGGGAAGGTTTTGTTAAGAATGTTATCTTCTGGTGTTCCCGAGGGGAAATTATCTTCAATATCCACCCGGATGACCTCCTTTGCTGCTTTCTTTCCTTTATGTTTCTTTGAAGGTTGAACCTCGGCAACAGTTTTCGAAGGTTAGACCTCGGCAACAGAAGTTTCCAAGGCGGTGGAAAATTTTAAATCCCTTGAACCTTTAAGTCCGAGATTTTGATTGACGTCAACATGGGGTCTTTTGAGAATACAGTGTCGGAGGGTATCAAGGGCGGATTTCGAAGCCATTTTTCTGCAAAAGGTACAAAAATGAAATTAGTCATCACATAAAATTGTGCTTTATTTAGTCAATGAGTATGCAATGTCTTAATGACAACCTAAGTGTGCTTTCACCACTTCAAAATCTACTCCAACCACACATTTCAAGTTGAAATGCTCCGATCCGAAACTAAGAAGGAGGAAATCTACTACAATCATCTCCTCTTGTAAAAGTTCATCTTCATTGGTCAGAGGAAGTTCGAAATACTTGCTCCAAAAGCAATTAATTCTAAGTTCTCCTTCCAAGTCCTTCCAAAACAAAATAGTATTGAGAGCCCCAAACACTTTGAAGTAAAACAGCCTGAAATGATGAAAGGACTCCTCGTACAATATAAAAATCTTCCGGTCTGGTTGAGCCCGGAATGATAACCAACCCATGGTTAGGCCACCACCACTACGTCGTGTGAGTGTAAAGAGATAGAAAAATGCATTTGGGGAAGGAGGAACACCCAGGTATTCACATATGATTTCAAAACCTTGGATCATAGCCCAGCTGTTAGGATGAAGTTGGGATAGTGCAACCCCAATATGATCTAAGATGTTGAATTGGAAATGTGTGAAAGGAACACACTCCAAATTGGAGATAAGGACATCATACATCCACAACTACCTCGGACCGCCATGAAGGTTAATCTAGCACACCTTGTCATTAATTGTAGGCACCTCCAAAACATATTCTTCCTCATATTCGCCTTTCAGAGTGAGTAAATGTTCTTTGCGTAATGACTTCAAGTATGTTGAGATAACTTTTGAGGGGATTGCTAAAACCTCGAGGTCAACCCATTGATATATCGAAAGAATGATAGTAGGGAAGATGAGTGATTGCTGCTTTGCCATGGAAAACCTACACGAAAAAAACCACCTCTAAGGTTAACAAAGTCGAGAAATGAACTCGGGAAACGACAAATTAAGAAAAAGTATAAAAGCCTACGGTGGTTTTCCTCTTTAACGTTACGGGAATTGCCGTAACTAGGCGGAGAAGACGAATCGCTAGGGGGTATTAGCCCCCCAAAAGCGAACAATAGATATGCACGGTGGTTTCATGAAGAAACCACTATGAGCAAACTACAATCAGGCATTAGAATAGAACCACAGAATCATAATACAAAAGAAAAGGAAGTGTACCTTAACAAATGCAAAATGTTTGAGGCAGAAGTGAGTCGGAAACCACTGTGCAGGTAGATGTCACTCAAACACACCTCTGTAACTCCCAATCAGTTTCTCAGAAGGGGGAAAAAGTGGAGAAGGAAGAACGAAGATATTTATAGGGAGAAAGATGTCTTTTGCCGCATAACCCAAAAGTTGCAAGGGACATTTGACGTCTTTTTGCACCCTATGTCTGAAGGCAAAATCAAGAAAATACATTGCAGTTCGAATGATGAGAGCGTGCAGAACGAGGTGCCAACATAATACATGTCAACCCGGGAAATATTAATGTGACCTTAGATATGACTTCGTGTCAGAGTTGACAGTCTTGGGAAGGATAGATGATAAGGAACTTTTACAAGACATAATAAGCATCCCATCATCCAACTTCCCATCATTCAACTTTTTCCAATTTTGTTCATTCAACCTTGAAAATTGATTAAACTCGGTATCCGACATTATCATGTCTGAACCAAGCTAGGGGCACTGTTATGGACCAGGCCCAAAGGTCCAAAGTCCCTAATAGTCCAGCCAAGCCTTGCTAATGATAGGGCCCAAAGCCCAAGTCGAAAGCCGTTGGAATCAGCTCCACAGAAACCACCTACGATTATGAAGCCATTAAATTCAGATTCTGTAACATACTAAACTGGATCTAGTAATGTATGCAAATCCGAGACCATTACCCAAGAATCTTGGAAAACCATTATTGTCCAATGCCTCTATAAATAAGAAGGCTTTGCCATAAAACAAGTACGTGTAATTTTCAACCCCAAACAATCATACCTCCTACTCTGACTAAATTAATCATCGGAGTCCTTGCAAGTACTCTTGTCGTGGAGTTCGTTGTAGCCACCTATCTCCGCCAAGTGTGATGACCGCAAATTTCCCTATCTCAGTTTAGGTGAGCACAGCTTTGCAAGCTAGCATCCTACTTTCAAACAACATACAATACACTGTTAGGTGCTGGATTTATCTTTTATATATTCTATTAATTATATCATAAAGTAACACAAAAATATTTGTTAATTATTGTATACAAAGCAACATTAGAAAACGTTAGAACATATGTCATTTTAATATATTTTTTATTTTTTATTTTTATTTTTTTCATCCAAATATCTATAAAAAATTTCTTTATATTTTCCTTTTATTTTTTTCTCTTTTATTTTTTTCTCACCCAAACAAACATATTTTTTTAACCTTTATTTTAATATGAAGAAAATGGAAAGAAAAAAAATGAGCAAATTATGTCCTTTTCTTCTCATTTGGATGCTTGTAAACAGTGATCAGCGAAAGAAAATAAACATGGGACCACGATAAAAAATTTCTTCACGGTTGTGGAAGAAAAGTGCACAGCAACATGTCAAAATGATCCTTATATCCTAAAAAAAAAAAAAGCAATGATTGAATAATATTTTGTAATGAATAACTATAAATTTGATTTTAAACAAATTATTAATATAAAAATTTATAGTTTACATAATTTATATTATTATATTATTTAGTTATGTAATTTACAAAAATTATTTAAAACAAAATAAAAATAATATTTATACTTTATTATACAACAAATATATATATATATATATATATATATATAATTTCATGTACTCTTTTTTTATTTTCTTTCAACTTTTCTCTTCATCCAAATACCAAAAAAAAAAAATTTATTTTTCTTTTTATTTTCTTTTTTTCTATTTTATTTTCTCTCATTTTCTCTCTACATCCAAACAAACTATTAAAGTGCATTGTTATAAATGTCCGAATTTCATATACAGAAATGATTAATAGTACAAACTTTGTTTGTACGAAAGACTTACAAACATATATCACTGCCGTTTATTATAAAGTTTTGCTATTTTGTTTGGTTTTGATTTGTTAAAAAGATTATAACAAAAAACAGTGCGCACGGTTCAATATCAGTTTGTGCTTGCAAATTAAACTAAATTCCCCTTCTAATATTTTAAAGTTATACCAATTTAATTCTAAAAATTTTTTTACATTAGTTTAATCATAATACTTTAAATTTGATATCAATTTCATCCGTTTATTAAAATCATTAGTAACTTCCATTATAATTCATCATAATAGGAATGTTAATGTATCATTATATTATTTATTTATCATCTTAACTGATGAGAAGAGGCAATTTCTATTTTATTAACTTGAAATTATGGATGAATTGTAACAAAAATTATTAATAATTTTATCAAAAAAATAAATTAATATCAAAATTTAAAATATTAAAATTAAATTAATGTAAAAAAATTTATAATTAAACTAGTGTCAATTTTTAAATATTAAGATTAAAAGAGATATTTACTTGATGAGACATAACTAAACTAAACAAAGAAAGATGCACAAATATGACTTACTTGATGAGAAAATGTCTCTAGATGATGTGGTGGTAAGGGGCCATACTTGAGGCCAGCGCTTCAGCACTTCGTAAATCTTGGCCGTAACGAACTATACGTTGAAGTGGATGCAGCAATGGTGTTTATTTCTCTATCGCAGAAAACAACTCCAACGGCTCAAATTTGGCTGTCATTTTCTACTTTACCAACATCTTTTACCTATTCCCCTTGAGGAGACTCATTTTGTTTGTCTTCAAAATAAATACTGGAGCATTTTTATTTGTTACGAAAAGTTCCATCAGTTATTGTACCAAAATCACAGTTGTCAATATAGTGACGAACTAGTACTAAAGTATGTTGACAAATATGCACGAATGCCTTTTTTTTTTCCTCTCTGAAAATAGTATATATTTTAATTTTTAAAAGAATTAGGATTTAATAAATTATTTTTTAAAAAGTTGTAAAATTAAAATCTATTGTAAAAGATTTAGTATTTTTTAATTTTTATCTATTAAATATCATATTATAACTGATTTAAAATTAATTTAAATATTAAATTTTAATAATTTATACAATGAAAATCAAAATTATCAAATAAAAACACTAATATTTTATAGAGTTTAATTGGTATGCACTGATAATGTAAAACAATTTTATACTATCAATCAATAAAAATACTGGAAAGCGAGAAATCATGGTGGATCCCTCATTATAATAGGTGGTTATTTGTATGAGTTGACACTTTCTACTATTTTTATTAGCTGATAATATAAAATTATTTTATATTATCAGTATATTTAAATTAAATTATATTTTATAATACAATTTCTTTAAATAACTAAAGTATATATGTTTAATTTTTTAAAAATTAAGGTATCACAATAAAAATATTTTAAAAATTAGATTGCAAATTGACTGTTTTTCCTATTTCATATTAAAGTTGAAGAGTGATCCTAGTTAGTAATATATAAAATAATATTATATGTACATAATATTTCTTGGATACCATGTCGACACACATATATGACCGGATAATCTATTGGCACCTATGATTTGATACAATATTTGATGAAATATTTTCACAACAAATAGCAATAGTCTTAAAATAAGCATAAATATTTATTTTAGTCTTTCAAAAATATGTGTGACATTATTTAATTCTTAAATTTTTTGAACATTAAATAAGTCTTTAAATATTAAAATATAAAATTACATTAATTCTTAAAGATTGTTTGATATTAAATGTATTGCTAAAATTAAAATCTGATATTATTTTAATTTTTTTTCGTTATTTTGATAAAGTAATAGAATAAGAAAGTTTTTGGGTAACATAAAATAATAAAAGAACTCCGTTGACACCAAAACAAATTAATAGAAGAACTAAAGTAATTATATATTTTAACTTTCATAAACTTATTTAATTTTAAATTATTTTAAAAAATTAAATTAAGATCACATATATTTTTTAACGATAAAAATAAATAATCATCAAAATAGAATGTTTATAACACGTGTATGTCAAGTCACTAGAAATAGATTAAAGTAATGATAGGTGGATGCACAAAATTGAGATGCAGACGTAAAAAGTGAGAAAAGTGATAAAAATACTTGATCCCACATAATTATTGTTCTTTTCGTCAGGTTACTTTTATCCAAAAAGTTACTTACCAATGTATTGCTGAGGACTTGAACAAAAAAAAAAAAAAGGGACATCAGTAAATTTGCCCAAAATATTGATAATTTTTTGGATAAAAAAAAACTTGAACAAAAATAACAATAATTATGTGGGATACTAGTAAATTTGCCCAAAACGATAGTAAATTTTCCCAAAACGCGGCTAACTTTCTAGATCAAAAAAAAAAAAAATTGAACAAAAGTAATAATAAATATATGGAATGCTGGTAAATTTGTCAAAAATACTGGTAATCTTTTGGACAAAAAAACTTGAACAAAAATAATAATGATCATGTGGTATGCTAATAAATTTGCCCACAATGATGGTAAATTTGCCAAAAATATTAGTAATTTTCTGGATAAAAAAAACTTAAACAAAAATAACAATGATCTATAGGATGCTGGTAAATTTTTTCAAAATGCTGGTAAATTTGTCTAAAATGCTGGTATATTTATCAAAAATACTGGTAACTTTTTGATAAAAAAAAATTGAACAAAATGAACAATAATCATGTGAGATATATCATCCAAACATTTTTATCATTTTCCTTACTTTTCCATATGCGTCACGTAGTGTCACAAAAAATGCGTTTATGAAATATTATTCAATAGATTGATGGTAAAAAATTTGAGTAATATACATGAAGTTATAAATTCAAATATCATTATCTTCCTATATACCAAAAAATAGCATTTTTTGGTATGTAATTAAATTTGTCAAATTGGTCTCTAATAAATATACTCAGCTCATGACCACGCGAAAACTGAAATGGTTAATGTTTGGATTATTTTTATATATATGAATGCTTTTATCCTTTTGTCAGCGTGTACAATTTCATTTTTTCCCCCTTAATTAGCATAAATTAGTTTTGTTTGGGTAGTCTATTATTGATGGTTCTATCTAGTCCGTTATTCATAATTTATAATTTTCATTTTATCTTATATATATATATATATGTATCGTATCTTTTAATTTTAAAATTTTGCCACTTCTGCATATCAGTATCGTATTTATTCTTTGTGCTTCATAGATCTGTAGTTGTGAATTCACATGACAGGAAGTTTCAAGTTGTGATTTAAACCAAGAAATTCCTGTTTGACACCTCTCGTGAGGAAGGAGTTTATCGAAGAGGGTGTGAGGTGTTGCTCTGATATGAACTCAAAACTATTTGTTTTCTTTTTGGCGATTACTTAGGTAAATCTAGTAATTGGATAGTACTAAAACATATTGTGACGAGACAATTTTTTATTGGCAACTATTATCATTATCTAGTCAATATCCAATTAGCATCTAATTAAAATATTTACAATATTGGGTCTATTAACCTTTTATTTATAATATCACTTAAGGATTATCTAACAAATATAAATAGTTAATAAAATTTCTAATTTTGTTGTAAAATATTATTTGAATTTGAATGTGAATGTTCATATCTTTATCTTAATTCGGTTATGATTTGATTAGATAGAATTTTTTATTTGATTATATCTTGTATCTCTTATCCTTTGACTATAATTAGCTCTTTGAGTGCTCCATGTATGATAACCTTTAAGAATATCAATAATATAATTTTCTCTATTCTTACAACATATTATCGGTACGAGATTCTACTATCTATATGAAAGCTTGAGGTGAGATACTTTAACAAAGTGAAGGCTTGAGGTAAGACACTTTAACCATGTCAATTTTTTTAATTTTGAATTTGTGATCCTTGATATTTTAAGAGAGAAATATTTGTCTTGAATTATAAATGTTAAAATTTATATTAACTCAATAGGTTCTGAAGACACCATTAAACAATGAATATTGCATCACAATAGGATGCTGTATCCTAGTAGGATCATGTAAAATGTTGGAAAAACAATTTGCGATAGTAGTATTTTAGCTTTGCGATAAAATATAATAAGAAAATGACAACAGCAATAACAACAACAATAAAAGTATTAGAGTAATGGAACAAGGTTACCATGAATCACGTAAGGCACTGTCCTTAAGGGTTTAATTCCGCCCTATCCAAAGCTATCCTTAGTGGAATGGCATTGACGGTTAACCGTCCAGGATTAGATGTGGGTCTCCGCAGGAGCTCATCCACATGATGCTCCTAGTAGGTTGAGTAACAAATCTCGTAGAAAGCAAAAAACACAGTAGAAGCAGTAGGGCAGCTTCTTTTGCACAGAAGGGAGGAGAAAGTAATGAGGTTATTGTTGAACATATTGTTTAGGCTATGCAACGGCAGTTATATAGAGTCAGGAAAGAAGCCATCGTAAAATAGTAGTTGTAAAAGAGCTGTTAGATAACGGTAAAAAAAAGAGCCGTTGGAGCATTAAGTGTTGTAACGGTAAAGGAATTTTGGCTAAAATTTAAAAATAAAATTCGTACGAGTAGTAAAAGCTTGGCAGGCCCACACGCGCGCAGACGCGAAGGGACGGGACACGTGTGTATTTAACTAAGGCCCAAGTTCACAATGCTACCTCAATACCATAAGGTATTTACTAATTAAGTACCATGATATATAAATACTTGCTAGAACATCTTCATAAGCAATGTGGGGCTTCTTCCTTAACTAAAATACACACAGGTAAACTAAGTTTAAAACACACTAAGACCCATATATATATATAACATAAAATTCATCTTGATTTAATGGGCCTTGAAGACACCATTAAATAATGAAAAGTTGTAACTTGGAAGGATAGCGCAAAATCAATTTTGATTCAATGGGTCTTAGGGACACCATTAAAAAAGAAAATATCACATTCTAGCAAGATCACGAAAAATCTATTTTGATTCAATGGGCTATAGAGACACTATTAAATAATAAAATGTCATTGCATCCCGGTAGAATTACACAAAATCTATCTTGATTCA
The DNA here is from genome assembly GCA_031439585.1 of Pterocarpus macrocarpus. Classification (NCBI taxonomy): domain Eukaryota; kingdom Viridiplantae; phylum Streptophyta; class Magnoliopsida; order Fabales; family Fabaceae; genus Pterocarpus; species Pterocarpus macrocarpus. Next base: position 11,634,456 of record CM062516.1, on the reverse strand, counting down.
ATGGATCTTAAAGATACTATTAAATAAGAAAAATCTACATATTACAAGAAATGCACAAAGCACTGATTTTTCTTCATTTTCACTTTTACGAAGGATTAATATTTGAATATTTTATTCTAAAAGATCCTATCGATCTTTAGAGCTATCTAAAACAAATATATGAATTGAATTTATTTGCAATTGCAAGAATTTAAATTTATAATTGAATACAACTTTGCAATATTATAGAATCACCTCCTAATTTAATTTATGGATGAAATACTACTGATAGAGATATATTAGAGAAAAAAATAGTCTCAATTTTTTATGCCTCGAATATGCTCCTACAATAGCAATATCAAGAAAAGGGCTTCGCAAAAGATTTTGAATTAACTTTATGCCTTACTGTGGCTGAATGAAATAATGAGTTTCCCATGAAAAAACATGAAACTCGCTGAGTTGGCTTTGCTCCATTCCTTCAAGTGAATGTAACATATTAGAACCCTAGTAGTGGCAAAGGTCATGGCCCCAACCAAAATCATGATTTAGAAGAAAATAAATGCTATAATTATGGCATCAAAGTACATTGGTCACATACTTGTCATACATTAAGACATTTTGCTTAATCTTTATCAAGTAGCAATTGGAGTTACTATATTTGAATTTTCAAATTGTTAATATGCTTTTGAATTTAAGTTTACATTTTTACGAATTTCAAATTGTTACTTTCCTTTTTAAATCTAAGTCGTTGATAACCTTTTATTGTTGATAAGTGTTTTTAAATCCAAATTTTAAAATTTCAAGGCTTTTGAGATATGGAGGAGCAAAAGTCGTTAATTTGCTTGAATATAACTTGGGATTTAAATTTACGTCAATTAACATAAGTTAATGATGTTGATAGTGCCATTGTATGTATATCTTGTTATTATTCAATATTGTGTAAACACTCATATATAAGTACACTCAATATTTATTTATTCTTCTTTATTATAATTATCATGTACAAATTTCCATATTAATATACATCTTTAAATAAAATAATCAAGATAAATAGTATAAATATTTGTCTTGTGGATAGTGCAAGTACACACATTATCCGTAAAAGCAAGATATATTTTAATACCATTATTAGATGATTGAAGGCTCTAGAAGGCCTATTTTATTTCTTGAATTTTTTGTTTAGTCTTAAATATATTAGTAACTTCCGAAAGAGGTACTATTTTGTTTCCTAAAAAAACTTATTGAGTTTTAATATATTCATAAACTCCGGAAGAGCTACAATTTTGTTTCTTGAAAAAATTTATTGAGTTTTAAAAATATTCACCGAAATGAATATCATATTGAGATGAAGAGTGAGGAAAGTAATAAATACCTCCATATTATAACTTGTGCTTCGAGAAAAAAAGTTGTAGTAAAGAAATTACTTGTCCTTTCTTCCGATCTATATTACACGAATATTAGTACAATTGAGTACATGCTATAGTAAACTAGAATTTTACTAACTAATATTAGTATAATTGAATACATGTTACAATAAACCAGAAGTTTACTAACCCAAATAATTTAATTGATCATTTGGCATGGTTGATTAAGACATTTGGGGGTAATAATAATGTGAAAAATTAACTAAAACTCATCTCGGTACTCATTGAAGAACCAGGAGATTCTTCAATCTAATAAGCTTTCTTGTGCTGCATGTGCTCAAGTTAAGCTAATTATAAGGCTATTAGTAGTAAAGATTGGATTTGAATCTCCTGATTCCTGGAAGGAATTTAAGTTGATATATGTGGACTATTTCATCCACCATGTGGACTTTCCTAGTTATGTTATGATTTTAATAAATGCATCTACAAAATGGTCACATGTGTGCTTATTGTCTCGCAACCTAGAGTTTACGAGATTATTTGCGCAAGTTATTCAACTAAGAACACAATTTTTAGATAATCTAATCAAAATAATTTGTCTTGATAATGCGAGTGAATTTACTTTTCAAGCTTTTAATGCTTATTGTATGACTAGTGATGTAAATGTTGAACATCCAGTTGCTTATGTTTATACACATAATGGACTACTAGAATCATTTATGAAATGCCTCCAATTGGTTGCTAGACCAATGCTTATGAGAACAAATCTCCCAAATTTTACTTGAGTGCATGTTATTTTACATGTTGCAGCACTTATTTATATAAGGCAAACAAGTTGTCATCAATTCTTTCCCTTATAATTAGCTTTTGGCCAACAGCCAAATATTTTTCATTTAAAAATTTTTGGATGTGTGATATATGTTTGCCCCACTTTATCGCACCGAAATGGGACCCCAAAGAAAACTGGGAATATATGTTGGATATGACTCTCTCTATAGTATCAAGTATCTTAAAATATAAATAAGAAATGTCTTTAAGGCTCAGTGTATAGAATGCTAATTTGATAATGTTTCCAATAGTAGGGGGAGAGAGTAGTCAACTGGGAAAGGAAGTAAATTGGAATGCATCACATTTACTCTATTTACATCCACAAACAAGACAAAGTGAACTAGAAGCTCAAAATATTATACATTTGCAAAGAATAGCAAATGAGTTACTAGATGCATTTCCTAATATAAAAAGGATAACTAAATCCTATATACTAGTTGAAAATGCACCCATTCAAATTAATGTCCCTGTTGGACAATCACATGCTATAAGCGTAGTAGAATAGTCGGTTCCATAAATGAAAATCCTTGAAAAAGAAATGGGGCAAGTGATTTTATAGAAACAAATGATTCTAATAGTGATACTCTTCCTACAAAAGAGGATAGAGACATAGTAAGGACTCCTCATATAGTCCAAATTTCTGACATAATTGAAATGCTAGAAGACGTTTAGGTACCTAAAAGTAGTCAAGATATTGAAAATGATGAGATCTTAATAAACTGTTTCTACAAGAAAAAGATAGAACTGAATAGAAATTGTTGTCGATAATATATTTGCATATAATGTAGCACTAATTATTATGCATGAAAATGAGGATTATGAGCCAAGAACCGTCGAAGAGTACCAACGTGGAGATAATTGGCCAAAATGGAAAGAAGCCATGCATGCTGAATTAGACTCACTTGCAAAATATGAAGCCATGCATGCTAAATTAGACTCACTTGCAAAATATGAAGTCCAAATTGTCCATAGATATAATACATATCTAGCTGCTGTAGCCATTCTTAATAAGAATCATATCTTTAAACCAAAATAACCACAATGGATAAGCTCACTAGCCAATATTTAAACCCAAACACATTAAAAAAATTCACATTCCACAAATTAATCATGTCCACAACAAAGTATAAATTTATAATCAATAATATAGTCCATAAAATATAAAGATATTCAACTGAGTATATTTTGTGGAAAAAAATTTGAAAACAAATAACAAGAAAAAAAAAAAGAGGTGACTCGCGGGCCAAACCCGCCCCACCTTGCTTCAACCCGCGGGTTTTGTGGGACAAGTTATGCGAGTATTTTTTTTTTTTTTTACAAGTTGTGCATGTTGACCCAAAGGGTTCGACTCGTTTTGCCATCTCTAGTCCTAAAGTTCCATGTCTTAGTGCCATAGGAGCACTTGTATATCTTGCTAATAATACATGACTTGATATAATATTCACCATAAGTGTATTAGTATGTATATTTTCTCTCCAAACTAGCTAGAGAGGTATTGGAATGGAATTAAACATATACCTCTGTGGAATGATTGATATGCGGTTATTCATATGAATCCAAGTCACAATTAGTTAGCTATGCACATGTAGCATATTTGTCAAATCCACATTAATGCAGGTCTCAAATAAGTTATTTATACGTGGAAGACAATGGATCAACACATTCAAGTGTTATGTGGATTATCTTGCAAAGAAGAAATTCCTACAACTTTATACGAGGATAATGCAGCGTGCATAGTTCAGCCTAAAGGAGAATATATTTCTTTAGAAGTTTTTCTCCATGTGTGATCTTCAAAATAAGGAGAGTGATGTCTAACAAATTGGTTCAAGTGATAATCTTGCCAACTTATTTACTAAATTACTACCTACTTCTTCATTTGAGAAACTAGTGCACAAGATTGAAATGTATCGATTCCGAGACCTTAAATGATGCTTTGAAGAGAAGCAGAAATATTGTACTCTTTTTTCCTTTAATTAAGGTTTTTATCCCACTGAATTTTTCTTGATAAGGTTTTTAATGAGGTAGTTCTCATTGTGAGGATATTATACTCTTTTTCCTTCATTAAGATTTTTTCTCACATGGTTTTTTTCTTAGTAAGATTTTAACCAGGTATATCCCTAATGGACATCTGATCAATTGGATTTTTATATATGTATTTTCCCTCATTCCTAGCTCATTAATCCTCTTTTGTGTCTAATTGGATTGATTTGGACCATTTTGTGTTAATTGGATTTTAGTTGGGCTTGAGCTAAATTTTCTAGCATTAAGCTAATTTTAACAGTATTTTGGTTTTTGGGGCATATCTTGAGTTGTAGAGCTCATTTTATTGTGATTCTTGATTTGTAGGAAAGTTGAGAGATAGGCCTACAACTCTTATAAGAGTTCAGAGGCAAAGTCGGAAGTCTTGGAGCTAAATTTGGGCCTAGAAGCATAGTCTTGACTGTAGCCATGGTTCCTGAGCAGCACACAATGTTTGGACCATAACTTGGTCCACAAAAACCCAATTGAGCCCATTCTAATGGCATTTTGAAGCCAACATCCAAGGCTTTGAGTTATCTTCAGATCACAAATCCAAATGAATGCGTTTTCTTATCCAAAACTACAAAATAATATCCTAGACTGATTTAAGACATTAATTGGCAGTTTCAAGCATAACTTCCTCTCTAGAATTCAGAATTAGGCAATTTAGGTGTCCAGATATAGCTAATAGATAGAGGATTAATGTAATTAAGTAATATTGAATTGTTGTGGGTGTTTTGGATGCTGGGATGGCTGAGTTTAAATGGAAGCCAGAACCTTGTAATGAATGGAACAGAATTTTGGAATAGAATTTCTTTTTTTCGGTTTTCTTTCTCTTCCTTCTCTTCTCTCATGCCCCCCCCCCACCTTCACAATTCATTTTCCTCCATTCATGGAGGCTTAAGCTTCTATTTGATTCAAGGATTAAAGAAACAACAACATTCTTGAGAATTGGTTTCATCAGACTCAGCATACAATCGATTTCATCTACTCCTTCTTCTCTTATTTTTAATCTCGTTTTGAATTGAAGTTCTTCATTCTGAATTGATGATTGAAATTTGATTGGTTGCATATTATTTGGTTGGTGTATGTAATCAGATTGTTGAAGGAGTATGAATTAGAATTTCAAGTTTGAGTTCTATGGTTAACTGCATTGGCACTCGAAATTAACATAATTCAATTAGGTTTTAGAGGTTTTTGAATTTTAATTGAATCTGTGTTAATTGAATGTATGAAGGTTTTTATGTGAATGCTGAGTTTGATTTGAGGTTTCATTCGGATTCAATGTTAATCATTAATTATGGTTGCTTAGTTATTTTTAGAATTCGATGATTGAGGGTCTATGGTTGTTTCCTTTGATTCTTGGATTAGATGTTTCAATTTCTATTCAATTTCATTTCAAATAGTTGCATTTTTATTTTATAAACAAACAAAAACCCCATGAATTCCTGATCACATAACATTGTCATCACTGAGAGATGACTCGGATTGCATCCTTTACTGTAAAAATTTTGTAATTCGATTTTATTGTAATTTAACCGAGCTCGGCACTCGAGTCAACATCGAAGGGAGAGTGTTATGAAATATTATTTGAATTTGAATGTGGATATCTATATCTTTATCCTGATTCGATTGAAATTTGATTAGATAGAATCAGTTATTTGATTATATCTTATATTTTTTACCCTTTGGCTATAAATGACCCTTTTGGTGCTCTATAATATTTGAGAATATTAATAATAGAATTCTCTCTTTCTCCTTTTTCTTCTATTCTCTTTTATTATTATTTTAACAACAATTTTATCTTGTTTTAATTAACAATTACCAATTTATCTTAAGAGTGATGAAGTCCCTAAATTATTTTAATATTTTTCTAATTTCTCAATTCACAACCCTAATTAATATTTCCATCAATCAAACCCGCCGCTTCGCCACCACTTGTAACACCCTCCCAAGTACAGTACTATACTTAAGTCATAGCACTACACCCTGAAGTTGTTATTGTTACCTGAGCGGACCTTGTTTGACAGCAATTTCAGCCGTCTTCGGAAACTCCTGAAACTATCTGGAGACAACACGGAAAATAGGAGTGAGAATTATAAATTCTCAGTAGGATTCTCTACTTATCATACATAATGTCATCATTGTCATCTCCAATTTGCTTCGGTTTATTATGAAAAAAGTGAACATGCTATGTAGACTGTTTAACTTTACAGTTCGAAAAAATATGTTACCCGAAGCAAAGTTCATTTTTATCATACACTTGGCATCTGAGAGAATCCATAAAAATCAAGTCATGAATTATATTAGGACTAATAACTGAAATACAATAAAGTACAATAGCATCATTGTACTAGAGGCATAACTTCTACATATACTGTACTGGAACTACAGCATATTAAGACACCCACATAACATCAATATGCTGAGAACATAACATCTGCACATAACTTAACTTGTATTTAAATTCATACATAGACATAAAACTTGCTTTTCTTTCTTCATCTTTCTTTATCATCATAAAATCTTTACGTGCCACATTCCAGAGTATGATCGCCATATCATACCCCATCAGAGCGTGATCGCCATGTCACGTTCCTTAAGAATATGGGATCTTCCTTTGGTACTTACACTAGCTGGGTCATGCCATGCCTCGTGTAAGTTCTATCCCCTGTACTCACACTAGCTGGGTTGATGCCATGCCTCATGTAAGTGGGGTGCTTGCATATGCCTTAGTCTTTAGTCTTTAGTCTTTAATCTTTAGCTTTTACTTGGCACACCTAAGCGTTATATATCGCCGTCCCTAGGGTGCTGTTACTGCCCTTGGGTAGCCTGGCCTTGGAGCGAGCTCGTCAGCTTCACCCGTGACCGTCGTCACACTGACTCACCCACAAGGGGATTCACGTGCCTCTAGTCTTGGAAGGATCTCATTTTGGGCACGTGCCTCTAATTGAAGGGATCTCTTCTGGTCACGGGCCTCAAAATCAGAGGGATCTCATCTGACCACGTGCCTTCAACATAGAGGGATCTCATCTGACCACGTGCCTCCAAGGTAGAGGGTAGCTGCCTTCACAAGGAGGGATTCAAAGTGCAACTACCTCCAAGTGAAGGGATTCATATCTTTATCTTTTAACTGCCTTCACCAGGAGGGATTCAATGTACAACTGCCTCCAGGTGAAGGGATTCACATTTTATTATTTACTGCCTTCACAGGGAGGGATATCAATTAACTGCCTCCGAGTGAAGGGATCCACATTCACTATATTTACATTCTTTCATTCTCATGCATGGTCATACTGAATGTACCTATACTTCATTCATTTTCATATATCATTGTTCACATGATCTTCACGTACATCTTCATGACACATAAAGGTCCGTAACCTCTTTACCATTCTACCGGCACTCATACATGTGCTACATTATTTACCCTTACATACCTCATATCATACTTATGTCATTCTTGAATATAGAATTTCCATATACATATTCTCACTTTAATTCATCCTTACACACAAACATTCATAATCTCATAGATTTCTGCCGTAAATTCGGCAGCATAATGGATCTGATCTGTTTTCCCATGAATAGTGCCAGTCCTCACAGATAGTTCAGTCATAACAATATAATTCATCTAACATATATGTATCAATGTAAAACTAACAATCCTCAACTCAAACCTTATAGGTCCACCAGCTCTTGTGAAACTATCACTTTGGCCATTCTGCCAATTTTATTCGGTTCTGCCCGAATCTTGTATAATCCCCTTTTATCTCTATTTAACTCATTTAAACCTAAATTTTTGATATGTCATAGCTCTATATGTCTACTTTCTAACCTCTTGGTCCCATATCATTTTGATCTACACAGCTCAAGATATTCAAATTTTGCCTCAGCTTGTTCAGTCACTAGCCCAAATTACACTCCTGGAAGTATAAATTCACTAAAAATCGAAACTAAGCTCAAATCATACGAAATTAGTCTCATATTGAAGCTAATAGGACAACCTTTCATTTGTCACAAGTTTCATTCCATTTGCTTAAGTATACCTCGAGTTATAAGTCCTGAAAGTCGACCTTCTTGAACTACCCTATTTTGGCCTGGATTAGATATAGGGCAACTTCCTTGAATTACTGGGAACAATTGGGACCATAACAAACTCGGAATTTCATATTGGGATGCTCCCCTTGTGTAAGCTTTCTAACAAAATTAGTTTCACCCAATTTGGAGTTGTATAGGTGAGATATACCCTTATCAACCCATACTGCTCGGGTGAATGTCTTAATTCCTAGGTCAAACTTCAAAAATTCATATCTCTCTCAATACTAATCCAATAACCTTATATGATATATGTATGGAAAGCCCTGAATGTCTATTTTCATACAAAAATGGTTTCATCAAATTTAACCAGTTGTAGGTGGAGCCGTACACTCTGCCGTATGGACTACCGTGGAGCTTCTCTCTTAGATAGCATTCCAAACCTTCACTTCTCCTAGTTTTCTTCTTCTAACCTTAATCCCAGTTCATTATTTCATATTAATCCAACCATAATTCATCATATACATCCAATATATCATCAACTATATATAGAAGAGTAATCTTTCATGCATCCTCAGTTTAGAGAAATTAAGATTAGAGATTGAATCCTACCTCTTTGGAGTATGACCTTGCTAAATTTGAATTTGAACTGAAGGAAGCCTTGGCAAAGCTTGGAGATTTGAGAGAGTAGATTAAGAGAGGAAAGGAAGAAGAAGAAGGCTGGAGAGCAAGAGGAAAGGGAACGTAAATCAGACCAAAATGGAGAGAAGAGTTTGATTTAAATACATGAAAGTTGTGGTGTTGATTGGTTAGAGTTTTGTGGTTGAAGTTCGGCCATATCTCTCACTTTTGTGGCTAAATTGCTCTCCACGTCATCCTAAAAGTGAGATACGCTTCTGGTCTACCTGAAATCGAAACTCATCCCTATTAGCTTAAAGTCGGAACTCGTGCCATTTTGCCTGAGCTTGGGCTGAAGCCGGATATCGGAACTCGTCCCATTTCGTTGGTGACTAGAGGAAATCTTATGTTTATTTGAAACTTGGAAGTAAAGTTCGACGTCGGAAGCCATACAACTCGCAATCATATAATCTCGGAACTCCCTATTTGAACTCGGGAATGTCTCGGAGATCGGAACTCGTTACATCAAAATCGGACGTTGGCACTCGCACCATTGTTTTAAAGCATCAACTTAGGTCAAGTCCGAAGTCGGAATGAGGATGCTTAAGGTCGGAACTCAGGAATTCGAAATCACGTTACCAAACCCACGTACTTAAACCCGGAATTCGGTATGTATATACAGTGTGGCTGATGAGGTCGGAATCCAGGTATATTAACATGAAGTTGAAAATCGGGAAGTTAATAAATGAAGTCGAGAGTTATGCAAACCAACTCGGAAGTCGAAATCTATACTATCTTGCCTGAAATCCGAAGGTGAAGTCGGATGTAGGACCTCATGCTTCTCTTATTGAGACTTGGACAGAAATTTGGAGATCGAAAATCATGTCCGTTTTATTTGAACCTTGGAAGTAAAGTATGAAATCGGGACCCATATAAATTTTGGTCAAACTTAGAGACCAACTCAAAGATCCGATCTCGCGTCCATTAACTCGTAGGTCGGGAATCTGTGTCATTCCGGTTTGAACAATCAACCATGAAGTCGGAAATCATATCCCTTTGTGTTTGAAGCATAAGATCGGAAATCGTAAGTTATGCCATTTCATTTGGGATTTGGTGATGAAGTCGGAGGTCGGAGCTGTGACCATGTCGCTGAGATGAGGTCAGAAGTCGAAAATCGGAAAATGTGTATAAGGAGGTCGGAAATCGGGATGTTACACCACTAATCATTGATGATCATGAAAGACGTTTCCGCATGTATGATGACATACAGGTAGTGTTTCCTCAACATCATTCAGTTTTTTTTTTTTCGATAAGTATTATCAAAGACTCAGCTCGTGAAAAACAAAAACAAGTGAGGTGCAAAAGGCTACACAAATCCAGAATAGAAATACTAATGGACAAAAACTCAACATCATTCAGATTCTGATGCGGGCAAGGTTTGTAAAAGCATATATGAAGTTTTAATGCATTCAGGCACTAATAACTTTGGGAGATGTGTCTCACCATTTATTTCATGCCCTAATAAATTGCTCTCTCCATCGATCAAACCTGCCGCTCTGCCACCACTAATCATTGATGATCATGAAAGACGTTTCCGCATGTATGATGATATACAGGTAGTGTTTCCTCAACATCATTCAATTTTTTTTTTTTTTTTGATAAGTATTATTAAAGACTCAACTCGTGAAAAACAAAAACAAGTGAGGTGCAAAAGGCTACACAAATCCAAAATAGAAATACCAATGGACAAAAACTCAACATCATTCAGATTCTGATGTGGGCAGGGTTTGTAGAAGCATATATGAAGTTTTAATGCATTCAGGCACTAATAACTTTGGGAGATGTGTTTCACCATTTATTTCATGCCCTAATAAATTGCTCTTGGGTAATCATGAAAATTTTTTGATTGGTTAAACAATTGCCTCATTTTTGCCAGTCATTTTCTTTTTTTAGTTCCTGTCCATGGTATCTTCACTAACCTTTTGCTTAAATAACATGAAAATGGGAGGAAAAAAAATAGAAAAGAAAGAAAATGGGAGTTTTTCTCTTGCTTGGATAGGAAAGAAAACAAAGAAGAAAGAAAAAAAGTGTGGACTCCATATAAAAAAGTTTTCTTTCCTCCATTGATGAGAAATGAGAGAAAGGAGGTTTATGACTTGAACTGTCCACTTTACCCTTTTAAATTTTTTTTAGTCATATAAAATAAATTGATAAAATTGTCTTTTATATACAATTACATTTTTTATCCTTCCACTTTTCTTCTTAACTAATCAACAAGAAAGAAAATATATTTTTCTCTTCTCTTTATTTTCTTTCTTTTCATTTTCTTTATTCTTATTTTCTCTTTTCATCTAAGCAAAGGGTAAAACATATTCAGTTGATAGTCTTGTGTCTCAAATACTTTCATGGAGGAAATGCTACCCACATATCATCATACAAGTAGAAACGTCTTTCATGTTCGTCAGCGATTTGTGGTGGCAGAGAGACGGGTTTGATCGGTGGTAGAGGTTGCAGGCTTGTATACCGATGGAAATATTAATTAGGGTTGTGAATTGAGAAATTAGCAAAAGACTAAGATAATTTAGGGACTTCATTCATCTTAGGATAAATTAGTACTTTAATTAACTATTTATATTTGCTGAATAATTTTTTAGTGATATTATAAATAAAAAATTAATAAATTAAATATTATAAATATTTTAACTAGACGCTAACTAGATATTGACGGAATAACAGTAGCTAATAAAAAACTGTCATGTCATAATATGTTTTGGTACTATCTAGTTATTGAATGCACCAAAGGAATTACCTTTCTTTTTTTGGTTATGTTTTTTTTTTATTAGTTTCAATTTTAAATTAAAGCATGGTGCAATTAACCGTGTAACTAAGCTAATAACAAACCCTCACCTAATATTGGCCCACTCAAACTGACCTCCAAATACAGCTCCTTCATTGATGCACGTTACCGCTGCGCCGTGCAGACAAAAAAATGATCTGCAAGAGAACAAATACCTACAATAAATTATTAAGTACAAGTGGAGCTAGAAAATTTTTTTTTATTTGTTCCATTTATAGTAATTTAATATGGTTTAATTATTTTATAGGTACCTATGGTTTCACTCAATTTTCAATTTGATCCCTATAGTTTAAAAATTTGTAATTAGATCCTTACATTATATGAAAATTTTCAATCAGGTCCCTAAAGTTACAATTAATAAAATATTCCATCTCTATCTCCTTCTACATCTTCTATCCACCCTCCCCAACCATCCACCACCCAAACTAAAACCCAAACCACCATAGCCACCATAGCCACCAAAACCACGAAACCACCAACCACTAAACCACCAAAACCAAACTGCCAAACCACCACACTTTTTTGCTGATGTTGGTTTTTGCTTCAATGGCTTCTGTTTCTGTGTTGTTGTTGGTTTCTGCATTGTTGTTTTTGCTTTTGTTGTTGTTGTTGTTGTCATTGGCTTCTGCTTCTGTTGTTGTTGCTGCTTCTGTGGTTGTTTCTACTTTTGTTATTGTCATTGTTGCTGCTTCTATTGTTGTTGTTGTTGTTGTTGTTGTTGTTGTTGTTGCATTGTTGTTTCTGCTTTTGTTGTTAGCTTCTACTTCTGTTATTGGTGTTGTTGGCTTCTGCTTCAATGGTTGAGTGTGGTGGTGGTTGTGGTGTGATTTATGGTAGTGATAGAGAGTGTGGTGGTGGTGGTTGTTGTTTTGATTTATGGTAATTGCCTAAAATGCACCATACTAAGTGAGGTATATTGTACTCTATATTATTTTTAATCATAATTTTTCATTCTATATACAATTAAACGGTTAAAATAAATAAGGTGTATGATGCACTTGACTTCATTTGGTACATCATAGTATTGTCACAATTTTTTTTAATAGTGTTACCTTTAGGGACTTAATTATAAAATTTTGTTTAATATAGGGACCTAATTACAAATTTTTAGACTATAAGGACTAAATTGAAAATTGAATAAAACTATAGGGACCTACAGAAAAATTAAACAATTTAATATTTCAATCATTTCATTAAAGATATAATGAATCCTTACAGTGATACAAGGGTTATACTCTTAAGTAGTGGATCAATTATTAAGAATATCTTAATCTTAATTGTCGGTCGAGAAACATCCCATTTCCCAAGTCAAGAACATCCGAATAAAAATTACTTACAAATATATATTTTATTGATCAGACACCTTCGCACTTTTACTAGCCTATAGAATTGTGTATGTGTATTATTGCAAGCGCTAGTTAGCACATGCACATAGCATGGCGACAGACAATGCTACTCATTATCTTGCCAATCTTCACCATTTTATTTCTGCTAATGAAATGGTATTCAAATTCCATAAGCAGTGAAAGCTCACCCCTTTCTCCACCAAAATTCCTTATAATAGGGAATATCCATCAACTTGGATTGTACCCTCATCGCACACTCCAACCTCTAGCCAAATGATATGGCCCCTTGATGCTCTTCCATGTTGGCAGGGTGCAAGTTCTCGTGATCTCATCTACTGATGCTGCTCGTGAGATCATGAAAACCCATGATCCTATATTTGCAAACAAGCCCTAAATTAAAATGTTTGACATACTCATATATGGTTCCAAAGATGTGGCAATAACCCCATATGGTGAGTACTGAGGCAGACAAGGAGCATCTGTGCCTTGTATCTCCTCAATGTAAAAAGGGTTTCAGTCATTTCGTGCTGCGAGAAAGGAGGAAAGTGCCATAATGATGGAAAAAATAAGGCACTCTTCTTCCTCCTCCTTACCGATGAATTTAAGTGAATTACTCTCCTCGATTAACAATGATATAGTTTGTAGGGTCGCTTTTGGAAGAAAATATTGTGGAGAGAGTGGGAGGGAATTCAAAGAGTTGTTGATGAAGTTTACAGAACTTCTTGGTACTTCAGCTGTAGGGGACTATGTACCTTGGCTTGATTGGTTGTCCCATGTGTCTAGATTGTATGCAAGAGCAAACGTAGTGGCCACACAGTTTGATAAATTTTTGGACCAAGTAATTGAGGAGCATATAATTCAACAGCAAGGATCTAGCAATATTGAGCATGTTCATTCAGAAACTGAAGGCCATGATGATTTTGTGGATGTTTTGCTTGGAATCCAAAGGGCAGACATGTTTGATCAGTTATGCTTCAAGCTATTCAATCCCTATGTTAATATATTTATTAGAGACCAATTTGACAAGTTTAATTACATATCATCTCAACTAATTTCTTTCCCATTGTTTCTTCATGTCTTTTGCTCCTCCTATGCATAGAGAGAAATATATGAATCAAACCAATGTTGTTCAAAAGAAAAAGACAAAGGTATAAGTTAGAATAAAATGCGAATACTCAAGTCTCTACATATGTAAAAGACGAGAAAGCACCTTGAAAGCATAAACTTTTATTTAGTGATTTAGTCTCATACTTATTACAAGGAAAGCCTTTATTGTCATCTGGCACATCTTACTCACTAGAAGATAGTACAAGATTATTTTTCATAGTTTATGCTTCCTGCACAAGATCATCCTTAACTTTCTTAAACTGAACCAATAATGGGTTCTTCTTAACTGCAACCAAAAGCCTGTTTCCATCATCGTCAATGTAAACCCCAATATCTGTGCAGCTACCGCTATTAAGAGCACAAAAGGTAAGGTTATAGTCCTCTAGGGAATATTTCTCAATTTTAAACCAACCGCTTATTGTATTATTATAACCAGTAAGTTTCACAGCTGGTCTTTCTATTAAACCCTTGACAATAGTCCATTGTGATGTCGTGGGGGAACACGTGGGTACAGAAGTGAATGAGAGTGCCAAAGGAAGACCTTCATATATGTAAGCAATTAGATATAGGGATGCAATTCTTATGGTAGCCCTTTGTTGAGCTCAGAGTGAGCTTGCACAATAAAAAGTGGGCAAGTTTCATTTCCAATAGCGGCTTGTTCGATTCCACCCACCTCTTCCTCTAAGAACTGGCAAGATATAGTATGTGCCACCATTCACAAGTAGCTCGCCATCCATGTCGACCACAAATGTGACTGTGGCTGAAGGTAGGTGTAAGATAAAGGCAGAAAGAAGGAAGAAGGTAAACAAGGTAGTACTCTTCATTTTTTGGATAGACTATGAATAGTGAATGGCTTTTCGTTACTTAGTGATGTGAATAGGGGTGGAAATAGGTCAGGTGGTTTGCCAAGGGCTTATGACCTGGCCTATATTTAGCCTAGCCTAGCTTGACCTATATAAAAATAGGATCAGGCTCAGGCCTATTTTAAAGCCTATTTTTCTTATCAAGCTAAGCCCAGGCTCAATTTAAAGACTATCAAACTTGACAAGTCGGCCTGGGCTTGTTAAGATTAGATGTGTAACATATAGAAAGTTTAAAACGTTCGATTTACATAATTAATCAAATTGTTTGATTAATTTGTATGACTACAGTTAATTAGAAGACAACTAAATATTAAATATGAATTAGATACATGTTAATTAGATAGATTAGAGTTAAGGAAATGAGAGTAGCCAATTAGAAAATCTTTGTAAAACTAAGTAGAAAAGAGTTGCCAGTTTAAAGAAAAAACCAATAGAGATTCGGTATTTTAAACTGTCAGAACCGAATCAATAGAATTACACATCCAAAACCCTATGATTGATGGTTGGAAACTCAGCCACATAGCCGCTTAAAAGTGGCACAAGGCAACCTCACAATGAGAGGCCTTGTTGGCTCATTTGTGAGCCACTTGATGAACCACCCAATGGGAAGCCAAGCCTTCAACCACCACCATTATTAACTCCAAAAATGCTCCTTTGATCCTTCAATTTTCGGCCTTCTCTCTCTTGCCTCTCCTCCTCCATTTTCTTTCTTCTTTTCCTCCTCCATTTCATACCCTTTCAAGCCCTCATCTACTTCCTTACCCACAAACATCAATCTTAATCAAGAAACTCACTTACTAGAGGTAGGATTCAAGCTTTACTTATGTTTTATGGATTTGTTGTTGATTATAATTCTTGCTTCATCCATCTAAATGAAGATATATGATGTGATTTTGATGATTTGTGACTGATTTATTAAGTAATTGGTTAAGTTGGAGTTGAATCTTGCATGAAAAACTAGAAAGGAAGCAAAATAGGAAATCTGGAATCTCTTGATTCCTAGGGCATCCGTACTCACGAACTGTACAAACTCTCACAAAGCGATCATAAATTTATGAAAATAAATTTAAGTGAAATTAGATATTTAGGGCTTTTCATACATATAAATTATAAGGCCACTGAGTTAGTATTAAAGAAGATATGAATTTTGGAAATTTGTCCTAGGTTTCTGAGTTTGATTCTGGGCAGGGGAGGTTGTTCAGGGCAAAACTTGCCCTATATAACTCGGAATGGAGTGCAACAAAATTTCTTAGAAAGGTAAGACATAGTAGAACATGCTATAAAATTTCATGGTTAAATTCGTTTTATATAATTCCCAATATATTATTGAAATTGTCCTATGTTCTGTTGGAATAGAGACAGGGCAATCCGAATCTATCAACTTTGTGAGGTCATAACTTGAGCTCTCCTTAGTCAAACGAAGTGAAACTTTTTGGATCAACAAGCTTTAAATAGACATAGGTTTGATAGAAATCCAAGCATATTTCTATTTTTGGTGGATTTTTACTTTATGGTGTGCAATTCTTGCTTGCTACAGGGCAGGCCGAATTAAAACCCCAATAAATTGAGCTACACTTATCAAAACTAAATGGAACCAAAGAGGTTAGAAAATAAACACATAACACTTTAACATATTCAAAATTTAGGTCCAACAGAGTTTACTAGAATTTATGGCAGATTTTACAATACCAAACAGCATTGAGGAACATAAGCAGAATTTCCAAATTGATGAACTAGGCACCCTAAGGCATATGTGATTTCAATCAAAACGTAAATATTGCTATTCCATGTTGATGTTGAAGTTTAATGTGCTATATTGGTACTGGTACTATTGCCCGATTATTTGTTTTAGAGTGACACTATTCATGGGGAAGTGGATCTGATCCGTTATACTGCCAAATTTTCAGCACAAATTAGTGATAGTTCTAAATGTTTGTATGTTAATGTTATTACATGATGTATATGAATACCATGCAAGTATGATCATTTGAGAATAAGTTATGAAGTTTGTGTATTTATGATTCTATGATGAAAGATATGATCATGAATCCATATTTCTAAGGAACGTGACATGGCGATCATGCTCTAATGGGGTATGGCATGACGATCATACTCTGGAATGTGGCATAATGATCCCACACTCTAAGAAATGTGACATGGCGATCACACCCTGATCGAGTATGACATGGCAATCATACTCTAGCATATGCCAGGATGAATATATTCCTAAAGAGTGTGACATGGTGATCACACCCCGATAGAGTATGACATAGAGATCGTACTCTAAGATATGTAGGACAAGTAAAGAAAGACAAAAAAAGAAAAGAAAATTATGTGTATCTACATAAATTCAAGTACAAGTAAAGGCATGTGCAGATTTTTTGTTTCCAGTATATTGGTGTTATTACATTTTAATACATTGTAGTTATTATTCATAGTATCATTCATGACTTTATTTTGTATTAGCTCTCCCAAATGACAAGTATATGAATAAAATGGACTCTGCTTCGAGCAATATGTTTTTTAACTATAAAATTCAACAGTTTATATAACATGTTCACCTTTTTCATAATAAATCGAAGCAGTTAGAGATAATAACGATGACATGGTATGAAATTTCTTAGTGAATCGTACTGAGAATTTAAAATTCTCACTCCTGTTTCCGTATTATCTCCAGATAGTTTGAGAAGTTTCGAAGATAGCTGAAGTTGCTGTCAGATAAGATATACTCAGGTAACAGTAACAACTCCTGAGCATGGTACTATGACTTAAGGATAGTACTGTACAGGGGAGGACGTTACAAGATGCATATGTATATATTGTATAAATTGCTAAAATATCTAATATGTGATTCGAACCCATGCCTTGAACATAGAAAGACCTGTCAGCCACTTTACTTGCCACTACACCATCACTCTCTTTTAGTTATAATATATATTTTTTATTACTTTATATTTTCATATTATCTCAATCTCATTCAAAATAATTGAACAAAACAAACCCTATTCTCTCTTTACTCCAGACTCGTACCCTCTCTTCAGTCTTCATTGCACAGCTTCCACATTCTGTTGAGCTTCCATTTTCTGCTGTTAAGCTTCTGCGTCATCCTGCTACTACACCACCACACTGGCGTCGTCCTACTCTGCTGCATCCGCATCATCCTACTTCTGCACCCGCGTCGCTGGAGCTACTGCACCGTCGGAGCCTCGCCGTCTTGTTGGTTTTGGATCTATTTTAAGGTATGTCTCAACTCTCACTCACATTATAGATTGCTACTATGATTAAGTTTGTGTTTTATGGAAATATACATCAATGGTAATATTTTGAATCTAATTGCTATTCTAGTTTTGTAGTGTTTTTTTTTTTTTTTCTAAAACCCAAATTACTATTGATTTTTGTAGTTCTTTCTTTTTTTGGTGTTGGCATTCTGATTAAGTTTGTGTTTCTTTCTTTTTTATTCTTTTTTTTCCTTTTTTTGGGTTGAGCTTGGGAATTTTAGTTCTTTTGATTTTATATGAATAGGTACCAAATGAAAATAAAAATTGGGGAAAGGTAACACATTCTCTATTCTAATTGCTATTAATAATGGGTCTATTATGATTATGTTAATTTTCAAACAAAAATGTTGTTCTGTTTCAAAATTGACGTCTACTATTTTGGTTAAAGTCTTTGTTTACTTGATTGAGTTGTTGTATGTTCTACTTGGTATTAATAAACTAAAATGTCTGTTGAGTTTATGTTACTTTCAAGTCTAATTAGGTAACAACTCTTTGCTATAGGTTATTTAAATGCAATTGAAATTTGTACTAAATGTGGATTATTTTTATATTACAAGTCTAGTTAATGTCATCTAACTTTGAGAGTGAAACAATGTCATCTACTTCTGTTCCTCCCAATGCTAATGAGGTTAGTCAACCAACACCAACCCAACACCAATGCCAATGCCAATAGATTCAAGTTAACAAACTAATAATCAAAATGATGGTCATGATAGCATCATCAAGAAGAAGCAGCAGAAAACCTCACCAATTTGGGATGATTTTGATCAAGTTGAAAGTTCTGAAGGGGTAAAAGCTGTTTGCAAGTATTGCAAACATGTATTCTCTTACTCGGGAAAGGGAACTAGCAATGCGTATCTCTGGAGACATTCCAAAGTTTGCTTACAAAGGAGGTTGCATCTTGCTTCACAACAAAAACAACCTACCATTCCATTTCAACCTTCCAATTTGAGTATTAATCCATTTGTGACCCCGAGTGCTAAATATTCTAATGAGAAGATGAGACAAATAATTGCTACTGTAATCATGGTATATGAGCATCCTTTTAACATTGTTGAGGATGAAGTTCGGATGTAGGGCTTATAGTATGCAAATTCTGAATTTCAAAAGATTTCTTGCAAAATAGCTAGAAGTGATTGCTTAGCTATTTATGAGGCAAAGAAGAAACAATTGAAGGTCTTATTACAAAGTGTGAGCAAGATCAGTTTGACTACTGATATGTGGAGATTAAGTCACCAAGTAACTGAATATATGGTTATCACGGGGCACTTTATTGATGCAGGATGGAATCTTCAAAAAAGAGTTTTAAGTTTTGTGAAAGCGCCTGCTCCAAGACGTGGAATTGATGTGACAGATGCTATTTTCAAGTGTTTGAAGGCTTGGGGGATTGAAAACAAGGTGTTTGTAGTGTTAGTTGATAATGCTTCATATAATGATTCATGTCTAAGGGCTCTTAAGGGTAGCATATCGGATAGTAATTCATTACCTACTGGTGGTAGCTTGTTTTATGTCAGATGTTATGCACACATTTTAAACTTGTTGGTGAAAGATGGCCTTGGTAGAATTAAGGACATTATTTATAATGTTCGTGAGAGTGTCAAGTATATCAACTATAATGATTCGAGGCTAAAAGCATTTTGTGATATTGTTGAGCAAAAACGTTTGAAAGAGAAGAAGCTCATCATTGATTGTCCAACAAGGTGGAATTCTACATATAAGATGTTATCTACTACCTTGAAGTTCAAGAGTATCTTTCCTGCTTATAAGGAAAGAGAGCCACACTACAACTATGCACCATCAGAAGAGGATTAGAAGAAAGTTGAGAAGATTTATAAACTTCTAGAGGTGTTCAATTTGGCCATTCATGTCATTTCAGGTAGTGATTACCCTACTGCAAATTTGTATCCTCTTGAAGTTTGGAGAGTAAAACAAGTAATTGACAATGCCATATAGGATGATGATTTCTTCATGAGAGACATGGCAATTTCAATGGAGGAAAAGTTTGACAAATATTCGGGGGAGTGCAATATGGTAATGGCCCTTGCAAGCATTTTGGATCCTAGATGCAAATTATATGTTATTAATTATTCCTTTCCTTTGATTTATAAACCTAATTATGTGGCTTCTGAGAATGTGCATAAAGTGATGAATTATTTGCAATTAATGTATGATGAGTATGCTGACAAGTATAGGGGAGAGACAACTACAACTACTAGTCAGGAAGTTGACATTAGTGACAACAATGCTACCTCCAATGTGACTAGTTTTATAGTTACTGGATTTGACCAAATCATGAGCATTGTTCATGAAAAGCAAGCAATCCCTCCAATGAAATCAGAATTGGCAGTTTACCTTAAGGAGGGTGTTTACATTCCTGAGGGTAGTTCTAGCTCCTTTAGTGCATTGGAATGGTGGAAAAACAATAGCCTCAAGTATAAGATTTTATCTAAAATGGCTGCTGATGTATTAGCTATTCCAATTTCAGCAGTGGCATCAGAGTCCACATTTAGTGCTGGAGGAAGAGTTACAGATGAATATCGTTCTAGATTAAATGAAGACTCAATTGAAGCACTTATTTGTGGTGGGGTTAGCTTTGCAACAAGTATGGTTTAAAGAAAAAACCAAAGGTACATTTTCCATTGTGTAGATATTGCCTTTTTCTTATAGTTATTATTTGTTAAATTGTGTTATGATCTAATGATATATTTGATTTCTTATTCTTTAAGGTGTCCGAACAAGAAAAAGAAATTACATTGAAGATTTGATACTTTGCTCAAAGTGATCAACTTCACTTTGTCTTGGTTTGAATTGTTGTGCGTTGTTGTATTTGGATAATTTGGATTTTAGATATTGTTTTGAATAATTTGGTATCTTTAGCTAACTTGTTAAATTAGTATTTTGGATAATTGGGCTGAGTTGTTGTAATTTATATATTAGAAGTAGTTTGATTTTATCATTATGGACAGGTACATAGTTGTTTAGTGGCCTTTCTAGATATATTTGTAGGTCTGGCCTGTTTTGAGGCTTGTATGAAAGGCGGCCTATTTGTTATACAAGGCGTGATTACAGACAAAAGCCTGATTTTTGGCCTATTTAATGCTTTGGCCTGTTGGCCTATATAAGGTGTTCTAAATTACAGGCTTTGTAAACAGGCCGTAGGCCAGGCCAAGCTGTTGAACAGACTAGGCTTAGGCCAATAACAAAGCCTATAATAGGTCACAAGCCAGGCTCAAGCCATTTTATTACTATACAGTCAGGCTCATAGGCTGACTGACTGCCTTTTTCCATCCCTAGATGCGAATAAGCAAAGGCTAGAAGGACCTATTTATAGACATGATGACAATGTGTTTCGTAAATTAATGATGCGCAGAGTAATTATTCGTACTATTTTAAGATTCATTTTAGATTTATAATAAGTAAAAAAGATATAAAATAATAAATAATAAAAGATAAAAAATGATAAATTTATTATCTTATATTTTTTATTATAAATTTAAAATAAATATAAATAATATTATTAAAAATTATTTGCTACAGCTTTCTTGACAAGCTAAAATTGTGTTATTTGAATGATAAGAATTGAATAACAACACTAATCACGTCGATACACATATAATTCACTGTTAGGGGCTGGATTTATCTATTATATATTCAGTTAATTATATCAGAATCAGAAAGTAGCACAAAAATATTTGTTAATTATTGTATACAATGCGACATTAGAAAATGTTAGTATATATATCATTTTAATATAATTTTGATTTTTTTATTCTTATTTTTTATCCAAATATATAAAAAAAATTCTTTATTTTTTTTATTTTTTTTCTCTTGTTTTTTATTCTCACCCAAACTAACTTATTGTTGTTAGCCTCCGTTTGAATTTAAAGAAAACACAGAAAAAATGCAGAAAAAATGAATAAATTGTATACTGTTCTTCATTTGGATGCTTATAATTTTCTTCACGGCAGTGCGAAGAAAAGTGCACAGCATGTCAAAATGATCCTTATATCCTATAAAAATATAAAAAAAGCAATAATTAAATGATATTTTGTAATTAATAACTATAAATTTGATTTTAACAAATTATTATAAAAAATTTATTGATTAAATAATTTATATGATTATATTATTTAGTTATGTAATTTACAAAAATTATTTAAAGTTAACAAAAATAATATTTATATACTTTATTATATAACAAGAATATATATGTTATTTCATATATTCTTCAAATTCTCTTCTTTTATTTTCTTTTCTTTTCATACAAATATTAGAAAAAAAAAACTTACTTTTTTTCTTTATTTTATTTTTTTCTATTTTTATATCTCTCATTTTCTTTTCTCTATACCCAAACAGACTATTAAAGTTCATTGCTAGAAATGTCCGAATTTCATTTACAGAAATGATTAATAGTACAAACTGTGTTTGTACGAAAGACTTACAAATATATAACTGCCGTTTATTATAAAGTTTTGCACTTTTGTTTGGTTTTGATTTATTAAAAAGAATATAACTAGAAACATTGTGCGTGGTTCAATATCCGTTTGCGCTAGCAAATTAAAAAAATAAATAAATAAACACCCCTTCTAATATTTTAAAGTTATACCAATTTAATTTTGAAAATTTTTTTTGTATTAATTTAATCATAATACTTTAAATTTGATATCAATTTTATCAATTTGTTACAATCATTGGTAACTTTTCTTGTAATTCATTATAATTGGCATGTTAATATATTATTATATTATTTATTTATTGTCTTAATTGAAGAGGAGAGACAATTTTTACCGCATTAACTTAAAACAATGGATGAATTGTAACAAAAATTATTAATAATTTTAAAAAATTTTAAATTAATATCAAATTTTAAAATTTTAAAACTAAATTAATATCCAAAAAAAATTTTATAACTAAACTAATGTCAATATTAAAAGAGGCATTAAAAGAAAAAAAAAAGGAAAAAAAATTTGTCAGGTCGTACTTATGATTTGGCACTCGATAGAGTCATAGGCATGCTCTTTCATTTATTGTATGTTGGATAGGTGCCACATGTGGTTGTCACTCCTCGATGTTATTGGATTTGTCAGGAAATTTATAAAGTAAGGAGATGGAAGGTTAATAATTTTTAAATTAATAATTTTTATTTTAAATAAAATGTATTAAAGATTATTAATTTCTCTTTTTTTTTTTTTTACAGGTGTTCTTATTTCATAAGATCTAAATGTAAGTAAAAGGTGGTTCGTTGGAGGATGCTACAATACATCTTGTCAAATAGGATGTATCACGCAATTTCATTCAACCGCACTTCTCTAAATTTGGCAGCAACATTTTATCTTATGCGTATTTAATGAACGTGCGTGATATACTTTAGTTAACCATGGTACATTTCAAACAGTCCCGTATTTGCCATGTGTTATTCATAAATAACAAATGACGATGACATCTGAGCGAAACTTGGCAGAGTCAAGTTGTCATAATTAAATATAACACGCAAATAAATGAGAAGTTTTGCATTTTTTTTTTTTTTTTGAAATCTTACGTCGATTCCATCTTAATAATAAAATAATATTTTAAAAAAACTATAAACACATTTATGTGGTGTCTCTTTACACTTATTAAGAATTTCTCCATATGAATAGTAGAGAATCAACATACATCAACGACCAAGACACATAGAAAAGAATAAGCGGTGAGAATTTAATATTTGTACAAATTTGTTTGTATATTCATGTATTTAAAATGTCATATTGGCACTCAATAAATAAAATTAATATATGGAAGATTAATGTAAAGATCAATTAGGAATAAAAAATATTTGAATGATTAAATGAAAACTTTTTGGAAAAGAAGATTAAATGAAAAAATTGTAATATTTTAAGAGACAAAGATATAATTAAGTCTATTTTATTAATATAGTGCTATTGGTCACGAATAATTTTAAGAAGGAAAAGTTCAAATTGACTGAGAAAATGTAAACAGAGTTAGCTAATTTTAGTTAGGGATGGAAATGGGGCGAATTAGGATGGATTTTAACTTAATTTGAATTTGCCTCTCATCTCATTAAACAAGTCTCAACTCGTCCCTATTCTACCCATGAATTTTGACTTTTAAAACCCGAATCTTATCCGTATGTAAGATATCTCAATTCATACCCTATCCGTTTCTATCCACTACTATCCTTTTAAATACTTAAAATACTATTTTAAATTCTTTAAGATAAAAATTATTTTAAAATTTAATTTATATTTAGAGTGTATTTGATATAAAAATTAAAAATAAAGTAAAAATTTTTATAGATTAATTTCATATAAAAAATTACACATTAAAAATTTTTTATATCTATCTTTACTCTCAACCAAACATAATTTTATAGTGATAGAAATATTTAAAACAATAATCTTATATGAGGTGCAGATAAAATAAGGGTGAGTTTACCTTGAGCCCGAGCTTAACCATACCCATATCCAAACCCGCCTCAATAGGGTTAGGACGGGGTAGGTACCAGCAGAAATGATAGTAATTGCCACCCCTAGTTTTAGCCTTCCTTACTTCTTTGTCGCTTCCCAAACGAATAAGACTTGAGATTTTTCATATTTTCATAACGTAAACTATGAATGTAAAATCAATATCCTATATTTTCATAAAATAATTGAACTTGTATAATAAAGTAAACATATTTGAGCCTGATGAAAAGTCAGAAAATAAAATATCTATGAGCCCATGTTACAATAAATTGAAAAAAAGAATAACATTATCTAAACTAGATTTTACGTACTGAAACAAATTCTGAAATATATTGCATGGGAAAATGTTAAATGTAAATTTCAATAACTCATTATCATAATCATTGGGGAAAGCACACACATTATTATAAATAAAGGGGCCCAAATATATTTTTAATCCTAAAATTAAATATAGGTTGTTTTAATTTTAATATATCTATTTTTTTTTACTGTTTTTTAATATTAGGTTTTTGGTTCCTATTATTCTAAATTTTTATCTTTATAAGTATTTTAGAATATATTTTTAGTCCTTATCAATATTGAAACTTTTGCTTTTAAACCTTATAAATATGAGTAAATTACGCCATGCTCTTCTGACATATATTCTTATTACATAACTATTCTCTCGATCTATTTTTAAAATATATAATAATTTCTCATGAAAAGTGATAATGTGCTCCATTTAATCCATTTTTTTCTGTTTTATATTAAATATTTATTAGTTTATGTTTATAATCTTATTTTTTTGACAAAACACCCTTTATTAAAAGTTATACATATTGAAATCTTTTTACAAAATAAAAGATGTGACTGATGATAATAATATAACAACATTGATATGAGTATACACACATATTAATTTTTTGGTTCTCACTAGTTCGCCAATTTTTCCTAGCTTTAACCAACTTGTCATTGACTTTGAGGTTGGTGGTTCAAAGAGAATGATCAAATCAACCTAGTATTCGGTTCCTGGTCCAACTAGATCGGTTTGGTTTGCTCTTCCATGGAATTTTCCCATCATCTATGCCCCATCAAGTTAGAGATTAAAGGCTCCTATGAAGTAGCTTCTCAAAAGATAATTTTTTTCAAAAAAAAATGTTATTTTCTGAAAAAAATTAATAGAAAAGTAAAATTTAATATATATATATATATATATATATATAATATTAAAATATTTTCTTTTATTTTTAGATAATGTTTACATTACAAAAATACCTTTTTTTTAAAAAAATTCCATTTAATTCATTTGAATGTGTTATATTATGTGATAAAATATATTTTTTTAATAAAATGAGTACCTTTTATATTTTTTTAATATATTTGGATGATCTTCTATTAAAAAAGAAGGCAAAATCACCAAATGATTAAAAAAAATTTAAGAAGCTATAATTTTGATCTTCTGAAAAAATTCTTTTTTATAAAATAAAAATATATATAAAACCTTTTCTGACAAAATGGGTACATTTATAGTTTTTTAATATATTTGATTGATATTTTTAATAAAAAAACTACAAAAATATTAGAAGCTAAAAATTTGATCTTCTAAAAAAATTATCTTCTTTATAACATAAAAAAATAATTAAGATAAAAGAATATCTTTTAATATTATATCAAAATATAAATCAATTTTATATTTAAACATAAATTAGATTTTTCTTTTTTAAAAGGTTTTTCAAAAATGCACAAAAAAATGTTTTTTAAGAAGCTCTAAAAAAGATCTTTCGTTATTTTGTTATTTTATTTTTTTAAAAAAATTCAGACATATTAAAAAATATAAAAATATTTATTTTATTAATAAAAAATTTCGTTTTCATTCAAAATAATATATCTAATATTCATTGTTATAAGGAAAATATTAAAGTTTAAATCTTATAAAAAATATTTATTGAAAGAATTTTTTTTAATCATATCAATACTCAAGTTTTTTTTATGGCGATATCTATTAAAATATATTAACTGAAAAAAATATTACATTCAATCGAGTTGTAAAATCGACAACTTTACTTGCATTAGAAAATTTTTGGATGTCGTTTCTTGAATTCTTTCTATTGCGGGTGTTACTGTGCATCTCGCAAGTTAAGGTGCATCATGTATCTTGCAAGTTAAGGTGCATCATATATTTTATAATTTAATGATAAAAATTTAATAGTGTATTTAGAGAGTTCAAAATGGATTGAGCCTCTGAATCTATGTGAAAAATCCGAAAAATATGTGAGTTGGCCTATAAAAATTGAAGTAAAAAAAATCCTAGCTTTACATTGTCCAACCCAATTTGGGGCCAGCCGGCACCCGCCCCAATTTCCAAATACATTTTTTAAAAAATAACCAGCCAGCAATCTAACACTGATTTTGCTCTAAAAAATTACCGTAATAGTAGTGCTTCGTATAATTGAATGTCCCTCACGCTCCGTAAGCATGAGCCATGCCTACGCCAATTCTCTACCCTGTGTAAATCATAACTAAGCTTTGATACTCTCATCTCACATACACGACCACTGATAAACACCCATAAGTAGTGTTCACAGAACTTGATAGAAAATTAGTGATGTGGGTACTTGGTTACATAATACATTATATATGGGTACATGGTTACATTATATAGTGCCCCATAAATTATTGGTGACGGATACAATGATCTTCCCCATGTTTGGGAGCATTGCATGATCCACCCTCTTGAACCATTAGATTTGGTTTAGTGAAAATCAATGGCTAAGACAAAATGAATGTGTTAGTAGATCCTAATTAACAGGAAGCATATCAAGTCATTTGCATCTACTGGAGTTAGCCGGCTCATCTAATCTTCTTCATCCCAAAATTTGAACATTTTTATCTACAATTTTTATATACTTCATTCATCTGTAGTTTTTATATATATATAAAAAAGGGGTAAACAAAACTCATTTCTTAGATCAAAACCCATTTCAACATTCATCACGTTAATCATCTTACACAGGACTAAACAACACGATGATTTCCGAAATCAATCACCGTATACCACAACTTGAAGCTGTAATTTCGTAACACTATGCCCCTTCCATAAAATAAAATTAACTCACTATTCTCCAGTTTTATCATGGGCTATAACTAACCAATAGCAAAAATACCCATAAGCAAATTTCCCCTTTTTTGATTGAAAGTTGAATAATGCAAAATGAAAAGCATCCAAAATTCTGCGAGTTTGCATATTTTTATTTTCACTTGTGTTGTTTGTTCTTGCTGTGAGAACCATGACTACAGAAGAGAAAAGAAATATCTTTTGTGTTAGAATGGTTCACTAATTGATTTGTATTATGTCAAAATTGAATCTTTTCCGATTTATTACATTTGGGCGGAGATCATGTCCTCTGAATATTGTATGGGCATTGATTTGTGGCTATATCTCTCATTTACCTTCTCCATTGTGCACCTATGGTTCCATTGAACAAGATGATGAATGTTTTTGCTTCAAGTTCATTTTTTTGCGTTCATGGGTCGGGGACACGAGGACACTGACAGTGGCAGTTTGGTGGAATGGCGACGAGCTCGTGCGACGGTCTGTGGTGCGCAGTGACGATGGTCACGCATCATGAAGAAGATGAGCTAGCTGTTGCAGTAGATGCAAGGAAGAATTTAACATGCTCTTGGTTAACTATGGTCCACTAATACACATATTTTATCTTAGTCAATAATTTTTATTAAATCAAATCTAACAGTACACAAAGATGGAGTATGCAATGCTCCCAAATATGGTGAGGACCATTGTATCCGTCACCTAAATTATTGAATTTTGGCCACAAATGGGTACGAGGTTTAAAATAACGCGGTGCCAGTGAGCTAGCGACGAAAGAAGATTGCCTTAGTCTTATATATGTAATTTTGTTTTCTTTCTTTATATATATATTGACCCGATATTTAGCTCATGATTTGCAAAATAATTGAGTTGAGTGAGTATTTTATTAGGCCGAAACTAGCATAATTTGATTAAGCTCGATCCAAGAATGGTTTGGCTCAAATAAGTCAAGCCGATCCATTTTGACAACTCTAAGTTTATTGATATACTAATAATTTGTAATATATTATAATAATTCTTTAATTTTAATCAAACTTAAAATATATGATTAAATATATTTTAAAAATAATTAAAATTTATTTACATAATTTTAAAATTGTTAAAAACATCCCAAAAAAATTATTTAATTTCAGGGTAATTTTATTTAATTTCATGATTATACATATAAATCAAAAAAATATTTTGATACTCTGAAATTATCCAAAATATTCCTAAAAAATTATATTTAATTTTATAATTATACAGATAAATTTTAATTATTTTTAAAATATATTTAACTACATTTTTAAAGGCCGACTAAAACTAAAAATTTATTACAATACATTACAAATAATTAATATATTAATATATTATTAAATTTTTACCGTTAAATTACAAAATCCATCGTGCACCTTAACTTGCGAAGAGCGTAGCAGAGCCGGGCTCTTTCTCTACGTGCTAGAAGAGATGCCAATACTGTTGCTGATGTCTAGCACTTGCTAGCATGAATTGAAAGATGACCCAGTAGATATTTCTTTCACACCCTAGCCTTGATATCTAACCTAACCCATTACTCTATGGAGTTACTCCATAGGGGATGAAAAAATTGTCTCTAGATGTGATGGCCATATAATGAACCGTACGTTGAAGTGGATGCGGCACCGGCGTTTATTTCTCTGTCACGGAAAACAACTCCTACAGCTCAAATTTGGCTGTCATTTTCTTCTTTATCATCATCTTTTACCTATTCCCCTGGAGGAGACTATCACACTTATTTTGTTTGTCATCTTCTACCTAAATATTGGAACATTGCTATTTGTTACGAAAAAGTTTCATCAGAAATTGTAACAACATCACAGGTGTCAATATGTTGATGAATTAGTACTAAAGGATATTGACAAATATGCACGAATGCCTCCTTTTGGTTTGTTGTTTTTTTCCCACTAAAAATAGCATATATTTTTACTTTTAAAAGAATTAAAATTTAATAATATTTTTTAACAAAGTTGTTAATATTTTAATATTTAAAATTGAAATATATTGTAAAAATTTAATATTTTTAATTTTATCTATTAAATATTATATTATATCTAATTTAAAATTAATTTTAATATTAAATTTTAATAATTTATACAATGAAAATCAAAATTATCAAATAAAAAAATTAATATTTTATAATACAATTTCTTTAAATAACTTAAGTATATATATTTAATTTTTTTAAAATTAAAGTATCAAAATAAAAATATTTTAAAAATTAAATTACAAATTTATTGTTTTCTCTATTTCATATTAAAATTGAAGGGTGACCTTGGATAGTAATATATAGAGTAATATTATCTGTGTATAATACTTTTTAGGCAGCATATCGACACACAAATGTGACTTGGATGAAATATTTTTACAACAAATAGCAATAGTCTTAAAAATAAGCATAAATATTTATTTTGATCTTTAAAAAATATATGTGATATTATTTAATTCTTAAATTTTTTGAATATTAAATATATTTCTAAAAATTAAAATATGATATATTTTAGAGTAAATCTCATCGCCTTTCCATGTACCAAAAAAATATATATATCTTAATTTAATTTAATTTTATATTATTAATTCATTAAAAATTAAAATCTGACATTATTTTAGGTTTTTTTCGTTATTTTGATAAAGTAATAGAATAAGAAAGTTTCCTGGTAACATCAAATAATAGAAGAACTCAGTCAAGAGCAAAATAAATAATAGAAAAAATAAAGTAATTATATAGTTTAACTTTCATAACTTGATTTAATTTTAAATTACTTTAAAAAATTAAATTAAGATCACATATATTTTTTAAGAATAAAAATAAATAATTATCTAAATATAATATTCATAATAAAAATATCTCAAATCACTAAAAATAAATTAAACGCAAAAAATTTGAGTAATATATATAAAAAATCTTGAGTTTAAATCTCGTTATCGTACTCAAAAAATAGCTGGAGTGTCTCGCGTAATAATCGCGATAGGATTCGCAGCGACCCGACCACGATTATTAATATCCAGCACTGTAATCAAACATGGGTGTAGGGTCAGCAAATTCAATAGTATTTAACATGTGCCGTATATGGATAAGTGCCCAGACCAGATAGACTCAACAGTGTTGAAAATGATAGATTCTTAATAAAAGAATTCGCTCTATTTTATTTATAATTTAATTTAATATTTATTTTATTAAAAATATAATAAAAATAAAAAATAACAATGACTCACAAAAGTAAAATATCAAGTTATAAATAGAATGAATTATTTTCTTTTAAAGTACCTAAAATTTTTTCTATCTCGTGGACTATTCTCTATAAAAAAATCGTGTCAAGTTATTTTAAGGCTACATATTTAAAAGATTGTTCTAAGTTATAAAATTATTTGTTAATCCACTAGTTTTTATCAAAATAAAATATTATCATTATATAATTACATTTGTTGAGAAATGTCAAGTATATTTCTAATCATAGGTTGTCAATAATTATAATATTTAGATATAATAAATTTTTTGTTTATAGTGGATCAATCACATCAATCATACATATATATTTTTGACTTATTATACTTTGATAGATTGATGTGCGGGTTGGCTATATTAATGTACGCGGCCAATTCTTTAGAAGCCTGTCATTGAAAGGATAAGGATTACTTATATATTATATGGTTGTGCTTTAAAATTAATCAAATAAATATATTTTATATAAAATTTATTATTAATATATAATTTTATAAAAATATATTTATATAATTAATAGGAAACATAATTATATAATACTTTCAAATCATATAAAAATTTCTCTTAAAAGAATTGCTAAGTGCCTTCCCACTCTTAATCCTAAGAACTTTAGCTATTAAACAACTCATCAAGACTTAGAGATTGGAAGAAAATTCTTAATTTTTAAGAAGTTGGAGATTAATATAACCATAATGACTTATTTAATTAGTACGTATATTTTGTTGATTTAATTTTAATATATAATTAGTATAAAATTTTTAACATAATTATTTAATAATTATACATAGTCACATAATTAAAAGTATCTGACCTTTTTTTTTGTGGGAACTGAAAAATACTTAACTTTTATTATAATTATCTTAAAGAACAAATAAAAGGTAAAAGATAAAACATAATGAATTAATACTATGAAATATTTTATATGGATAAAGTATCAAAATTAAATTCATAACTTAATATTTTATAGTCTATAATTATATATAACATCTCCATTATATTTTACAGAGAGATCCACAAAAAACATGACGTTGATACTAAAAAAGTGGCATTTTATGCTTCAATACCGGGATGCCTTGCAACATGACGAAGGCCAAATATATATAGCACATGAATTTCATAAATAGCAGAATAAGTGGCTCAAATTTGTTTTGTTGTTACTTTATCTCATGCTTTTTCCTATTTACTTATTTATTCTCTCTCTCTCTATGCAATATTGTAAAAACATTTCTGTGAAAAAAAAATCATTTTTAGACGTGATAACTGATAAATCGGCAGCGGCTCTTGTTGCAAATTGTTAGGTGGACGTTAACTCGTACAAGACAATTGGATATGGCCCCGACTTTGTGGACCCTCTTTTACAAGTTGCATACAACAACTTCAAAGGTGTGCATAATTGTAGATGTAAGTGGAGTAAAATTTGATCATTAAATTTTATATAAATAATTAAAATTAAAATATAAATAGTTAAGATGTGGCTAATTATAAAAGTAAATTTTGTTGTAAGAGGTAAAAAGAGAAGATCTTTGCCGTATGTATAACCAAGTATGAAGAGTTAAAATTAAAAATTATTTAATGGTTATATGATTATTTAAAAATTTATAATTTTATATTTTAATTTTAATTATTAATATAAGATTCAATAGTCTAAATCTATTCTTGTAATAAATTTTGACTATTAAATCTTATCTTAATGATTAAAATTAAAATATAAAGTCATATTTTTTTTAAGTAATTATATGATCATCGAATAACTTTTAATCTTGACCACATATTTATGATTATATGGTCAAGATTTGCTCTTCTCACTTGATACATCTTATATATATATATATATACACACACACACACACGAACACACACTAGTGTTTTGTACTCGGACGATGCACAGAGAAAATATGAATATATATTAAGTTAAATCAATTAAAAAATAATTTAGTAAGAGATTATGTAATGAAAACGATACTCCTTGATCTTAAACTAATAGAAAATTTTAAGAAAATTAGAATATTAAATGGTATATAATACAAATAATGACTGTAAATAATACAAAATATTGATGGTGAATAATAGAAAGCATGCTTTGTGTATGATGTTACATTGAAATCTTGGTAGTCATTTGAGAGGCTGCATTGAAATAAACAAAAATATCAATAATGTTGAAATAATTGATTTAAGAATTTAATAAAAAAAATAGTGTAAGAAACTCAAATTGATAATTAGAATGATATAATTAAAATGAGTCACATATATTTCAACTATTTTGAAAGATCTGTTGGCAAAGTATATTTTTTTGTTGTTATGGATAGATTAGCCTTGACTGTTAGTAATTGTAGAGCTGGTAATAGATATCTATAGGGGCGAGGACATGCCCCTGTGTCACGACTCAACCTGAGCTGTGACCGGCACATAGGGGATAAGTTTTCCAGCAAGCCTTCCACAAAATGTTGCCAAAAAAATCAGACAAATTCTCTTTTATATTTAGGACAATTTCCAAATATGAATCCTTTTCCTGCACTAATAACATACACACTTAGATTATTGGGATCCAAACATTCTCGAAATACACCCCATAACACACAATATAAGAGTTAAAAGCATATGAACATGTTTGTTCATCTCAAAATACATCATATTCCTTCTTTCAAAGGTCCATGCAACAACATTTAGTCAATCTAAGAAACAAGAATATAAATAACTAGTTCTCATATCCACTACACATGACACCATATTTTTAATAAAACACAAGCCAAGCAAGGGTCAGACATTGTTTGTGGTACTATAGAGCTACACACTAGTCTGGGTAGTCGACTAACAAGATCCAAATTCAAAATATGCCCTTGAGCAAGAAGGGCTCACCCAAAATAAAAGCAAGAAACCACTGTTGAGGGGTAGGAGGATCAGATCCTAAGTCAATGCCTCTATCTAAAAAAAAAGAAGGTAACAGGGTGAGTTTATGCAATTCAGTGAGAGATAGGACATCCATAACCCACATTGGACAATGTACACAAGATAATATATATATATATATATATATATATATATATATATATATATATAAACTAAAACCCTTTGATATTCTTAAACTTGTTATCCCAAGATAAATGGATGAATAACAAATTCTTTAATATAAAACAAGTAGGAACCACTAATCCAGGATAAATAGGCAAGAATCACACTCAGGTGGCCTATCCTTTGTGTGACCTTGAAAATAGGCAAGAATCACACCCCGTTGAGTGGCCTTGAAAATAGGTGTGAACCACCCCAAGTGCGACCATGAAATCATCAAAACAAGGTGCACCCAAGCTAACGTCTACTGATGTTAGCATACAAATCCTGTCACAGATTTTCCCAAGAAAACCTTTCTACTTCCAGTGATAAATGTATTCACAATCCAATTGGTGAAGTAGCAACATAAGTATAAATTCCAAGAGTCCAGAACCAATCTAGAAAATAATTGTGTACTTGATTTTTAGTTGATAAAACAAGTAAATCGACTCTTGTCAATTTGCTTCGCGGATCTCAATTCGGGGAACAGAAGTGGTTCCTTTGATAGATTCTTAGAATTTAAAAGTGTTAGATTATGACAAATGAACATAATTCAAATAAAGTAAAATAAAAATGACAGAATGGCAACGAGAAATAGAATACTCAAAAACAAGAAATTGTTAATGTCAAATGTAAAAACAAGATCCAATGGTTAAAGTAAATAAAGATAAAGAGGACAATTACTTGAGTTCATGCCTACTCTTCAATGTTAGAAAGAACATTTTGGCAAAGTGTTGAGGTGTTTCAAGTGTATGAAAAAGTGTCCGTCCTCATCTACGGTCTAGTTTTCCTACTTATAGACAAAAGTTTCCTAAAAACTAGGCCCAATTCACCCCACGTTCTTCAACTTCATCCTCAAACCCATGTTTAAAGATTATGCATGGGTCACTCTAATGCTACATGTTTTGCATCCTTCTCGAACCTCTTCTATTCCTAAATTTGGCTTGTTTGTAGTTTATTGTTCAACTTGACACTCCTATCCTTTAATTATGTCTGATATTCAAATCTTGCCCTACTTCAAACTGTTTCAGCTTGGTAGCTTGGTTTGACACCCTCCCTTGATATTTGATCAAGCCAATGTCCTTACTTGTGGCTTATAGTCTCGGAGGCACTAATTCCTCATATCGACCATACTTAGTACACAGACTTCGATCCTCCCTAACATTATCGAAGGGTTACTTCAAATTTTGCCCCAACATGTTGCCCCCCAAGATTTGAGTTTTAAGGAGAAAAATGAAATCTTAGTTGTTCGATCACTCTTTTTGACGGTTACTATTTCTTTGCCTATTCCCAAGAAACTAATTCATCATTACTTATTCACGTGTCACGTCCCTTATCTTCTCTATCTTTTAACCATCTTTTCAAATTTAGTTACTTTTCCCCCCTTTCTCTCCTTCCTTATAAATATCCTTTCAAACCCTTTTTGTATCATTCTAAAGAACAATGCGTATGACTAACACTATTGAATGATTTATTTTGATATATTATAGATATATGAGTAGACAATATCGAAATTTAAATATTAGGGTAAGATGAATTTAAGTTTCCTTTGAAGAAAAAAAATTTCTAGAGACAAATAGTAAAATAGTAATCTTTTGCTAGTTAGGAAAAATTTATTTGTGAGTCGTGTCTTGTAATGCAAGATGGCATAAATGTCAGTTAAAAACCTTAGAATATGTGGCTAGAAACTAGCCACCCTTGTTGGCCAAAGAATGGCCACACACTTGAAAGCTCAACAAAATTAGAAACCCTTTTGAAATCCACCAATCATACCACATCAAGAGTCATATTAACTTATGACTGAAGAAGCGAAAATTTTCCATTTGTGTCCCTATGAATTTTAGCCAGCCCCTCCATCTTTACAACCTCCATTTTCTTCTTTATGTTCATTCACTTCTTCAACCTCTCCATTCTCACTCAAGAACCTTGGTGATCTTACTTCCTTATGACCAAATCTTTCACTCTTTCTTTGTATATCTCCAAGAAAACCTTAAGACCAACCCAAAATCTCCTCACCTTGAACCATCTAACCTCAGACATCAAGGAGAAAGAAGAGAGTCATCATCATCTTGGAGCCCTAGTGAGGAGGAGCCACCAAAGAACCCAAATTAAGGAGCTACTAAGTTGTGTTTTGAGGTAGGATTTCTTGGATTGATTATTTTATGAGGTTTTTGGGCTACTAGGATTTCTTTATGTCATCATTCATTTGACCTTGTATAATGTTAATATGACTCCTTTCTAGTAAATTAAGATAGGAAAACTTGGTTTGGATTAAGGAATAGATCAAGAGAAAACACAAAACAAAGAAGTTATGAGAGTAACCTTAAGGACTATTTGTATACGAACAGTATTTCTCAACCTATAAGGCTCAAATTCAAGTGAAACTAGTTTTATATGAAACTAGACTTCAAGAGCAATCCAACCATATAAATTATAGGTCCATTAGACTTGAAATGATGTTATGATTTTTAGAAATAGGTTGTTGAATTTCACTCTTTACACTGACCAGAGTGTGATGTGCGGGGCATAGCTCGCCATATATGACTTCAAATTGATGCAACCAAGTTTTTTAGGAAGCTAACACATAAGGGATCATGCTATAAAATTTCAAAATGAGTACACTGCTTGTAGTAATTCCTTAAAGTTGACCCATGCTCTGTACGGGTTGAAACAAGTAGCCTACTTGAGGTGCTTACAACTTGAGCTTTACTTACTTAATTGAAATGAAACTTGTTGGGATTGAAAGAGGGTCCAAATATCTACATTTTGGTATAAATTTCGGATAAAAATTATGAAAAATATATTTTTAGTGATTTTCTAAGTTTAGGTGTACAAGTCTGTCTTGAATCAGGGTAGCCTTGAGTAAAACCCTAATAACTTAAGTTATACACCTCAAAATTTAGTACAACTAAAGACATTTAAAATTAGACTAATAATGCTATAATCTATTAAATTTGTAAGTTAAAATGAATTAAAATGGAGTTATAGCATAATTTATAGTTTTAGGGCAGATTTGAGAAAATAAGTACAACTTGGTAGCATCAAGATTTAGAAGCTCCATAAGGCATGAGGAGCCAATGGCTAAATGATTTATGAAATTTCTTATCATAATGATGTGATATTGGCATATTTATATGATGATTCTAATTATTGCGACTAGCTAGCTGTATGTACTGTCTGTATATTGGAAAGCCTCATGTTTTAGCTGTTATGTTGCTAAATCTTCGGCAAAAATATGTGAATTATGTATCATGATTGTAAGTTCCTCAAGCACATTCATTCATGAATATATGATCCATGATGCAATTATGATTCCATATTACTTGGGTTAGCCTCGGAATGAATTAAAGGGAATAAGTCAGTGTGAACATTGAGAAAAGTAAACCCAATAATCATGTATAGGAACGAGCAAGTATGGAAAGTAAACCCAATAGTTATATGGCCAAAATACTTACAGGGGAACAAGTATGGAAAGATTATGATACAAGTTAAGAAAAGGAAAATTCAAAAGTGCACTTGTGTTAAGAATTCATTTGCATTCATCTATGCATATTATTTAATTGTTCTTTAATCTGCTATATTTATGATCAGATCTTTTCTCTATTTATTAAATGTATGAGTAAAATGAACTCCGCTTTTTATACTATAGTTTTGAAATTATAAAATTAGAATTTATGCCCTACTATTTATATTGTTCATATTTTTTGAAATAAATTGGAGCAATTGAGAATGATTGTGATGCCATTGTATGATAGTCTAGGAAATCCTATTAAGAATTTTCAAATTCTCATCCCATTGGTATGTATTCGTGCCATTTTCAGATGGTAGTGATGGTGGCGATGGCATTTTTCGCTGAGATACTTGAATGGCAATGGCATTATGACCTTGCCTAAACTCCTTGTACCTGATAGCGACCTCCCACGTTCGTTTGTACATATGTTTCTAGCACACTTTTGCTGTTCCTATTTTTAGCCTACTTTTCTACCACATAGTTCCATTCAAATGGATTCCACTATATATGGCCCATTCTGTTGCAGTGCCACCCCACATGGCTCATCCAGTTGTTGTACCACCTTAGCCCTCTTCTCCAGCTCCTCCGAGCAGTGATCCCTTAGAGGTGAGTGCCTCAACCTTCTCCTCTTCCTAAGCTCCTGGAGGTAGTGATGACCAAGCTGGAGGCTCTGGGTTTGCAGGCATTATGGTAAGTGGGTTCTTTTCTTCGAAGTCTATTTAGGGACGGACCTTGAAGACTGTAGTGCTAGCTTTACAAAGTGGCCTTCTTTTGGTATTGTTTTGTATGACCTTAGGCCATAGACATAGTTTCTGTTCTCTTTTTGCTCTCATGTATTGTTGATGACTACTTATAGTCCTTACGAGGATTTATACTGAGCCTGGATTAAAGACATGAACCAAGTATATGTTTTGACAGCCATCTACTTTATACCCGAACTTAGGATGTTTACATGAGATGTGTATATATTTTGTGAATGTATCGTAATTATTTATTGTAAGTTTTCTTTCTATACTTTTACTTTTTGTACATTTTGATGTACCACATTCTACCTTATGAATTTAATAGTACAAGATTATTACATGGATAAGTAAACAAATGACCCACACTTTTATCGAATTAAACCGCGTTATGACTAATTATTGTAAATATAATAAAGGGAAATTAGTACAAGTAGTATACTGCTGAATATAATATTATGACTTAAGCATAGTATTATGTTTAGGAGGGTGTTACACTATTCATCTTTTCCTTTATGTATTCCAGCCCTAGACTTTTCATTTTCTTTACCTTGCATCATCTTGTTTCTTTCCCAAGATCATACTTTACTTTCTACTTCCTTTCTTCATACCATTACTCTTGTTCTTTATATTTCTTTCTTTTTTCTTTAAAAATGGCACCAATCCTTAACCCCAAGTTGTCACTTTTGCTCCAGAACCCATTGTTGATGGCAACCGCCACATGGCACCAGACCCTGAGGCCACTAAGTTGCTGTAAAGTCAGGTAATTCTTCCCTTTTCCCTTGGTTCAATGACGCATGCCTTCCTTGGTCCTCTCCTCACTCCTTCAGAAGCCTAAAAGCTTTAATTTTTCTTTCCATGTGCCCCTGACCAATCTATTTTAGCTAGCCAAAAAGAAATCTTTATCAAACAATTTGTTCTTACTAAGTTCCCTTTTAGGAATCCACCCAAGAATTCCCCATAATTCATTAGTTGGCTTGATAGGGTATAGTCGGCTAAGGGTCAATTTTGCAAAGAAATAGATTTTTGATTTTATGCAACTTTTTTTACACCAAATTCACTTTAACCCTTCGATTCTTGGACCCATATTTTATTTCTAGAACAAAACCACTAACACTCTACAACTTCCTTATGGCATGATTGCTCCCACTCTTTTTGAACTAGCAGCCATTATTGACCTTTGACCTACAGGAAAAATTGTCCACTTTGATGTGGTACCAGACTATGTGAAGGCCTACAACTTTGATGATTATGAACCATCATATTTGGCCTTTCTTCGCAATAACATGGGCTTTCCTTCGATACCTATGTCAGATGATACGCATGTAGCCTTCCTTTCATAATGGCTAAATGCAATGGTTTTCTATGGTCGAATTCTCCAAATGCAACAACGATACTATCCTTTGGCAATCATGTTACATGAAGGTCATTGACTTTGTTTGGCAAAGTTGATAATTGCCTAACTTGATGAAGAAATGGGATTAGTTGTGAAGAAGCTCTAACACAATGACTTAATCAATCCTGGGGAACCTATATGGTTCTTACAGCTATAGGCCAAGCTATCTTCGAGCCCTTTCTTTATTCCTCTGTGCCAACAAATCTTTCACCAAGAATAGACGAGCCTCGACATTGTTACCTACATCGAAATGTCCCAAAAATCACTTTGATAATTGACAAATTTTATTTCTTTTTTAAACACCTTCATCAACTTTCTTTTTCCAACACAAGAGGCTTGATATTTCGCTCTTCAGTAGTCAAACTATAGGTCCTTCTTGCTTTATCTGCTCAAGAATTAACTCGAACCCCTTCGTTTAGCAAGATCTTGACGAGATTTGGTCCAACTTTTTATGCTGCCAAGTTTTCCCCGTGGGCCTTCCAGATTCTAAGAATAGAAATGTTGAGCTCCGTAACCCTTCTTTTATTGCTCAACAATTTGGGTTTTCTCAAGCTATACATGCACCATACTCACTTGATTCAAAAGTCCAACTATGTGGTACATCAATTGGGACATTCTTTGACCTTGAGTATTTCCTAAGTGAGAACGAGGAGGAAAAGGAATCTGTATTCCCCTCTCAACTTTGAAAAAAGCTTTTTTCCACTCCCTCTTTTATTAATTAATGGATCGAGTATTATAAGTCCTAGCATCAAAAGATTTCGGTTTGCAAAGACTTTCTGATTGCTAACTTTCCTGATGCTTCTTTGCAAAAAAGGATGACTTCAACAAAGACCAAAGGTACACATGTTTGAGAAATTCTTCAATTCGAAAACTTTTTTAAAGTTAAATATAATCCACGAGTGGTCTTGAGGGTGGTTCGGCATGACATGGATGTTTTTAAAACGAAAGAAGGAGCAACATGAGGGTTGATGTTGGTGTTGGTGTGCTTTTGAAAAAGTTAAGTCTTTTAACCCTTTTGCTTGACATCAATCCTACATGACTCCATTTTTATTTCCTCCATTACTAAACAATCCATTTGGCATTGCCGATCGCTATTCAGATCCGCCCGAATGACCCCTTGGGACCTTTGATTTACAGCCTCAACACAAAGCCATGACCTTCACTAGCCTTTACTTGTCGAAAATGACCAAACACCTTGCTCAAACTCAATCAAGGGTTCTTGAGTATCCTCCACTAGGTAATTCGCTTTTCTTATATTTGTTAAATTATCTTATATTGTGTTCTCCTAAATTATTCCTTTTGCAGCTATTAAAGCCATTAAAATTTCTAATATTGCTCTTGACAAGACTACGAAGAACTGGGATGATCCAGAGGATGATGATCAAACCCTTGCCAAGGGTGAAAAAAGAAAAGCTCCCATTGCCAAGAAGGAAAGGAAAAAGAAAAAGAACCTTCTCAAAACGAAGGTCCTACCAAGAAATGCCATTTCCTTTTAAGTTGATTATCAAAGAAGGCTCCTTCCATTAAGGTAATCTTTTGATCTCTTTCTTTTACCTATTCGAACGTTATCACACATCATTTTTTTTCCAGTCTGGCATAGGTAAGATCTTGAGAAACTTTCCCTCCGTGAATCCTATAAAGAC
This sequence comes from Pterocarpus macrocarpus, assembly GCA_031439585.1. Classification (NCBI taxonomy): domain Eukaryota; kingdom Viridiplantae; phylum Streptophyta; class Magnoliopsida; order Fabales; family Fabaceae; genus Pterocarpus; species Pterocarpus macrocarpus. Next base: position 11,593,034 of record CM062516.1, on the reverse strand, counting down.
TCAGGATGATCGAGAATCTACTCATGTATCTTCTGGAACAAAGGTGCTCTTTCAATCCTTGCAATCTGTAACTTATTTATCTGTTATTTTCTTTTTGTAATCCTTTAATCCTTGGTTTTAGGATGATGCCAAGAACCATGGAGAAGAAATCGAAGAAGAAAAAGAAGAAGCAAGAGATGAGGAGATTAAAACTACCTTAAGGTAGAAAAGTCCTCACGAGGATGATAGCATAGTGTCCCCTGCTTTGGATAAGCATGCTATTATTGTTGATAGTGGCGAAGAAGAGGTTGTTGACTAGCCATAAAAAGATTTTGCTCTATTTCTAACCATCATCATTTATGGCTCAACTAATTTAAATGTTGTCCTCTTAAAGCCTGCTCAAGATAGGACCTAAGAAGCTGATGACGATGATGATGTCGACTTTGGTGACCTAAGCGCCTTCGATGAGATTTTTTAGCTAGCTAAGCAATTCCTAATAAAGTAATCCTTGCTATTTCTAGTTCAGAGGTGTAGAAGTTTACTGGGAATCCATCTTCCTCAGCTCTAGTAAATCTTACTCCTCCTTCTTCGACTCAACCATCTCCAATCGAGTTGCTTGTTAATCTCTTGGGCCTTTTTTCCCTTCTCCTCAACAACTCTTTGGATTTTTTGGTTGCTGATGGTAAAGCAAAGCAGTCCCTGGTCGAAAATATCTCTTCACTAAGCAACACTGCATTGCCCTTCTCTGTTCAACATTTACACTAGTCTCTATGCCATTTCATGGAGCAAGCACCAAAAGTTAGTGCTACCAAAGCTTCTTTTGCCCAAGTTTCTTAATAGCTTGAAGCCTTTGACAAAGAGCTTGAAGGTTCTATGAAGGCAAAAATGTGGCCTCATCCAAACTATCTGCAGAAGAGGTTTTGGTACAAGACATGGCTTCTGAAATAGCCACTGTTGAATAGAGCTTAAGGGATTTGAAAGAGAAAAAGGACAAACTCGACAAGGCTACTTGGAAGCTCTAGGTTAACATTATAAAGGCAGAAAGCAAACTTTCCAAGAAGCAATCCCAGTACCAAGAAAAAGTGGCAATTGTGAAAGAGGCTCAAAAAACACTGGAAGAAGCTCAATCTACAAAGGAAAGTGTGGGTTGGCAACAAGAAGAGCTAAAGTTAACTGTTAGGGCCTTTTTAGCATAGTTTCTTTGTAAAAATTTTTCTTTTTTTGGCAGTTATGTACGAATCTTATGCCATTAATGGTATCATTTTTTAACCCTTCATGGCCTTGAAATCTTGTAGGCACCTTATTTACTGTTGAATTTTTATTTCATATATTGCAGGTTATACCACTTTAGATATTTTCCATTTATTGATGCAATTTTTAAGCTGCTATTAACATTGACTAGTGCATATGTGTTTCCTAAAAATACCTTTTCAACTTTAAAGGGTCCTTGCTAATTTGGGGACCACTTCCCAAGTCTTAATTTTTTATCTATTGGTAAAATAACTTTCTAAACCAAATCACCCACGCTAAACATTTTTTACTTAACTCAATGATTATAACTTTTAGCAATCGATTCTTTTTGTAAAATTAATCTTTCTAATGCATTAAGCCTTTCTTCTTCTAACTCATTCAATTCATCAAACAATGCATTTCAATAGTCTTTGACAGGCAAATCATCTTGCCTTGAAACTTGAATGTTTTGTAAATTAATTTCAATATGCAAGACTACATTATGCCTGTAAATGAGTTTAAAGGGCATAGTGCCTGTCACATCTTTGCGTGAGTTTCAATATGCCCATAACACTTGGCTATGCCAATTTCTTGGAAGTTGATGAACATTCTTTTTTATCAAAACAATTATCGACTTATTAACTGTTTCAACCTGACCATTTACTTGAGCATATTAGGGTGAAGAGGTAATTATTTTTATTTGTCTATATTTGGCATACTCTAACACCCTTCATCCAGTAAACATTGTTCCTTGGTCAGTTGTTAAATTTTATGGGATCCCAAACCTATGTACAATATGTTCCTTGATAAAGTCAATGATCTTGGTTTGGGTGACTTTTTTTAGTGGTATTGCTTCGACCCACTTCGTAAAGTAGTCTACAGCCACTAAAATATACTTGTGTCCCTTTGATGAAGGGGCATTGATTTGCCTAATTAAGTCAAAAGCCTATCCTTCAAAAGGCCATGGTTTCATGATTGAATGCAAATTTGCAATTAGCACACGTTGAATGTGACTATGCTTTTGGCATTCTTCACAAGGCTTTGCAAATTCAAAACAATCTTTAACCACTTATTAGGGGTGTACAAAGGACGGGTTGGGCTGAGTTGGATCGAACCCGAACCCGACTTGATTTTGTGATCGGGTCAATTCTTTAAACCCAAACCCAACCCGATAATAACCTGATTAATAACTAGGTTGACCTGATATTTATATAATATATAAATATTTAGACCTTATACATAGTAAAGTCACAAAATTCTAAAAGTTAAAAAATAAAATTCAAGAGATATTTTCCAACACATATTTCAAAACAAATTATATCTAGATAAAAATAGTATCATGTTATGTAAACTGTATTGATTCAAATATAAAAATATTATAATTAATCACTAATTTTTTTAAAAAATAACACTTTTAAAGAAGTATTTAACCTCAGGCCAAGTTAGATCAACTTGAAGCATGACTCGAACTTGACCCAAAACATACACTGGGTTAAATTTCACAATCCAAGCTTGGCCCAATAAACTTTGGGTAGGGACGGGTTAGCAAGCCGGGCCGGGTCATGAACACGCCTACTATTGATGGCTAATATACTCTCTGTTTATACATAATCTATTTCATCTTTTCCCCTGCCTGGTGAGCCCCACATACCTTTTCGCAAACCTCTACCAAGGCTATATAGGCTTTTGATTCACTTAAGCAAGTTAATAGGTTTCCATTAACAGATTTTCTAAACAAAGAGTCTCCTATAATTACATAATTTAAAGCCTTATTTTTAGTTTTTCTGCCAACAGCCGCATTGGGGTCTTTTAAGAATTCGACCATGAGTCTTCTCTAACTTGAGAAACTCAATTGGCTAAGCAAATATACTTCTTGTTCCTCGACGAAGGCAAACCGTCCCTTCAACTTAATCAACTTCTTTAATGTTGAAGTGTTGATTTTGTATCTTGAAGCTAATTGGGCAAGTTTGTCAGCTTCGAAATTCTCTTCCCTAGGTATGTGTCAAATGGTAACATCATCGAATTGGTCTAGTAACCTTAGGGAAAGTGATAAATATTTCATTAGAATTTTATTCACGCATTTATATTCTTTCGACACTTGCTTGATAACTAATTGAGAATTGCCCATGATCTCAACAGTCTTAATTCCTTTTTCAATTAATATTTCAAGTCCTAATATTAAGGCTTCATATTTAGCTTCATTATTGGAACAATCTTTGTTGATTTCAAAAAGGAATTTGGTACGTTCTCCTATCAGGGATATGAGTAAAATTCCAATGCCAACACCTATTTGCTGCCTTGAGCCATCGCAGTGCAACCTCAAGGGTTTTGTTTCGATTAAAATTAACTTCTTCGATTTCAAATCCCGAATGGTCGATTAAGAAATCGTTCAACACTTGTCCCTTTACCGATTTAGCGGGGACAAAATGAAGTGAAAATTCCATGAGAGCTAACATCCATTTTCTGACTTGATTGCGTAACATAGGAGAAGAAAACATGTACTTAATAACATTAAGTTGAGAAATAATGAAAAGTTCACATGAAATTAAATAATACTTAAATTTGTATAAGAAAAATACAAGGCTAAACACAATTTCTCAATCGGGCTATATCTAGTTTTAGCATCAACTAATGTTTGAATAAGGTAGTACACTACTCTTTAGACACCATCCTCATCGTCTTGTGCTAGCATACTACCTATTATTGTTTCCGATCCTGAAATGTATAGCTTCATTGGTTTTCCATGCCTTAGAAGAGCCATGATTGGGGGTCTAGCCAAATACGCCTTGATTTGATAGAATGCTTCTTGATGCTCCTATGTCCAAGAGAAGTCCTTTTCTTTTTTGAGGTTGACCAGTGGAGCAAAAACCTTCATTCTTCCTGAGAGGTTTGAAATAAATGTTCTCAAATAGTTGACTTTACCAAGGAAGACTTGTAACTCTCCTTTATTCGATGGAGGTCTTGTTTTTATTATGGCTTCTGCTTTGTTCTTGTCGACCTCAATTCCCTTTTTGTGAATGAGAAATCCAAGAAAATTTCACCAAATGCACATTTTAATGGATTCATTTTCAAATTGTGCTTACATATTTTTTCAAAAGCTAATCTTAAGTTGTCGAGATGGGTATTTTCGGCGTCAGATTCAATGACATATCATCAATATATACTTCTATGAACTTGCCAATATATTCATGAAATATTGTGTTCGTTGCTCTTTAATATGTGGCCCCAGCGTTTTTGAGCCCAAAAGGTATGACTACCTACTCATATGTGCCAATGGCACCTAGGCATTGAAATGCTATTTTCGACACATCTTCTTGCAATATAAATTTGATTGTTCCCGAATACCTATCAAGGAAACTTAAGATTTCATGACCAAAAGCCAAATCTACTAACATATCGACAATAAGCATAGGATATTCATCTTTTGGTGTGGCATTATTTAGGTTTCTAAAATCGATGTAAATCCTAAGCTAACCATTCTTTTTTAAAACAAGAACTATATTAGAGATCCGATCAGCATACCTAGCACTTCAAATGAACTTGGCCTTTAATAATCTTTGGATTTCTTCTTTTACTTTTGATACTATCTCTGGGGAAAACCTCCTGGGCGCTTGTTTTACCTGTTGAACATTTGTTTTTGTCGGAAGCTAGTGTTCGACTAGAGTTCGACTAAGCCTTGACATTTCTTTGTACTTCCATGCAAAATAATCCTTATATTCTTTACGAACTTCAATCAAAGCATTCTTAAAATCCAAAGCAAGTAAGGTGCTAACATATGTAGGTCGATATTCACCACTTCCCCTAATTCAATTTCCTCAAGTGGATCTTGTACTTCGACTCTTTTTATTTGCCCTTCTAAAGGTTGCTCAAACCATAAGGGACTAGAACCTTTTCTATGCACAACTATTTGTCAACCATAGAGGCCGACAATTGAGCTAGGTGGCTCATAAGATCGATAGTCTAAGTTTCTTTTTTGGTTGATTCTACCTCAACCTTGGGCATAAAATATAAACCAATGGGCCTAAAATAGCATCCCCTTAATAAGATCAGGGTTGACGGTGCTAGTATCTATGACAAAAGATTTCACCTTGGGATTATAGACTTTGAAATCAGCATGAGCTTGTTGGAGGTAGCAAGGAGTGTCATTAGCATACATATTTTTGACATTGTCGTCATTATTCCAAATGATCAATTTTTTGTGGAGTATCGAAGGGACTACTCTAGTGCCATGAATCCATTCTCTTTCCAACAAAGCATTGTAGCCAGCTTTTGAGTTCACCATAACAAATGGTGTGATTCTGTCAATATTTCAACCTTTACATTCAACATGATCATTCCCTTGGAGATTGATGTCTTCCTAGTGAAGTTAGTAACCACTATGATTGCCTTGATAAGTTGATTGACAATTTTACCAAATTTGACCCACATGGATTCAGGTAAGAAATTAATAGCAGCCCCTCCATCTTCTAAAACTTGATTGACCTTCTTTCTTGCTATGTTAGCTTTAATATGCAGTGGTCGTAGGTGTGACTTCATGACCTCATTAGGTCTTTTAAGCAACACGTTATCATTAGAATCTTCATCCAAGAAGAGAGACTCTTGTCATGGGAATACATTGAAGCAATCATCATCTTTGCCTTCTGATTCTATCTTATCCCCAAATTTGGCCATCCCCAAATTTAGCCAAAAGAATTGTTATCATTCTAATAAAACCAGCTCCTAAAATGGCTTCTAAATCATCATTGAATCTTGCCTCAAAGCTCTTTATCAAGAGGTCATCCTCATCATCAAATTTGAATTCTTTAGTCCTCTTTGATCGATGAGTTCATTTTCCTCATTAGGTTTAAAAGAGAAGTGAACTGTTGGAACCATCATTAGGTTTGGTTGCTAGATTGAAACCTCTCAAGACTAGGCTTGAAAATCATCCAGAGGAATGTATTCTGGATATTTCTCAGCAACCTATCGATTTACCCTCTCCTACATCTTGTGTCGATACATGGACCCTTAATTGACTAGCTAGTGGGACATTATGATAATGGGGCTTTACCTATTTTGCTTTTTTCTTTTTGTGCATTTGAATATAAGGCCTAGGAGCCTTCCTTGTTTTGTGAATCCATTTGTTATTCACCACGTTCGATGGGGGCACTCGGGTCCTCATTTGCACCCCTTCGTCCTCACCTTTTGATTAGTACCCATACTAGGTTGCATAATGTTTGGCCCCAATTTCTCGATGTTAATGACAATCTTCTGTTTCCCAGTTATGTCTTTCCTTAGCCTTGCCACTTCGGCTTCTTTCTCAGCTAACTTTTTCTTGACTCTCTTCCTTTCTTACTCAATATTCTCTTTTTCCTTTTTGATTTTGACCTTTTTCTGCTCTCCAAATCCTCTAGTGACATTATTATTGAACATTGCATTACACCTTAGACAAATAGCAACATTAGTATTAACATCTCTTTGTTTCACCAAGAAATCAAGCAGATCTTCCCCAGCTTTGGGGTATATGGGCTTCTCCACATTTTCGAACACGTCAAGTTCCATGTCTTCTTTCATCTTTTCCTCTGCATTTTCATCAAAACCCATAGCATTAATCGACATGAACATTAGCTCGACAAAAATAGAGTTCATCTCAAATGGGTTCACATAAATTGTCATGGTTGATTGAGGCTTTTTCTCAAACTTGAGTCGTCTTCCCTTGATCGCCTTTTGAATCAAGTCCCCGAAACAAACGCAATTGTTAATCGAACGTCCAACAATTTGATAATATTTACAAAATTTTTTACTTTTTACTTCTTCTACTGAAGGCATTTTCTTTCCTTCTGGTAGAGTGATTTGTTTGTCTTTTAGCAATGTATTGAAAATTTGATTTGCTTGTTATACCAAAAGAATAAGACTTATTATTGAAATTAGCCTTTTTCCTTTTCTTTTATTAGTTTAAGAGAGGCACACACATAAGGAGGGCCAACTTATAACTCAGCTACCCTGGCTTCGACTAAGTTTATTTCATTAGAGCCGAAATCATCTTCTTCATCCAACTCCATTTCTACAAAATTTACTTGTTCTTCTCTAAACGATTTTCTAAGTCTCATTTTTTCAATCCTATCTTTTTCTGCTTTTAATTGTTTAATCTATAGTACCTTTTCTATTAGTTGAGCTAAGTTGAGAAATTGTAAGTTAACAAGCTTTTTTCTAATGTTGTAGTCAAGGCCATTAGTGCCCATTTTGACCATCTCGGATACTAGAATAAGGGTGAAACATTGATTTTTCATTGTTTAAAATCTTGCTAGGTAGTTATCAATTAATTTCCCTTGTCCCCTTCTTATTGTGAATAAGTTGGTCAAGCTGACTCTTATTTCCCCTCTAAAAAATTGTTCGTGAAAACTTTTTTCCAACTGATTCCATGTGAGAATTGAATTTGGTAGTAGGTTTGCGACCCAAGTAAAAGCAATTTTTGTTAAGGAAGAAGGAAAAAACCTCATTTTCAAATATTCTATAGTAGCGAGTTGCCCAATTTCCATGGTATGATGTGCTCGACTGTAGATTCCCCATTTTCCCCTGAAAATTTAACTAGTAACTTAGGTGCTTTCCATCCTTGAGGAAGCTTTACCTATTGCATGTAGTCGAGAATGCAAAGACAAAATAGGGTTGGTTTGCATATCCCACATTGAAACCAAATTGGTTTAAGACTTGTTCTACTACCCTAATTAAGTTTTGATGCCCCCTAACATTGTTTTGTCTTAACTTTGAAGCACTTGGTCAGCATTTTGTCCTTGATTGACAAGATGTATGTCATTATCGAGTGTTTGATTCTCTGGTGGGGGTGGAAGAATATTTCCTTGGTCGATATTCTCGACAATCCCCCATGGCCTCGCTTTGGTTTGGTCACTAGGCTCATTTACAACATCAACTACCGAAGCTATATGATTGACTTATCATACTAGCTGCTCATACCTAGTGTGATTCAAATCTAGCTAAGCTGTTATAACAGTAGCCATTTGGTGAGTTAGCATATTCACTAATTCATGATGACTCTCCTTGAGCTGTTGTCGAAAGATAGCCAAGGATTCATTAGTGTATGAAGGTGTTGTTAATGGCATCGAGCTAAGCATGCTGGGGTATATGGTGCCCTTCGATCTGTTCCTCACATTTTGTCTTAAGCCCATTGAAGGCCCTGGCAGTGACCCAAAAGAGGGTAAATTAGTCATAGTAGTATTTGTGTAGAGCGAATTTTGAAAGATCGTTGTAACTCCGCCTAATCCTGGTTGCGTTTGAGCTTGTGTAGTCACTGGTGGCACACAACCAAGTGGCAAGCTATACATTAACATTGTGCTCATGACCATTGTACTTATACTACTTGGTGCTTGAGTAGTCGTTGATCACCCAGTAATGGCTATTGGAGCCAAGATTGGTTCTAAAGGCTGAGTAGTAATAGGGGAATCCTCTTCCTCATTGTTCAGCTCATCACTTGAGGAAGAATTTCTAGATGATGATGTTTTTTTATCTTGCCATTCTGGATACAATAGTGCCATTCCTCAAAATCATGTACCGATTAAACTGTTATTATTTTTTACACTTTCTTTTTCTGATCCCACCAGGTGTACCAATTTGTTTATTTGATTTTTAGTCAATAAAATAAATGAATCGACTATTGTCAAGTTGCTTCGCAAATCTCAATTAAAGGAATGGAAGCAATTCCTCTGATAAATTCTCATAATTTACAAGTGTCAGATTATGAAAAATGAATAGAATTCAAATAAAGCAAAATAAAAATGACAAAATGGCAACGAGAGATAGAAGACTCAAAAAGAAGAAATTATTAACGTCAAATGAAAAAACAAGATCTAATGATTAAAGTAAATAAAGATAAAGAGGACAATTACTTGAGTTGCTGCATACTCTTCAATGTTAGATTGAACATTTTGGCAGAATGTTGAGGTGTTTCAAGTGTATGAAAATGTGTCTGTCCTCATCTATGGTCTAGTTTTCCTATTTATAGACAAAAGTTTCCTAAAAACTAGGCCCAATTCACCCTACATTCTTCAGCTTCATCCTTAAAGCACACGTTTAGGCTAATTCACGTCCTTCAAACCCATGTTTAAAGATCATGCGTGGGTCTCTCTAATGTTCCACATTTTGCATCTTTCTAGAACCTCTTCTATTCCTAAATTTGGCTTGTCTGCAGCTTATTGTTCGACTCGACACTCCTATCCTTTAATTAGGTCCAATATTCAAATCATGCCCTGCTTACAATTGGTTTAGCTTATTATCTTGGTTCGACGCCCTCGATATTCCCTTGATATTTGATCGAGCCCATGTCCTTACTTGTAGCTTATAGTCTTGGTGGCACGAACTCCTCCTCTTCCAAATATCGACCATACTTAGTACATAGGCTTCGATCTTCCCTAACACTATCGAAGTGTCACTTCAAATTTTGCCCTAACAATAATCTAATACCAAGCATTCATCATATAAAACATTGTCATTAATCCTCATAAATTAACTCATTGTCCTATGTGATAGCTTTTATATAAACTATAAGTAAAAGGAGATTTACTTTTCGTTTCTAGTCATCTAGTACTAAAGCATATATATATATATCAAAATAGGGACTCAAGTTACAGATATTGTATCTACTCACAATGCTTCCTAAGTAAAGGCAACAACTTTTTACCGGTGCCAAGAAGCCAACAGGCAATCCTCAAGAGTATTTAATATCACAACCAACATTAACGAATCACAAATTAGCTTCTAATACCAAGGATTCACCTAAACTGACTTCCCTATCCAAAATCTCAAAATCCTAATACCCCAGCCTCTATCTCACTTCACCAAACTTTAAATCCATAGAAAATCTAGCTAATCTATGGTATAATAAGGGAGGTTGATCTAAAAAATTACCTTAGAGGTGGAGGAAAGAAGTGGAGCACAAGATGAAAGGTGGTCCTCCTCCTACCTTAACTTTCTTTCACTAAAAAAGAGGGAGAGAAAGAGAGCTTCAAGAGATGGAAGATGATGGTGAGGTGAAAAGAGTGAGTTTTGTGGTGGATTTTTGCTTATACTCAAGCAAAATGAGAGAGAAAAATAAGAAAGGGACAAGTCTCATAACCTCCCACTCATCAAGTGCAAAATCTATGAATTGTATGCAATCTAGAAGATAGTGGATTCATAAATGTCAATTTTGACAAAAACTTGAAAAATGGCACTAGAGTTCAAACCTTAATGAGTTTATTGGAAAGCTCTTATAAAATTAACTAGGGGTAAGTTAGTTCACATCAAGTTCTTTCATAGACTCCCTCAAAGAAAAAACAATTTAAGGACACAATTTTTCCGAATTAACCAATGGGCTAAGAATTAATTACATACCACGTAATTACCACTTCTAATTTAAATTTAATTTTTGGGGACTCTAAATCCTCTGTCCTATGATAACTCTTTACAGGAGTTTTTGATTAATGACTCTCATTCTAATTGGCCCAAGGCATTAAGTTTTAAAGCTCCACGTGAATCTACTAACTCAAGCCATCCAACAACGTAGACACACCACAAGTACTTATTCAAGTTCAATGATATGTGGTAAACACAACTTGAACATTTGTACTCAAAGTCTTACAATTTTTTAGCCTTTGGCATAGTTGTCCCCATTTTTTCTTTATTATTTGGTGATGAGTGTTAAAATGCACTCATTTATTGCAATAATTTGATATAGATTTGATGCCATTTTATATAGATTTTATGAGCTTGCAGTCAAAATTATTACAAAATTTGATTTCTTATATTTAATGAACTATTAATGTTAATTTGATTATTATTTGGTTATTTTATAGCTTTCATGACTGATTTTATCTTTACTTGCAAGGAAAGGTACAAGACTAGAAATTCATTAATAATCGACAGATATTACTGATGACTACAATCCATTGAAAATATCGACAGATAATCCATCAGTAAATTTAAACAAATGATTGACATGGAAATATGTCGATGGTTTAATATTCTGTCAGTAAAACCGTTGATAAATGTCCGCACCTAATTGCACTAAATCATTACCGACAGAAAAACCATAGATAAGTAATTATCTTTTCCTTTTAATTTAATTTAAAAAATTAATACTTTACCAATGGAAAATTGGTCAATAATTTAGATTAAATAATATTATCTTATTTTTACTTTTTCTCCTCAGAATTTAATTTTTAATATTGTTAAGGAATTATCCATCGGTAATGTTCGATTAATGAAATGATTTGTTTCATTATCATTTTACCGATGGAGTATTCGTTGGTAATATATGATCAATGAAACGAATTATTTCATTAACTTATTACCGATGGAAACTCCGTCAGCAAAAAAGAAACAGAATGTTAAAATGTGAGCCCCTTTCTTAATCTTCCTTATTCGATCAAACTCTCTCTTTTTCTACACTCTCACTATTTCTCACTCCACCATACAGCCATTGGCCATTTCACCACCACTAGAGCTTCCATTTCACCACCGATGATTGCCATGGTATTTGTGATATGTTATTGAGCATTTTAATCAATTTATTTTTTTGTTTAACCTTTTTTTAATTCCATTTCTTTACTCAAAGTTTTTGGTTTCTTAGTTAATTAACTAACTTATTTTGTTATGTTGATTGTTAAAGATCTCATTTAGAGCACTTGGAATACTTCCATTCTCGTGCATTCATTAATTTGAGTTTTGTAGTGTATTACGTATATACAATATGCTCTTCTTTTAACTATATATTTTCTGAAATACTAAAGACTTAAATTTTCTAGGATAAAGTTGTAGGATGGAAGAAGAAGAATGGGATTGCATGACTGGGGGAAGGCTTAGAGTTCTTCCTATTGTTTGAATTATGTACTATAGTATTATGTGCCTGAATGATGTGAAGTAAGGGGATGCACTCTAAAACAATTTTTTGGATTAACTAATTAATTTGCATAATTGCATGTGTTTATTATTTGTGTTTAACTAGTGAAATAATTTTTTTGGAGGTTCCTAAATTAAGGGAAGTTGCTGCCTGATCATTTAAAATATTCTTTGAAGTAAATAATTATTGTTATGCAATAAATAATTATTATTTGTGTTGAAATGCTGAATTAATTTATGTGGAGGCTCCTAATTTAAGGGGAGACTTTACGCAAATATTTTTTATCATTTAAAATATTCTTTGAATTAAATAATTATTATTATGCCTGTACGCAAATATTTTTTATCATTTAAAATATTCTTTGAATTAAATAATTATTATTATGCCAAGTGTGTTGTGTCTTTATTTAGTTAACATATGTCTTACGTTTTCAATTCTGTACATGTGTATTTCGATGTTATAGTTTAATTATTTGCATTTATATTTATATGCATGTTATGTCCGTTGTATACATTTATTAATATATACACATGTTATATAAATCACTTATGGTAAAACGAGAATCTAGTTCCAAACACGGCAAGGGTAGACTGAGGAAGCATGGTCTACCCCCTTACACTCATGCTCCACTCACCACCTCCATTGCGCCCACGTCCACTACTCTCACTACTGCTACTACCTCTACCCCTCCTAGCCATCCTCCACATACCCAGGAGTTTGTTCTGATGCCTAACCCTGGGTATGTAGAGTCAGGGCCTCAACCTTCATTCCCCCCTTAGCTTTTTCCACTTCCACCTATACCTCTAGAAGGTGAGGCCCGCACTTCACCTGTACTTGGTTCCGCACCTTCCCCTACCCCCAGCTGGCTTGGTTCGCATAGTGTTCAAGCTTCCTCATCTATCCCTTTACAGGGCTCTATGAACCAGCGCATAGAGCTTAGATATGATGGTAAATCCTATTAAATAATTTCAAATTTAAATTTATTATAAATTTTAATTGTGATAGAAAATTTAACTAACAGATACTTAAAATAGTCTATAGTTTATGACACAGTTGGATTCCACCACGGCCGGGGCTACGTAGGATTACCAAGTTATTTGAGAACTTTCATGCTCCATAGACCAGTTTTGTGCATGCCTTTGAGGCTACACAACAATCGAGGTGGAAAAAGTAGAAGGTAAAATAATCGTTACTTTTTTACTTTTTTTGTTATTAGTTTTGATTTTTATTCTTATGCATGATTATTTATTACAATTCCGTTGACTATTGTGTTACATGTATATAGCATATGTTCATTATTGATCCACATGAGGAGGCTTCGATCTATAAGGCGTGGAGGATCAACGCCGGGAAGCAGCTCCGCGATATGTTTCATGACATTTGCAAGAATGACGCTAGCACCCATTGGCTCACTAATAAGATCCTCCAAGCACTAAAGGCCTACTGGGACTCATCCGAGTTCAAGGTGAAGCAAATGAAGGCCCGGATGAAGAGAGGATCAGCCCAAGATGGGTGTCTTCATACTAGAGGCTCCACTACCATCGAGGGCACATAGCTGAGGATGATGAATATCGTCCTTTACTCATTTAGTTATTCAATTTTCGTATTAAATATTATATGATCACATGAAAATTCTTTGAAATGTAGGAAAAGGTGATGAGGAAGCTGCAGACTCAAGAGGAGCTGTTCCAGGAGACCCACACCCGGAAGCAGGACAAGTCTCAGTGGATTAATACCTGGTAGGAAACCACATATGTAATAATTTTAATTTTCATTACTTTTAATTTACTATAGTTGTTATTCTTTAAATCTAATTTGTTTTGCTTCTTCCAATTGTAGCATAAGTTCACCTAGTGGCTGACTGAGGCCCAATCACAGCAATCGCAACAGAGGGACGGAAGCATTCTTACCGGTGCACCTATTAGCGACAGCGAGATATGGGCTCAGACGGTCAGTGGCTGCTACAAGCGGTGGATTTATGGGATGAGAATCTCTTACAACATATCATATTCCCCAGGCTCTGTGTCTAGAGCTGAGCTTGCTAGGACGATGTGGAGGACATCTGTGATCAGGTCCATGCATTAAATGAATTGGTTCAGAGGCAACTCGAGGAGGCCGACAGGAGGTACATGGAGTTGTATAAGCGCCACAAAAAGGATAAAGAGCAGCGGACGCAACAGATACAGTCCATGAAGTAGAGGATGACGACTATCTAAAGCTACTTTGAGCAGATGCAAAGTGGCAGTTCTTCGTTCGATGCACAGCCTCCACCATCTCCACCAGCTTCGCCCCAACCTCCACTGCCTTAGCTTTTTCCACACCACCACACATCAGGAGACAACGACAATGATATTTCGGATACTGACGATGATCAGTATTTGTAGTTTTTAGGATTTTCTATTTTTAGAATTATACCGTGACAATTTTTTTTCATTTCTATTCGTAGTGTATATATATTTTATTCAATTAACAATTGTTTTATTTCTTCTGCTTTTATGTTTTTAGAATTATCACTTTTTTATTTTTTATTTATATGAATTTTTGAATAATTAAAACAATAATTTGAAACATTTAAATACTAATTTCAAATTTTAACAATTTAAACCAAAAAAAATAATCTTTAAGTATCGATAAATTTTTCGTCAGTAATTTTAAATAATAAAATATTATTTTTTATATTACCAACGGATTATCCATCGGTAATTATAAATAATTCGTTGATTTAATTCCGTTAGCGATGATTTCTGACACTATTATTACTGACAGATTTTTCCATCGATATAATTACATAAATTATCGACAAATAAACTTCTTCGTCGGTATTATTCATTTTTTTATTACCAACGTTTTTCTTGCCGATGGTTAATTTCCGTTGGTAAGTAACGCATTTTTAGTAATGGTAGATATGGCATTAATTAAAATATCTTGGGTAAGGGTGTGCAAGGGTCCGGTTAGATCGGGTTTGAGGTAAAAAATGTCCAATCCAATTAAATGAGATCCGGTCGGGTTAGGTTGGATTAGGTCAGGTTTTTGAAAATTTTGTTGCCAACCTAAAACAAACCAACCTGATCTAAATCGGGTTGGATTGGGGTGGGTAATCAGGTTGTTAAAAGAAGAAAAGACAAAATCCATTATCCCATCTCAAATCTCAGATCTGGAAAACTAATTTCAATTTTCAACCAAATGCTATCAACAAAAAGTAGCCAAACTCAAATCTTAAACTTCACTCCAACAAGTTAACTAATTGAAAGTTTACAAATTCTTAAAAAAAGAAAAATACAAAGCTTGAAAGCCATTTACTTTCATCATCATCATCATCATCATGAACAACAACAACAACAACAATAATAGTAACAACAAAACAACAAAACAACAACAACAATAGCAATAGCAACCAGACCTTACCTTTGTGGCTGACACTGAGATGGCGTCTCTATATCTCACATTGTGGCAGCCTCTTTCTCTCTTTGTCTCTATGTGTGCATGTGTCTTGTGTGTGGTGATAGAAGAGCCAAATCAACGGCTGGACAAGGCTTCTCATAGCTACCGACGAGGCCATCTTCGTGGCGGCGACGCAGAGACCACCAGATCTGAGAGTCTATGCGGTGGTAGTGGCCTTCTCATGGCAGCGGTGGTCTTCTTGCGGTGTTGTCTTCTCGTAGCAAAAACGATGGCGGCGGAGGCTTCGAGTGACAGCTTTTTTGTGGCTGTGGTTGCCTTCTTGGTGGTGGCGACGCCTTCCTCCATGAGTTCATGTAAGGGATGGCGACTTCCTTCAATAGCGTGCAGCGGGTCAGCGACAACAGGGGCGAGATGCAATGGAGGGACCGAGGGATAGGGAAGACCGAAGAAAGAAAGGGAGGATGGAGGGGAAGAGGAGCGGTGGTTGTGGGAAAGAAAGAGAATTAGGGATTTAGATTTTAGGGTGAGAGTGAGAGTAATGGATGGGAGAGACACAGTCAGAGTGAAAGTAAGTGGGATTTAGAGAGGGAAAAAAAAAAGGAAAAGTGGGGGTTCGGGTCTAGTAACGGGTTTAATTTTTAAACATGTTACCCGAACCGAAGATTGGACTGGTTAATAGGATTTTACCTAAACCGACCCGATTACCTGACCCAAATCGGATTTTTGTGTGCGGGTCAGATCAGGTCGTTCAAGTTCGCGAGTAAACTCGTACCCGTGCACACCCCTAATCTTGGGCCTAAATCTAGAAGAATTCCAAAAAGTGTTGATGAAAAAAAATTCATATCTTTTTCTATTGAGATTGGATTGGAATGATATAGGATGATCCACAAAGATAAGAAAGAGATCTCCAACTTGGTTGTTAATACCAAATTCGGATTCAAATCTTATCTATAAGGAAAATCGGTTGCAAGTTTAAAGAGCAAATTTGTCCTGATGCTATCTAGCCTGACCTTCGCCTAGTATTTCGCTACTATCTCAAGCTATAGAATTCGAATTGATGTGGTTCTTTCAACATTTGAAAGCTAACAACATTTTCTACAACTCTAATGAAGATTTGCTAATTCTAACCATAGAAATCACTACATTGCTTGCAAGTTGATGGTGCAGATTAGAGCCTACACTTGAACATGAATTGGGCTTTCCTAACCTAATTGGAATAGGACCAAGAGCCAAGTGGATCCATTCTTCTCACCAAAAGCTGCAATCTACTTTAGAAATTAAAGATAAGATCCTCTTAACCTTAATCTCTGATTTAAATAAAGGAGATTAGATGCCAAAAGGGGGTTCCAATAGTTTCTACACATATGCACTTACATACCATCACTTGGAATCCTTGTTTTGGTTTAGTACAAGGGAATGGAAGCTTGAAAAGGGAGATCAACCATATGACTAAGCAATGCTTTTTTTCCTCTTCTCTTTTCTTATGTTTATGATATTTGGTTCTTTATTGAGTACAAATATTGTATCCATGCGTGGTTAAAACTCTTGTATGCCAAGGCTGAGATATAGCCTATCTGAATGATAATGTATTGAATTTTGTATGGTTTTATTTAAATTTTATCTATTTATATTGAGTTTTTGCTTCTATTCTTAATGCTTTCCTTGACTTGATCACACATAGGGATGAACTCAAAGTTGTGTAATCTGTGAAGAATCTAGGTACATGCTTAGAACATGGAATAAAAATCGTTATCTATTTATTTGTCTACAAGTAGTGTGGGATAGCGTGGGACATTTGCCTAAGGAGAATTACAGAACAATAATTTCTCTTGCCTAAAATTCAATGTCTTGGAAGTCTAGTTACCTTTTAAGGTTTAGAATAGGATTAGTATATGAGGAGAACCCACTACCAACCACTTTAGGATCCCTGCCCTTCAATAAAAAAGATAGAGTCAGATAAACTCCAGAAAGTCAATGCTCATTAGGAACATAGATGAAATCAACCCTCTAGCATGCTTCACCATTAAATTCTCAATTTTTAATTGCGATTACGTGTTTTCTTTAATTCACTTGTTTTGTTGCGAACAATCATCCTCAAAATATTTTCAGTTAGCTTAGATAGATTCTATTTGGCAATCATGATAGTTTGTTTATTCAATTATCGTGAGATCGATGCTCTATCCACTTCTTCTTACTTGATCAACCTAGGACATTGCCATTAAAAATGGGTTAAATCGAGAAGAGAAACCGCCCATCATTACAGTTTGCAAAAAATTTTATCCACCACAAAGTCAATATACAAAATACACAAACAAAATAAATTAATTCCAAACAGGGAACAAGGAAACATAATAAAATGAGTCAAGAGCTTGCGGAGGTATCGAGATGAAATTGTTATTGGTAACCCATTGGATAGCTTAGAGCGAGATTGCACAACAGTAAGTGGGAAAGTTTCTTTTCCAGCAGTGGCTCGTTCGATTCCACCACCTCCTCCTCTGATAACTGGCAGGATATAGTATGTGCTACCATTTTGAAGAGGCATGCCTAGTGTGTCGAGCACAACTGCGACTGTGGCTGAAGGTAGGTGTGAGATAAAGGCAGAAAGAAGGAAGTACTCATCTTCATTTCTTAGATTAGCTATGAAAGGCTTTCATTTACTTATTAACGGTGTGAATAAGCATAAGCTAGAAGGACCAATCTATAGATGCGATGACAACATGTTTTATAAATTAATGATGCGCATAGTACAAGTCAAAGATATTCCCTAAAACTTTTCTGACAAAAAATTGAACAACATTAATCATATACATATACATGCAATTCGATGTTAGGGGCTGGATTAAATTCCTTGTGTGCAAACAGTATGAAGGAAGGTCCTAAAGAGATACTGTCCGAGCTCGTAAGGATATTAGTTTTTTAACTAAGCATTTAAGAAATGATGAAAATCTACAAGTGCAGTGAGAATTTTGTATAAATATATTAAAAATTTAATTAAACAAATTTCTTATTGAAAGATTATAATAATTAAATTTATTTTTTATTATATAATTTTACTAGTTATATTAGAAAATAACACAAAAAAATATTGATTATTTTTTCCTTTTTCTTGTTGCATAAAATTTAGGTTGAATGGAAAGCTCATCATAATCCAAGATCAAGACATGTCTCTCAACTTATTAAGCATTTATAGGAATATTTATATATAACCTAACCAATGGAAGAACTCAAGAATCGAAGTTAAATCATAACAATACATGAATAAATGATTAACTAGATAAGTTAACTCCATTGGCACAAAAATATTTATTAATTGTCCTCTACAATGCGAGATTTGAAAACACTAGTACATGTGCCTACATATGTAGATGATGAATACAAAAGAAAAGAATATGAGAGAAAAATAAGTGGTGAGGATTTAATATTTATAAAAAAATTTATGTACATTCATTTATGTAAAAAGGGAAGTGAAATTAATAACGAGAAATTAATGGAAAGACCCAATAGAAATAAACAATTGAGTGATTAAATAAAGACTTTTTAAAAGAAAAGACTAAATGAAAAAAAAATGTAATTTTTAAAATGATAAAAATATAATTAAATCTATTTTATTAATTGTGCTATTTGTCCTGAATAATTTAAGGAAAAAAAATCCAAACTGACTGAAAAAGGAAAATGCAAACATTGCTACCTGGTTTTAGCTTTCCTTATTTCTCTGTGCCTGTTTGGTTTGTACCCAAACTCCAGATACGGTGATAAAAATTGATTTGTAAATGAGTGAAATTGTTTGATTTGAATTTTTTGCTTTGGGGAAAAGTGTCTTAAGTTGACTAAAATCGATTCTCGTAAAAATTAAACATAGGTTTAAATATATTTTTATTTCATATAAATATGGGTTATTTTGATTTTTTTTTTTAATTTTTGTTTTGATTTTGATTCCTCTTTCTTTTATTATTAGGTTTTCAATTCCTACTATTTAAACTCATTGTCGAGTAATGATATTTATAAAAGTTAAAAAAAGATTCAGAAAATATTTAAAAAGACAAAAGAAAAATTTTCAATATTTGTAAGAATTAAATATATATTCTAAAATACTTATAAATATTAAAATTTAGAACAATGAGGGCCAAAAGCAAGAAAAAAAAAAGGACCAAAACTAAAACAAAAACTTTAAAAATACCAAAGTCAAAACAATCTATATTTTACAGGAACTAAAAAAAAAATTTAAAACCTTATATATATTAGCTTTTACTTTGACATCTCACATTAATTGTTCTAAACCCACTTTTTAAACATTATTTCTAAACATAAATTAATTCTTTTAAAATTAATTTTTTCAGCTTTGATTATTTCAAAAATAATTTTACAATAAAATCTAAACCAAAGGAACCCTTTGTCGTTTCCGAAATGAAAGAGACTTTAATCATTAGAGGTTTCATAACGCGATTTAAAAATTCAAGTACAGCCTGAAAACTAGGTGACGTCTTACATGCACCATATTAATTATGGTGCTTGATGCACCTTATTCATCTAATGGTTAAGAGATAATGGTATAGTGATACACTAACTATATGTGATTCATTCTAAAATTTGTTACTCTCTCTCCTTCCTCTAAACTCCACTGGCCGGAATGAAGCCTCCGCCTCCACCTATCTCCAGCGGGCTTACTGTCCTTGATAAGGCTTGGAATTGAATCAAGTAGAAAAGTGACAGTTTTATTCAAGAACAAAAATAAGGAGTACAAGAAACTACTCTGGTTCGAGCCCAAAGAAACTCCTATATTAAATCAGCTTCTACATATGTTTTTCTTAACATGTACGATTCTGTTTATCTCTTGAAATATCAAGATTTTTTGAGAAAATCTCCTAATCGATCATAGATTTTATGCGACGGTTTTAACCTACTTTTTAATTTTGCAAAAACTTTAATCCAATTTAATATTTAATTCAACCCTTTTCCCAAACACTCTGATACCATCACTTATCATTCATTGTCGACATAACACCCTCTATTAGAATTATAATACAGTGAAACGCAAGAGCCAAATTAAAACTAAGTATCCTGCGTAAGAACAAAATATACTTTAAGTTATAAATTTGACACTTCTTTATTTGTATTAATCGTTTCTTTGTTTTTCGTTTCCTTTTTTTTTTTTTTGTTTTTTTCTTTGCCTTTTTTCTACAAGAAAAATATATAAAGAGAAAATTTGAGCAAACTGCATTTGTTTTGCACAATTGGCGTGTTATGAAATTCTTCATGACGCCATTCGATTAAGTATCCACTAAACATCGAACATAATTCAACTCCTGTAAATCTCTCAAATTTAGGGATATCTCAATTTCGTGCTCTTGTGTGATTTTTCCGTTTGTCATTCACATTGTAATCACCTTCAAATAATGCAGAAAGAAACTATATACAATGTTTGCAAAGTTGAAGTCACTAATTATGATGCATATACACGCTCCAAATGGTCTAGAAGTTACTCCGAAGTCCAGTTAATGGGAGCGCGCACCCTCGAATAGTTCTTGCCACTTATGAGCTTCATTTCCAGGGCCTTCCCCCTAAAATATATGCATTATGCCATAACAATTTGCATAAATGAAATATATGAATAGATTAGGTGAAGCGTCATAGAATATTTATGTATCAAGCATAGCAAATAAACATAAAAATTGCACAAAAAATTTTCTTATTACATGTGGCATCAAATACCATCTGACTAAACTAAACTGCACCAACACTTGCGCACACCCAACGAGTGGTCCGCGGGTCTCCCAAATTGGTAGTAAGAGAAAAATTCAGTTATGACATACCGATGCCATGAAAACAAAGCAACTAAACTGTACAACTTATGTACCTTAAAGGTCACTCGAGTACTACTTTATATATCATATTACAAATGTGTCATATTGTTGCAACTGAAAAACCTGTTTCTTAAATAACTATTGGATATATATAAATAACCCCGGGGAGGCCTCTAAAGTGACTTATCTCTAAAGTGAGAAAATAAGGGTTATCCACCCTTTGATCATTTAGTGCACTTTATTAATGGACAAATACAGTTTAAATATGAAATCACCTTAGAAGAGTCTTATCCATAAATTACTATATGCAAGATATACTGCCGAACCTTTTTTTTTTTTTACCAAAAGAAAAAAGCATAGGGTAGTCACGCCTATTAGTTATATAGTTTTTTCTAACATGTTAGCAGTGCACCTAAGTAATATATACTTTGGGTGACACATTTTGCATTGCCAACATCTATTTCAATGGTTTGATGAAAGCAGGAGGGCTGAAAATCCACGAACTAGGAAGGTCGAGGCATCAAACTATCAGTACTTTTCAGCTATCGGCAAAAGAAAAGATTCAAAAACAACGAGGAGATCCTCTCAGATGATTTTGATCTTGTACACATATCACATACATGTACGATTGCAATACCTAACAATTTCTCAATAACTATACCAAAATTATAACTGAAAGTTTTACCTCAACAGAGTTAACTTCATATACTTGGTTTTTAGTGAGTTCCAGATCTAGTGCCTGTACACAAGCTTCAGCAACAATAATTCTGCTTGCCTCTCCCACTAGTTTATCTCCTGAAAGCCCGTCACCAAAATTCTAAAACTTTAAACAAAAATAATAGCAAAAGTATAAATGATCATATATAATCGTCTACTATCCCAAGGGAAGACACCAATAAGGTGAATTAACTTTCTTGATCAATCAACCAAAAGACAATAATAATAATAATAAAGATAAAACCCTATCCACCTCAGAAATTTATGCATCAGTTTACAGAATTATGATAAACAAATACTACTAGCAGCATGCTAGGAATAGACTTTACGGGCAAGTGTATAGAAGGAGGAAAAGGGGAGATAGGTCAGGTCTGGACCCAAGCAGTTAGTTGGGCAGAG
The DNA here is from genome assembly GCA_031439585.1 of Pterocarpus macrocarpus. NCBI lineage: Eukaryota > Viridiplantae > Streptophyta > Magnoliopsida > Fabales > Fabaceae > Pterocarpus > Pterocarpus macrocarpus. The sequence goes on along the minus strand of CM062516.1, from coordinate 11,570,639 downwards.
TTTGTAACTGAAAAATGGAAAGTTGTAAGGGCAGGAAAAACAGTTAGGGATTGGTAGTTAGAATAAAAAGGGAAATCTGAAGTTCAGATCCATTGTCTAGTCATTCTGAGTTGTTTGGAGAGATTGGAAGCTCTAGAATCCTTCCAACCTGAGAGTTCTCTCTCTTGTATCTTCTTGTACAAATTTAGGGTTCCTAGTAATATTGCTAGGGATTCCTCTATTGAATACACACACCTACTCCCTTCTATCCTACTTCTCGGACCTGTGTCTAACACAGTATGGATCTAAGCCAGCTGAAACTCCTACGGATTTAACATCAAACCCTCAGCAATCTGATCAGATTTGTTATTACACTTAGGGCAGGCAAGGAAGGTTGGTTGGTAATCTAAAGAACCAAAATGTTACAACAGTAAAAACACAAGAAAATTTTAATTCCCACCAGCATTGGGAACCTGTTCTTTAGACTCGCTTTGCAGCAGTCACAGGTCTTAATCGATGCCTTATAAGTGCACATGAAGAAATTGAGTTTTAAATAAACAGAGCATATGGATTTGTTTCGTGACAATGAGGTTGCGGACCATATGTTACCTATTCCCATTTTCATGAGAAGATATATAAAGTTTGATTGCCAATTTGCTAGAGTTAAGCTTCAACATAAAATATCAGAGTTATGCATGCCAATATAAAATCAGATTGCAGGAATTTTGCATAAAAGCCTTAAAGTGGCAAGCAGGTTCATTTCATTTGTGATATCTAGAAGCATATGAAATTGAAATGTATGCCCCAGAATGAGGCATGTTATGAATCTAAGAAAATTTTCATATTCACTTTAGACCAATCTTTGTGTCTACACAATATTAATATAACTAGTGCACTTTTGTTATTTAAATGCCTTTCTTTGTGTTAGCTTGATTTGATAGGCAACTGAATAAAAGAATAAGTTGGAGTATATTCAAAGAGTTCGCAGCAAACTGAACCAAGCTGAATGTTTCTGAGACAAGCTTACTTATTCTGACCAATATTGACCAAGATATAACATTAGTTGCTACTCGGTCCCAAAAAGTTTACTATACAGATTTTCATAATAAAACCGCTGTCAACTTTTTGTCCATGCGACAAGAAATTCTTTCTCTTGTATTAGAAATACAAGCTAAATTTTAAGCAAATAACGTCATTGTTTGCTATACTACATTCACAAATGCAACTTATATAGCTTGGTAACCTGCTCAAGTGAGAAAAACTTACCAAAATAGCAAAAATAAATAAAGAAAAAATGCTTGCTTTGTGCCATAGTTATAATAATGAGCATTATTAATGTACCTTGACCTATAAGGACTGCTCGTCGTTGTCCTGCTGTTGCTCTGAGCAATGTATTTAGATCATAAGATGTGTATGGTCCATCAGTCAACCTTCCAGCTCTGAAATGCATTTAAATGTGCCATATGAGGAAACGTAGAGAATTTCAAGCACACACATAATCCAAGTTAAAGGTCCTCCAACTCTTTGTTTATCAAGTATCAACATCAGGTATGCAACATGCATATTTGCATCTTACCTGATTATTGTGAATGGAAGGCCAGAACTCCGAAGAAAATCCTCCCCCATCTTCTTATACTTAAGAACACCAAATAGGTTCATAATGCTACATGAAAAACCGAACATTAACAAGTACATGAGACAAAATTTGGAGAAGTCCTTTTACCCAAACATAATTAACATGATTTCATGTCATGGAATAATTTATATCATGGATCACACAGAATTTATTGCTATCTCCTTGTGACTAACTTAGCGACATAGCACACAAATCACACACAGCCTACACTTACAAACATGAATAACGAGTCCGCATTTTTCTAAGTACATACTTTTTGAATTATTAATATCTTCTAATTTTTACTGCCTTCAGAAACAGAATCTAGCAAATTTTCTATCACCAGTTCAAAAAACTTGAATTTGAATATTTGTTTGCGCTTCTTGCAGCAACCTAGCAGTACACCCAACCCCTCTTCTTATTTATTTATTTATTTTTTTCCTGAGTGTATTCATGCCAAGAAAGTTGATGGTCATATGTTTGCTTATCTGGGCAAGGTTTATGCAGCCCTCCACAGCTTCAATGAACTTGTGCCTCCGCCAAAGACACTGAAGAAGGAGCTTGAGCAACACAATACCTACGTTATGGTCATATGGTTTGCTCAAGGAATAACCAACCACGATCAAATCATGGAGTTGCCCTACTGTCCCCTTACATGGCATGGTCTAGCTTTCTCTAGGTTTCAGCTAGGAAAACTTATATTTCCCTTATCAGTCTCATTACTGTTGATATGTTTGCCCTTGTCTGTCAGAACAACAAATTGTGGTCATTCCTTTGCTCTAGTTTCAAACCTTGCCTGAAATGTGATCACTCTAACCATTTGGGCCACTCTTTCTGCATCAACTCTTTATCTACGTACGTACATGCTTTTGTGCAGAATGCTCGACCTCAACTCTCCAAGCTACATCCCACCTACTTAAATGCATCTTTCTTGGTTACTCCCATCATCAAAAAGGATACAGGTGCCTCTCTCTTGACTTGGGCTGGTATCTTGTTTCCACTCATGTTACTTTTTTTGAGTCTACTCCATTCTTTTTGAAGTCCCTTTCTCATCCCAATATTGAAGTAGATGAAGGAATTCTTGCCTATAAGGAGGTTTAGTCTCCTAACTCTAGGTTGATTTCGTCTTCTATTGCCCCTCATCCCCCTCAGCATCCCATTCAAAAATTGTACAATTACATTTACCATATATGTCATCCGCCGCCCACCATGGGTGAAGCACTCACGTGGCCCTAACACTTGAGAAAGGGCATTGTTTGAATTTCCATCCTGTGAGAAGATCAACCTTGCATAAGGTCCTAGTAGATGATGGTATATCCTAAATCAAATCCCTTCTCAAAGGCTTCTCTTGGAGGAGACCTCAAGGCAAGGCATCAACTCTTCATGGTCCATTACAGAGTTAGAGATTCTTTGGTGGGTACAAGACAGTTCCACGGCCCACCTAAGGCTAGTAGTTCAGAAAGATGCAGAATTCAATTTTTGATAATTTGAGAACTCATCTGATGCTTTCCTTCCCCCCTTCTGCAGGCCATCAGTGTAACTTCTTGCAGGAAAATTGATCTTAATTATGAAGAGGATAAGTTTGACACTATTTTGATTGTGTATCTTTGGAGCACAGTAGCAACTATACACAATGAAACCAAATCTTCAATCAAGAATAACCAACAGAGAACTAGTAATTTGTATTTAAGATAACAATACAAATATAAGTTAATTTCAATTTTTATTCTATTCTTCTTTTGGCATCACATTTGTGACAAAAGGTCTTTATTTATAGATAGGTTAAACTAATGTTTTACACTAATTTATCCCTAGAACGTTAGAAGGGCCCAAATCCAAATTACCAAACAAAGATTCTGCTTTCAGCTTTCTTGCAAGCCAACTGATGATATAACAACAGTCACAGACAACTTTGTTAATTAAGAATTAATTATTGGGTATGCTTACCTCCATGGCAATTCATTGAACTTAGTCACACCTATTGACGATACAAGAACAACTCTCTTCACTGAGGAAGGCAATGCGGATACTAGATTCTTCACTCCCACCCAATCTTCAAATAAATTCTTATAATCAAAATCAAAATCAAAAGATTGAAAAGTTGATGGATTCTAACTGGTATGAAATTTTAGTAAAAGGCATTACTGTTCCACACTTAAATCTTCAACTAACTAATTTTCTATTTCAATTTAGTTATGACATCAAATGCTGCAATATATTCATAATATGAATCTTACCAACTCTTTCTGGTGTATTATCATCATCCCACCGCTTGGAAGGAAAAGCAGTCGTTCCTGTGCAGCAAATCACATGTGTAACTCCCTGTAAAGCAAGTAAACAAAAGCGAAAAATAAAGAGAAATTCAGAAGATTACTATACATTTCCTTTGGTGAATGAAACTACTCAACAAAATGAACATATTTCAGATGAATCAAATATTATTAAGCACAGAAACAGAACTCTGAAGAGCAAACCTCAAATATGGATGGATCCAAATCCTCCTGCTTCCTCGTGTCTCCTTTGAACACCTATCATGCTCAAAAGCTCCATATAAATAGAAAATATCAAGAAAGAACAAAAATATTCGACCACAAAGGGGATGTTTAGATTTTTTCTATTTTCATTTCCTATCGATATACTTTAAATAATAATAACAAAAATGTCATTTTATTTTTAATTCTATTCCTACTTTCAAGTTTTTATGACAAAAATATGGAAAACAAAATTTGCACTTGAATGCACATTAAGAGTAAATGATATACCTGCAGTTTCGCCTCATCTTGTTTACCAAACAGTGTCGTGGCTTTCTCAGGATCCCTAACTATCAAGCGTGACTTAACATTCCGTTGAAGCAGCGATGCTACTACTAGCTGCCCTGAATAGCAATTAAGGCAACCACTTCACAAACTTCCCCAATCAAACTGTGGCATGAATTATTATGCATTGATCCAGCCATTTCCATCATTTACAAACTTCTAAACTGAATGCACAAATTAACATAACAAAGGGAACATGGATCACAAAGGCATATAGATGCACATGGAAGGAAGGATATACCAACAAAAGAAACAAGAGGAGATATTATTGCATGCTCAGCATCAAGTGAGACTACTCACTCCACATATTTCAGTTTGAATCGATGATAGAGCCTACAATAAATTAACATATTTATTAATTTTTTATTTCCAAATCTGTACAAAAAAAATATTAAAAGATAAATATATAATATAAATGATGTCACATCATTAATTCAAGTTAAAATAAGAGATTTCTTTGGCACCTTTGGTACTTGTAAAGGTACCAACACCTTCTAGTATGAGTTGTTCATATGTAACCATGAACCTACTACTCAAAATATATTTTTTATTTTTATTTTGATAAAAATAGCTAACCACCATCTCCAACAAGGTACCTATGACCTTGAAATGTTACCAATGCCCTGAAAAAGTTTAGGGTACTGGAAATTAAAGTATCAAATTTTGAGCTTCACTTTGTTTTTTTGGTCTAAACCACCATTTTGGAGCCCACCAACCTCCAACTAACTAATTCAGCTCAAGTTGGATCAACAAACTATAAGATAAAGTTTTCTCTGTGCTAATTTGTTGTTTTTTCATGCACAATACTTCAACTATCTTACTTAAGGGGAATAAGTGACAAGTCACTTTAACCAAACAAGCATTGGTAGAGTTTTACTCCATTACTCCCTCTTCTGCAAAATATGTACTATCCCTTAAAATGTTATATTCTTAAAAACAAAAATTTCAGTTCCTAAAATAAAGATTAATTTTGATACACTATCAGTGTAAAAATATTTTATATTATCATTTAATTAGTTATTAACCTTTCAGGGAAAAGTAGTTGACTCTTACATCCCCTATCTCAAAATTCTCACAAATAACATGTGATTAAACAATATTATAAAATTCTCTTATACCAACAATGTATCAAAATTAAATCCTATAAGATATTATATCCTCAAATAAAAAAGTTCAAGTTCTGGTCATGATATCAGTTCACTGCGATTAAGATATAACAAACACTTCCAAAGTGATTACTTAACAAAATTATAAATTCTCTATCCTAAGTTATAAAATTTTTAAGAAGTAGAACAATACTCTCTCTAAAAAATAGAGTATATCGAATTAGGTCCCTCAAATTTTTATGAAGTAAACAAGAGTCTCACCAACACCTCCCGAGGCGCCAACAACGAGGACCAGTTTGGAAGATGATGGCGTGCTTTCGCTATTATCCTTCAACTCCGAACTTTGGCTTTCAACAGCTTCCTCGCTGAGAGAGTTTTGGGGTCCTCCTCTGTCGGTTGAAACAGCTTTTGCATAAACACGCTTGGAATCACAACGCCATCTCCAAGCAAAAGAAGAAGGAGAAGAAGAAGACACGGAGATTCTGTTATGATGGAATTTAGCGAAAACTTGACGCTGAGAAAGAAAGTGAACTTGGGAGAGAGCTAAAGACAGTGTAGCACTGGCAGTAGTTGAAGCCATGAAACAAAAAATCACAGAATGAATAGTTCCTCTGCAACGCACCAGAATCGAACTCCAACTGGAATTAGTAACCGCTAGTTTTCTTTTTTCTTTTTTCTTTTTTCTTTTTATTAATAAATGGTGACCTCATAAGTCACAAGCCTATTTTACGCCATGTGTCAAGTTTTTTTTCTTCAATTATTATTTAACAGTTATTATTATATTTTTAAAAACAAAATGGATTTTTTTTGGGTAGGCTAAATTTTAGGTTGACGCCAAAAGTGTCCTCAGTCCAGGTTTACAAATTTTTATGACTTCATATATCTTTTAGAATTTAATTTAGAATTTAATTTAAATATATTAATAATATAAAATAGTTTTATACTGTCAATCAATAAAAATAGTGAAAAATATTAACTCATATAAATAATCACTCATTACAATGAGAGACCTACCATAATTTCTCACTTTTACCTATTTCTATTAATTGATAATATAAAATTATTTTACATTATTAGTACATACCAATTAAACTCTATCTTTTATATATAAATCTATATTTATTCTTGGTGAATTAAAACTATATTTATTGAGATTAATTTTGATAGCTTACCAATAGCAATCATTATACTTTTAGAACCGATTTCTAAAACCGATTTCTACTATAACATGATGGAAGCACAATTCTATCAGAAATATTAAATAGTAGGGGAAGGTTTTATCTTTATTTTAAGGTAAAGTCAATTTTCAAATTTTACAACTCATGTGACATTTTTGTATCTCTAATCTTTATTTTAGCTCTATTATGTGTATGATTGTATAAGTGCTCTTAATAGAAAATATGTTGGGTTTAGTTGATATGCATTATCAGTGTAAAAAATTTTTATATTAATAGCTAATCATGTACTACTATATAGATAAAAATGGTCAACTCTCACACCTATTATCTCAAAAGAAAACTATTTTTACTTATGTAGTAATACATGATTAGATATCAATGTAAAATTTCTTTTTACTAATAATGTATATCAATTAAACTCATACATATTAGGGTGAAAGTTTCAAATGAAGAAGTAAGGTTGCCCAACAATGAATACTTTAGTTGCTTCCCCTTTTGATATAAAGTTTACTTATATTTTTCTTAGGTGGGCCTCAAATTTTAAAAGTGCTGGAAGATGCTTGACTTAAGGATGATAATCTTAGAGTTCCTCCAAGTACAGTTCTATATCCAAAACTATTTTTTCAATCAATATAAATGTTAGAAGCTTATCATGACTTTATACATAGGAAAATGCCATTTGCCTAATGTTGGCTATATGTTGATGTCTAAATTTCTCACCCTTATAAGACTACTAGATATCAACTTGTTGTCTTCCTCTGTAAAATACAAAAGAATTATTTAACCTAAGGCATTTTCCATTATGCAATTCTATCCAAAAAGCTTTTGGCATGTTAAAGAAGAGGTTCCTAATAATAGCAAGTGGGAAAGAAGTGCAATATGTATTGAGACTTAAACAAAATTTATATGTTGGTATGGTATATGCTACACAACTTTTTTATGGGTGTTGATCTTGATGAAGAGCTTATATCAAAAGTTGAGAGAAAGCCTATGAAAAGAGCTTGAAGGAGAACATGCAAGAAGAATAATAGAGATATTGATGGTGTAGAACCAATAAAAATGAAAGAGAGCATTGCTAGGCAAATAAGGAATCATTGTGTCTCTCATAATTAGTTTCTAACGCTACTAGGGTTTTTATTACTTAATTTTAGTTTTCCATCATGCTATAGATTATTTTTTATGAAGAAATTAGTTGATTCTGGGTGTGTTTATTTGTGTTTCTCGTTAAAAAAAAGTACTTTTTTTTTAATTTTTAAAAAAAAATACTTATAAAATTTTTAATGTTATTTGTTTGTGCTTCTAAAAAAAGCAGAAATAAAAAATAATCAGTTTTTCTGCTTTTTCAAAAAGCAGATAGGGAGCTGCTTCTCTCAGAAACAGAAGTAGTAGAAAAGAGAAAATATTACTTCTTAAAATTAACAACCACTTTTTTCCCATTTAATTATGATTTTATCCTTAAAATTTTTAAAAACTACAACTCTCTTCCCACTCTCATGCTATCTTTCTCTCTCCATATCTTTAATTGTAATTTTATTAAATAAAGTACTTCTATATTTATCACATCTAAATAATTTAATAAATTATAATTTTGATAAAAAGTACTTATATAATTATATTCAAACATAAAATAATTTTCTGTTTTTGCTTCTACTTCTACTTCTTAAAAAGTACTTCTCCTAAACTCTTAACCAAACAGGTCCTCTATTTGATAAGTTGGTGTCTAATAGTAGAGCAATTCGAAACAAGTAGTGTTAGCAACAGCAATTCTGATGTGATTTAGGCAATTTTTAGATTTTAATTCTTTATCATCCAGTACTGATTTTCAATCAAACTTTGATATGGTTCTGCATCTCGTATGTTGCTACATTGGTGTATATGTTTGTCCTATCATTTTTTTTTTAATTGTGCATTAGACTCAGTTTAAGTAAGTAGCTTTTACTATTATTTATGATTATTTCAAATGCGTTTTCAAGTATGGATACTACTATTGGAGAGGTTGATTTGGTCAATCAAACAAAGTTGATAACTACAGAAAAAGAACTCAAAGTATGGCCTCACTTCTTCCTGAAGAGTAAAAGTTGAAAGGACAAAAACTTCACAAATGAAGCATATCAAGTTACAATAATAACAATAAACATAGAATTTGTAACACCCTCCTCAGTACAGTACTATGCTTAAGTCATAATACCACACCCTGGAGTTGTTATTGTTACCTGAGCGGACCTTGCTTGACAACCACTTCAGCCGTCTTCGGAAACCTCTGAAACTATCTGAAGACAACACGGAAATAGGAGTGAGAATTATAAATTTCCAGTAGGATTTCCTATGTATCATAAATAATGTCATCGTTGTTATCTCCAGTTTGCTTCGGTTTATTAAGAAAAAGGTGAACATACCTTACAAACTGTTTAATTTTATAGTTCGAAAATATAATGTCCGAAGCAAAGCTTATTTTAATCATACACTTGGCATTTGAGAAAAACCCATGAAAATCAAGTCATGAATTATATTCGGACTAATAACTGAAATATAATAAAATACGATGGCATCAATGTACTAGAGGTATAATTTCTACATATACTTTACTGGAACTACAGCATATTAATACGCCTACATAACCTCAATATGCTGAGAACATAACATCTGCACATAGCTTAACTTGTACTTGAATTCATGCATATACATAAAATTTACTTTTCTTTCTTCATCTTTCTTTATCATCGTAAAGTCTTTACATGCTACATTCCAGAGTATGATTGCCATGTCATACCCCATCAGAGCGTGATCGCCATTTCACGTTCCTTAGGAATATGGGATCTTCCTTTGGTACTTATACTAGCTGGTTCATGCCATGCCTTATATAAGTTCTGTCCCCTAACTCACACTAGCTGGGTCAATGCCATGCCTCATATGAGTGGGGTGCTTGCATATGCCTTAGTCTTTAGTCTTAGCCTTTAATCTTTAGCTTTTACTTGGCACACCTAGGTGTTACGTATCGTCGTTCCTAGGGTGCTTTTATTGCCCTTGGGTAGCCTGGCCTTGGAGTGAGCTCGTCAGCTCCACCCGTGACCGTCGTGACACCGACTCACCCACAAGGGGATCCACGTGCCTCTAGTCTTGGAGGGATCTCATTCTGGCCACATGCCTCTAATTGAAGGGATCTCTTCTGGTCACGTGCCTCAAAATCGAGGGATCTCATCTGACCACGTGCCTTCAATATAGAGGGATCTCATCTGACCACGTGCCTCCAAGGTAGAGGGATCTCATAGTTTTAGCTGCCTTCACAAGGAGGGATTCAAAGTGCACTGCCTCTAAGTGAAGGGATTCACATTTATTATACTCATGCTTTGTCATTCTCATACATGGTCATGCATAGACGTGCTGAATGTACTCATACAGATACTTCATCACTTACTTCCATATATCATTGCACATATGATCTTTATGTACGTATTCATAACGTATAAAGGCTCGTAGCCTCTTTACCATTCTACCGGCACTCATACATATACTACATCATTTACCTTCATATATCTCAAATCACGCTTATATCATTCTTGCATACAAACATTCCTAGTGTCATAGACTTCTGCCGTAAATTTGGCAGCATAACGGATCAGTTCCATTTCCTCATCAATAGTGTCAGTTCTCATAGACAAACCAGTCATAGCAACATAATCAATCTAACACATATATATCAATGTCAAATTGGTAATCCTCAACTCAAACCGTATATGTGCACTAACACTTGTAAAATTATCAATTTGACCATTCTGCCAATCATACTCAGTTCTGCCCGAATTTTGTATAATCCACCTCTATCTCTATTCAACTCATTTAAATCTGAATTTTGGGTATGTCATAGCTCTATGTGTCTACTTTCTAACCTCTTTAGTCCTATATCATTTTGATCTACACAACTCAGGATATTTAAATTTTACCTCAGCTTGTTCAGTCACTAGCCCGAATTACACTCCTGGAAGTATAAATTCCCTAAAAATTGAAACTAAGCTCAAATCATACGAAATTGGTCTCATATTGAAGCTAACAGGACAACCTTTCATTTTCCACAAGTTTCATTCCATTTGCTTTGGTATAGCTTGAGTTATAAGTCCTGAAACTCGACCTTTCTGAACTACTCTATTTTGGCTCGGTTTGGACATAGGGTAACTTCCTCGAATCACTGGGGACAATTGGGACCATAACAAACTCAAAATTTCATATTGAGATGTTTCCCTATGTGTAAGCTTTCTAAAAAAGTTAGTTTCACTCAATTTGGAGTGGTGTAGGGCAAGTTATACCCTCCTCAAGTCACCCTACCCGGATGAAAGTCCTGGTTCCTAGGTTAACATTCAAAAATTCGTATCTCTCTCACTACTAATCCAATGGTCTTATATTATATATCTATGGAAAGCTCTGAATGTCTACTTTCATTTAAAAATAGCTTCAAAGGATTTAACCGATTGTAGACGGCGCCGTACACTCCGCCGTACGGACTGCCGTGGAATTCCTCAACTAGACAGTATTCCAACTTTCACTTCTCCTAGTTTTCTTCTTCTAACCTTAATTCCAACTCAATATTTCATGTTAATTCAATCATAATCCATCATAATACATCTATTAACTCATCAAATACATGAAGAAGAATACAAGATCATACAGCCATAGGGCAAATAATTCAAGAATAGAAGTAGAATCCTACCTCTTTGGAGTGTGATCTTGCTGAATTTGATTTTTGTATTGATGGAACCTTGGCCAAGCTTGGAGATTTGATGGAGTTGGTTGAGAGAGAAAGGAAAGAAGAAGGCTGGAGCAAGAAGAAGAGGAGGAGACATAAATCAGCTGGGAATGAGGAGGGAAGTCTGACTTAAATACATAAGAGTTGTGGTGTTGATTGGTTGGAGTTTTGTGGTTGAAGTTCGGCCATGTCTCTCACTTTTGTGGCCAAATTGCTCTCCACGTCGTCCCTCAAACTGAGACTCGCTTCCACTCTATCTGATCTCGGAACTCGTATTAACATGCTTGAGATCGGAACTCGTGACAATTTGCTTGAGCTTGGGCTGAAGCCGGATGTCGGAACTCGTCCCTCTTGCTTGTGACTTAAGGAAATCTTGTCTGGTTTATTTCGAGACTTGGACGTAAGGTCGGAGGTCGGAAGTCTTCAAGCTTGCAATCATATAATCTCGGAACTCCCCATTCAAACTCGGGAATGCCAGCAGAGATGGAAAGCTCCAGGGAATAAGATCGGATATTGGAACTCGTTACATCAAAATCGGACGTTGGCACTTGTATCATTGTTTTAAAGCATCAACTTGGGTCAAGTCCGAAGTCGGAATGAAGATGCTTAAGGTCAGAACTCGGGAATTCGAAATCACATCATCAAACCCAAGTTCTTAAACCCGGAAGTCGGTATTTTATATACAGTGTACTTGATGATATCGAAAACCGTGTATATTTCCTTGAAACATAAAGTCGGAAATCAGGAATCACTCCATGTTGTTCGGACTTGAAGGTTAAACTCGGAAGTCGTGGAAAACAATCCAGATCAAGTCGGAAGTCGGGAATGGTGTTCACTGGGGACCTGGACATTAGTTTAGAGATCGGAAATTATGTCCCAGTATACTTTAACTCGAAGTCGGTTATTGGAACTCGGAAGCCACCATTTAACCCGAAACTAGAACATGCGGAATAATCAAAATTAGATGAAATCGAAAATCGGACAGGACATGAAGTCGGAAATTGTGCAAGACGAACTCGGAACTCGGAAATAATCCTCCTATCTGAAATTCAAAGATGAAATCGGAAATTGGAATTGATCAATCCTGAGGGCGAAGTCAGAGACTGGAGCTGTGACCATTTCGGTGAGATCAGGTCGGAAGTCGGTAAAATTAGTTAACAAGATCGGAAATCGGAAAATATGTGTAAGGAGGTCGGAAATTGGGATGTTCTGCACTTTGGGATGAGTATGATGAAAGTGAATGTTCAAAATCGACTTAAAAACTCTCAAGTCACAAATAGCTACTGTTTATACCTTGAAACAAAGTGGATTTCCATGAATGACATTACAAAGACAACACACACTCACACACATATAAGGATTGCTAATCGATATATCTTTATGGGGAGTAAGGGTGGAAGTAGACTAGGCTAGGCTAGGCTTTAACTTAAGCAGGTCTAGTCTACATTACAAATATCCAGCTTGAGTTTATGCCTATTACCTAACATAAGCTTTTTAGGGCCTTAATCTGGCCTTTCTAAAAGTCCAACCTGGCCCGAAAGCCTATTTAGAGGTCTATTTGATCATTAAATTTTTAAATAGAACAAAAAATCCACTCTTAAATAAGTCAAAAGGCTTCTAAATATGCCAAAAAACATATTTCTACATAGGTCAAAAGGCTCCTAAATAAATCAAAAAGTTTATTCAAAATAGATCATAAGACTTTAATTATCACTAGAATTTGTGAAATAACAATAATAATAATAATATAATATAAATAAGCCAACTTGTTGAGCCTAATAAGTTTTTTTCATAGTCCATAGCCTGGCCTATTTAGTTAAAAATGCTTTTAAAAGCCCTACAGCTAGCTCATTTACTAAAAAAGCTAGGCCAAATTAAGCCAAATGTGGGCTAAATCCAAAGTTCCCAATGAGTCATCTGGTTGATTTCCATCCCTACTGTGGAGGTTAACGAGCTCCACATTTTGTTTTAAGCAAAAAAAGTCTGTATCCCTCTTTTGTTAATCAACTTATAATTATGAATAACTTTGTATTTTTAATTTTAATTTTATTTTATCCACATTAATTGTTATTTTAACATTTTCTCTCACTTAATTAATATACTCTCCACTATTTCTCTATCCTAAATGTTTTTTTCAATATTTCTCTTTTCTAAATAATTATTTTAAACATATACAAATAAAAAGTAATAAGAAATTAGAAAATATTTGATTGTATATTTATTTGATTGTAATCTAAATTTGTCGAATTTTCAATTTAAAATAATTATTTGATTTATATTTATTTTTTTCACATAAACTTTTTGTCAAATTTGATTTAACAAAAATTAGTTTTACAAAAACTTGAGATTTATAAATTTGTAAGTCTCAAATTTACAAAATTTATTTGACTGCAATCTCAGCATTATTGAACTTCTATTTTAAAACAATTATTTGATTGTATATTTATTTTTTCACACCAACTTTTTGACAAATTTATTTTTTAAAATTTGATTTTAATAAAATTACACTAAAAATAACACAAAAAATTTCACTTCTTCCTTCCTTCAGCCACATCATCCTCTTCTTCTTCGTCCCTCCATTTTCTTCCTTACTCATTCATTCTTTCATCCTATTACACCTGTAAGAGAACTACATCTATTGTAGCCACCCTCATCCTCATAAAACATAAGATCAAGACCAAAAACTTCTCTCTTAGCCAAATATAATTTTCAGCTAAAGCAAAGAGTAAGAGGAATGATCATGTTTTGGGTGTATTGAAGGTGATCAGAGCTTCAAGAAAACCAAACTAAAAGATTATAAACATTAGAAGTGAGGTAGGAAATCTTAAGACTTGAGTTGCCCTTATATGTGTGTTCAAAAGTACTTTGTAGTTAGCATTCATTAGTTTTCTTCATATGAAGATTTGAGTTAGGAATTGCTTATATTTATTCTTGTATTTCCATGTTTTAAAGTGCTTGGAGTTTGTTATTGATAAGCAATTATTGTTGTGACTAAAGAAGACTAGAAGCACAATTAGTGTATAGTGTATAGTGTACATCCGGGTAGTTACTAGTTCAACCCCCATATCTAAGGCTAAGAAACCCAAAATGAATTAAGACTAATTTTAAATGAAAATTAACTCAAAAATAAGTTTATCCATATAAGTCATAGGAGTGGAGAAGAGAAAGTTATGATTTTCATAAGTTGATTGTGTCCTGCAGAGAACACCACCGAATAGCTTAGGTTTAAAACTTAATATCTTGAGTTATATGAATCATTTTTGAGTGAAACCAATTTTTGTTAGAAAGCTAAGACATAAAAGAATAATTCTATAAAATTTAACCATCATATTCTCTTTGTAGAGTTCCTAGTAATTACGTGAAGATACTATCGCTCTATTAGTACCATAAATAGGACAGATGTGTTGTAAGGCCTATAACTTGAGCTTGGATGAGAATTTTTGAGTTCTTTTTCTTGAAAGAGAATTCATTAAGGTATAAGTCCATAAAATTTCAGTGCAAAATAATAAGAAATGAAATTTTGGTGATTTTGCAAAATTAGGTGACTGAATTCATCTTATAATAGGGCAGTTAGTAGAAAACATGCACATCTTTATTTATACAAACTTAATTTGAGTGGAACGAAAGGAATTTGAAATTAGAGTAAGAGGGGATAATCCCTGTAAAGTTTGAACCCAAGTTGACTTAAAATGGAATTTTAGAAAATTTTATAAATTCTAAACAAACTATATGTATTATGCAGTTTATGTTTCCAATTGAAGTATCTTTGAGACAGTTTGTATTCTCTTGTTTTCTACTTGGAATTTGGATTTTAAGAGTTAAATGTACATGTTAATATGGCTATGTTCTCTCGATAATGAAGTGCATGCATGATAATGTAATTGTGTATAATTCCTTGTTTGATTAAAAAAAACAAAGTTAGTGTTGTGCTTGGGTCGAAGAGAGTGAATCCGACTAAGTAAAAGAGGTTGAATCTGACTCCCTTAGATTAAATCAGGGAAAGTGAACCTGATTTGGATATGTTAGAGAAAGTGATTCTGGCTTTCCTATGATAGGTCAAGGAGAGTGAACATGACTAGAGATAGATTTGCGTGAGGGTCAAAGAGAGTGAATCTGGCAATCATCTTGTATAAAAATGAGCTCAATCTTATAAAATGGACTATCACCCAAAATAAATGAATGCCACTCAGAATCAAGAGATTACCAAGCCAAGTACGTTTATTAATTCAAAGGAGCAGAGAATAATTTGAGCAACAATATATTCCATGCATGCCTAGCTTATATATATGGCTCATCTAACGTGTGTTGTACTTCTCTTATTACGATATTGATATTGTTTAGTATATTTATTATAGTTGCACAAATAAAAAAAATGAATTTGCTTCGTGTAACACCCTACTAATTTAATGTTATGCTTAGAACATAGCATAAAATTAAGTAGATTGTGTTACTATATTAATACACTGCCTACGTTTCCTTTATCCGTATCTTTATTTATTTATCTATTTATTTTGAAGAAGTGGAACGCTGTATAAAGAACGTGACAGTGGTTCAATGCATCATAATAGAAAGATAAGAACAATTTACACTTATGCTGTCCACTATATATATATATATATAGATATAAAGAGCCACTGTTTCAGCTTATGTACAGGTTTCAAAATAGGATACATGAGTGGGGCCGTGTACCAAAAAGACATAAGGCCCATGTCAGTCAACCTGATCCTATGTGGTTCTCAGAGGACATTTCAAAAACCTATCACTAGTCTATGACCCAAAGCTGCATGCTGCCAAAGGAGGGTCATGCTATACAATCTTGCTCGTGGATCGACCTACTCGGTCGGTGGCCGCTAGCCATATCATGCCGGTGGTAGTAGTCGTGATCGGGTCTGAGGAGGAGGATCTTGAGTGGTGGCCTCTGAAGGTCGCGATCTGAGCCGAAGGGATGTCGCAGTCGACTTGCGAGGTGACTACGTGCGTGGTCGGCAGGGTCGCAGTCTTCTTTGGTGCAGAGGTGCTGGGGGAGGGTGTGCCGCGTACAACGGAACCGCAAAGTAAGGGAAGCAGGATCAAAAGCGGGATGGTGCAAAGGGATGGCGAAATTCCTATCACTAAAAAGGTAGAGACGGAACTGGCAAGAGCCGGCTATATACAGCGAACCCACTGCAGGGTCATGGTGGAGCTGCAAGTCTGGCACCTCAATGAAGAGGGTAGCTGTCGTGTCCATCGTCCATGTCTGAGAATGAGGCGGAAATGCAAACGAGGTGAGAATTTAAGGAAATTCTCAGTAGGGTCGTGCATGGCGTTTAACTGACGTCGCTTTCATTCTCAGTTGCCTCGGGTTTCATTTAATTATGAAAATATGAGATCAAATTTAACCATTCATATTTAATAGGGTTAAGAAAATGTCTGGTCCGAGGCAAGGTCCAGTTTTACTTTAAACAGCATAAGAAATTGTCTAAACTACTAACAGTAATATACAGAATAATGGGCAGGGTAAGTGAACACATGCTGTAAGTAAGCATAGTAGTTAAACTGTAAATAACTTGTAATCATGCACTTAATGCAATCATGCAAATTTGCTCTTGAACTTTCCTTCATAAACTCTTCCTTTGCTCATATACTTTCTTCATTACTCATAAAATTCTTCCATTACTTGGTCCCCTGGGACTTTTTGGCCATTTTAGACTCCTGGATAATAGTCTACTTTTCAGGATCGAGCTCGTTCCTATACAGGGATTGCCGGGTTTACTTTCCCCAACGTCCCCACCGATCTATTCCCCTTAACTTTTTATCCGGGGCTGGCCCAAGTATCATGGAACTTTCATCATAACATATTCTTTGGGTTCATCATAACATAACTTTCATAGCTTGCTTGAAAATACACATGCATCTATATGTATATCATAACTTATTTATATACTCTACCGCAATTTTGGCGACATAACGGAACGTGTCCGCTTCCTTATGAATAGTGCCAATATTCAGAGTTAGTTTCTCATAGAAATCATCATAGCTCATTCATATTTCAAACATTCATTCATGGCACAATTTTTGAAATCAAAACATAGTTGTTGTCTCAACATTTGCATTTGACCCGGTTTTCGTAAATCAGGCCATAATTTCTGTTTAACTCATTTGGACCTCAATCTTGGATATGTTAAAGTGTTATGTGTCTATTTTCTATCCTCTTTGGTCCCATCTAATTTCGATAACTATAACTCAGGTTATTCAGGTTTTATCCTGGCTTGCCCAGCAGCTAGCCAGAATTACACACTTAAAAGTAAAAATCTACTAAAAATCGAAAACTGGCTCAAAGGATACGAAATTGGTCTCATATTAAAGCTGATAGAACCATCTTTCATTTTCAAAAAGTCCCATTTAATTTGACTCAGTAGGGCTCAAGTTATAAGCCCTGAAACTTAATCTTCCTGAACTACTCTATTTTGGCTCGGTTTGGACATAGAGTAACTTATTCAAATCACTGGGAACGAATAGGACAGTGACAAACTAAGAATTTCTGGGTAGGATGTTCTCCTATGTTTAAGCTTTCCAACAAAATTAGTTTCACTCAATTTGGAGTTGTATAGGGTGAGTTACACCCTTTTCAACCCATACTGCCCGGGTGGATGTCTGGATTCCTAGGTCAAATTTCAAAAATTCATATCTCTCTCAATATTAATCCAATGGTCTTATATGATATATGTATGGAAAGCCCTAGATGTCTAGTTTCACATAAAAATGGTTTCATTAATTTTGAACAGCGGGAGGCGGAGCCGTACACTCCGCCGTACGGACTGCCGAGGGTTTTGAGTTTTCTAGCCTCTCAACTTCTCCATATCTGCATCCTTTCTTGTTTCCAATTCAACTTTAATTTCACAAACAGTCAATAAACCAGCCACAATTCATTATGAATCACTCAATCAATATATCAGAATTGAAGAATTAAACCACCAATAATCATTCAAAATCAGAAAAGTCAAGACAGGAATTAAAACCTCTACCTCTTGTTTTGAGTTTGGAAATAGAGTTGGATTGAACTTGAAGGCTGGATAAAGTGGGAGAGTTGACAAGAGGAAAGAGAGCTGAAGTGAGGAAGGGAAAGCAACGTAAGAAAATGAGCTGAAGAGACAGGAGAAGGATATATATAGACAAAGCTTCGAAGTGGTAGTTAGAATGAGTGGCTTTGATTGGGTGAAATTTTGTTGGCAAAGTTCAGCCATGTCTCCCTCTTTTGTGTCAAAATTGCTCTCCACGTAGCCAGAGAAGTGAAACTTGCTTCCTGCGTATTTGAGCATGAAGTTGGAACTCGCACTCTTAAGGTCGGAATTTGTGCCTATCTATTCAGATGAAATCGGAACTCGGAAATATTGCCTTGGTTTATTCACAAGGTAAAGTCAAACTTCGGAATCGTAAGATATAATTACCTTCAAATCGAAGGTCAAGGGCCAGAATGTGAAACCGAAATACTCGAACTCGGAAGTCGGGAGACATAGCAAACTCAAATCGATTCTAAGGATGACACCGGATATCGGGATTCAAAACATTAATCAAGTGTACCAAGAAATTGGAACTCATAGGATCTCGGCACTCCAACTCTATCTCGGAACTCGGAAGTAGGAGAAATGAAAGCTTCTGCTAATAAACTCAAGATCGGAACTCAAAACTTAATATCGGAAATCGGAAGCATAAGCCACTACATTTGAACTAACGAAATTAGAAATCGGGATATCGTGTTTATTCTAACTCGAGCATAAGGTCGGAAATCGCATATTACGTGCATAAGGTCGGAAATCGGAAATTTATTACTGATGAGGTCGGAATTCATACATGCTTACATAAGGTCGGAAATCGGAAAATGCAAGGCAATCCGTTTGAGCCTTCCTAAGGTCGGAAATAGGAATTTTAGAATTCACTGAGGTCGGAAATCGGAAATCCTTGTTTGTCCAGCCTTGAAGATGAATTCGGAGGTCGGGAATAGTGATGGCTCGGAAGTCGGAAGTCGCGAACGTTACACTTCGGAAAGAGTTTTACCATTTTAAAAATGAATCTAAAGCAGCTAAGGATAATCACGATGACATCACATATAGTAGTCTAGGGTTTCCTACTAGGAACTTAAATTTTCATATCTATTGCTTTCTGTATCATCCTCAGACACTACCAATGGCATCTGTAGTGATTTTCCTCAAGACACTTGACTAGATTAAGCACCATAGTCCAACTTTAGATTTGATGTGCTCATTAGGTCAGGCTACTATTATGATGTATATATTTTTTTCGTCACCTATTTGCTATTACAGAACTCAACCTGCAATTTGACCCATAGTTCCTATTTAATGGTGTCTCACTACATATGGCATACCAGCCTTATGCTTCACTATCAGCTCCACCTTCACCATCCATTAAGACAAATCCTTTTGAAGACAGCTTTTCTTCTTCATTTCCTAGGGGAGACCAAGTAGTGCCCGAACTAGCACCAGAGGTGTTTGTTGCCATGGAGAATGGTTTTTGCACCCCATGAAGAGCCGTAGTAGCCACCTTAGAGGCACTTTTTGCTGACAGCCTATACTTTTTTACAGAGATCTTATACATGCTACTGACAACTCACTGACCATTCATGTACATTTTGTGGCTTATTTGAAATAATTTTTTTGGGGCCATAGATGTAGTTGAGAGTCTTAGATGTATAGCTAATATAGGATGTACTAGTATCTTGGTTTTGAAACACATGGGTTTGTAACCACTATAGACATAGTATTGTATTTACTATGAAAATAACTCCAATACTTTAGGCTTACAACATGATGTTCTTTTGACGTTACTTAATAAATTTACACTATATAAACCATTGATAATGTGTTCACAGGCAATAGTGTACGGTCAATCATAATACTACTTAACACTTTATGAGTAACGACCTCTAATTATAATATTATGATCTAGGCATGATATTGCTATTAGAAAGGTGTTACAACAGGCTCTTAACAGGCCGCCTAGCCTATTCCCATCCTAGTAAGCAATGAAGCACTGATGCGGCATTTGTGTGTGTGTTCCCAAATTCAGGCCGTGTTCTGTCAGATATGGGCACGACACAACCAGATACGTCTTGCTCCCATTTCTTTTTATTTTTTATTTTTTTTTTACACTAAAACACTTCAAGGATGCTTTTCTATCTTCACCAGACACTACTGCAATTCAGGAAGTGACTTTTGATTTATTTATTTTTTTTGCAGGTGACTATAAAATGCTTAGGGCTCCCAATTTTATTCAAAGCCCATAAAATTCATCCCATCTCTGATATTTCAAAGCGGCTCTTTCATCCTTTCAAAGAGTCACTTCATTCATGTCTATCTCATGTTCTAAGTTTTTCTTTCTTGCCCAAAGGTTCCCTCCATATACGTTGGTTCACATTTGGGCAAATAAGGTGCTACGCGAGAAAGCATGAAGGCTGATGCAGGGGTGCAGTAATGGGTAAAGTTGATTCCTTTCATTGAATTTTGTTACCTTGTCGGTGGGAGAAGAGATAAGCAACCCCACCCTTCATTCTATTTTTCTTTTTTCAGATTAACTTTTTCTATATTTTTGTTGTGCTTGTTCTCTCACCTCTTGACAAAATGAAAGCCAAAATTTCATTGCATGCCACGGGTTGCCCAACTTCAACTATGCAATAATATATAAAATATGAACTCATGGAGTTAAACGAAGTTGCTGGACCACTTTGTCTCTTTTTAATTAATTTATGTTTGTTTTTTGTTATTTTGATTTGAGATGAGATGTTCTCTAAAAAGTCAGTTATATCAGTATCGCATATCTTCTAGATTTTGCCATATCACAGTATCAATATTGTATCATATCCGTATTATATTATGTTTACATGCTTCATAGCTAGTAAGAAATACACTAAGTATAATAATTCCCTTCCTATTAGATTTATTGTTGACTAGTGCATTATCATCCACTTTTTTAATTTAGTGTAAATTTAAAAAAAATTAAAACTTAAACTTAAAAAATAAATTCAAATATATAAATAGTGAAATTTTGAATAATTAATTTTTATTATATAATTATTTATTATTTTTAAAAATGTAAAAAGTGTTGGAAGTTATTGGGTAGTTTTAAATGTAGTGGTGGAAGCTATTGGGTTGAAGATATTTTACAATTTTATCTCTTTTTTATTTGTATCTAGTTGATTTTATGCATGGAAAAAGTGGAAAAATAATTTGGATATCAAATAGGGACAATCCCCTTTATTAATGTTAGTGGATTGATAGGCACATTATGTACCCGGCAATCTACATTTTTTTAAATGTAAATTTAAAAAATTATTCATAAAAATAAAATAAAATAGTGTTCATTTTTAAATAGTAACTTCTTGGAAGTTATTAGAGATAGTTTGGTAACTTACAGAGAACATGTATTATGTTAAATAGTTGATTTTAGCCCTTGTTTCAATATATAAAAATAAAATTTAAGGATGAAAATCAAAAGTAAAATTTGATATCAAAAAGTAGTTATTGAGAGAAATCTCTTTTATATATAATATAGTTAAATAAAATAGTGTTCATTTTTAAATAGTAACTTCCTAGAAGTTATTGGAGATAGTTTCACAACTAACAGAGAAAATGCATTGTGTTAAATAGTTGATTTTAGCCCTTGTTTCAATATATAAAAATGAAACATAAAGGTAAAAATGGAAAGTAAAATTGGATATTAAAAGGTAGTTATTGAGAGGAATCCCCTTTATATATTTTTTAAATGAAAATTTAAAAAATTATTTATAAAAATAAAATAAAATAGTGTTTATTTTTAAATAGCAACTTCCTGGAAGTTATTAGAGATAGTTTGGTAACGGACAGAGAACATGTATTGTATTAAATAGTTGATTTTAGCCCCTGTTTCAATATATAAAAATGAAATTTAAGGATAAAAATGAAAAGTAAAATTTGATATTAAAAAGTAGTTATTGAAGGAAATCCCTTTTATATATAGTATAGATAAAATAAAGTAGTATTCATTTTTAAATAGTAACTTCCTAGAAGTTATTGGAGATAGTTTGGCAACTAACAGAGAAAATGCATTGTGTTAAATAGTTGATTTTAGCCCTTATTTCAATATATAAAAATGAAATATAAGGGTAAAAATGAAAAATAAAATTGGATATCAAAAAGTAGTTATTGAGAGGAATCCCCTTTATATATAATATAGATTAATAGCATAGATGAAGTTTGTTCTTGTTTATTGCCTCAAAACTGATAAATAAATAGAACATTTTGTCACGTTTCTGCACCCACATGCCTCTCATCCTTCTCATTCCTATTACTATTATGAAGATTGCTCTCATTTGAAGTTTGGGTATCAACTTATGGGATTAATACTCTACTATTTGAGAAAGAAACAGAGCGATCTTTTTGAATGTCTATGGAATAAATTTTCTCACCTTACTTTTCTATTTGTCAATTAATTGAATCAATTCTTTGCAACTTGTGAAATAGAGGAATTGCCTATATTTGTTTATAGTTTTTGATAACCTATAGAAGTAGGCAAAACCTCAATATTCTAGTGGAACTATAGTCTTTTCATTCATTGTATGATTATTTATATTGTACAAAATTCGAACTATCTCCAATATTGCTGTTTGTTTTAACAATTGATGGGATAAATATGAGCATATCCCCAACAATTCCGGCAACGACTAAGAAGGCTTTTGCAATTTCTATCCTTTCATAGCCAAATTTCATCATTCCTACACAAATTAGTGGTCTAGGCTGCTGCATCAACCATCGACGAGCCAATAAAATTGATCATGGCCCATCATTTGCCAAAATAAAATGCCACTTGGCAAAGGCCATACAAGAGTTCACAAAAAAAAAAAAAAACCAACAAAACATACCAATGCCCAAATATTTTGTAACTAGTTCTTGCAATTGGCATAATGTAGACAAGCTAAAAGTACAATATATTTGGGATGAGGGTAAAAAATAGAAGAGAAATTTTTATATATGAGCTCTATGTATAATTTAACTCTCATACCCAATACACACTCAAAGTCATGTCTTTAATAAACATGGACTTGCATTCCTAAAGCACAACACTGCTACAAGTAAAAAATAATATCATAATTCATGATGGATTATAATTTAAACATAAAAGCTTCACAAAGGGCCTCTTCACACATGGTTGCTCCTCGTTTGCTCAAACTTGTTGCCATCCTTCAAAGTTGTCATTTCTCATAAAAGGAAATCCAAGAATACTCTATCAAAATCTACATAATCATCCATATTCATTATTACAACAAAGTCTTTATTAGAACTCCATGCACTAATATACTTATGAGGTATTTGACAATCTCAAAAATCCAATTAACATAGTACAGAGTAAAACTAGTTATATTAACTGTTATAAAAATAAACTAGCTTTTTTATTAAACATTGTTTAGTTTGACAACTTAAAAATTAGTTTTAAAATATGTGTTCTTCTTCTTCTGTACATCCTTCTTTTTGCCTACATCGTTAAAAAAACAATCGAACAGATGGAGGGGGGCAGTGGTGACTGATGGTGGCAAATGGTGGTGGACGATGGCAGGCAATGAAGATAGAAGGTGGCAAGTAGTGGCAATGGATAATGGCAGTGCAGATGGTAGTCAACGCAGTGGCCACAAATGGCTGCAGACAATGGTGGCTAGCGATGGTAGATGACGACGGCCAGCGGTGGCGGATGACAACAAATAGGGGCAGATGGTGGCAAATAGTGGAGGATAGTGGCAATCATCGGCAGCCAACAATGGCGGTAGTGGCAGATGGTTGACAAAGTCAATGAAGAAAGAAAGGATTGGTAAGATATGAGAAGAAAGTAATGAGAATAGATAAGATAGAAGAAGAAAAATTTGGAATGAAATAAAATCAATTTAAAATTGGCTTTTTTTAGAACTAGTTTTAGATTAAAATTAATTTAGATAAAAACTAGTTTTAAAATATTTAGATGTTGTCAAACATCATTTATTAAAAACTAGGCCTCATTGTACTTAGTTATCCAATTTTTCTAATTTACCAAACACCCCTTTAGTCTTGAAAGCAAACGAACATGTTAACACCATGTTTTGCCATATCTTCATTAATTTTATATTTTATACAGCACATCTCATAGTCAAAAATAAGTCATCATATCAAAAATGGAAAATTGAACATACCATCGATTCTCAGAGCATCAAATTAGAAAGATTTTTTTAATTTTTATACATCGTAGCTATAGATACCATTGATGGCCTAGACCTATGACATACTAGTGTTCGATTGAACTTGGAGGCTTATGATCAAGACCTTTGACATACTAAACTCTAAACTTAAACACATTGTAACATATTAGTCCTTTAAAGAAATTCTGCTAACACTTCTATCTCTAAAATCAAATACATTGTAATAAATTCGTCCTTTTATTATCTTTCATCCGTTAACTTTTAACAATGACGAAGACCAAGGTTCTGAAAATTGGACTGGACATTGAATCGGACAAAACACTGATTCAAAAGTTCATTGATTCAGCAGGATTCAATTAGGGTTCAATCGATATATATATATATATATATATATATATATAGGGAGCGTATCACATGAGAGGAATGGTTAATTATGAGAGTGAGAGGAATATATTGACTATTGGATCTTACATGAATGGTTAAGATTAAAACATAAAGTCACATGACTTTTTTAAGTGATTATATGATCTTTGAATAACTTTAAATCTTAATCATCCATGTATGGTTATACTCTCATAATAAACCACTCCTCTCATGTGATACGCTTATATATATATATATATATATATATATATATATATATATATATATATATATATATATATATATATATATATATATATATATATATATATATATATATATGTATTTATACATATTATAAATAAAATAAATAAAAATTATTAATAAATACAAAAATGTATTGTTATCAATTGGTTGAAGTCCAAATGTTAGTTAATCTCTTAATTAAGTTTTAAAATTTAAATCAAAATTCTTTGTGGTTTATGAATAATGCTATGCAAACCCCCACAAAAAAAAAAAAGCCATGCTAAGACTAAATAAAATTTGGGCCTCAAATTCAAATTGTTCATTAGTTAGGCCTAGTTAGTGCGTGTTTGGTTTTGTTTTTATAGAATTAATTCTAAATAGAATTTGGTTAGAATTGATTTTTAGGTAAAGTGATTAATGTTTGGTAGTTCCTTTAAAAGTAATTCTATCAGAAAGTAAAAAATTTTCACTTCTCCCATAATCAATCCTAGGGCCAAGAATTGATTCTAGAAGTTAACAACAAAACATTGTTAAAAATTGATAGAATCAATTCTTAGGGGCTAGAATCAATTTTGGAGGTGGCAAATGTGCTCCCCAACATGCTATTAGCTGTTACTATGTTAGTGACTTCTCAACCTAAATCTAGTTGGTGTGCTTTTTCTCTTCTTCTCTAAAAATATTTTAGCCACCTCGATTAACCTCATTCCTAGTTGGCCTGCCTCTATTTGCCCTCCCTGCTATAAAACCCTCCCAAGTACAATACCATGCTTAAGTTATAGTACCATATCTAGGAGTTGTTACTGCTACATGAACGGACCTTGTGTGACAACAACCCTCAGCCGTCTTCCAATCTTAAACAACTCTACCCATGGCGATCATCTTTTATACCTTCTGAACTATCTGGTGATAATAGAGAAATATACATAGGGGTGAGAATTATAAATTCTTAGTAGGATTCCCTAGACTACCATATAAAATATCATCGTCGTTATCTCCAACTGCTTCGGTTTATTATAAAAAAGTGATCATGTCATACAATTATAAATTTCATTTTTATAAAGTTTAAAAAATATCCTTCCAAAGCAAATTAATTTTATTCACACTCTTGACAATTAGAAAAACAATTTCATGACAGAAATAAACATAATATAACTTATGCATATGCGGATGCACATCATATAATCATGTAAGTATACATGTCTTTCTTTAGTTTCCCTTACTTAACACACCTAGGCGTTAAGTATCACCGTCCCTAGGTGTCTACATGGGTTTGCACTTGAGCATTATGTATTGCCGTCCCCAAAGTGTAGCCTTTACTTATTTTCCTTTACTTGGTCCCTTAGAGGTAAATGACCTTTCTCATCTCTAGGTAATAGCATGCTTCTCAGGTCCAAACTCATATCTATACATGAGTGACGAGTTTACTTTTCCAACTTTCACACTGGTTTATTCCCTTTAAATTTGGTCAGGGGTTGTCCCAAGTTTTAGACAGTACCACCCTGACCTATTGCAAGGTAGAGGCTCGATACGTCCCTTTGCAAGATCTTATCATCTCTTATATTTCTTGGACATAATCATGTATAAGCATGTTATATGTACTTATGCATATGCCTCATGTCTCACTTTCAAACATTTCTTGCATGCATGATTATCATGACCATAACATATAAACACCCATAGTTACGCATTCATATATTTCTGCCGAAATTTCGATAGAACAATGGTTGAAAACAGGATATTTCCCAATATACAGACATTATTATTTCAGTCAGCCAGTCACAATAAATAGAAGCATCATATTTACATATCAATATTACATTAATATAACAAGGAATTACCTCAAAGTTTAGCCATTGGCTCTTTATGACTTATAAGGTTTCTAACCCTTAAAGTTGGCAATTCATCTTAAATTCTTCAACTCTGTTCTGTTGTTATAAATTGTACCAAAATTCCATTTTAACTTGTTTTGATTTGAAATTTTAATATGATGTAGTCTTATTAATCTATTTTTAAATATTTTTGGTCCCATTAAGTTTTGAGGTGTATAGATTGAGTTATTAAAGTTTTACTTGAGGCTGCCCTGTTATTGGACAAACTTGAGTACTTAAATGTAAACAATCGCCAAAAATCTAATATTCATTGGTTTTATCCAAGATTTATATATAGATAAAGCTAATTGAACCATTTTTCATTCCCTATAAGTTTTATTTCGAATGGGTAAGTAGACCTCAAGTTATGGGCTTCTAAAGTAGACTATTCTGTAATGCCCTAGTTCATCCTGAGCAAGACATAGGGTAATTTTAGAAAATTTCTAGGAGAAATACAGTGTAGATCTAAATCCAAAATTTTTATTGCATGATATTATATGTGTTTGCTTCCTACAAAAATTTGTTACACTCTATTTGAAGTTATATAGGACGAGTTATGCCTTTTAAAACCCATATTGCTTAGAACAATAAATAGGATTTAAAAGGTAACTTCAAAAATTCATATCTCTCTTATTTCAGGGCCAATAGTCTTATAATTTTATGGTTGGGAAGCCCTAGATATCTAGTTTCATCTAAAAATAGTTTCACCAAAATTTAGACCTCCGTATAACAAAATACATCGTTCATGGTATGGAGGGATCTTAGGATTTCAGTTTCCAACAACTCTGTTTAAGTTCTTCCTTGAGGTTTTGATCAATTTTCCAACCCAAACTAAGAATTTCCATGTTAATTCATTCAAAACAAGTTGTATAATCATCATACAATATCATATTAAAGAGGAACAAAGAAACCCTGATAGGTCATATGAGCCCTACTAACCAACAAAATTACAGAATCCTACCTCAAATCCAAGTTTATGCTAATAAGGAAGCAAGTTTGGGTGAAAGAATAGAAGTGGGATGAAGAAATGAAGATGGAGAGTTGGAGTTGAGGAAGAAAAATGGAAGGGAAAGAGCTAATGGTGGCTACACAAAAATTAGGGAGAGAATTGGAAGAATTGTTAGTGTGTTGAGTCATAAAGGAAGGATGACTCATGGAGGTGTGATTGGTGGATTTTGTTTTCACTAAAATTTTGGTTAATTCCCCCTTTTGTGGCTGATGTTGCTCCAGCCAAAGGGCTATGTGTGGCTCAATTTTTGGCCACTCAAATTAGGGTTTTAACTGGCATTCATGTGATCTTATAGTATAAATTTCTAGTAACTCGATTCTTGCGTTATACAATATCGAAATCAAATTGATTCTTCACAAGTTAGCAAGACATTGCTAATGGTCTTTATAAAATTTTCTACATAGTAAATCCAAATGTTCCTAACCCTAACATTCATATTTCAACCCTAATTACTCATATCTCTCTAATGCAATGAATTAAATCAATTAATAGTGCGATTTTGATGCACCATTTTTTTTTTGGGGGATGTTACACCTGCCAGTCCATCGTGGCTCCAATGCCACCTGCTTGTGCAACAACACCCACACCATCCTATCTATAGCATAAAGGCCAAATCGGGTTGCTCATGTGTTGTGGCCTTCATACATGATGAACTCCCAACACCAATTGTTTCATGTGTCACCCCCAACACCACCTTTGTGCATTGGATCTTTGGAGTGCCAAAATCTCAAACCTCAGGCACATATCTTTTTCCTTTTTTTTGCCGAAGTTGTAATCTTTTTTGGTTGTTCATGAAATATGATCCAGAACCCACTTCCTTTTCTCCCCTTCATGAGTTTTTTTTTTCTCATTAGAAAAAACAAAAAAGGCTAACCATAAAAATCGAATTGGTTCAAGGCCGATTTTTAAAAAATCGGATTTTACTAATATGAGCAAACTGGTGAGGTAACTGATTCTAGGTTGAACTGGTAGAATTGGGCGGTCCAGTTCTCAGAACACTGATGATGATGTAATTGTTAAGTGTCACATTTGTATTTGACCTAAAATTAATTTAAATGATTTTTTCATAAATAAAATAAAATAAATTTTAATTTCGAAATTTCTAGAAATGAAGAATAAATACAATAATGCGGGAAAAATGGTATGTGAGACAAATCGGCCTAGGTTGGGCCAATTTCCATTGCGCTTTCTTGGCTATATATATTGGCTTGGGTAGAGCAATTTTCTTTGCAACTTTATTACATAGAGAAAGCGAGATGTAAAGAGAGGTAGAGAGAGATAGTAAAAAGTGGTGGCAGGAAAGGAAAGAGGAAGAAGAGAAAGGTAATATATAGTTAAGAAATTTTATATTTTTATTTATGAAATATTAATATAGTTACTAATTCTTCTTATTATATGTATGTTGCAGATCTAACAATATGAAGCATGATTTACGTCACCTGGATGCTACTATGCATATTTTTGGAAGACTTAATATACAGGTATTTTTTTTGAATTTAATTAGTGTTGGTAGTTAGCTTATATTAGATTAGTTAGATATAACACAGATTTGAATTTGAATTTGAATCGAAATCTGAATGTGAATATGATTTTGATTTTGAATTTGAATTTAAATTTTAATTTCGAATTCAAATCTAAATCTAAAGCTAAATTTGAATTTGAATTTGAATTTGAGTGTAAATTGGAATGTGAATTTGAATATGAATATGAATTTGAATTTGAGTGTGAATTTGAACTGGAATTGGAACTTGAATTCAATTTTGAATTAGGATTTTGAATCTAAATCTGAAGCTGAATTTCAATTTGGATTTGGATTTGAATCTGAATCTAAATCTGAATCCTGAATTTGATTTCAATTTTGAATTTGGAATTCGAAATTGAAACTGAAGTTGAATTTGAATTTGAATTTGAATTGGAATCGGAACTGAAATTTGAATTTGAATTTGAATTCAAATTTTGAATTCGAATATGAATTTGGATTCGATTTTAAATTTGAATTTTGAATTTGAATTTAAATCCTGAAGCAGAATTTAAATTTGAGTATGATTTTGAACTTGAATTTGAATTGGAATTGGAATTGAAATTTGAACTAGAATTTGGAATTCGAATATGAATCTAAATTTGTGTCTGAGCCTGAATTTAAATTTGAGTGTGAATTTGAATTAGAATCTGAGCTTGAATTCAAGTTTTTATCTAAATGTAAATTTGACTTTGTATGGTTGTGGGATAAGCATTAGCGGTTGTCCATACCAACACAACATCCACTAATGAGAAATTACTTGGAGCAGGCCGGTTTATGGTATGTTGCGAACATACCGTGTTTCAATTATGATAGAGCATTGATTAGTGCGCTTGTCGAATGGTGGCGCCCAAAGACACACACCTTCCATATGCCATACGGAGAGTGCACCGTGACCCTACAAAATGTCATATTCCAATTGGGATTACATGTGGATGGAGAGCCAGTTAGTAGATGCACATCTAATTAGGAGACTCATTTGAATCATGATATATGGAGCTTCTATAATGAGCTGCTTGGGGTGGTGCTAGATGAGTCAGATATGCAAGGATATACTATTAAACTCACCTAGTTCAGGAGCGCATTTCCTGCTTTAGATGTTGATGCATCTAACGAGACAATTACACGTGCATACATTCTATAGTTGCTCAGTGGGTTTTTGATGCCAAATGCATCAGCCTCCAGGGTTAGTCTAAAGTGGCTACCTCTTCTCCATGACTTCAATAAGGCTGGGAGGCTTAGTTGGGGTTCTGCAGTGTTGGCAACCCTATATTGCCAATTATGTCACCATGTGAAGTATAATGTGACAAATGTTTCTAAGTGCCTAGCCCTTCTATAATCTTGGGCATATAGAATACCAACTTTACGCTCTCGAAGCAGATACCAACTCATGTTTCCTTTAGCTGGGAGGTAACTTTTCATAAAAATAATCAAATTTTTTTTATCATTTTCCATTTACAAGAGTACTAATTTTTTTTTTAGGTGGGGAGGATATCGTTGTTCATCTAACTTAGAGGAGGGTCGGGTGATTCATTATTGGGAGGCTATTAACACCGTTGATGTTAAAAGGGTAAGCTGCATAGAGTGACTATTAACATGTGGATTGAGTTTTTTTTTTTTTTTTAATAACATCTAATGCATGATTGTCGTATATTGTAGTTTCAATGGTCAGCCTCTATAAGTATGTAGAAGTTATCGAAGTGATGCCTCAATTTGTGTATACTGAAGTTGATATTTGGGCATATGTGACATCTTTATTGTGCTTTGCCATTGTCAAGTGGCACTGTGTAGATTGTGTCCTTCGACAGCTTATGGCATAATAGCGCATACCAAAGGAGTTGCTCAACATTGACGGGTTGTACCATAAGGATGCGAGGGGCAATGATTATTGATGGCCTACACAATAGCACGGGAATTATGATATATGGGATGCGCATAGGAGCTGAGTAGTTGAGCTTTCCAGTTGTGCAAAGCCATTTTCCATCAATCGTATACTTTGGATGGTACTCAGGTGTTGCACCCCGACTTTTGTCAATAGGAAAAGCCCTAAATGACCATAGGGTCCCTGAATTGCTAGTGGATGCACCAGTTGATTCCCCTCCAGTGCCCTTTGTGCAACAACCAGATCATGTTCCTGGCTAGCGTCATTGACAACGTGGAGGACATAGTAGGGCTCATGCTAGCCGTCAAACCCACCGCAAGTATGTGGATTCTGATGAGGAGGATGATGTAGATTTTGATTGTGAGAAGCCTAGCCATATGCCTATGTTGGGTCCCAACCACCCCTCTATGCCAAGTTCCAGCCATCAATTCTCCAGTCCTAGTCGCTAAGTCGGTTTTGCTTTGACCTCCCAGTTCATTCCAGGCCAGCAGTTCACGACTAGGCTCAGTTAGGATATTAACCCTAAGTTTTCTATGAGTATTGAGAATTTCTTTGATAACGCCACCCGAGTATTGCCCAGATGCGCGTTTAGGACACAGACATGTATTGGTTATATCAGGAGGGTGCTGCCCCTGGTGCTATGCCTTAGGTGAACCATGATCTCCCGATGACATCAGAGTGCTACAGGCCATTAGCGGATGGCGTTCTCAACCTGAATGCACTAGACATGATGTCCACTTATCCACAGCAACAGATGCAGTTGCCTGACTCTGCGTACCGAGCCATGTATGGTTTTGATATTTTTGGGCGAGACTCCACCCTTCGCATTCACGGCAACATACATTGATCCTACTATTTTTTATCAGTAGCACCATGAGGAGGACCAAGACCAATAGCAGCAGCAGCTAGAGGATGGATAGGGTAGGCCTATACAAGAGATTTGACCCTATCAATGCCACACGAGTTGTTCTCTACCGACCCCTAGATGACAACAACGGAATGGCTACAATGTGCATGAATCAGGTATGGATCATAATACCCTACTTTTCCAATTTTAGCTCAGTTGTAATATTGTTTTGTTGCCTTTTCTAAAATTTTGTATCACCTTTTGTAGGTATGCTTACGGGAATACCCTTCTATAATCTTCTATTTTTTTTTCTATTTTTTCAATTTTAGTTTAATTTATTTGTAATGCTTTAAAATATAACCATGTTGGAATATTAAGAATATTATTTTATGTGAATTTTTTTGGCTTAAATTTATGCCTTATTATATACTTTATCAATTTATATAGCAAACAAGTAGCTTAAAAGAAAGTTAAGGGATATGGAAATTAAAAAAAATTATGGAAATAATTTGAATTGATTTAAATTATAAATCAAATAAAGAAAAATACACTTCCCCCAAAATAAAAAATCGAAATAGGTGGCTCCAAGTTCCAAGTTTAGTGTAGTTTCATAGTTCTACAAGTTGTTGTTATCGATTCTCAAGTTCCGAGTTTATTGATTATAATTTATGATTTCATATCCTTATCCAAGTTTCAGGTTTCGATTTCCCTTTAAATCCTCTAAAAAATTGCATAATTTTAAAAATAGAGCACTTGATTACATTGGATATAGAAATGAAAGCATTGCCCTTTTTAGTTTAAATTTCTAACACAAGATTTGATTTCTTAATCAAATCATTAACAACTGGAAATCATTAACAAACCACTTCAACTAACCCTAAAATATAACACAAGACACCTTAACGTACATAATAACTACAAATTAATAAATTAAGAACAATTGAAAACAAACAGATCTAGAAGAATTGAAAATTAATTGCCTGTGCTAGGACAGTTGAAGCTTAAAGCGTGTAAGGTTGGGCATTATCATCTGATGTGCCCCTCTTTCCTGCAAAGGCCACATTGCTTTGGTGGCCTGGGTTCAACCTCATCTATGTTGTTACGGATTCTAGTAGAAACTAGCCGACCCTTAGTAGCTCGCCTATGCTTTGGATTTGGCCGTATTGGAAGTCCATGGTATTCAAGCCAATAATCTTCATTTGCAACGAGTGTAAACTCCATTTTGTAGATGTTGAATATGGTGTGAATACGGCAAATATCATGGACATTAGTAGCCCAATCAACTCACACATATGCACACGCAGTGAGTGCATGGGGAAGTGTAAGGCCTGAAAGTAATCTCAGTCACACCTACGCTCTCGTAAGTGCACCTTATAGTTACAGTTACTCTAACCTGCTATTGGTGCCAGTTCTTCCACCACAAACAACTCACTTGCTTGTGAAAACTGGGATACACTCATGGTGCTTATCAACTTTTTGTTGATCTCAATCGCTTGCATTAGCGCTTGTGAAAACACTTGTCTGCTCACAATTTGGGCCTAGACCTCCTGCCATTTCCTTACAAATAGTTTAACAAGACGGAAGCAAGTGGATTTTACATGGGCTGTAATTGAAAAATTGCGGGTGCCCTTAAAAACAGAGTTAATACACTCTGATAAATTAGTCATCGTATGCCCGAATTTGCATCCCTTGTCACAAGTTTGTGTCCACTTTTCTTTCAGAATCCTGTCAACTCATGCACATATTGCTCGATTCTCACATCTCAATAAGCCATAATAATATGCAAACTCCCAATGAGTCTTTGCATATGTTGCATTATGAAGGCTCAACGTGATCTTTACTCTTGAATTGGAGTGCGCAGTTTGAAGTAATGTGATGTATGCAATATGCATGATAAGTCGTTGGAGGATGCCACCCACTATCTTCCTAATTTATAGCTGCTTTGATAGCCCCATGTCGGTTAGAAATTATTAGAATTCCTTTTTGCGGTGTCTTGGTGCAAATTAATTAAGAAAAAAGACCATGCAACCCTAATTTCTCCCTCTACCACAGCAAATGCAATTAGCAAAATGTTAGAGTTACCATCTTAAGAAATTGCCATCAAAAGTGTTCACCATACTTTCCATACAAGTTGGTGCCGTCAATTGAAATGAATGGCTTGCAGTATTTAAATGCTTCTATGCAGGGCTGAAATGTCCAAAATGAATGGTGGAACATCACACAGCTCTGATTAAGAAAATTCCTACTATAGTATGGCATAGTAGTCAATTAGATGATTGTACTTGATACAAACATCTGTAAAGCTTGCAGCCATTTTGGAAGCTCATTGTATGAGTCTTCCCAATCACCATAAACCTTAGCAATGACCTTTTGATTAACAAGCCACACCTTCTTGTACGAGGTCTTGAAACCATACATTGCCTCCATCGATCCTTGCAGCACTTTAATGGATATCGTCAGATCAGCCTGCACCATGGGGAATATGGTGGAATATATAACATTTGTGTCCAAATGTCAGATGGTCTTGGGAAAGGGAAGTGGACAAACATGTATGTGGTCCGTTGTACTTTTGAATTTCCCACCGCTTCTTCTTCCGACGATATGTAACACGTATACTCCAAGTACACCTATTTCCAAAATGCTTGTATTTGCCGCATTATGTCACCTGATCAAACTCCAATACCTTATACTCAATGGATCTTCAAATGCTGTAATTTTTTACGGCAAATAACATGGCTTTCTTATTAGGAATTGTTGCCCAACATATAACTCATTCTCCCTTGCATTATCCAAGACATTGTCACCTCCTATAGGTCCACAGATCCCTATAAATGTGCTCTAACGCATCATATCTAAATTCAAAGACAAATAGTGACACGGATGATCTTGAGATTAGGTCATCACTATTCGAGTCATGGATGGTTGGCTGTCAGTAATAGGAATTGCATCTCTATCTGAGCCTTCACCGCTATCACTATCAATTGGTACTTCAAGCAGCTCTTACTTGTTGTCTCTATGATCAACATAACTATCAAAACCCACAATCGGGCCTTCTCCCATAAGCGGCTTTGCAATCTGTGTAACATCCCCATTTTACCTAAACTAATTAGCTCGGTGTTCCCGGCTAATTAGAGGGACTAGCGATTAATTGAGAATTAATCGACTAATCTCAAGAGCAAGGGCTTAGTAAATTAAAGGCAAGTCAACAATTGAGACATAATGCATTAAAAATTACAATTAGAAGCCTAATTGCCCAATCCTCATTAATCCATGATTTAGAACATAAAATCAAGGTGGTCTAGCCTAGTTAACTAAGAGTATATAAGTATCACATCTTAATCACATTAACCCTCACATCTTCTTACAAAATTAATGAGGAAAATCCTTCTCAATTAAAATGTGCTAATGTGTAATTTAAACCAATTGAATTAATTAGCATTTAGATAATTATAGCAATTGTAAAAATTTAGAAACTTCCCTTTAATTAAGGTTTGAAAGTTTGGTCAAAGCAAGAGCCATATCTAACCATCCATTTGCTTTCTCATCATACACCACAAGATCAAGAGTCCATGTTAGTAGATTCCTTGAGTCATGACAAAAGATCTACTCTCCTCCATCAAGATTGTGACACTTGGAGTGATCACAATCATCCAATGCCAATCCTAGAATAGAATATGTTTTTAACCACTTGAAAAGAAACACTACAAGTCTTTACCCAAGTGCCAAGACTCAAAGGAAACACAACACTCTCTTTTGCCTCAAGGTTTTTCCACTCCCTAACTTGTGTAAGAAGCAAAAGTCACCTCACCTTTTCCCCCTCATTTGCGCCACCTTCAGCCCTCCTTCTCTCCTCAATTCATTTTTCATTTCCTGTCTCAAGAATACACACAAAGCTCTCACCTCTCTCTAAACCTCTCTTTGCTCTTCCTACTCTTCTTCTTATTCTTCTTGTTTTCCTACCTTAAGTCCTCACTTTTCCATCACCATCACCCTCATCTTCTATCACCACCCTCACTAACTTATCAAGGATCACATTCTTTGGTCCTTGGTAGAACAAAACAAACACTCATTTAGCCCCCTTTGCAAGCTCAAGAAGAAGGAGGTCATTTCCAACCATCTTCACCCTTCAAGCTTTCAAGAGAAACACCTTGGGTAGTGACTCTAACCTTCTCTTTTTCATGTATTTTTCAAGCTCTAGAACTCCTAAGCTCTTTTATAGCTAGGTGGTTTTAGGACTGCTTTTGCCGCCTCATGACCATTCCTTGTTCCATGAGTTTTCTTGTTTTGTTGAAAAATGTTGCCTTGAAGTGAGAATATATGGCATGATGGTTTTATGTATCTTGCTTTATTTTGGTTTAAAATACTGATTTGGTGACTAAAACTTTGAGTATAATGATAAGATAAAACATAAAAATGGTGATTTGAAGTGGTATAGCAACATTTCCACAAGATTGATATGTAAAACTTAAAAACTAGTTAGGCTGGAATTCTGGCAGTCTATAAAGCGTATAGTATAACTCACTCCACAGAACTCAAAATGTAATGAAACTAATTTTTTGTGAAAATAGACTCAAAGAGCTTTTCATACATATAAAATATGTGAGATTTGGCTTTAAAATGAGAGAGATATGAATTTTCAAAGTCTGCTGTTCTTGGATGGGTTTCTATCCGGGCAGTGGGTAATAAAACGTGCATAACTCAAGTTATACATAACATTTTTGAGTGGGACCAAGTTTGTTAGAAAGCTAAGACATAGAGGAACACTCCCATAAAACAGTTTTGTCAGATTCCATGTGAGGAACTCCCAGTGAAGTGGACAAGCTACTGACCCGAGATGAACTTTCAATCCTGAACAGTCAGAATAAAATGTGCATAACTCAAGCTACAAAATGAATTTTTAAGTGGGGTTTATTTTGTTTAAAAATAGACTCAGAGAAGTACATCCACACAAAAATTCGAAGTAAAAGAGTAAAAGATGAAATTATGGTAAATTTTCAAAGTTACTGCCCAACTGTAAAAGTAAAAACTAGTTTTGGTAAAAGTTAAAGAGTAAAGAGAAATAAGCTCTAAAACATAAATACTCCTATATTAAGCATTGGAAAAACCTTTATAATTCAAGTTAAAAGTGTCAAAAAGGATAATAGATGAAATTGGCATTATGCCCAATAAAAGAAGTTTACACAAGAGACAACCTCAATTAAAAGCTTGCACCAAATTTATTAAGCTAAGCTCATAAAATATTGCTTGAGAATATGCCTATGTTTATGTGCAAGCATGATGCTATGATGATATAATATGATGATGATGATTATGATAATGATATGATGACAATATGAACATGATATGTTGATTGACATGATGCTTAATGTTATATGATATTGGTTTCTCTGTTTGGCAAAATTTTGGGAAACTTCGGTCTAGCCGTTATGCTGCCGAAATTTTGTAAAATTATGGACTTAGAAATATTTTGCATCATAAACTTTAACAGAAGAAATTTAAGTCAAGTAAGTGATCCTTCAAAAGGGAAGGTAACCTAATTTAAGCTCCCCTCACCCACGACTCACATGAGGCATGGCATGACCCAGCTAGTATGAGTATAGGGGATAGGGCTTATATGAGGCATGGCTTGACCCAGCTAGTGTAAGTACCGAAATTCTATGGTGGCGATGGCCACGGTATGAGCTCATTACCACTTATGTTTAGTGGGTGAAAAGATTAAGTCAAGTTAAGAAAAGAAAAAGGGACTTCGGTCCAAAACCCTAAAAGGGGAAGAAGTTAAGAGAATCTTATAGCTTAAACATGCATGTTTTATGTGATTACACTTGTGCTTATGTTTATTATGATACAAATGATTAGAAGGTATGTTAAAAATGGAATCCGCTTCGGATATTCATGTTTTCGAAAAATCTAAGAATTGAACCTTATGCATGCTCACTATTTTCATTTATAAAACCGAAGTGGCTGGAACGATGACGATGACATTTATGTGTCAGGGTCGAGTCCTACTGAGAAATCTTATTTCTCACCCTAGTTGTTTCTTTTCCGTCTCGTCACCAGATACTCATGGCTCGCCCCGTGGAGTGGAGCATGGACCCTCCCCACCATGAGTGGGCATACGATGGGGATTCTCACGCTATTGTGGCCACGACCACCACAATAGTCCATACATATTTTTATCTGAGTCGAATTTTTGAGCAAGAGGAGCCAGAAGTTCCGCCAGCCCCAGTAGACGTTTCCTCGGCTCACCTTGGATCGCAGCTAGGTCCTTGGGATTTTCCGCCTGAGCCATTACTAGAGATCGAGATGGAGCCAATGTCTCTGGGTCTATCTGCCGCCGAGCCCGTGCCACCGCCAAAGGTCCCTGTGATAGATGTGAGTTCGACGGCCACTCCTAGGGCCGCTTCGCCGCCGCTCCCCGATTATCACCCAGCCTGTCTGAGGAGGATCCCTCCGAGGCCCGTTCTTCGGTCGCTAGCTATACTCCTGGCCGCCGCATCCGTCGCGTCGAGGTGATCAGTAGGCACCCTCGCATCATCCGCACTCCTCGTGTTCCCCAAGGCCGAGGAGCGAGGGGGACTAGACACTCGAGAACCTGAGTCCATCCGATTGAAGGGCGTGGAGAGGATAGAGAAGCCAGCTTATGTCTACGTGGGCCTATTCTATTATTGCTCCTTATCTGTTGTATTTTCATTTTGTATTAGACCTTGTCAGACTTGTGTACCTTTGATTTTGGGGCCATGGCATGACCATGAATTCCCTTTTTATGTATTTGTTGGATATTATGAGACTAATTATATTTATGTGGTTGTTGTAGTAATTTGAATGCATGGTATTTTGATTTATCCCTTGTTCTTTCAATTTATACTGAATTCTTTGCGATACGCTCGTTTATTGCTATCTTCTCGCGCAAGGCTTTACTTTCCAAAAGTGACGGCGTATTTCAAAAAAAAAAAAATTTACCGTATTTTTCGCGTAATTTAATTTCAAGTGAAGTTTAGTTTTCCACGAGCATAAGTAACAACTAATAAAACGCCGTTATACGACTTAAGCGTAGTATGGGTTTATTAAGGTGTTACAATCTGCATTGCAAGTCGTTCGAAGCTTCTACCATCCCCTGTATCCTTTGTATTTCCAGGCTGAACATCTTTATTCTACAAAAGGATTTTACAAAGTGAAAGTCAAAGAAGGATAGTGCACTCGCAGTGAAGTTGGATATACTGTAGGATTAGGATTTGATCCTCTAGCACTAAAGTCCATTCCAATAGATGGTGGATTGGGAGTTGATCCTCCCGAGCTGATGTTTGTATCTTTGAGGGCGATGAACAACTCTATAACGCGAATCTTAGGATATTGGGAGTGAGAATAGAACATGAGACTCACATCTTCGTCACTCCCAATTGGAAAAGTTGTGTAGCGGACCATACTTTGCGCAACTACAATTGGCAATTTATAGACCGCTTCAGTTATTTGCTTCCGATTCAGTTGTCCTAGTGTCCTTAATATTATGTTTTGCAACTCTAAAAAAGTGATAGATGAAGAAACAATTACAACAATTGGATTTTGACCACAGAATGTTGCTCCCTTTAATGTGTTTGTGATTTCACCATTGTGATGAATAAGTACAAAAAATCTCTCAAACATATTTCACTCAGGAACATTGAACACTATCAATTGAACAAATGAAAATGATCTTGGCCATCTGAGCAGGGGAGGGATCTTACAGGAAATGATTAAATGGAAATCGACCTAGGTTGAGCCGATGTGCAAACACACATGAATCGCCCACCCTATGCTGATTTTTGTACTAAAAATTTTGTACATAAATCGGTCCAGCCTGGCCGATTTGTCTCACATACCATTTTTCCCACATTTTCGTATTTATTCTTCATTTTCAATATTTTTGAAATTAATTTTTTTATTTTATTTATGAAAAATTACCTAATCAAAACATTGTGTTTCAATAAACATACAAGAGCAGAATATTAAAACATTTAAGGGCACACATTGTAGGAATGAAAGTGTTAAACAATTTTTTTTAAGGGACTAATTTGTTAAATTAAAATTTTTCCAAGGATCAAAATGTGTATCAACTCAAATATTAAAAGTTATTCTAAATTGGCTTGAAAAAATAATGAACTTTGAACTTAAGACTTCATATATATTACCAAAATCTCTTATCACTAAATCACTCTTTATAGTTTGAATAATGAAAGACTATTCAGGTATTTTTTTTAATATTGAGA
Source organism: Pterocarpus macrocarpus (assembly GCA_031439585.1). Taxonomy (NCBI): domain Eukaryota; kingdom Viridiplantae; phylum Streptophyta; class Magnoliopsida; order Fabales; family Fabaceae; genus Pterocarpus; species Pterocarpus macrocarpus. Next base: position 11,530,038 of record CM062516.1, on the reverse strand, counting down.
AATTAATTTATCATAAAAAAATTTCATCAAGACAAAAATAGGTGTTTAATACTCATCTTTTGATCAATAAATCCCTTAATGCATGCATTTATTTCTTGCTTTTCCAGTAATGTGTATTAGTTCTTCCATTCCAAATTTCCAATACTCTAGCATCGAGTCGTTCACTTTGGCACTTGGCAGTGTCATCAAAACACCTGAAACAACAACTGAATCCCGCTCTCCCCATCACCTTTCTACCTGCAACCAAATCACTCCCACCTCACCTCACTTCACTCCCCATCCAAACTCCCCCAACCCATTAACCCATGGCCGAATTCCTGGATCTGGAGTCCCAGGACGGCGTCCGCATGCCCTGGAACGTGATCCCCGGCACCAAGCAAGAATCCGCCGCCGCCGTCGTCCCCGTCGCCGCCATCTACACTCCGCTCAAGCACTTCCACTCCACGCCCCTCCTCCCTTACGCCCCGCTCCGCTGCCGCACGTGCCGCTCCGTCCTCAACCCCTTCTGCATCGTCGATTTCGCCGCCAAGATCTGGATCTGCCCCTTCTGCTTCCAACGGAACCACTTCCCGCCACACTACGCATCAATTTCAGACGATAACCTCCCCGCCGAGCTTTTCCCTCAGTACACGACCATCGAGTACGCGACCGCACCGGATCCCGCCCCTGCGGTCCCACCCGTGTTCCTCTTCGTGGTCGACACGTGCGTCATCGAGGAGGAGATCGGGTTCCTGAGGTCCGCGTTGCTTCAGGCGGTGGAGTTGTTGCCTGAGAATTCGCTCGTTGGGTTGATTACGTTTGGGACGTTGGTTCATGTGCATGAGTTAGGGTTCGGTCAGGTGCCGAAGACTTATGTGTTCAAGGGGTCTAAGGATGTTTCTAAGGATCAGTTGCTTGAGCAGATGAGTTTCTTCGCCAAGAAGCCGAAGCCGGCCGTCGGCGTTATTGCCGGCGCCCGGGATGGCCTCTCGACGGAGAGTATTTCGCGGTTCTTGGTGCCCGCTTCGGAATGCGAGTTCACTCTAAATTCGGTAATTTTTTTTTTTTTTTTTTTTAATTTTGGGTTCGTGTTTTTGAAGGAGGAACAAATAGAATCCTCTCACGATATTCACGACCATGTCAAGTTAAGAGAAAGATCAAAAATCAAAATTAATAGAGTAATATAAATAATAATGGATCTTTCTGTAACAAAATTTATGTATATTTTTTTCACTGCTGGTATGTTAGTGAATGGTATGAGAGGATTTTGATATGTGTGATTGGTGTTAATTTTTCTGCGTGCGTGGTTTGGTTGGCAGGTTTTGGAAGAGCTGCAGAAGGATCCTTGGCCGGTGCCGGCGGATCAGCGGGGGACAAGGTGCACCAGCACTGCACTGAGTATTGCAGCCAGTTTGTTGGGGGCATGTGTTCCCGGCTCAGCGGCGAGAATTATGGCATTTATTGGTGGGCCGGCAACTGAAGGACCTGCTCCTGTAAGACTTGCTGATCATACTCGTTATTGATGTGTTCCATCTATGTACATACATACCTTGCTTGTATATGCTATTCAATATACTTGCATACATGACAATTGTTGAGTTCTATAATTAATTAAGAGCACTGCTATTAAGTATGAAACGTGTTAGTACTGATCAATGATGAAATGACGTGGCAATCATTTATTTCATTTCAGTAGGAAATTTTAATTAGAAAAATACAAAATACTAAAATGCTTGGCGGATATCAAGGTACATCATTGGTATAAAATTTTTGTGCAAAGTCTCTTGTACAAAAGAGCATTCTTCATTAATTAGTTATAATAATTATTCTCAATTTATTAACATTATTATTATTTTCTTTGGTTTCTCATTTAGTGGGACAATGCTTGGATGTTGTTATTGCATTATTGTTTTCTCTGGTCAAAATATGAAAGCAATTGGTAGAGTGAAAAGCGGAAGACAAATAGAGGATGTGTGTTGGTGGATCTTTTGGAGAGAAGAGAGATGTTATCAAGTGGAGCCTAAAAGGAAGCAGAATGGCTGTTTGGAGTCATCAATGATCTTCAGACAAGTCCAAGGTGGTTGTTGATGATAAAGATGGGTTCATAGTTTTGACTTTGTTGGTAGGTGTTTAGTTGGTAGATTTGACAGGCGAGCCATCATTGCTCAGGTTAATGATTAGGCAGATTGGCTTTGGAAGCCTCCTGTTGTAAATAATCCCTGGTTATCTTTACATTTGTGTTGGAACAAGAAGCAAGAAGAGTATTCGTGAGCAGGAGTGGTTGTTTCATGGTGCACATATTCTTTTGGATTGTTGGGCGCCCGCTGTGGGCTTTATTAACCAATTTGCTAACAATGAAATATTTGTGTTTTGCATTTCATTGGTTGTTCATGACCCTGATTTTGGAGTTATGGTCTATTCTGTTCTGGTGCTTGCTGTTGGGAGGAGTTGTTGGATTGATGTTAATTCTCCTTTTTGTCAATGATTGTTGTTGGGAAAAGATCTTAGTGAGAGCATATGTCCATAATGTACCACAATCAATCATGATTATTGTGGGCTAGATTTGTATTGAAATTTCAATTTGGCCTGATATATTTCCAGTTGCTTTTTCTTCTAGAATTGATGAGAGCATTCTGCCATCAGGCAACAATATCCAGGAAGGTTGATAAAACATTTTGTGGGTGATAAAGAGAATCATGTACAATTTGTAAACATTAATTTTTCTTGCATGATTATCGATAAAATTCAAATTTGTGTAAGCAACAATTTGATTCATGTTGACTTGCAAAACTATGGGGTTTTAATTCTTGATTGTCCTAAACACTGGGATTTGTTGCCTAATTATCATAATCACAGGGACTTAAAGGCTGTACATCCTAATAACAGTGATTCATTGAATGTGTTCTGGATTTTGGGAGATTGGGCCCAGAAAAAAATAAGACACAATGTGTATTTGAAAGACTTGGGCCAATTCACTCTTGCAAACCCATTCTTTAGAAAGGGAGACTGCTGGGTTGTTGAGAAAGTATGTGCAGATCTATCCAACCCTAGAGCCCAGCCCGTTAGTTTGAGGGAATCTGCTATTTGGCCAAATGGTAAATGTTGGCAGTTCCACCAATGTCTGGTGGGAAGATGCTGAAGCACTTGCTGTTGGATAAAGTGCAATTAATAATGATGATAATGGTGTCTCTGTAATTCAAGGTTTAAACTATAATTAAGAGGTTGGAGAAGATTCTTCTTTTGCAGGCGTGGCATATATTTATCCATGTGCCAGTTTAATGCATAGATTTTTTATTTTATTTTTTTCTTGTATACCAAGAAAACTATGTGCAAAACCAATAAAAGATTTTAATTTTAATGGTTTGTGTTGACAGCTATGTGAATATTAGGATTAGTTTAGTTTTTGTTTCTTAAATTTAAATTTCTGGTAGGATAGGATTCTGTTTTTGTTGATAAGATAAGATTTGATTTGAGTTGAGATATTGTAGGGGGATCTTATCTCTTCTCTACTCTTCCTCTATATATATTTTGTAATTATTTCTGATCATTAATAGGAGGGAATACATTCTACGTTCCCTACATTCCATTTCTATATGGTATCAGAAGTCCAGGAGCGACTAGTTTCATGGTCAAAACAGCCATGACAGGATCCACTAGTGGCCCAGTTTCTTCTCATGAGACAGTGGATACTGCCTCTACTTCTCCAACCACTGGAGCTGACCTTCTGTCCCCTAGTTCCATTCAACTCAGTATACAAAAGTTGAATAGAAAAAATTATATGGAGTGGGCCCAAACGATTAAGCTTGTGATTGATGGAAAAGGCAAGCTTGGTCATCTTACTGGTGCAATTAAACAACCAGAAAAGACTGATCCCAAATTCGCAGCATGGAGCTCAGAAAACTCCATGATCACTGCCTGGCTGATTAATTCCATGGAGCCCGCCATAGGCAAGCCCTTCCTTTTTTTGCCAACAGCCAAGGATGTATGGGACTGTGTCAAAGAGACCTACTATGATGTGGAGAATTCTTCCCAGATTTTTTCTCTCAAAACACAACTTTGGAACGCCAAGCAAGGAGATCGAGACTTTACAACCTATTACAACGAGATGTTGATATTGTGGCAAGAACTGGACCTCTGTTATGAGGATAAGTGGGATTGCCCTGCTGGATAGTGCCAGATATTTGAAGAGAGAAGAAAATGATAGGGTCTACATGTTTCTTGCAGGTGTGAATCGGGAGTTAGATGATGTCAAAGGAAGAATCTTGGGTCGTAAACCACTGCCTACTATGAGGGAAGTCTTCTTAGAACTCACAAGAGAAGAAGCAAGATGACACATCATGCTGCAGAAACAGGATTCCTCTCCTCTAGAACTTGAAAACTCAGCACTTTTATCTAGAGGAGTAGACTCTAATGGGGACAACAGAAAAAAAACCTTGGTGTGATCACTGCAAAAGATCAGGTCACACAATGGAAAACTGCTGGAAACTACATGGTAAGCCACCTCATTGGAAGAAAAAGGGTGGCGGTTGAGCATTTCATGCCTCAAATGATGTTCAAGGCCATCAACCTTCTTCAGGCGAGCTTCCATTCACAAAGGAACAAATAGACACCCTAGTCAAACTTCTCCAGTCCTCAAATTCATCTTTCCAAACCCCTTCTTCTTGTTCCCTCGCCCAATCAGGTAATTATTTGCATGCTGCCCTTGTGAGTGTCCATTCTTCGCATTCTTGGATTGTAGATTTCGGGGCCATAGATCATATGACTGGATCTGCAAACCTATTTGTCTCATATAGTCCTTGTGCAGGAAATTAAAAATCAAACTTGCAGATGGCTCTCTTTCTGCTATTGTAGGAAAGGGTTCTGTATCCATATCTCCTTCCCTTACTCTTCATGAAGTTCTCCATGTTCCCAATTTGTCTCATAATCTTCTCTCTGTCAATAAACTACTTCATGATCTTAATTGTCAAGCTCAGTTTTTCTCTTCCCATTGTGAGGATCTCATCTTGGGGAGGACGATTGGCAGTGCTAGACAGCGAGAGGCCTTTATTTTCTTGAAGATGGATCTGTTTCTAGAAGACAAGCTTCCAGCTCTTGTTTCAATTCTATTTCTACTTCTAATAATAGTGATGTTATGCTATGGCATTTGAGATTAGGACATCCTGGCTTCCATTATTTAGGAGTTTTGTTTCCAAAGCTGTTCATCAATAAAAATCCATCTTTTTTTCAATGTGAAACTTGTGAACTAGCAAAGCATCATCGTACTTCTTTTTCAATGCAGCCTTACAAACCTTCTGAACCTTTTTCTCTAGTTCATAGTGATGTTTGGGGGGCCTCACGGGCTTCTACTTTATCAGGAAAAAGATGGTTTGTAACATTTGTTGAGGATCATACTAGACTCACATGGGTGTATCTCTTGAAAGAAAAATCTGAAGTTAAACAGGTTTTCATAAATTTTAACACCATGATAAAAAATCAATTTCAAACAACAATTCGAGTTTTTCGAAGTGATAATGGTAGGAATATTTCAACAACATCCTAGGGGCTTACTTTGCTAAAAATGGCATTATTCATCAAAGTTGATGTGCCTACATCCCACAACAAAATGGTGTGGCTGAAAAGAAACATAGACATCTCCTTGAAATAGCTCGATCCTTACTTTTTTTTGCACATGTCCCTAAATATCTATGGGTTGAGGCTATCAATGTTTTTAAACAACAGTTCCCTACATCTTGGCTACTTACTGATATCCCTTTGAAAGTCTTTGGTTGTACTATCTTTGTTCATAATCATAGTCTTCATTGTGGCAAACTTGATCCACGAGCTCATAAATGTGTATTTGTTGGCTACTCTCCAACACAAAAGGGGTATAAGTGTTTTGATCCGATTTCAAAAAAATTCTTTGTTACGATGGATGCCACCTTTTTTGAAAACCAGCATTATTTTAAAACTCATCTTTAGGCGGAGATTGAGAAGGAAGATGACGGACTGAATTTTTAAAATACTCTATAGGTTGAGATACCAATAGTTTCAACCCAATCAATGATTCCAAAAGAACATGAAATTAACACAAATTTGGAAACAAATAATTTGAATCTTCTGAACTTGAAAACGTGGATGTTCACCCAATGCCAATGCAAGATAGATCTAAAATAGAAATAGAAATGTGTGGAAAAACAAGGGAGAAGGAGGAGCTACGTGTCTTTACAAGGAAAAAATACTATCCAGAAAAAGAAGGGCTTTCACTAAAACAATGCCAAAAGTCCAACCCGAGAAATGAGCCTAGTTCTTCAGGTTGTACTAATCATCCTATTTCCCAATATGTGTCATATGAAAAATTGTCACCCTCATTCTATGCCTTCACCTCACATTTGTCTAGTGTGAAAATTCCAAAGACTATACAGGATGCCTTAAATGTTCCAGAGTGGAAGGAAGCCGTTCTTGAAGAGACGAAGGCCTTGGATAAGAATGAGACTTGGGATGTTATTGACTTGCCCAAAGGAAAGAGTGTTGTGGGCTGCAAATGGGTGTTCACTGTCAAGTATAATTCATATGGGACTCTACAATGACATAAAGCACGTTTGGTAGCAAAAGGGTTCACTCAAACCCATGGGATAGATTATTTGGAAACTTTTGCACCAGTAGCAAAGCTCAATACTATTAGAGTGCTATTATATTAGTTGCAAACTTAGATTGGCCACTACAGTAATTAGATGTCAAGAATGCATTCTTGAATGGAGATTTAGAAGAGGAGGTGTATATGGAACCCCCACCAGGCTTTGATCAGAAATATGGGGCTAAGGTATGCAAACTGAAAAACTCCTTGTATGGGCTTAAACAGTCACCTAGAGCATGGTTTGATAAATTTACTCAATCCTTGAAGAAACAAGGATATTTTCAGGGGCAAACTGATCATACTCTGTTTATGAAGGTCTCATCCAAAGGAAGAATTGCTGTTTTGATAGTTTATGTCGATGATATTATACTTACAGGGGATGATGTTGAAGAAATGGAGAGATTGAAGAAATGCTTGGCATCAGAATTTGAAATCAAGGATCTAGGATCTCTAAGATATTTTTTGGGCATGGAAGTGGCTCGAACAAAGAAGGGAATAATGGTCTCACAGAGAAAATATGTACTGGATCTATTAAAGGAGACGGGGATGAGTGGCTGCAAACCCGCAGAAACACCAATTGAACAAATCATAGGCTTGGAGATGGTGAAAAAAAGGTTCTCGTGGACACTACAAGGTACCAGAAACTAGTTGGCAAGCTGATTTATCTTTCTCACACTTGGCCAGACATAGCATTTGCAGTAAGTGTGGTAAGTCAATTTATGCACTCTCCATGTGAGGAACATCTAGAAGCAGTCTACCGAATCTTCAGGTATTTAAAAGGTACTACTAGAAAGGGCTTGTTTTTTAAGAAAACTGTACAGAGGGATTGAAGTCTACATTGATGCTGATTGGGCGGGATCCATTATTGATAGAAAGTCCACCTTTGGTTATTGTACCTATGTTTGGGGTAATCTTGTTACTTGGAGAAGTAAAAAACAGAATGTAGTGGCCAGAAGTACTGCAGAGGCAGAATTCAGAGCAATGACAAATGGAATTTGTGAAATACTATGGCTGAAACGAGTTATGGCAGAAATAGGACGGGAGGTTGAAGGACCTATGAAGCTATACTATGATAACAAAGATGCAATTAGCATTGCTCATAATCTGGTGCAGCATGATAGAACGAAACATGTGGAAATTGATAGACACTTCATTAAAGAGAAGCTGGAAGGAGGAGTGATCTGCATGCCTTTTGTTCCTATAGCACAACAGACTGCTGATATTCTAACCAAAGGACTTCCTCGGCCTCAATTTGAATTCTTTATAACCAAGTTGGGCATGATTGATATCTATGCACCAACTTGAGGGGGAGTGCTGACAGCTATGTGAATATTAGGATTAGTTTAGTTTCTGTTTCTTAAATTTAAATTTCTGGTAGGATAGGATTCTATTTTTGTTGATAAGATAAGATTTGATTTGTTACTTGAGGAGTTGAGATATTGTAGGGGGATCTTATGTCTTCTCTACTCTTCCTCTATATATATTTTGTAATTATTTCTGATCAATAATAGGAGGGAATACATCCTACGTTCCCTACATTCCATTTCTATAGTTTGATTGTTGATATAGTTTACTATAGGACACTATGACGATAAGACTTGGTTGTTGTTATCAAAAGAAGGGGAAGACGGTTGTCCAAAACTATCTGACTGTATATTTAACACCTGCAAATATAAAACTAAAATGAGATAACTAAAATTAGCGTGACCGTATGAACTGACATTTACTTTCATAAGAGTTGCAACATTATACTTTTAGGTTGGACATTTTTTACTTCTCTTATCGAGGGCAAGAATGATTTCTGTCTCATTTGATTGGTTTATTACGTTCACCTGATTCTCTCCTATGTTCTATTGTAGATTGTGTCCAAACAACTATCTGAGCCAATACGTTCCCACAAGGATTTGGATAAAGATTCTGTGCCACATTACCATAAATGTGTGAAATTCTATGATGGACTTTCGAAGCAGCTGGTACATCAAGGACATGTGCTAGATCTCTTTGCTTGCGCTCTTGATCAGGTAATGCTTTCACTTTTATAAACTGTCCTTTTCTGGTTTGTACACAGCACTCTGCTTGTTTATAAGTTGACAAACGATGTCACTATTTTCTTTCCAGTTTCCACCTGGAAAACTGTTCATTGGTTAATTTTTGTCAAGCATATAATATTTAAATGACAGCCCAACTTCCAAGTAGTCTAAGGAAGAGTTTGTGATAATGGTTTAAGTTTCATTCACTTCTTCTCATTCTTTGATTTAATTTTATCGTTTTAGTGTATGTTGAAATTTAGAGGGTGAGCCTTAGAGCAACGGGAAGGTTGTTGCCATATGACCTAGAGGTTACAAGTTCAAATCTTGGAAACAATTTCTTCATTTGTAGGGGTAACGTTGCATACATTTACACTTCTCAGAGCCCACCAGATAGAAGCCTTGTGCATTGGACCACCCTGTTAGTGTATGTTGAAATTTCTTCTGCATGTCTTATTTTCCATGCATTAACCTCCTTGGGCTTTGCTAGAGACCCCAGGCCTGGAAGGCGCTATTCACGTAAGAAATGAAGGGGAGGTGGGCCCGAATCGAGCCCAAGTCATGAAGAAACAACAAAGTAGTGCACGGTTATGATGATTAGGAGAGAGAGTGGGTGTGAGGTGTGTGGGATTGGCTAGTGGAAGTTAGTTATACTGTGTAAGGGGGCGGGGAGTGATTATTTAGGCATTCATTCAGAACCTGAGAGTGAGGAGTAGGAGGGAGAAGGGCTCCTATATGCCCAAGCTATTTCTTTTTCATTATACTATTTCATCATACTTGTTCATAATTCCATAGTAATATACAATTTGGATTGATTCCACCTTGGAATTCAATCTCAGATTGTTCATACATTTACTTACTTCCCTACTTTAGTTGGTACCATTGTAACAATTGGTATCAGAACCTTACGATCTCGGGGGGACTTTGTTCATGGTGTCATTGTGCGCAGTTATGTAGGCTAGGTTGGATGTGGTTGAGTGTCGGCTGGACGCTTTGGCCATGGTGTAGTAGTAGCAAGAGGTGTTGAGCAAGCAATTTGAATCCCTATTGCAATAGATCAGTGAGATGATGTGGGAGAGGCGTGTGAGCTGTCTCCAGGGTGAGATGAAGAGTGAGGCTCTTAGAATCGGGAGCCAAGTCCAAGGTGAGATTAGCGACGTGGAGACTGAGATTGTGACCACGCGCGCGGAGGGTTTGCTACGAGAGATAATAGAGCAACCAGGTTGCCACGTAGGATTTGAGCTAAAGCAAGGCAAGTTGTTGTACAAGGGTTGCATGGTATTGGCCAAGGGTTCATCTAGAATTCCTTTGGTGCTTGAGGAATTTCATGACTCAGTAGCAGGAGGTCATTCTGGATTTTTCAGAACCTACAAGAGAATCTCAGCTCTTTTTTATTGTGAAGGGATGAAAAGGGACAACCAAAGTTATGTACAAGCTTGTGAGACTTGCCAGCAGAATAAGTATGAAACTTTATCTCTAGCTAGCTTGTTGCAGCCATTGCCTATCCTAGCCACTACTTGGACTGATCTCAGTATGGATTTCCTAGGGGGACTTCTTAAAGCAAAAGGTCTTGATACCATTTTAGTGGTTGTAGACAAATTCACAAAATATGGCCACTTCCTGGCTCTCTCTCATCCATACGCAGCCAAGTAGGTTGCTGAACTCTTTATGAGAGAGGTGGTTAGGCTCCATGGGTTCCCTCAAACCATTATGACAAATAGAGATAGATTGTTTATGAGCCACTTTTGGACTGAGTTGTTCAAGGGTGCAGGGAACAAGCTTCGATTCTCGATAGCCTCCCATCCTCAGACGGATTGACAAACCAAGGTGGTCAATCGCTGCCTAGGTACCTATTTGAGGTGTTTTGCTGGTATGAAGCCCAAATCATGGCCACAGTGGCTTAATTGGGCGAAGTATTGGTATAACACTAATTATCATGCCTCGACCAAGACTACCCCATTTAAGGCACTCTATGGGAGAGATCCTCCAACCTTATTGAGGGGCGATTCCCCTTGCTTCTGGTGTAGAAGAGGTGAACTAGATGATACAAGAAAGGAACATGATGCTGGATGAGATTAGGGACCAGTTATTGAAGGCGTAGAACTGTATGAAAGCTCAAGTGGACAAACATCGATGTGAGCTAGAGAAGTTGGTTTTGCAAATACAATCGTATAAACTCTGTTCCTTGGCACAAAGGCAGAATCAAAAACTGAGTCCTAGATTCTATGGCCCCTTTGAAGTCCTTGAGAAGGTTGGCAATGGAGCATATAGGCTTCTTCTACCATAGTGATCGAATGTTCACCCTATCTTTCATATTTCTCTGCTTTAGAAGTGTGTATCTCCCACTTCTATGACTCAACCGCTACCAACATGCCTCCAACATGCCTCACTGATGGTTGGGAACTGCAAGCTGAGAAAGTGCTAGCCACCAAAATTAATGCAGCAGGACAGCCAGAAGTGCTAATCAAATGGCTAGATTTGCTCAAATTTGAGAACTTGTGGTAGTTGCGGTCCAAGATTGAGCAAGAGTTTCCATCATTCCATCTTGGGGACAAGGTGATCTTCAAGGGGGAGTGTTGTTAGAGACCCGAGGTTTGGAAGGCACTATTCACGTAAGAAAGGAAGGGGGTGGCCCCAATCAGGCCCAAGTCATGAAGAAACAACAAAGTAGTGCACGATTATCATGATTAGGAGAGAGAATGGGTGTGAGGTGTGTGGGATTGGCTAGTGGAAGTTAGTTATAATGTGTAAGGGGGTTGGTAGTCATTATTCAGGCATTCATTCAGAACTTGAGAGTGAGGACTAGGAGGGAGAAGGGCCTTATATGCCCAGGCTATTTTTTTTTTTTTTTTCATTATATTGTTTCATCAAACTTCTTGTTCATAATTCCAGAGTAATATACAGTTTGGACTGATTCCACCTTGGAATTCAGTCTTAGATTATTCATACATTTACTTACGTCCTTACTTTAGCTGGTACCAGTGTAACAGACTTCTTTCTATTCAGTGTTAGCGGCTGGATTAAAACCTTTTTGAACTTAAAATATAAACCTTATGCTCTAACCAAATGCTCCACATACTAGCAATAATTGCATATTGTATAGAGATTTATCCTCTGTTCAAAACCACTAGTGCTAGTGACCAAAAATTGGTCCGAGGACAAAGGGCACATCCCACACCTAGCATTCACCAAAACGGCCAAACAATAACAATGTAAGGAAGTTGGCTTCGAATTACTTCTTAACTGCCAAAAGCTTTTCATTTTTTGCTTTTCGTCAGTCTTTAAGTATTATGCTCTACTCTAAGAAAGAAAAGAAAGATTTGATAGAGATGACTGTAAACCATTTCATTGATATCATACTATTATTTTATTTGTTATATTTGAATTAGAAGTAGGTGAGACGTGAGTGGAATTTTATCTGTTAAAGTATTTTTGTTTGATCAAGTTGTATGTTCTTTCCTTGTTTTCTTTGTTTTAGGAGGATTCCTAATCTTTCTTGCTTGTTGTCTTCTCTTCTATTATTAGATTCCTATTTCATGGAAAAAAAAAATGGTTTCGATCAAATTGTTGTATGAACCTTGGATGTTGTTAGTTATTTTTAAAATTGTGGGTCTATCTCCATCCCAAAAGTTAGCTCAAGGGGGGAGGATTACTTAAGTATTTATAAAGGCTATCTTGACTATATCATTAAGCAATGTGGAATTTAACACACCCACTCATGCCTAGGATTGTCATGAACCATCTCTCTCAAAACTTCAAGTTGTTGGGTAGAGATACATAAATGGTCTTATATCTTAATACTCCCCCTCACGCAAGAGCCTCTTTCGGGCTTGAAGTGTGGACTATACACAGCCCCCTCTTACTTTTTGCTGAAATTCAACTATTTTATTTAGAAACAGGGGCAAACAAGGGTCGAACTCTAAATCACTTGGTTATAGAGGCACTGATATCGTATAATGAACTATCTCACCCAAAAGCTTAAGCTATTGGTTAAAGACACATGAATGGTTTTATATCTGAACATCTGGAGTGTGAAGTTTGCAGGACTAAACGTTTGCGGGTGGTCTAATATTAGTTGTTGGATAGGCTCTGATACCATCGCAAGATTGTGGGTTGAAAGCTAGCTCAAGGGGGAATAATTGCTCGAGTGTTTATAAAAGCTATCTTGGCCATATCCTTAAACAATATGGAAGGCAATTCTTCCAACGACACAAATCCCTCCTGCCATCTATAACTACAGTAGACAAGTTTAGTCCAAAATCCATGGTTTATAGTGATAATTTTGTTAAGTGTTGTACCTGATTTCATTTCCGGTGGAAGTTTCAGTATGCTAAACTTAGAGTTTTTAGGTGGTCTGGACTCTATAGGCTGATGAGGTCACCAGGGTATCCATAATTGCTATAGATGTGCATCATGCACATTTTTCTAGTCTTTGTATATTTTTCATATATTTGAAAATAATAAATTTTCGCTTTCTATTTTGTCTACAGGTTGGTATTGCTGAACTTAAAACTGCTGTTGAAAGGACTGGGGGACTTGTTGTGCTGGCTGAAAGTTTTGGTCATTTAGTTTTCAAGGATTCACTAAAACGTATTTTCCAATCGTCTAATTATGATCTGGGTTTATCATCAAAGTAAGTATTGAAAGATTTTCATGATTTTTATTTTTTCATATGATATATGGTTGTTGCTGATGTACTTGCATTGGTTGCTTGTTTAGTGAAGACAGCCTACTGTATGCGTGAATTTAATCATTGTTAGTAAAATACTTAGGTAAAAGTACACAGTTACATTTGTGTAATTGGTGTACAGGTGCATAATTGTGTTAACTTGGAACACAAGTAGATTCTTTAGAATAAGTATAAAAAGAGATAACTTGTTCAAGGCATGCATCCACGATATGTGTTATTTTCTTGTCTTCTATATGGTATCCAGTGTTTGTAGGAGAGAAAACCTTATCCTGCATGCCGGGGCTGCTGCAGCAGTGCCTAAATACCTTATACTGAGATACAATGCTGGCAGTGAGCCCTTCTGGCTGTGATTCGCTTCAGCCATAAAATTCCCAGTATTTCTCTTCGCACCAATATCAGACAGACGCCATGCCAATTGCTCATGATTTTTTAATGGGGTGCATTGCAGTAAAAGCCAACAGGGTGAGCCTAGGCACAACAATAAGATTGCTGCCTTGTGACTTGGGTCACAAGTTTAAATCCTGGAAATAACCTCTCTGCTTTTAGGGCTAAAACTGCATCTGTGCACATCTACCTTCCCTAGACCCTATTAAGTGGGAGCTTTGTGCACTCGACCACTTTTTTTTTTTTTTTTTTTAACTTGCTGTAAAAGCCAATTTAAGAAATAAAGAGTGCCTTTGGAGGTCAAGTGACCAGTATGAGGTAGTGTCTTTTCAATCCCTTTGCTCATATTGATGGCCAAAGGTAATAGTTTTCCATCTTATTGTCTGACAAACAGATAATATTTCTTTCATTTGCTTTCCTAATCTCAACCTCAGTAACAGTACCAGTATACCCACTATTGACACCAACTCATTCTGTTCCTAAACATCAACACCACAGCTGACACCCTCATCTTCCTCTTCAGTATTCCTCCAACCTTCATTCACATTCTCTGCATCTGCACATGCTGCCATTAACTGTTCAGCAGAACTCAATTTTCCCTGTCTCTGCGGTAAATGGGAGGAGAAATTAGTGGGAGTGGCAACATTTGCGGTTTTGAGCCCTTCTTTTAGGGAATCATCTTTAATGGCAGAGCACGTGCCATTTTTAGCTCATTGCACTTGACTCTTGAACAACATTAATGTTTGTTGAAGAGTAATCCCTAAAGTAAACCAGGAAAAGAAAGCTTAGACAGTGGATGCTATGTGACGGCTTTTCTTTCACTATTTTTTCTTCATGTTGTGGGTTTGCCAATTTTAATATTCTGGAGCACATATATCTCTTCAATCTGGAAGGAGAAAGCACTGCTGTCTGGAGTACATGACTCAGATCATGGTTTTGGCATAAGTTAGTGGATCCATGACTATCATTTTAAAGCCATGGCCTTTTATGCTGCATCAGTTTGGTACTAGAGCCAAATTTGAACTGTAGCAGTTTGGCAGCGGGCAGAAAGCCAGAGTTACTAGGCCTGCCCAAGCCCAAGATAGTCAAGACATGGGGCAACTAATGCGTGAGTGTGAAACCTGCATGGAGATCAAGTTGGATGATTTGATTCATATGGTAATTTCGAAGTTGCCACAAGTATTTAACTTTTAGGCCTTATGGAAGGTGGTCTAGATGATGAAACTCTTGTAGATTGGAATTCTGCTCCAATCTATGATGTCTAATCTGATGATATTTAAGATCATGATGGATCCAGGTTAGAGGGAGTGAGAGCACATGCCCTTCTTGATTTCATGGTTTTATTCTATTATTGGTATTAATTTATCATTCATGTCCCCAAAATATTTTAAATTTTATCCTCACCCATGAGGCTTATTAAGTAATGTTTATGCCTTGAAATTTTCACATGTTAAGGAGAGAGAATAACCCAATTAAACACTCGCAAATTTTCTCTCTGCTTGAGCCTATGCCATCTAGCTATCTTCACGTATGCAAAGTTTTAGTTTGAATAGTTGAACAAAAGACAGGACAGTTGCTTGGTTAAATGTAGAGAGATATGTGTAATAATATTGATAAAAATAAAAAAAATTCATTTCGCAATTTCAAACCTGAAAAGAGTAATTGTTGATTGATCTTTCATAATTTTATATTAATATTTTTAATGTGTATTTTTTTTAACTGTCAAAACCTTATTCCTTATGTTTGTGTATTGCCATCATCCCCACTACTTAAAATTTCTGGTTTTGCACTGTTTAAGATAGGCAAGTTAAAGTCATGGAGGGGGAAGAGTTTCATATTTCAAAGTATATTGATTTTAACTACTTGAAGAGTTCATTGATTGGTACCCAATAGTCATTCTGTTGAATAGAGGTGTAATTTTGATATAAACAATGCTCTACTAGTGAATTTTGAAGTTACCTTGATATGTGAATAACCACATCCCAATGAGTAGGCCTAGGTGCCTTTTAAGTATATTGGGTCATAATACTAGTATTGAATGAAATGCCTGGTGTATTAATGGTAAAATAGTTCAACTCTTCTGGTATTTTCTTTTATAAATCCTATTTTCAATTCCTGACTTCCTCTGTTAACACAGACAAGTTTCTCTTAGATAAACCCATTTGGAAATCTAAATCTCCCTCTAAGGTCAAAGCCTTTGTTTGGACCGCTGTTCTTAATCGGATTAACACCAACAACATGCTCTAGAAGCGCAGGCCCCTCATGGCTTTGTCCCCTAATATATGTATAATGTGCGGTTTAGATTCTGAATCTGGGGCTCGTCTTTTTTTGCATTGCCCTATGGCGAGATCTCTTTGGATCAAACTTTTTGGGATCTTTGAAGAATCGTGGGTTTGCCTTAAAGATATTCATTAGTTTCTTCTCACTAAGTTCAGAGGTTTTGGTTCGCGTAAAGAAGCTAAGATTTTATGGCAGAACTCAGTCTTTGCAGTGCTTTGGTGTATTTGGTTGGAAAGGAATTCTGGGGTCTTTAATGATTTCTTGTCATCTATTGATTTTATTTGGTATAGGATTACTTTTTTGGCCTCCCATTGGTGCTCAGCTCATGGTTTGTTTAGGGGTGTTCCTTTAGCTGATATTCAAAGGGATTGGCGTGCTTTACTACATGGTTCATTCAATTAGGTCTTAGCAATACCTTTTGTATGAGGATGTCTCATCCTCTTTTATACATTCTTTTCTCTTCTAATGAGATTTCTTTTTCTATCAAAAAAAAAAAAAAAAGTTCAACTTTGCGGCTAGTCTTCAATATTGTCTAGGATCTGCTAGTAACCGGCCTTCATCTGCTAAAATTTTAATGTCAAGATTTATAGGAGTGTCAATTGGCCTAGAACCATACCATGCCTATTTCAGATAACAAATCAGGAACATATTTTCTTTGGGAAAGGTGAATTCCTACACCAGATCATGCTATTCCAATGCCTAGGAAATGTTTTCGAGTCCAAAGATCCTTAGTGTTTTTGTTGGAGATACAATCCCAAGTCATGTGTGCCTTTGCTATGTTGTCTAAATAGATTATAAGTAATATTCTACCAGCTGCAGAGAGCCAATAGAAAACAGAATGATTTAGCTTCACATTGAGGAAGACCAAATCAGTCCAGCTAAAAATTTCATAACCTCTATCTGTTTCAGTTGGCTTTTTATCTTACTCCCATGATACGTACACTCAACTGTGAAAAATAGGCCAAAGACTCCTCAATTCTGCAGATACCATTTTTAATTGATGTAAAATATTCTTGGAGTGACTTGTCTCTGTTGAATTTGTAGAAAATAAAAGAGAAGCTCAAGTGTGGCTGAATAGCTTGGGTACAATGATTGCTTGGTATGGACACCCAACAACACTATGCATGCTTAGTAGGGAATGAAACATGGCATATTTTCAAGTAGTAATTAATGACTATTTATTTCCTGACAGTCTAATGTTTCTAATACCACACATGTTAAACACATGGGAGAATACATTAGTCATATGTATAGTTTCTATCACTCTCCCTCAAGTTACTATAAGCTCGTTACAAAAGAACCTTTTAACAAGAAGAAAAATATAAAATGAACTCCACAAAACATGACTGGTAAGGCAACTTAGGGATGCTAGAGATGCTCGATAGCAAGACAATTGTAATGACCTTCGGCTTGAAGAGCTGGTTGGAATATTGCATAATTAGGAAAAAGAGATTTTGCTGGAACGATCATCAATGGAAATTTTCTGGAAAACAATAATAGACAGCAAGTATATGCTTTAGAGCCTTGAATGATAAGGAAAAATGGTGGAGATTCCAAAAGAAACTTTGAATTGAAACTGAGGCTGGTATATATCACAGCCATGGAGAATTTATCATCTGCCTGACTCAATAATTAGATATAGTGTATTTGAAAAAGCTAAAAAATTAAAATTATTTCCATAATTGCTTATTTGTATAGTCGTCGTTTTTAATAATCACTTATATGAGAATCAATTTATGTTTGGATGCTTTAGCTAAAAAGTGGTTTTAAGATAATTTGTTTTGTTTGGATTATATGAAAAAAGTTGCTTTTATATAATAAAATTATTAAAAAAGGTATATGATAAGAACCTTGGGAGAATCACATCACAAAAGCTAGCTATTGTGATGGAAGAGCTCAAGATGTTATAAACCCCCCATCGGAATCCCATACTTCCGATATGGGACTCAAGTCTCATACCTTACAATTGGGTCCTAACATCTCACCACGCTCCGCAGCCTCGGCGCCCACGCGGGCTGGCTGTGCACTAGCCCCTTTGTCTAGTCCTGGGCAAACACTGCAATGCCGGTGTCACCACCCGCGCCGCTCGATTGCAGCTGAGAGATATGGTGGAAGGCTCTGATACTAATTGATAAGAACCTTGAGAGAACCACATTACAAAAGTTAGCTATTGTAATAGGAGAGCTCAAGGCCTTATAAACCCCCCATTGGAATCTCATACTTTCGATGTGGGACTCAAGTCCCATACCTTGCAATTGGGTCAGAACATCATTGTTAGGACTCCTCATATTGATATTAATGCTGTTATTAATAGTACATATTAGAATAAATAGAAAGAGAGCTGATGGATATAGGGCATGTAGTAAAGGCAAGGATGAGGGGTTTTGTAACTAATTGCTAGCTAGGCAGAGGAGAGAGAATATTCTGAATTTGTTAGGGGGGAGATGTGGGAAGCAATATAGGCAAGGGGAGAGGTGTTAGGGGGGGCATTTTAGAATTGGAAGGACTTGGAATTAGGAGAGCTCTAGGTCTCTCAAATATCTAGAACCCATTGTATCTCTTTAGAAGATTGATATCATCTTCTCCAGTGAATTAATACGCCATTTCCATTTTATTCTCCATGGCTGGTACCAGGTTCCTAATAAATGGTATCAGAGCTCCGGGCGGAGCCTTGTGCCAAAAACCATGCATGTTGCTGCAATGAAATCGGAGTCAGAGTGGGAGAAAAGCATGAAGAAGTTAAAGCGGAATTTGAAGGAGATCGAAAAGCTGATAAGGAGAAGGAATCCTCTGCGACGTTGACTACCAGTTTGGGAGGATGATGAAGCTTGGTGGCGGAGGAGAAGGAGGAGATCCTCCATGGACGATTGGGCTCCTAATGTTTGTGTTTTTTTCGAAAGCATGCTAGATGAGGAAGAGGAAGAGGTTGAAGATGAAGAGAAGGAGGAGGAAGCAGATGATGATTCAGTGGAAGTAGTGGGTGAACTTGTGAACGGGGAAGCAGGGGAGCAGCAACACCCTCAATTGAGTGAGGAAGACGCAGGGAAGATTGAAGAGCCGAAGAAGATTATCAAAGAGAAGGGAGCACTGAAGGAAGGGGAGGACGAGAAGATGGAGCCCAAGAGAGATGTGTGGGTTGAGGAAGGAGGTCTCAAAAAGTCGAATAATGAGGAATCACAGGCAAAGATCGGGTTGGTGGTGGATCTTGAAATGATGACAGCTAAAGAGGAGGTAGGGGCGGTCGAATAATTGGTTAAAGCACTGAAGGTGATGGTGTGCACAGAGGGCAAGACTAAGATAGGAAAGGATGTGCAGTGGAGTCCCGTGTTTGAGCTCCGGGCTTCGATAATGCCGATAGGCCTATGTCCACCGCCGGAACCACTAGATCCGGAGGTCTGTGCAATAGCCGCGGCGCAGGTGCCTGCGGAGATGTTGGCGGAGATGGTGGCTGCCAAACATGATTCCTCGAGCTGCTTCATGAAAGTCACTCGGCCACATTAGCGAAACCCACCAAACTGAGACCCATGGGCAGCGTCCGGCGAACCCCCTTCTATGGAGGATGAAGCGGAAATGCAGAAGGAGTCATGTGCTGTCTGGATCCATGGGAAAGTTGATTGAGCATCGCCCCCAAAATCGCTGGACCCGGATTCGTGTGCGGTAGCCGGCGAGCTATTCCCAGTGGCGAATCGAGATGAGGAGCAGGCAACAAGGGTAGCGGCGCCACACCCCATCCTTGGAAGCATCGCGAGTGGGACAGGGAGGGAGTTAAGGGTAAAAGTGGAATGCTGGCAAAGGAGATCACCTCTTGACCTAATGGGCTAGGCCCAAATTCAAGGGGATAAGAATTGGTGTTTTGATGAAGTAAGTTATGTGGGAAAACCAATTCAATAAGTTGTCTGATGAAATTAATATTAGGTTTAAGTTAAGAAATGTGGAAAAGGTTGCTGCTGTTAGGGAAGGTTCACTGGGCTTTAGCATCGTTATGATAGAAGCCATTGCTCATGGCTTAGGAACGAGAAGAAATTATGATATGAAATTAGTGGGCCAAGGCCGAAAAGGCGGGGATACAATGATCTATGCTCCTCAGGGGCATCTTCTACGACTACCAAACAGCATCAAGGCGGGATTCCTTATTGGAGATGGCGCTAGTGACAGGGGCATACTTCCCAAAGCAGAGGTAGTGGTTGGCATCAATGGCTTAGGAGGAGTGCAAACTGTTATGCTTAGAGGAGATGAAGATTACTTGCTGCATATTTTTCAAAACCAAGAAACTTGAGAGGTTGGACATGGTGGGACCCAGGTGGACTTTCCTATGCTACAAACACACTTCCCTCCATCTTCTTCAAGATTTGGGACCTTGGAGGAAGCCTTCTATTTTTCTTCATCATTGTTTTTCCTCTAGCTACATCACCTTGAGGACAAGGTGATTTTTCAGGGGAGGAGTATTGTTAGGACTCCTCATATTGATATTAATGCTGTTATTAATAGTATATATTAGAAGCAATAGAAAGAGAGCTGATGGATATAGGGCATGTAGTAAAGGCAAGGATGAGGGGTTTTGTAACTAACTGCCAGCTAGGTAGAGGAAAGAGAATATTCTGAATCTGTTAGGGGAGAGAGGTGGGAAGCAATATAGGCAAGGGGAGAGGTGCTGAGGGGGGCATCGCAGAATTGGAAGGACTTGGAATTAGGAGAGCTCTAGGTCTCTCAAATATCTAGAACCCATTGTATCTCTTTAGGAGATTGATATCATCTTCTCCAGTGAATTAATACAGTATTTCCATTTTATTCTCCATGGCTAGTACCAAGTTCCTAACAATACAAAATAATTATTTATATTATAAAATATTTATTATTTAGGGTTAATTTGGTAAAAACATAACAATTCTGAAATAATTAGCTTCTGCTTATAATCATAAAGCTCCAGAATTTTGCTTTTGCTTATAAGCTATTTTTCAGCTTAAAATTATTAATTTTAGATTATAATCTATTTTCCAAAATAGCTTTTTTGCTTAAAAAAAGCTGTTTTGGGGAGCTTCCCAAACATGCACATAGACATCACCATCGATATTGTTAGAGTCCCACATCACCGAGAGAAAAGGCCTAAATAGCCTTTACAAGTGTTTGGGCAAGTCTCTCCTCATGAATTAACTTTTGGGGGTTGAGTTAGGTCCACTCAATTTTAAGATAGCATCAGAGTCTATCTTACGGTTTATGTTCGGCCACCCATAGATATTTAGTTCTGCAAACTTCACGCTTCAGATGTCCAATTCTAGGCATGAAGGGGGTGTGTTAGAGTCCTACCTTGCTTAGAGATAAGGCCTAGATAGCCTTTATAAGTGATTAGGCAAGCCTCTCCCCATAAGCTAGACTAATTCAACGGCACTTTTGTTCCACACTTTTCCTCTTTTGTTATATTTTCCTAGACGTTTATGAAGCACAGACATAGGACATTGGGGACACCAAAGTTTAAAAATTTTAGGACACGGACACACATATATATATATATATAATTAAAATTTTAAAGAACAAGATTTATTGTTATATCATTTAAATATAATTCACTTATGTCTTATTTTCTTTATTCAATATAAGAAATTATTTAAAAATTCAAAATAAACTCAATTTATATATATCTCCTTTCTCAAATTGTAGATGATCTTATTTATATTCTGTCTTTTTGGGTTGAAATTAGACATTTATGTCATCAGTGTGCCATATAAGATCCGACACAAACATTTTTGACACGTAGATCCAACACCCAAATGGTGTGTTTATGCTTCATATGTTCAACATAGTTATTTCTGAGTGAGATGAGGTTGCTTACCATGACATGTAAAAATGGTATACAACTTTGGACTAGTTAATATAGTTCTTGCCATTCAACTTCTGTGTTGCCATTTGACGTGTCGTAACTTCGGAGTTTGAGGCGTCTCCCATTTGGCGTGTCATAACTTTGAAGTTGCTTACCTTGACCTATAAAAATGACTTACTACTTATGACCAGTTAATGTAGTTCTTGCCATTCAAATTCTGTGTTATCATTTGATGTGTCGTAACTTCTGAGTGTGGGGAGTCTCCCACTGCAAACAAATATTGGCAGATAACCACTAAATGATTAGGAGTGCTCAAATCAAAATTTCTGAAATAGTATGATTAATTCCTTGATATTGTTCTTTTGTTCTCTAGCATAGATAAAAGGTTGTAATCTCTTGATTCTTTTGGATTGTTTACTTCCAAATCTTATTTTCAGCTCCTAACTCATTCCTTAAATATAACCTTTCCACCTTGATAAACCTATTTGGAAGTCCAAAGCTCCCTCTAAGGTCAAATTCTTTATTTGGACAGTTGAGCTTAACAGAATTAATACCAATGACATTTTGCAAGTTCGAAGGCCGCATAAAGCTATTTTCCCTTATGTGTGTGTTACATGTAGGGCGAATTCAAAATCAGTATTACATTTGTTTTTGCATTGTTAGGTGGCTAACTTTTTACAGAATACTTTGTTTAGCATTGTCGGTGAGTTTTGGGTGTGCCTTACAATCTTGGATTAGTTCTTATTGACTAGTTTTGTTGGTTTTAGGAAAGCAAAGAGGTCCAAATATGTTGAGATATCTTGTATTTATGTATATTATTGTTTATAGATGTATTTTTGCGTTTCCATTTATTAGGATAGATTTGATTGATCTTAATTTAGGTTGATTAGTATTAGGTAATAATTATCAAATGTCTATATATATTGTAAATCACTTGTACATTAGATTACTAGTGAATATCTTTAGTCTCTTTTATTTCAAGTTCGCATTAAAGCTTCCAATCTAGGAGCCTGACCAAATTCTACTGCCTCCAGCCTTCATTGCTATATTAGTCATCCCTCCACTTTTTCCCATTTTTCCCCCCATTTTTTTTTTCTCCTCGCTTTTGTCTGCCTGGCCAGTTGTTACCGCTTGCCGCCTACTTCTTCCTGACTTTTCCAACCACCCACCACCACCACTAGACCACTAGATTTGCGGCACCTAGGCCGGCCCGCCACCAAAGCGTAGCCCTAACTGTCGTCAAACGCGCCTCCACGCACCGACACACTGCAAGTGATGATGCGTGTAGCTTCTTCTCCGGCCGCCCTTTCACCTCCGACCACCACCAACTCAGTCGACCTACCTTCGGCCACCCTCCCTCCGTGATAGAACTCAAAAACTTCCCACTCTCTCTAGCCATGGTAGCAGTTGTAGCGACACAATCCTTGGAAGCCAAGACTCTCATTAGCTCTCTCAGTGAGCCTTCTAGCTCTTGCTCCGTACCCTCATCTGGTAAGAATTTATTTTCTCTCTCTTAATGCATCAAATACTATTCTTGAGGATGTATGGATAATGGACTCTGGAGCGATTGATCATATGACCTTTGGTTCCCCACATTTTTTATCTCACCATCCTTCATTGGGTAAACACCACATCCCTGTAGCTGATGACTCTCGTATCTCAGTTACACATTCTAGTACTATTGCCTTCCATCCTTCTCTCCACTTAAAAAATGTGCTTCATATTCCCCAACTTTCCCGTAACCTTATTTCCATTCATAAACTTAACAACGATACAAATTGTGCAATAACCTTTTTCGAGTCTCATTGTGTCATTCAGGACCTTGCTACAGGGAAGACGATTGGAGTTGCTAAAGAACATGGAGGGTTGTACTATCTCCCCAATAAGCAAGCTGCAGGTGGTTTTAGTCAGAAGTTGCTTTCTTCATGTCACCAATCAAGTTCAGAGTCTGCCTCTTCTCAAATTTGGTTATGCCACAAGTGTCTTGGTTATCCTCCTTACTTAAGTTTATGTTTCCATCTTTATTTTTAAATGAGTCAGTTGAGTCTTTTCATTGTGATGTCTATCAATTTGCAAAACACCATCGTGTGACTTTTCCCTCTAACTCTAATAGAAGTCAAGAACCTTTTGCACTTATTCATTCAGATGTCTAGGACCCTGCCTCTATTCGTAACATCAGTGGCAAAAAATGGTTTGTTTCATTCATTGATGATTTCAACTAGAGTGACTTGGCTTTTCTTAATAAAAGATAAATCAGAAATTTTTCAATTGTTTGTTCAGATTTATCATATGATGCAAACACAATTTGGAAAATCTATTAAATGGTTGCATTCAAATAATGATAGGGAATATGTGAATCATCATTTTTTAAAATTTGTTAAAGTATATGTTATTATTCATGAACTTACATGTGTTGATACCCCACAACAAAATGGTGTTGCAGAAAGGAAAAATCGTTATTTACTTGAAGTCACTAGGGCTTTACTTTTTATCCCTAGCTCATACTGGGGTGAAGCTGTTTTAGTTGCTGCATATTTGACTAATAGGATACCTTTTAGAATTCTTGGTAATTTAAGTCTTGTGCAACTTATGATGTCTCACTTTTCTTCAGCCCTTGTTATGCAAAGTTTAATGTCTCAAGTCTTTAGTTGTGTGGCCTTTGTCCATGTGCATTGTCAACATCGTACCAAACTTGATCCTAGAGCTGTCAAATGTGTTTTCTTAGGCTATGCTCCTAACAAAAAAGGGTACAAATGTTTTCACCCATCAAGTCATCATTTTTTTTGTTTCCATGGATGCCACATTTCATGAAACTGAGTCTTTCTTTGGTTGTCCTCAGCTTCAGTGGGAGTCTCTTTTGGAAGCTGAGTCCTTTATCCCTAAGTCTTTCCTTCCACTTCTACCCACACAATAGTTGTCACCTCCCTCTTCCCTATCTAACTTTACCCACGAGTTGTCACCTCCCTCTGGTTTATCATCTAACTCCATCCAAGAGTCAGCATCTTCTCCTGCACCACCTAAACCTGCTAAAGAAAACATCGAGGTACCACTTTGGGTGTATCAAAGGAGAAGGAAACCTAAAGTGGTCCAATAGCAACTCTAAGAATCTAAACCTATGGTAATTATTGAAGGTATTAACTCTCCTGTTCTTGATAATGATCCTTTGAATATTGGTGAGCCTAACTCAGATGATTTGCCAATGGCATTGAGAAAAGAAAAAAAGATTTGCACCAAGTATTCTATTTCTCAATTTGTCTCTTCTAAACACCTTTTCTTATAGCACCCGAGTTTTATTGCAGCCATTGAGTCCATACAAATCCCAACCTCAGTACAGGAAGCACTAAAAGATGAGAATTGGGTGCAAGCCCTGAATGAGGAAATGAGTGCATTAGAAAAGAATGGAACATGGGAGATTGTTGAGAGGCTCGGAGATAAAAGACCAGTGGGATGCAGGTGGATATACATAGTGAAATATCGGTCTAATGGTACATGAGACCGATGTAAAGCAAGATTAGTTGCAAAGGGGTACACACAGGCATATAGGATTGATTACAAGGAGACATTTGCCCCAGTAGTGAAAATGAACACAAATGAGAATCTTGCTCTTTCTTACTGCTCATTTTGGGTGGGAGTTGCATCAATTTGATGTGAAGAATGCTTTCTTACATGGAGATCTAGAAGAGAAGATTTACATGGAAATTCCACTTGGTTATTAGCTCACTGGTGAAAAGAACAAAGTTTGCAGGCTGAAAAAGGCACTATATGGATTGAAACAGTCCCTTCATGCCTGGTTTGGAAGGTTCACTAAGACAATGCTATCATTGGGCTACAAACAGAGTCAGGGAGATCACACCCTCCTCTTTAAACATACACTAGGTGGAAAACTTACTATTCTACTTGTCTATCTTGATGATATTATCATATTGGGTGATGATTTGATTGAGAAGTAGTTTCTATGAGAAAAATTAGCAGCTGAATTTGAGATGAAAGATCTTGGGAAACTAAAGTACTTCCTTGAAATTGAGGTTGCCAACTCCAACAAGATATCTTCATTTCACAAAGTAAATATATCATAGATCTTCTCAAAGAAATTGAAAAACTTGCTTGCAAAGCTACAGGTGTTCCCATTGAGCAAAATCATCAAATAGGAAATGATGAGGAGAGTTGTAAAGTTGATAAAGGACTATATCAAAGGCAGGTAGGAAGATTGATATACGTAGCATATACTAGACCAGATTTGGCATATGGTGTTAGTATTGTCAGTCACTTCATGTATGACTCGAGGGTGAGACATATGCAGGCAGTCGATAGGATCTTGCAGTACCTTAAGGCCACACCTGGAAGGGGGTTGTTATTTAAAAAGGGTGGAAGTCTATCTATGGAAATATACACTAATGTTGACTATGCCGATTTGCTTGTTGATAGAAGATCAACATTAGGTTATTGCATGTTTTTGGGAGGAAACTTGATGATTTGTAGAAGTAAGAAACAAAACGTGGTTGCTAAATCAAGTGTTGAGGCAGAGTTTCAGGCTATGGCACATGGAGTGTGTGAGAGATGACTTGAGAGTAAAGTGTGAAGCTCCTATATAGATATTTTGTGACCACAAATCAGCAATTAGCATTGTTCGTAATCTAGTCCAACATAACACAACTAAGCACATTGAGATTGACTGACCCTTCATCAAGGAAGAGTTGGACAGCATATTAATAGCCATAGCACATGTTCCTTCAGGGTTCCAGCTGGCAGACGTGTTGACTGAAGGGCTTCTGACAGATCAGTTTCAGGAACTTACTTGCAAGTTGGGAATGATAGATATCCATTCACCAGCTTGAGGGGGAGTGTTGAGATATCTTGTATTTATGTATATTATCATGTATAGATGAATTTTTGCATTTCCATTTATTAGGACAGATTTGATTGACCTTAATTTAGGCTGATTAGTATTAGGTAATAATTATCTAATGTGTATATATATTGTAAATCATTTGTACATTTCATTACTAGTGAATATATTCAATTTCTCTTATTTCAAGTAAATCTTTGTGGTTTTGTGCCAATGTGCCATATATGCCACTATTTGGAGGATTTGGTTGGAGTGTAATTCTCACATCTTCAATGATATATTTTTAGATAAGCAAGTTTTGTGGGATAAGGTTACGTATTTGACCTCTACTTGGTGTAAAAAGCTCATGATTTTTTTAGAGAAATTTCCCTCTCAGACCTATTGATAGATTGGAAAGTTATACTTTGTTGATGGTTTTTTCTTTTGTAAGGAAGACTTCTTGTCCTCCCATCTTGTTGTATCACTATTCTCTTCTTAAAAATATTCTTTTATGGGGAAAAAAACAATCTATGACAACTGAATTGTGAAATATGTCTTTTGACTATAAGGATGTGTTTAGCAGTTAGGAATGAGAGGAAAGGGAAAGGTATCAATGGAAAGGAAGGTAAGGGAAGGAGGGGAAATAGAGGGTTTAATCTTGCCCCTCTATAGGAGTTTAAAATAGAAAATGAAAGAAATAGGGGATTTAAAATGTATTTTTTTAATTTTGCCTTTTGTTGAATAGCTAAACTACATTACAAATGAGATGTAAAAATGTCATTGTAATATTTTAATAAGGATAAAATTGTAACTTCATATTTTGGACCCCTAAATCCCCCTTTCCTCCCCAATTTTGGAGGAACTCAAAATCTTACTATAGGATTGTTTTGGAGGATTTATAAAAAATTCCTCATTTGCTTCTTTTCCTCATACTAAACTCCCAAACAGGAGAAAGTTATACAGTAAACCTTCCCTTTCCCTCTTTTCCTTTTCTAAACCTAACTTACAAACACAGCCTAAGTAAGCCAACCATGTGTGGGAGGAGTTACTTGGTAGCTTTTGACACCTGAGAGAAGCCTATACCCAGAAACATAAGCATACCTTGTGGCTTCTGGGACAAGCTAAAAAACCAGAAATACACTGGCTGCCAACCAGCAATAGCATGCCCTGTGGCTGCTGACTCAGTCACCTCGTTTCTTTTGCATATTGGGAGAACCAAGATCTAATGCCAAGTTACTGCGGGATAATAGACAGACATGCTAATGTCAAAATAACCTTATCACATTTACATAAAGTTCTAACATATTGAACTCTCTTAATTGTATTGATGGTTCTAATCATCTTGTCTACCTATTTTAACTTGTTTTTGCAGTGGAATATTTGAGATAAACTGCTCTAAGGACTTGAAAGTTCAAGGTATTATCGGCCCTTGTGCATCTCTTGAAAAGGTATGTCTAGAAGCTTTCTGCTTTCTTTTCTGCTACTACTTATATTATACATGCTCTAAAGCACCTACCCCCCCCCCCTTTTTTTTTTCTCTTTCTCCACTCTCTCAACGGAAAAAAAAGAAAAGAAAAGATGCTTAGCGGCTTCTTTGTATATGCTGCAGAAAGGCCCATTGTGCTCTGATACTGTTATCGGTCAAGGGGGTACTAGCGCATGGAAGATGTGTGGCCTTGACAAATCCACAACGTTGTGTCTGTTTTTTGATGTTGTGAGGAAGGAAAGTCCTGATGCTACGGTGCAGTCCACAAGCAATCAGTTTTACTTCCAATTCTTGACTTAGTATGAAAATCATCCTAGTGCACCATTGAGTAATCTATTGCCTGTTATGGTAGTGTAGATGAAATATATCTCACCCATTACAGATATTTTGCTTCAGTTATCAGAATAACAGTGGGGAAATGAGATTTCGTGTTACAACTCTTTCACGTAGATGGGTTGCTGGACCAGGAAGTACACAGGCAAGATTTCATCTGCTACCCTTTGATGCATTATATCTGATTCATTTGATCTCGATTCATCACTAACTACAGATTCATGTGGATTTTCCAAATTCTGAAAGTAACTTTTTAATTAGCCTTGGGAATTATGCACTGTACATTTTTCATTACATTTGAAGAGTAGATGATAATACTTATTTGACTTATATGCGTGACACTAGGAGTGATTTTTGATGGAGGACACGTTAATTTCTCCATTTTGCTGCTAACAGTAGGAAGTAGTGGGGATGATGGCCCCTGTTCTGTTGGTTTAGTTGTAGTGTATTTTGGAAGCTGGTGACACGTTCTGGTACAATAATTTAGGACCTCTATTTGCAACAGGAAATTTTATCCTAAAAAAATGAAAAGATTTTAACGGGAAATTTTACTCTAATGCACTACGCTTGTTGAATAATTGCTTATAGAACCGCCAACACTAATTGTAGAACCTTTTGGGAAAGATATACTAACACTGAGAATTCTTTGTAATTTGAGGAATATGTAAAATTTGATTAAGAGAGAGTGAGACTGAAAATTTGATTAAGAGATAATGAGACTGAAGATTTGAAAGGAGGTAGGATGTGAGAGGAACCTATGTGTGAGATAGGTAGGCCTTGGCCATTCCCAATGTGCAATAGTTCTGGTTCACGAAAGGCTGTGCTTTGCATCAGCTTGTATTCTGGTGTCATGATCTGTGGCACCTTAATCTGGACACCAAGCTCCATCCATTAGAGTTTCAGGAGTGGCTACCATTGCAGCCATGTGTGCAGTAGGCCTATGTGGTGCTGGTGTATAAGGATGATTGTGCTATGGATTGTGGTAGGGAGAAATCGGTGACACTTGATGTGCTTGGAACTTCTGATCAAATCAATGATAACAGTTTGCTTCATAGTGAACTTGTTTGAAGTAAACTAACAGGGCTTTTGGAGGTCAATGCCGGAAAATGACCACCAGGACTTATGTTTCTTCCCAATCTACTGCTAGAGCCTTGAAAACCACCTATGTTGTCAGAAAGATTGGTGGATGAAGATTTACCAGGACCACGATGATTTACTTAAAGATTGGCTTGTGCTGATGAGTCTGGAGCTGAGGAAACCATACGCTTTTCAATTTTTCTTGGGCTAGAAGCAAAGATTCAATTTCAGGAACTGCGTAAGAATTGATTCTTTATGTGACTGCAGTCACAAATGCATCATACTTGGGGGGAAGACGTTCGGGAAGGACATCTGTGTATTCCAGAGGTGAAATGAAATGTGCTATGGAGATTAAGGAATCTACCAGAGCCTTTATT
Organism: Pterocarpus macrocarpus; assembly: GCA_031439585.1. Lineage (NCBI taxonomy): Eukaryota > Viridiplantae > Streptophyta > Magnoliopsida > Fabales > Fabaceae > Pterocarpus > Pterocarpus macrocarpus. Next base: position 11,500,152 of record CM062516.1, on the reverse strand, counting down.
CGAAGAAGGTACATTGTGATCAAGTGATTCCATTTAGCGGTAGATCTGAGCTCAGATTTGAAACTGCTACACTTTAGCTTTTGTTTGAGACACGAAAAACAGTTGGATCTGCTCCCAGATCTGCCAACTGAATTTGCAACCTTCCATTTTTCTAAGAACAGAATCGGACATGGAGGACAGCAACGAACAGAGAAGCAATTGATCTTGTTGTTCCCTGAGTAAGTAATCATCGCTGATTTGATCATTCAACTCATCTTCACAATTTTTATTTTGGCAGGATAATTGCTGTGCGATATATGAACCGTCAAAAGTTTTGACCTTTAATTGTGGCTGGAATCAGTTGGCGCCACAAGAGAGTTGCAATCATCCATTATTATGGAAATTGAATGATTAAAGATGACAGCTGAAGAAAAGTAGGTGGGGAAACGTTGATTTCAACCATTGTGGTCCACTTGCAAGGGATTTTTAGCTCTACATAGCATGATAGTAATTGACAGAAAGGTTGGGAAGTGTGAGAAAGTTTCAGAGAGAATTCTGACTAGAAAGATAGACTGAAACTGTATAGTGATTCTTTATTGAATGAAGTCTCTAAGACATGCTTTATATATAGAGGTAGTTAACCTCAGGTGGTTTAACTAGCTGTAACTGTCTTAACCAAAGTCGTAATTAACTCTCTAATTGACTACTCTAACTGTTCTGCCACTTGGACTGGACTGATAGAACACTTGGCCTGAGCTAGCACTCAGAATACTGCTTTCCAGATGCTTTGTTGTCTCTTCTGAAGTTAACTGAAAAGATAGCTTTTGGCCAGCTTCATTGGTGCTAGGTGTGCAAGGTTGAGATGGCTGATGGTCTGATGGGTGTCAAAGTTTTATTAGTGTTATAACTAAATTGTTTACTGTTGTGTATTTTATCTGTTCAAATTTCCTTTGCCTTTTGATATATGACAATCAGTGCTTATGGTGGTTTGATGTTTCATTGGACGATTTATCAAGAAATTTGAGCACTTTAATTTTCTTTCTTGGTGACTTGGTGTTATAAAGTTTCAAGATCTCATTTGTTTGTTATTCATTTATTATTTATGTCATTTTCTAGAGTTTATCAGTGCTTCTATAGCTTTTGTGTGTAAAATGTTGTAGGACTTGATTGCTGGATTTGACCAAGAAGCAGCTGCTATAGTCATGGCACGCCAAGTCTCTTTCAAAATGGAAACAGAGGTGAATGCTGGATGTTTTCTGCACTCTTTATAGTTGTGTTTTGGACAAACATACCAGCCTATTCCAGTTAAAAATATGTATTGTATAATTTATGTAGTTTCTAGTTGGATGAACTCAATGTAATTGGTTTGCGATTCCCTTTCCCACTTGTGGAATATAGCTTTGGGTCCATAAGATGGACAGAGACATAGAATATGCTTTGTGCTGTTAAAATCAATTGCTATACAGCTGGTTATATCTCCAAGCCTTTTGTCTTACATAATCTCACTGCAGCTTGCCATGTGGGGTTTAATTTTGATACATCAGCGAGCAGATAAGGTGACCCAAACAATGTCCTTTAAGGCTCATCAATGGTTTTACTTCAAGCTTTGTTCATTTGCGGGCATAAGCCCACCATAGATTTGTTGGAGTTATTTTGTTTGCTGATGGTTTTTAGTTTTGTAGATTGATTACTTGTTAGAGCATGAAATTGGCCGAGAGAATAAGAAAAAAGTGGAGCATGAGAAGTGGCACGGGGTTTCCATTTTTCCCATTTCATAAAAAGAAATGAAGGACTAAACTGATTCTTAACTCATTATGCTTTTGTAAAATTTAGTTAAAAAGTACTTAAACAAAAAGAATAAAATGTCTCAGTATTCTTTGCCACCTGATATATATGATGGCTTCTGTAAATGTTACTATTGTGACATTTTGTAACATGATGCAATTTTGGAATCAGGCTGAATTTGATCCCATCAGATGGTTGGATAAGGCATTGATAAACTTGTGTTCCCGGTTTGGAGAATATCAGAAAGACGCTCCATCTTCTTTCAGTTTGTCTCCCAGGTTGTCAATATTCCCACAATTTATGTTTCATTTACGACGCTCTCAATTTGTTCAGGTATGCATTTTGTATTTTCAGATCTTTAAATCTTTTGCATTGCTGATGTGTGCTGCAGTTTTATTTTGTACTGCAATGGTGTTTACTTTCTGAACTCATTCATTGCAGGTCTTCAACAATAGCCCAGATGAGACTGCATACTTTAGAATGATATTGAACCGTGAAAATGTTGCTAATTCTGTCGTCATGGTTCAGCCTTCATTGATTTCTTATTCTTTTCATTCGGGTCCTGAACCAGCTCTTCTTGATGTGGCAGCCATTGCGGCTGACAGGATCCTGCTTTTGGATTCATTTTTCACTGTTGTTATTTTTCATGGTTCAACCATTGCTCAATGGCGAAAGGCTGGATATCATAATGAACCGGAACATCAGGTAATCTTTAGGAGATGTTACAGCTACTTGGGGAACATGGGTATTCTATTTGGTTTTGATCCGATATTTACTGTGGGAGAATAAGAATATCCAACTGATGCAAACAATTTTGGTATAACTTAAATGTTTGGAACAAATTATAGTAGCTCATGGGCTATACTTGATCATAATGGTTGAGATTAAGTTCAGTATCTGCTAGCTACCATATATTTCAGACATGGTGCTATCTTTGTAGCTACGAAAAGCTCAGGCATTTCTTATGTTTTAATAGTTGTGTCATATTGGAAAAAAAAAATTATATTATTCTAAATATAATTTAGAATTATGGCTATAAATCAGAATAGTAAGAAAGTATTAAAAACTAAATTTAATGTTTTTTAAAAGTTAAATTAAAAGGTTATTTTTTTTTTTAAACTGCAGTTAAATAGTATTAAAAAATAAGATAGGATACAGAAATTGCAGTTGGACTGCTCGATTATATACTTAGAGTAGGTAGAATGCTGAAAGAGGAAATAGGATAATATTAAAAAATATAAAAAGTAAAATGCATATAAAAATAAACAAAAAGTTTGTTGAACGTGGTGAAAAGATAGGGTGGTTACGTGCTCAATAAATAGAGTGAGTACATGTTCGAAGTATTGCCCTCACAAGAGAGTCTCCTTTAATAAAAAGAGGATAACTTAGAGCATCTGAAGATTTAGGGCCTAACTAAGATCTCAGGTACAAAAACCAGCCTTTGACCTGTGCCAAAGCAATTTGGTATTTGCAATTGGTTGTTGGGTACCTTTTCTGGGGTTTTATAAGCTTCTATGAGCGTCCTTTGAGGTCATAATGCTTAAAACTGCATCATTAATGCTCTTAACCTTCACATTATCTTTGACTATTGAATTTATTTAGTTAGAGTCACTAAATTGTGCAGGCATTTGCTCAGTTGCTACGAGCTCCTCACGATGATGCAGATTTGATAATGAAGGAAAGATTTCCTGTACCTCGCCTTGTTGTTTGTGACCAGTATGGTTCCCAGGTCACCCTCTATTCCTTCTTGCCTTTGAACTTGTGCTAACACAACTTGCCACATTGTAGCAGTTTTCGGCCTGCTTTCCACTTGTTTGTTATGTCTATTTTTTATGGCCTTTTTATGCCTTGCTACTAACCAGTTATTACCATCCTGTTTTGAGGAAATAGTAATCAAATATAGTAGCTGTTTATATGTTTCTCACTCAGAAATATATATAAGCTGAAAATTCTAGGACGCTTCATATGCATAATCAAACATCACCTTAAGATGTAAGTGATATTGGATGAATTTATGTTGTTCTGAAACAAGCAGAACTTCATTTTTTGAATGGTGAGCCTAAAGAATGGTTTTGCGTTCAAAAGGGCGTATGACAGAGAGATCCTTTGTCTCCTCTTTTGGTGGATGTTCTTAGTCACCTAGTTTCTAGAGCTGTTGCAAATGGTGAAATAAAAGGTGTTAAAGTGGACTCTGAGGAGATTGTTGTATCTCATTTGCAGATGATACTGTTTTGTTCTTAGAAGTGGATGTAAAAAGCTTTTGCTATGCCCTCTCCTTGTTTAAAATTTCAAGTGTGCTTCTAGGCTGAAAATAATGTGGATAATAATGTGGATTCCCAGAGCCTATCCTCTTTTACTACACCATTGGCTGGTTGTCATATTCCTAGGGCTGGAATCTAGGATCCAGTAGTGAAGAAAATTCCAAAGTGTTCGGATAATTGGTGGTTTATTTATCTCTTGGGGGTCAGATTATCCTTATTCAAGCATGCCTTTCAATTATTCATCTTTACTATTTTTCCTTATTTTATATCCCTATGAGAATTTGTGTAGACAATAGAAAAGATTATGAGCAATTTTCTTTCGTCTGATGGTTTGGATGCAATACAAGATAATCTAGTGAGTTGGGACTTGGGAGTGTGCTGTCGTGGAATGAATAAAGGGGTATATATGTATATAGGAAGAAGATTAAGTAAAAGCAGTGATTAACTATGAGAGTGAGAGGAGTAATTCTTGATTATTAAATCTTATATGAATGGTCGAGATTAAAACATAAAGTTGTGTGATTTTTTTTTTTTTATCAGTGACCATATAACCTTTAAATAGCTTTTAATCTTGACTATCCATATATGATTATACGGTCAAGATTTGCTCCACTTACTCGTAATAAATCACTCCTCTCACTTGATATACCCTATACTGGAATCCCGAAAAATCCATGTTTTCCTGTAGTCCGTGTGCATGACACTAGTGGCAAGCGGTTTCGATTGGAGGCAATGGGAGTGAAAAAATATTTATATTATTCACCTATTTTCTTTTTGAAGGCGCCCAATGTACAAATTGTATTGTATATATTGTCAACAGAAATATCTCTATTACTGGTGACAGGTGAGCTTGGACTGGAATATCTGTAATTTAATTTATGTACTTTGTTCGCTTGGAACTGACTACATGCACTTTAGCCTTTCTGCTTGAGTTACCTTTTCTATTTGGTTTTCAGTAACGTAAGATGTTTGACGTTCATGTACATGTTAATTATTTGCAGGCTCGATTTCTACTAGCCAAGTTAAATCCTTCTGCCACTTATAACACTGAAGCTGCTCTTCCTGGAGGGGATATTATCTTCACGGATGATGTTAGCTTTGAGGTCTTCTTGGATCATTTACAGAGATTAGTAGTTCAATAAAAATATTATGTGAGTTGTGACTGTTACGTAAAATTTTCCTTGTTGCTACTTGTACATTAACTTCATTTTAGTATGCTCTTATAATTTTCAATTTAGTGCAAAATCATGTAATTATTTGAAATTCTGAACTCTCCAATCAATGACTTAATTACTATTGAATTGTGGAAAAGTATAAGAGAAGTGCAAGTGTGGCTGAATAGCTTTGGTTCAATGCTTTCATGTTAGACATATCGAACTGCGCTATATATAATTAGGGAATAAATACATGTGCAGTTTTAAGAATAGATAATTAATACTTTGTCTCTTAAGAACATAATCACGTGGCTAAAGACATTTGGTCACATGTAATATTCCCAAAATTACAACCCGTGTTTTTCACTGTATCATTACTCAGGCTTATCGATGAGTTCCCAGAATTACCTTTCAAGGGTGTGTTTGGTAGGCGCGTGCTCGAGTAAATGTCCATTTTGGTTCTTAGAGTTATAGATAGATTTATTTTAATTTATGAAATTAAAAAATGAACAATTTAATTCTTGAAGCTATAAAAAGTGGTTTAAATTAGTGTTTTTGGTGATTTAAATTACTCTAAATATTATTTTAGGGATTAATTTGAATAATTTTTTGTAATTTTGATTAAATTCTTAACTTCTTTAGTCTTTATAAATATTATTATAAAGATTAATTTGAATTATTTTTTATAATTTGAGATTAAATTATTAATTTATTAATTTTAAGAATTGGAGTATATATATATATATATATATATATATATATATATATATATATATATATGAACTAAAATGAATGTTCACTCGCGCATGTGGTGGTGCACCTAGCTACATATAGTGTGTTACATACTGTCATCTAATGGCGAAGATAAGAAAGTGTATGGGTATACAGTGCATTATAAAATTTATTTCTCTCCCCTAGAAACAATGCTTCATTTGCCTCTTGCCTCTGCTCGGTCTTATCGTAAGTCTTTCATTAGTTCTTATTTTGCTTCCCTAATTGGCAACAGTGAACTCGACGGAGAATATATATTCCGGCGAAAAGAGACAATGCAGTTGTTATTCCATTGAATAGAGATGACAGAGTAGTTGTTAAAGAGAGATAGTGGAGCTTTTAGAAAATTTTTGTACTTGCCATTTTTTTGTGGAAAACAGTAGTTGTTGCCATTTATTTTGTTCGGACGATATAGTAGTTGCCATTTTTTGTCTGTTTCTCTTAGCCATTGCTTCTATGAAGGTTCAGCCTATTGACATTGATTCTCATAAGCTGAAGGAATTGGCGGTGGCTCGAAATGATGCCGTTAAGTTAAAATCGTAGCCGAAGAGGCTCTTCATGTTTGAACAGCTGTTTTGGGGCGTGTTGAAGACTTCTTCCTTGTCATATAAGCCAGTTGCCAGCAAAGCTCCTCTACCCACAGGTCAAGTAAGCACCTTTCTACATTGGAGCAATGAAGGATTCCACTGCCGACGCATGGTTCCAGCAAGGTGGTCGTGGGAATTGTTGGCAGCAGACTTCGTTCCGACGGGTTGGTGAGGGCATAGACTGCAGAGGCACGAGGCGGAGGTAGGAGAAGATGCTGGAGAGAATTTTGAAACGCATCATATGTTATTAGTGTATTAATACACCATCATAATTTACGTAATTTCTTGGGTGCATTTAAGATGGCATTGTGTTTGGTAGAGTCAAAATTAGGATAAAAAATTTTATAGATGAGTTGTATGTATGATTTTAGAGCTTGTCTTACATTACTCCCGACCAAATTTGGGAGTAACTTATTCCTACTTTTTAAATTTAAAAATACGCTCACATGAAATTGTAAAAAGGGTGTCACTTTTTTTTTTTTTTTTTTAATTTGCAGAACAAAGGGTTGTCCCCTTCCCGTTGCCAAAGTTGTTGTGTTCAGCGGAGGCCTGTCACCAGGGTTATCCACTGTTGACGCTGCGGATCTGGTTTAGCCATGGCCGGCGGAGGCCTGTCCTTACGCTTGTCCACTGTATCATAATAGCAAAGCATGGGCACACAATAGCATATATCTATTTGGTGAGGGTTCCCCCCGTGACCTCTATTCTTCCAGTATAGTACACCAAACAGAAAACTCCGGTGCATGAAGCTTCACAAAACATTATCTCTTTGGGGATGACATCGCTCACAAATTATTTTATCAAATGAGAATTCTCTCCCTTCTTTCTTCCCAGGGGGAATGTTCAAATGGAGGAGTTTCGCACTACTGATATCTGAATTTGCACCACCAAACGCCTTCAGCGTTGAACATCGTTGCGGCCCTTGAAACCCAGAATCATGCGAAGCAGAGAAAGAAATGGCGCTGGGGTAGAGCAGCGAGAGGCGGAGTATCATGCGGAGCAAAAAGAAATGGCCTTGACGGTGGTGGCAAAAGATAGAAGAGAGGCAACGTATGAGCCTCTGTTTTGATGGCAGAAAGAAATGGCCTTGAAGGCAGCTGGACAAGCCTCTGTCTTGCAAATAAAAAAAAAGTGACACCCCTTTTGCAATTTTAAGGGTGTATTTTTATTTTTAAAAAGAAAGAGTAAATTACTCCTAGACTTATATGGAAATAATGCAATACGAGCGTAATTTTATACATGGAGTATATTGATAAAATTTTTACATTGATTTTCACCCCGTACCAGACATGGTTGATTCTAACTTTGTCCTCGACCAGATATGGATCATGTTGGTCCGGGTGATTTAATAGTAAATAAAAAAAATATATTAATATATTTTTTTTATGTAATATATTATAATTTTTTTAGAATTATATAAATAAAAATTAATTAAATCAGAAAATAACTAAATTTTTATTTTCTGTAATATTTAAAAATATCAAATTTTATCTGTATAATATGTAAAAATTTTTAGTTAATTTCAGGATTTCATAGAAAGTGACCAAATTTTATTTACATAATATTTTTTACATTTTAGAAATGACCAATTTTTTATTTCTGTAACACTAAAAAAATTAAATTTTATTTGTGTGATACCTAAAGACTTATAATTAATTTCAAGATTTTATATAAAAAATTTGATAATTTCCAAAATGTATATAACCAATTTTTTTAATTTGACTAAACCAAAAAAATTACAGTACACCATATAAAAAAAGATATATAAATACACTATTTTTGATCAACCATTAGATTTTTAAGGCCAACTGAATCCTTGTTAAAAACTCGCTAGGTTAGAAACATCCTACCAAACATATCCTAACTAGCAACAATCACCTAGGTTGCCCATAAGACACCAATGGGGTGTTTGATTGGTGGATTCTTTTTTTTCACTTTTGAGTCTTTTGAGTATGAAGATTTTCAAGAAAAATATTTTTTTCACTAAAAGCATACTCCTATATTAAAAAAAATTAAGTTATTGAATAATTTTTTTAAAAATATTAAAATTAAAAAATATTTTAATTAAAAAAAAAAAAACACAAGTGAATGCACTCTTTGCATGGGAATGCTAGATTTTGAGAAACAGTAGATTAAAACACGAAGTTAAAACAAACTGATATGAAACTATAGGTTAAAATATATTTTTAGTTGTTATAAGAAATATTTATTTTTTAAATATGATTTTTATACAAATTTTTTTATTTTAAGCTTTTAAAATTTAGGACTTCAAATATGTATTTAGTCTTTATATGTTACACACAATTTAAACATAATTTTAATAATTTTAATATATGATACTTATTTTTAATTTAGTTTCTATACTCATAGTAGCTTTATTTCAAATTTACAGTATTATGAAGTCAACAAACAACACTTACAACAGGGATGCAGTTTAAAATGAAATTAAAAATGATTGTAGGTATATAAAATAAAATAAATTTTTTATATGGGCATCAAATTAGGAATAAGAATTATAAATAAGCGAAAAATATATTGGAACTTAAAATTAATATTTTAAATTATAGAATAAAATATTAATAATGCTTTAAATTTTTAGTTGTTGGCTTAAATATGCTTTAAATCTCAATAAATATAGGTTATTTTTTATTTTAGTCTCTCCAAAATTTTTGATTTAGTTTTGGTCTCTTTTTTTTCTCTCTTTTTTTTTTGATAATTTTTAGTCGCTATCGTTCTAAATTTTAATCTTTATAAATACTTTAAAAATGTATTTAATTGTTACAGATATTTAAAATTTTATTTTTGCTTATTATAAGTATTTTTTTAATCTTACTTCAGTCTTTATAAATCTCATCATTTAACATTATATCTAAATGATAAGGATTATAAACTTAATAATGAAAAAAAAGAGGGACCAAGAGAAAAGCAAAAATTTTTCGAGAGATCAAAATTAAAATAACTCATTTATAAGGACTAAAAATATATTTAAACATAAATCAAAATTTTGAAAATTTTTATAAGCTATTAATAAATTCTTTTTGCAAATAAAATATCCATATATATATATATATATATTCAAATTTTGAATAGTTAATAATAAGATAGTAACGAAAATTCAAACTTTAAATTTTTGTAATTGTCCATGACAAATTTAAAAAAATAAATAAATAAAAATTGAAATGTTAAAAATTTGATGTTATGTCGTAAGTTGGAGCTACAAGTCGGCAGAATTTTACATACATTGGTTCTTTGATATATTGCAAACGTAAAATTCTATCTTTATCATGGGAATGTTACCTTCCATGTATGATACAAGATTTTAAAAAATATAGCAACCGGACATTGATTCTCGAGAATTCACTTTCATTAGAGCCTTTGATGCTCCATCTTAATTCAGTCCATGATCATTATTCCCACATTTAGGATTTGTTGCTCTTTGAAGGCGTAAAAGTATAGGAACTAAATTTTTGTTGACAATCGTGGCAAAATTTAAAGCCATGAAAGAATGAGAAATTTAATTTTTGTTTCTAATGGTAAAAGATATGTTGATTTTAATTTCAACATATGACTTATATTCTAAGAAATGTAATTATTTAAAAACTAATAGCTTAATCATAAAATTAGTTCAACAAATTAATATTAACTTATTTGTAATTAACTTGCTTCTATGCAATTCCTTTCATCTCTGTCACAGTTTTCACTTTTTGAGTTTAATTGTCAATTTGTAAGTAACGTGGGAAATACTCTACTCAAGACAATTATTGAAGGCTTTTATCATAACTTTCAAATTTTAACTCAAGGATCTAATTGGTATATTACTCCATTGAGTAAATTTTTATAAACATTGAATTCCATTAATGTAATTGTTAATCTTTTGATATTATCTTAATGGCCAAACATGCCAAATTTTCAAAAAAAAAAAAAAAATTGGACATTGAAATTTAGTTAGTAACATTTACTTATATTTTCAAAAATGTATTATACATCAAAACAAAGTGAAACAATAAAGTATTAAATTGTTAAAGAATCTAACGATGAGTTACCTATAGCGGTGATTGGTGTATAATCAATAAAAAATAAGGGTCTCGAGAATTAGCTTTAAAAATCAAGAAATATCATGTATAATTTTACTAAATCTTTGAAGATGTCAAGGTAATTTACCCTTAATTATTGAGTAAATATCTATTTTGATCTCTTAATATGCATATGACGTTAATTTAATTCTTGTAAGTTTTTACTATTAAATAAGTTCCTAAAAGTTAAACTATAATATCATATTAGTCTCTCAAAATTATTTAACATCAAATAGATACTTAAAAATTAAAATGTGACATCACTAGGGATGGGGCTAGACTCTTTTTATGAGAGGGATTAATACTGAATAGTTAATTTTGTATAAAAAATAATATTATATCTTCTAATTCTTACTTTTATCTAACAAATTAAATAAAAGTCATAATGTATAAATAAAATGAACATTTCATATTAAAAACAGTGAGAATGTCATAAATTTGATCACTAAATTATATTTTTATATCCAAATATAGGTAAATAGGCCGGTTCATTTATCCATGCCAACTGGCCCATTCAATCCATAGGTTAAACGGATTGAGCTAAAAACGAATTAGTTTAAATAGATTGTTATTTTTGAAATCCAACCCATTTATTTTGGTAAGTAAATAAATTGACCTCCAAATTTGACCAATTTTAACTGCTTATATTTAATGTTAAAAAACTTTTAAAAACTAAATTACCGTTACAAACATCTTTTGAAAAATCCTCACTTCCAATAAAACTTTCTATCAATTTTGAAACCATTTAAAATGTACTATAGCTACAACTGTAGCTGAATCCTTGGAATCTTGGCCTTTTCACCATGTATGGCACTTTTGCAAACTATTTACAAGATTATAGTGGTTTTCAAACTATTACCCTGTCTACAGTAGCTTTTGCTACGGTGGATTTTTTTTTTCATCTTTTTCTTTGATTCAGATGGCGCAACTTGAAGCAGTGCCACTATGACTCTCTGTCACCCTCTGTGAGACAAGACAACTGATGGATCAGATGGCGTAGAATCACAGAGCGCCACCACAAGATGACAAAGCACTCCAGCAGGTGGCATAGGCCCACATAATGCCACTTAGCACATGGACCACAGGTCCAATAGTTGGTGTAGAGTCAATATGCACCAACCCATGAGATTTTGCCACATGGCAATTGATCTTGGTTGGTGCTGGTTGACAACACTCCACTACCCCTTCTTTAACATTGCATCCGATTGGTCTTTGTATTTTGAATTTTCAGTTTCCATTTGGAATTTCCAATCTTTATACCCTCTGCCTTATTTTGGGATTGTGTTTAATTGCTCTTTATATTTTGAATTTTCAGTTTTTTTATTTGCAATTTCTAATCTTTATATCCTCTGCTTTATTTTATCATTTTTTTGGTCTTTATAAAACTCCATCTTACAATTTTCGATCTTCATATATTCTACTGTATCTTAGAAATTTGTAGCTTCTATTTTTTTTGTTAATTTTTGTTTACTGCCTTCTTTTTTTTGAATTTATTTAAAAAATGAGTAGTTTTATTGTATTTGTATACTGGAATGGTAGAAAATTTGATGAGCTACAGGGATTAGGGTCGTTAAAATGGGTCAAATCTGTCGAGTCAACCCGTTTACATGAAAAAAATAGGTGGGCTAGGTTTAAAAAATAACGATCCATTTAAATTAACCCGTTTTCAACCCAATCCGTTTAACCTGTGGGTTAAATGGGCTAGCCTACCTTGCATTTATTTTATTATTATTATTTTAAGTAAAATTGTATAAATTTAGGATATAAAAATATAATTTAATAATTAAACTTAGAAATTCTCACTTTTTTTAAATAAAAAATAAGAATTTTTATCTTTTTCTTAAAAAATAATTTTCAAAACCAAAAAAATTAAAGAAAAAAGAAAAAATAAAAAATAAAATGGGTCAACCCGTCTAAGATCGCGGACTAATTTTAAACGGGCCGGGCTGAAAAATTTTGGTCTGCGGGCTAAACAAGCCAACCCATTCAACCCGTTTATTTTGCGGGCCTAAACGGGCCATCTCGGCTGATGGCCCGTTTGATAGCCCTAACAGGGATGTATTTTTTAAGGTAATAAAAGATCAATAAGAATAGAAAGAGGCCTTGGTTATAATGCACTAAAGAGGAAAATTGTTGCCAAATTGAAGCTTCAATCTTATCAAACAATTTCAAGTCTTACTTATAGATTGCCAATTTCTAGAGAGAGCAGTACATATACTGCTCTTGAGATAATCGATGATGATAATGTTAATTGCATGATTAGCACTTTTTAGCAATAGTCTCCTTTAATGGTGCTCGAGTTGTATGTTGAGATAAATATTGTAGGCAGTTTTTTATTGCCTATTGCCCTTTCTATTCACTTTGGTGTTGCATCTGACAATCATTTTAGTGCTGACATATGCTTGTTAGATGAAGATTATGTTAGGGATCGATCTTCACATGAAAATGAAGATGATGATGAGGGTGAGATTCTTGAAGCAATTCTTCTGCTGCTGAAATAGATTCTCCGACTATTGCAATTTCTCCTATTGCATTCTCATTGCATATTAGAGAACAATTTCCACAGCAAGGCGGTTAGTTTTTCTATAGTTATTTGGATATAAGCAATTTTATTAGAACCTTTTCATGACATGATGATATCTTTATAGAAGCAACACATTTGACAGACAGTTCATTATGGAATACGTCTCCACATTATAATTATATCAATTGGGACCACCCTAATCAAGAGATGGATGAATTTCTTGGATTAGATGTGCCTGGTTCCTGACATGTTGGAGATGAGTTGTATGTTGGTTTACAATTTGATAGCAAAGAAGCTGTACAGATGGCTATCAAATATTACTCTATGAAGGTCCATCAAACATATATTGTGGTAGAATCAACACTGACAATTTTTTGCACAAAGTGCACAAGACACAAAGAAGGTTGTCCTTGGCGAACGAGGCAATTTTAGGAAAGAAGACAAATTACTGGCAAATCACCAAATGGGGTGGTCGTCACATCTGTCTTAATCCAATGCTATCTCAAGATCACTGCAAATTGGATTCAAATTTTATTTGTGCAAATATACTAGGTGTGCCATTAATCTATATATCAATTATATACTTTATGGTTATTAAGTTTATTTGTTAATAATAATTTGATTACTTATTTTATGTTAGAGTTGGTTAAATTGGAACCATCGATTCCAATTTCTTTGATCAGAGAAAGAATTAATAGCCAATACAAATTTCAAGTATCCTACCAGAAGGATTGGATGGGTAAGCAAAAGGCAATAGCAAAAGTGTTTGGTAATTGGGATGAGTCATTTGAAAAGCTATCTGGATGGCTTGCATATATGTAGATATTTGCACCAGATTCTATCTACAAAATTGAGACAGCCGAATTTGTCATTACTGATCAAGTAGACAATCGATTTCGCACATTTCATCGGGTGTTTTGGACATTCAAGCAATGTTGTGATGCCTTCAATTTTTGCAAACCCATTGTATGAGTTGATGACACATTTATGTATGGAAAGATCGTGGTACACTTTTAATTGCCACTACCCAGGATGACAACAAATGTGTTTTACCAATTGCTTTTGCTATTATCGAAAAAGAAACCTTAGACGCCTGGTCGTGGTTCTTGGGAAATATCCGGTAATATGTGACAAGAAAGTAAGATCTGTCTTATCTCTAATTTGCATGCAAGTATAAAGGACATGCAGCAAATCAAAACCTTGGTTGGCAACCTTCGTATGCGTATCATGTGTATTGTATTCGCCACATTGCCAGCAATTTCAATCACAAGTTTAAGAATATGAAATTGAAGCAAGACCTACTAAAACTTGGTAAGAAGTATATTTTAAAATTTATAATATTATATGTATGAATTTTGTTCTTTTTGAAATTAATATTTAATTTGTGTTAATGTAGGGTATATGACTTGCATGCATTGATTTGATAGGAATTTAAAAAAAATTCGTCAAACTAGCCTTGAAATTCAAAGATGGATTGATAGTATACCAAAGGATAAATTGAGTCAAGCCTATGATTTAGAAGTACATAGATACGGGCATATGACAACAAACTTATCAAAGGTTGTGAATAAAGTCTTAAAAGATACTAGAAATCTACCAATAACTACGTTGGTTAAGTGCACATATGGGAGGATGGTCGAGTATTTTGTGCAAAAATTTGCAGAGGCTAGGGCGGAGTGGAATGCTAGAAATAGATTTTGTAAGAAGTTAGTCGACGCTATTAGGAAGAACAAGAGGATGCATGTTCTTACCAAGTTCCCAGATATAATATAGAGACTACAAGGTTTGAAGTTGAAGAGGCATTCAACCCTGTGACACAAAATGGTGGTCATGCATAGGCCTTAAACTTAAGGAGAGTTACTTGCCAGTGTGAAAATTTTCAAGCATATAAATATCCATGCAATTTCTGCTTGTGCTGCTGTGAGTATAGACTTCTACAATTTAGTTGATTCTGTTTATTCTATCCAAAATATTGTCAATGCATATAGCGGACAGTGGTGGCCAATTGGCAATGAGGATTGCATTACAACGACATTAGATTGGACATTGGTTCCAGATCTGTCAACCCTTCGTGTCAAGGGCAGGCCGAAGTCTACACGCATAAGGAATGAAATAGATTTGAGGGAGTCGCAGCAAAGGCAACAGTGTGGAATATGTAAAAAGAAAGGTCATAATCGGTGTTATTGCTCTTGTCTTACTGCAAGTCAAAGGTCCCAACATGGTGTTGACAATTTAGATGATGAAGAAATTTAAACTGTGCCAAATTTGTCATTAGTTATTTGATTGTTAATTATCTTCTTGCCATTGTAATTCTCTAAATTACTTTGTTTATTTTCTTGTCATTGTAATTTGCTACAAACTTAGCTTTAGAAATTTGTTTAATGAATATATTATATTTTATGAAAATTAACCCTTTAACTTAATATATTACTGAAGATTTATTTTAAATAATAATAATTCGGGTATAATTAAATAACTTTAAGAAGAAAAAATTTTTATAATTAAAAAGTATGCATAAACCATTTAGATATAATCATTCAAGACTTACTTTAGTTGATTTTTTTATAGCAGAGTAAATTCTAAAATCTTCAACTTCTAATAAATTCAAGACTTGGGTAAAAATAATAGTTTTCATTAATAAACAAAAAGATACATCCATAATCAATCATGTAAAGAGTTAGGCGATAATATACAACCGCATCGCTTATCTCTTTCTCTATGATACGGGTTTTTTCTCACATCACCCGCATCATCCTCAGGATCAACTATAGATAAAAGATCTTCATTCAAGTCAATACCTTGTGGAGAAACGACATTTACACCATGTGGAGTATAAAGGGTTTCATGTGATAGGAAATCCATAAATCCCATAGGTGCACTAAGTGTGAAATCTGGTGGCACATATGCAGGTGTTGTAAATTGTGATGCGCTTAGTGCAGAAGGGACGTATGCCTCAACTGGGTCGTACAAATAATATGCAGCATGGGAAGAGGATGTTCCTGCAGTTTGATGGTGAGGTGGCCAATAATAAGATCTTTCTGGACCTGAACCCATAGGGTTGGCTAATGATGTCGATGGAACATAATATTGGCCATAATCACGTTCAGGAAGTAGAGGAAGGGTATGAACTTCTGTCACCTCTTATCTTCTGCGTCACTGAAGTCCTCGACCTTTCACCCAAGTCGGAGGTATTGCCACATTCATATCAGGTTGTGGAAGAGGCTGCTGTTGAATGTGAGCTACTGCAGGTTCAGTGACCCTATCTAATTCCTCAAATTGCTGTAATAACTCTACCATCACATCTCTAACATTCTCCATCGAAAAGCTTGAGTCATTAATAGAGCATAAATAATGCATCCACTCTAGCTGATTATGCTATTCAAACATACACAAACTTTATACACAGGTGTCAATAACACAAAATAATTTAATCAACAAAAGCAATAATACTTACTATCTGCTCTCTACATGCACATCCCTACTAATCCAACAATGAGTGTGCCTTGAATACTACCTCATGTAGGGATCATTCTCACTCAATAAGCCTATTTGTTGGTCGCTAATTACCACATATTGTGCTTTGTCATGACATAGTTGGATAATCGAGGCATACAAGAACATCCAATTATCACTCTCCTTTCCACGTAGCATAAGATCATGGAGTTGTTCAACTTAACGTGGTGGGTCCAGAATATCTTGTTGTAAGCCAAATTGACACATCACCTGATCCAGTTGATGCCACTCTACGATGTGAAAAAATATCAATGGCATAACAACTCTCCAAACATAAGAGCCTTCAAGGAATATAGGTACGAGTGCCCCCTAAATTTCGAGATAAGGCTCTCATACAATATGCAAAATGACAATAATTAATATTAAAAATTCTATAGACTTAACATGATCAAAATTATAGAGGGATCAATAAAAGATTTTTACATCTTTCCCTTTTAATCGATCAAACCTACGATAATAGTACGGCAAGTCTTGTTGTACTGTCGTAAAAGTTCTACCACCTATCCATCTATTATTTCACATGTTCAACCAAATAATATTATAAAATATAATGATTATTTAAACAAAAAATATTTCTAAAAAAAAAGTGTATAGAAGTCATACCGAGCACCATGTGGGACATTAGCGATCTCCAATGGAGGAGTCGAGGCAATTGATGGGAATCTATCCCACACCCATTGCTGAATCAACACAGTCATGCCTCTAATCTCCCGTCGATTATAATCTATACACTTGCAAAGCTCACCATATAAATAAGAGAGCACAACTGATCCCCAACTGTATTGTCCAGCCATAGCAAAATCCTCTAATAATGGTAGAAGTCTTAAGGGTACCAAGTTTTCATAATGATCTGGAAATAGAAGTAACCCCATCAACTGCAAAATGTATGCTTGAGCAAATCACTGAACCTGGACCTCATTGTCATTATGATCATTTATATCACTAAAGTGTGTATTTATCCACCCTATTTTCAATTGATGACCATGAAAAGTATTCTGAGGGGAAGTTATGCCTAGCAGTTGCTGGAGAATAGGATGCCATGGACCAGAAGTATTGCCAACAACTAGTCTACCATCAACACAAAGACCCATCTGGATAGCAATATCTTATAACGTAATCGTGCATTCCTTGGGCGACAAATGAAAAGTATGTATCTCGAGTCTCCAACGCTCTGTTAGAACAGATACTAAGGTGTGCTCAATTAACAAAAATTCGAGCTTCACAACTTCAAGAAACCCTGCCTGTTCCAACTATGGAATAATCTCGACAAGAATTTGCTCGTCCTTGTTACAAACATAAGATTTTCCTCTGACAACTAACACTCGATCGGGATGTCCATTCCCAATATGTTGCGAAACATGTGTCTCTTGCATCATCAATAACGATGCATCTTCTGGCCCGGGAAGAATGACGTGTGATGAAGAAAAAGAACTAGCTGCCATCTGTAAAATAAAAAAGTATTAATTATCAAATGATTATTCTTTTTTATATAAAATAGTAATATGATCATTTTCTTTTGTTTAGTAATATAAATTAAAATTATAATCATATTATAATAATAATTAATATTTGGTCTAATAAATATTTTACCCTTATATTCAATCAAAAAAAAAAAATATTTTACCCTTATATCCTCACAAACTTTTATAAAAAAAAACTCAAACAAAAGTTAACTCTTAAAAAAATTAACCTAATGCTCTTAAACCTTTTTCTAAAAAAATTAATAATTTTAGGCCAAATTAAACTCATTGATAAAATTAAAGTCTAATATTTAAACAAATAACCCTAAAGACAAATAAATAGAATATCTTTTAACAAAATAATTTTTAAAAAATTAAACTTATTTAAAAAAATTAAAGCTTAGTATTTAAAACTAAATACATAACCTACTGCTTTTCTAATATATAGCCTAGTGTTTCTAATAAAATATTGCAGATAAGATCATAAATATCTTAATAATAGTTTTCAAAACTAAATTCTTAAAAAAATTCACTACAATCTATGATAATTTTTTGCAAGAAATTAATAATATTTTTTTGCAAATTGACTTCATTGATAATTAAAGTATAGTCTTGAAAAAAAGGAAAATAAACTCATAAATAAATAGAATATTTTCTAAAGTACCTTTTCAGGAATTGCTAAATTACACCAAATCACCAACTAACTTTATATCGTTGAACTTTCAATATTTCACTAGAAAAGGAAAGAAAAAAAATTAAAAAGAGTCCAGTGCAAGCGTACTGTGGGTTGCTGGGTTGCTACGGCTGTGTTTTGGTTTTTGGTGGGGGGAGGGGGGCCGAGAGAGGAAGGAGAAATATATAAGGGGTGGCGCATGTTCACTGCGCTCCACCTCCATGCACGGCGCCAGGTGGCAATTCCACCCCAACTTGGCACATCCTCCCTACGCGCTATCCTTTAGCTCGTGCTCGACTAGTCTTATCGCGCTGCAGGTGTTGCATGTGTAGCTTCGGTGGTGCTGGTTGGCTTAGTGCCACCTGCTTTGGCTGGTTGTGGGTGGCGCGTCCTCACTTTGCGCCGTGCTTACAACATGGTACCGCTGCTTCAGGTTGCGTCATTTGACTGAAACAGAAAAAATAAAAAAAATCCAGCCTAGCATGAACAACCGTAAACAGGGTAATAGTTTCAAAACAACTATAATGAAGTAAATAGTTTGCAAAAGTGCCATACATGGGTGAAGAAGCCCGATATCTCACCGGTCATTCAAATTTGAATAAAGTAGTAAAGTTGAAGTGAAGTACATGTCACATCAATGTTATGTCCGTATTTCACATTTCATTATTAATTTACATCTGATATAAATAATAAATTAAAATATAAGTCTATAGAAAATGAAATAAAATTATTACAGTAATTAAACAATAAAAATAACGTGAATATAAATAATATTATAAATATATTTGAGTAATATTACTATTTTAAAAGTGAAAATCTACTAAGCGATTTTAAAAAAGGAGTCTTTTGTAAGGTTAATATGTTACACAATAATGGATAAAAAAATAAAAAAAAAGGATAAAAATATCTATTAAAATCAAATT
The DNA here is from genome assembly GCA_031439585.1 of Pterocarpus macrocarpus. Lineage (NCBI taxonomy): Eukaryota > Viridiplantae > Streptophyta > Magnoliopsida > Fabales > Fabaceae > Pterocarpus > Pterocarpus macrocarpus. Next base: position 11,480,449 of record CM062516.1, on the reverse strand, counting down.
TATTTTATTTTTTTTAATTTTTACATATCTCTTTTATCAATTGAAATATCAACATATAAAAGTAGATATTACGTTCGTTTGATTAAAATTTTGGGAGAAATAACTTTTTAAAAATAGAAATAGAAGTAAAAATAAAAATAGAAGTGGACAATAATTTTATATTTGGATGTAATTATAGAAATACTTTTTATTAGAATTAGAAGTTATTAAATTATTTAAATGTGATAAATACAAAAGTAACTACACCTTAAAAGCTGGTAATTTTTCAGGTACTAAATTTTGGTTCTATTGCTATTGGAAAATGGATGGGTGCATCCAAACAAGTAAAGACCACACTCGTTCATGCTAGGTTGTTGAGGGGAGCTTCAGTCCCACGTGGAGAGTGACTTGATATGACTAAGTAAGAACATGCATTTGGTTGGTAACTACACCTAAAAAGATAGTAACTTTAATTCGATAAGCTAGTAACTTTTTTAGTAACTTTTCACTGAGTTTTGGTTCTATTCCCAATTTGGCATTTTTCACCAAAATCACAAAGTATATATAAGCTAGATTCCATGTTTTCAATTATTCATACTTTGGTCTCTTTAGACACATTCACAAGCAGCTTACCAAGATACAAAGGTCCAAAATTATTGCCTTCACTATATGCTATATGTCTCCTTTTCATACAGGGAGTGAATCTCTTATCATACAGAGAGTGAGACAATTATGGTCTTCTATGTTTATAACAAGATGTTTGGTTCATGAATAAATGTGCAAATTACATACTTTGCCTAAAGTAGGACAAATGTTCGCTAAACAATCTTATAACCAATAATCAAGACAATCTTTGCTAGTACTTCTACAGATTACAGAAAGGCATGCCAAGTAACTACCGAATTTGACTCTCAATGAGACTCATTATGTTACCTTGAATTATTGTTGGGAAGAAATATAGCTATCACTTTGAAAATCCCTAAAGCTGAGGACTCTTTTTAACAATCATAACAACAAGGACATTATGCAACTGCAACACATAGTGAACCTTAACCAACTCAAAGTGAAAAAGCAGAGTAACAGGACTGCTGTAGTAAACAAAGCAAATCAACCTCCCCAAATTAAAGATTTACCCATTTATGAGAAGTCATTTTCACAAACTCCTCTAGTGATGATGACTCATTTTCAAACTACCAATGATAAAGCAAGTTCTCATATTTTGTATAATCCCCAAAAGAAAACACATACATCAAAGAGAAGAAGAATCATCAACAGAAATGGGTTTGCTGAACGGATAGGGTTTTCATCAATGGTTTTTCATTTCAGGGATAAATGGGTTTTCAACGATAATCATACACGAAATTTACTAGCTTGTTTGGATCCACGGTCTTTCATGGCAAAGAGAAGTTATAAACCAAAGAGAAGAAGAAACAGTAGCAAAAGCTTACTAGAGGGAAGAGAGAGTGAGTGTGGAGTTGGAACTACAAACTCAAGCGGAGTATGTGAGCTTTTGCTTCTGCCTTCAGAGTCTTCAACTCCACACCAATGTGTCACCTTTGCTTCTGCCTTTAGAGTCTTCAGAGTGAGAGAAGCAACTACATGCGTTTTGCTTCTTTTGATTCTGCCTTCAAAGAGAGTGAGACAAGAGTGGGAGAGTTCCATGCCAATGTGTCACCTTTGCTTGCCTTCGGAGTCTTCAGAGTGAGAGATGGAGCTAGACGCGTTTTGCTTCTTTTGATTCTACCTTTAGAGAGAGTGAGAGAAGGAATGAGTCAACAATGGGAAGGGATGTTCTTGCGAGTAAGGGGGAGGAAGAGAGGTTCTGGCGGGTGTGGGTGTAACATCCGCAACTTCCGCCCTCCGATCCCATTAGTATTCCCGACTTCCGAATTCATCTAGACTGGACGGACAACGAGTTACAATTTCCGACCTCAGTGCAAAAATTCCGATTTCTGAGCTTAGGAAGGGTCAGACGGATTGCCTTGCATTTTCCGATTTCCGATTTCAGGAGCTGAAATGGAGTGACTGATGCTTACGACTTCCGAGTTCGTCTTCGGCTTCAGCGCAATTTACAACTTCCGACCTTAGCGATTAAAGATCAAAATTTCCGATTTCCGACTTCGTCACTAAGGCTCAAATGAATCGGCTATATTCCACTTCCGACCTCATGTTCACAATGTACGAGTTCCGATCTCGAGATCAATACCAATAGCTCTTATTTCCTATTCTCCCGATTTCCGATATCGAGGTCCTATAATTCACGACTTCCGACTTTAAGTGCTTGGCTTCACATCAGGTTTTGCTTTCAAGTTTCGAATAATCGACATGTTTCCGGATTCCGACTTCACATGCAGGATGTTCACGAGTTCCGACTTTATAAATAGCACGAGTTCCGATCTCATTTCAGAATATACTAGAAGCTAGTCCCACTTTAGGCAACGTGGAGAGCAATTCTACCACACAAAGAGGGCGACGTGGAGAGCAAGGCTGGCTGAAACTCAGCCTTATGTTTTGAGGCCAATCAAAACCTTCCAAGTTAGCTCCCACTCATGCCTATATAACACACTCTCCTCCTCTGATTCAGACCCCCTTCTACGTAACTTCTTCTTCACTTCAGCTCCCTCTTTTCTTTCTTCACTCACCCAACTCCACCCAACGTTGAGATTCAATCAAGTTTCAGCTACAAACTCAAGCCAAATCACTCATAGTAGGAAGTAGGGGTTTTCTTCTTTCTTGATTTTCTGACTCTTGGATGATTGGTGTTGATTTAATTCCTTGAATTGGATATGTTAGTTGACTGATTATGATGAATTATAATTGATTGATTGGCTGTTTGTGAGATTAAGATTGAATTGGAAACAAGAAAGGATGAAGATATGAAGAAGTTGAGAGGCTGGAAAACTCAAAACCCTCGGCGGTCCGTACGGCGGAGTGTACGGCTTCGCCTCCCGCCGTTTAAAATTAGTGAAACCATTTTTATATGAAACTAGACATCTAGGGCTTTCCATACATATATCATATAAGACCATTGGATTAATATTGAGGGAGATATGAATTTTTGAAGTTTGACCTAGGAATCCAGACATCCACCCGGGCAGTATGGGTTGAAAAGGGTGTAACTCACCCTATATAACTCCAAATTGAGTGAAACTAATTTTGTTGGAAAGCTTACACATAGGGGAACATCCTACCTAGAAATTCCGAGTTTGTTACCATCTTATTTGTTCCCAGTGATTTGAAAAATTTAACCGATGTCCAAACCGAACCAAATCAGAGCAGTTCAAGAAGGTTAAGTTGCGGGGCTTACAACTCGAGCCCTACCAAGCCAAATGGGATGGGACTTTTTGTAAATGAAACCTTATCCTGTTAAATTTAATATGAGTCCAATTTCGTATCATTTGAGTCAGTTTTCGATTTTTAGTAGATTTTTACTTTTAGTTGCCTGATTCTGGCAAGCCACTGGGCATGCCGGGATAAAATCTGAATATCTTGAGCTATAGATATCAGAATTAGATGGGACCAAAGGGGTTAGAAAATAGAGACATAACACTTTTACATACTCAAATTTGAGGTCCAGATGAGTTAAGTAGGAATTATGGCTTGAATTATAAAAACCGGGTTGATTGAATATGCTAAGGCAGAAACTCTACCTTAATGAATATGATGTGGATATGAGTTCAATATTGGAATATGAATGTAATATTGTGATCCTTGTGATAAATTGATGTTCTGGTATGTTGGCACTATTCATGGAAAAGCGGACACGCCCGCTATGCTGCCAAAATTACTGTAAGACCCATGCACAAGTTATGAATTCTATGTTAATGCATGTGCATCCTTAAGAAAGTTATGAAAGTTATGAAAAGATTATGTACTATGAAAGTTCCATGCTTCTTGGCCACCTGATAAGAAGTTAAGGGAATAGATCGGTGGGAACGCTGGGAAAGTAAACCCGCAATTCCTGTGATAGGAACGAGCTCGATCCTCGATAAGCGCACTATTACCCAGGAGTCTAAGATGGCCAAGAACTCCCAGGGACCAAGAGATGGAAAATGATGACAAGTAATAGAAAAGTTTATGAGAAAGTTTATGAAGAAAGATTCAAGAGCAAGTCTGCATGATTGCATACTTACATCGAATGGTTATCATATGTCATTTATAGTTTCTATGTCGCATTCACGCATCGCCATATGCTCATTATTCGCTTATTGTCGATATTGGTTTATTCTCGCTCCTTATATGTCTTAAGTAAAATTGACCTTGCCTCTGACCGTACATTTTCCCAACCTTATTAAGTATGAATAGTTAAGTTTAATCTCATGTCTTCATAAGTAAATAAACCCGAGGCCTTGAGAATGAACGCGATGTCACCAAGCGCCGCAGGCACAACCCTATCGAGAATTTTCTTAAATTCTCACCTCGATTTTGCTTTTCCGCCTCATTCTCAGACGTGGGCAATGGACTCCGCAGCCTACCTCTTCATTGAGGTTCCGCACTGCAACTCGCACTGTGACCTCGAGTTGGATTCATTGTTCTAGTGACTTCCGCCATTTTTGTTATGCCTTTTCCTTCACTCTACTCTTGATATGTATATTTATGGACCGAAGCCCTGGCTTCCAACTTACATATGTATATGTATATATAAGCAACTAATGATACTTCTATGTTAATCACGTTTATTATATGGAGCGTCCGGTTTTGTAGATTCTTTCGTCAGTTATATATATATATATATATATCAGGATATAAAATACTGAATACAACTTTAGACAAAGACTAATATTTAACGCAACCTATCCAATTTCATGCTATGACTTAAGCATAACATCAAGTTGATAGGGTGTTACAGTGGGTGTGGGGTTTTGCTTTTGAATTTTTCACTTTCCTTTTCCTTCTACCGCTGAGATTGTATTTACTTTTTCTTTTTGTCATTTTGCTTATTTTCATACGGTGTCAATCGTATTTTCACACAATTGTCACAAGTCGCTACAGTTTTATTTTTGTTTTTAGATAAGAAGTATCAACTCATTTTTGTTTTACAAAAAAAATCTTTACGTGGACTGTCATTAAAAAATTTATTTTATATTACTTTTATAAAATGGGTTAGAGCAATGCTATATAGCCAGAAGGATGTAACTAGAATTTTTGCTAGAAATCATGGTGGTGGTTGGATAATATAAAGTGGTGGGACCCATCTACTCATCCAATGATTAGTAATAATGCCACATCATTCTGATACTAAAATTCCAGTAAAAATTCTGGATGTCTAATATTTTCTAATGGGTTAATGCAATAGTCTATAAAAAATTAGTTTTAATTAATATGTAATAAAGTATATAAAGTGTGGCATGAGAAGGAAAAATTTCAGCGTTTAGATGAAATGTGGTCGCTGTGATTACAATCCCAACTTAAAAAATCATGTGACTCCATGCATCTTCATCCCTCAAAAACACCACTTCCACCTTAATTCCCAAAAATATTATTCCCAATTCATCGATGCTAGAGACCACTACCATGAAGCTTGTCTCAATCTATAAACAATATTGTAAGGTTTACATGCCAAACACTCTTAATGGAATATCCCAATGGCAAATCAGTATACATTTCCTCGAACAAATCACCATTGTGAAAGGAATTATTAATGTCCATTTGCAATAGACTCTAGCCCTTCATAGCAGTAATGCTTAATAGAATTCTAATTGTAGTTAGCTTGGCCATTAGGGAAAAAGTGTCTAGAAAACCAGTTCCTACTTGTTGGGTGTACCCTATGGCTATCAGCCGAGCTTTATATCTATTTACCTCACCATTAGGCCTTTTTTTTTCCCCAATTGTTGCAAAAGCTTAAGACTTCCAATAGGAAGGAGCCCCAAAGAAGTACATAGCTACATCATGCTACAAGTTCAAGGCTACCAACAGAACCATACAAAACAAAATCAGCATTAGTACCAACATTCCTTCAATCACCCATAATGCATTGATAACCCCCGAGTTAATTTACCCTTAGTTGGTTTTGCTTCCACCTCCTAACAGTAGGCAAGTTGTGAGCCAAAAATAAGGTAGAAAATGGAAACAAATGGCACCACCCCTTTGTCTAGTATCTGAGTCTAACCTTTATCTATTGAATTTCGAAATTCCAATATGGTTTAAAATCTTCAAAAACCATCCTATTCCTGATCCACCAAACCATCCAAAGTACCATATACGTCAAGGAGATCCACAATCTCTTTTCAAATCCTTTGAAGGGTGCCCCCAACAAAGCATCAAAAAACATACCTGGACTCTTGATGTTACACCAAACCAAGCTCCACCAATTCAAACATGCATACCAAATTTTCATAGTGTAACAACAAGTGAAGAATAAATGTTCTATAGATTCCAGTTCATTAGAGCAGAAAACAGATAAGGTATCACTGGGAAAGAAACAATTCATTTTGCATAACTCGTCCTTTGTATTCAAACGCTCCATCAGGATGAACTAAACAAGTAGTTCGACCCTAGGAGTAACAACGCCTCTCCAAACTTTCCTTCCTTGGATCTTGCTGTCAGTTTCCTACTTGTCAATTTTCGCCACCTTCAAACCAAAAACTTCATCAAAAAAACATCCTGAGGGTTCAAATCTCGATAGCCATTCATCATCAATGCCTTCCACAAAGTTTATGTGATTAATCAATTGTGTCAGTTCCTGCACCATCTCTTCTTCCTATGAGAATTGTTGCCTTCTCCATATAAAATTCCATTGCCAAACATTCCCTACCAGCTACCTATTTCAACAATAAGTGCTTGCTTTTGGAGAGAGATTGAGAGAAGTCTCGGGAGTTTAGCCTACAGGCTTTCCTTTCCAACCCGGCAATTTGACCCGAACGTTGTCCGATTACCACTTCCCACCTTTCTCCTCATACATCCATTGGCAACTTCCAGAAAATCATTACCCAATGATGAAAAATTCATAATCTGTCCCCAATGACCTTCTTTCACCATATTCCTCGCACTCACCATTAGGCTTATATTTGACTTTATGAACCCAATGACAACTAATAGTATGTTTCATTGTTTCCTCAACCTTAGCTTTCTGCCAATGGTGAAATTTAACAATCTAGTGTAAGTAAGAGGGTTTGTGTTACATTACTCCCATTTAACTTTGGGAGTAAATTAATCCCCTCAAAAATGTTATAAAATATCCCAACACAATATTGCTAAAAGGGTATCAACTAATTTTTTTTGCACCCACTCGATCGTGATTAGGGATTTTAGCTTGAACATAAGAGGGAGGGGCTCATGCTGAACAGCGGCCCTAGGAGATGGGGGCGATGGCGCGCAATCAGACTAGCTCGACTGTGGCAAACGCAGCAGCTGGAGTGGTGGAGGTCGCGCGATGGTGGTAGTTGTCATGGGTTGTGATTGGTGTGGTGGAGGTTGCACGATGGTGGCAGTTATTGTGGGTTGTGGCTGGCATGGTGGTGTGAGTTGAAGAAGCTGGTGGTTTGCGGTGTCTCTGCCGTGGATTGATGTTGTGGCTGATGCGGAGATGCGAATTGAAGGAGTTAGTGATTTGCAGCGACTCCACCATGGGTTGATCCACTTGTTACTCCCTTCTAACTACAGTAATGTGTTGTTCTGTGACCAAACAATCAAAACATTTTCTGGGTCTTCCAAAAATGATGAACCTATAATATTGTTCATACTTGCTAAGTAACCAATTTGCTTATTGCAACCAATTTAAGGATTGATTTTTTTTTAGATGTGTAGTGTCATTCTAAAGGAATTGGGATATGCTAAAATTTTTGCGAAGTTGTTTGCTTTTGCAACAGGTGGGGGATAAGGGAATGGTAGATGAGGAGTTGGTGGAAAAGCCTTTATTTGTAAAGAAAAATTGGCTGACACCCCTTTAGCAATATTATATCAGAGTATTTTATAATATTTATGAGGGACTAACTTGCTCCCGAAGTTAAACGGGAGTAAGGTAACACAAGCCAAGTAAGAGGGCTCAAATTCTAAAGAAACTTGAAGAACCCTTATAAAAGGCACTTAATCTATCATAGCTCACATAGTTACAAATGAGATGAGGACTAGAAATAGAAGCACATTAGTAATCCTAAAGGTATGAAGGGGCCTGTAGGCTCTAGAAGATTTTCTGAGTGGCAAGATTGGAAGAAGAGACTGTAGGTCTTGCAGGTGCAGCAGACTTAGGATTAGGTGGTTGTGGAGCTATATATTAGGCAGTGTGGGTGGCTGCTAAGCTATATCAAGTTAAGATGTAGGTAAAACAACATCTGCAAATGGATTTGAATTAGCGGAGTCAAGAGACACATGCTCAAAAAGGAAAACATGTTCATGAAATTAAAGATACCTACTTATGAAAAATTGCCCAGTCTGAAGATTATATAGTTTGTCGCCCTTATAACCAATAGGATAACATACAAAAACTGAGGGAATAGCTTGAGCACTAAATTTTGTTCTCTGCGGTGGTAAAGTAGATGCATAGCATAGGCTTCCAAAAACTCTTAAAGAATGGTAGTTTGGGGACTAGTTGAATAGCAGCTAGTTTGGGAACTTAAAATTAAATAAGTCTATTGATCAAGAAGGTGGAAGCTGCAACACACTCTCCCCAAAAATTAGAGGAACTTTGGACTGAAAAAATAGTGCTCTAGCAATGTTTAGAAGGTGTTGGTGTTTCCTTTTAACCACTACATTCTGCTGAAGTCTATAAACACATGAAAATTGGTGAAGAATGCCTCCTTCCTCCAAAAACTTAGTTTGAGCCAACTATTTGGCATTATGAAACCTGATTTGTTTAATCCACTTATCAAATTGTATTTCAACTAATGCAAAAAAATTCATAAGGAAAACAATAACTTCAGACTTAGCATGCAACAAATATGTCCAAGTAAATCTCGTGCAATATGGTAAAAAATATTGTTTGCCACCATAAGTGGGGACATGATAAGGACCCTAAACATCATAATGTATCAAATCAAAGGGAACACTAGCCATGTTATTAGTGGAAACAAAAGAAAGCCTCCTAAGTTTTGCTAAAGGACACATATTACAATCATGAATAGAACCTAATTGAAAAGACAAACATGCACACAATTTCCAGAAAATCTTATTAGAGAGATGGCCTTATCTTGCATGAGATGTCTCAATAGACACATATATGATAGTTTGCACCTAAAAAATAGTAGCTGAGGTTGTATTTGAAATTTATTGTAAGACATAAAGCCTTTCAACCAAATTAACTCTACCAATCACCATCAAGGCATTGTTGTCTTGAATCACATAAGATTTTGTATCAAAAGATGCAGTATAATGACTATTTCTGAGCAAGGCAGGTATAGATAATAAATTGAATTGAAAACTAGGTATATAAAGGAAATGAGATACTATAAAGGAATTAGAAATGTGAAACACACCAATGGAATGAACTAAGGCAATGGTGCAATTAGGTAATGTGACAAAATAATTTTATGCAGGGTAGTAACTGTAAAATACTTCCAATGAGGAGGCTACATTAGGGGCAGTACCACTATCAATGATCCATGAACTAGTCCTTAGATCTTATCTCGTATGATAGGCAATATAAGTAATACCATGAGGAACCATACCGAAGGAATTTTTAGCATTTGCAACCGACTGAGACATTTGACCATGTGCATTGAGCAAAGAAAGTAAATGCCAATAGTATCCTTGAGTCAAAGGCGTGGTAGAGTTACCAGTTGCAGTCTCCATAGAAGTAGAATTATCATAAACATAATGCACCAATGACTTGGCTTTACCCTTGCCATAGCTTAGTGGATACCTATGGAGCTTATAGCACTTGTCAACTGAGTAGCCTAAGATACCACATTGTGAACAAAGGGGTCAATCTTTCTTGCCCTACTACTACTGGGCATTTGAAGGTTTCTTGGCAGTCTTGACAGTAAAGACTGCTTGATTAGAAGGTGGTGTGATCAAAGAACTAGCAACCTATCTTTGGTTCTCCTTTTGCAACAACAAAGGAAAAAAGGTTACTGATGTTTGGAAATAGATCCATGAGCAAAATCTGGCCATGAGTCTGAGAATAGGATTCATCCAAACCCATCAAAAAGCATTGCACATGCTCCATTTGAAAGAGATCCTATAAAGGCCTCACTGCACCACAGTTACAATTGACAACAAGTCAAAAACTACAGAACTCCTCCCAAAGAGACTTAACCTTTGTGAAGTATTGAGTAACTAATAGGTTTCCCTGACAAACACTCATCAGATCACACTTCAATTGAAAGATTTGAGGACCATTCCCATGGCAGAATCGATCCCTCAAATTAGACCAAATTGCAGTAGCAAAATCACAATAGACAATACTGGTTGCTATGTCCTTGGAAATTGAATTAACTAAACAAGAACTAACAATGTTGTTAACACATTGCCAATAACTTGCAAGGTCAGGATTGGCATTAACTTCAAGAAGGGATAGAACCATCAGTAAATGCAAATTTCCATTTGGAATTGAATGCCATTTGCAATGCACGACTCCATGAGTTGTAATTGGTCTCAATCAATGGATAAGAAACCAACATCAGACCAAGATAATCCGAAGAAGAAAGAAAGTATGGATCGATCTGTTGATTCTATACTAGTGAAGAAAAAATGAGAAAGAACACAAATGATGCAAAGAACAGATGAAGAAGAACTAGAATGATCTCCAAAGAGCTAAACAAAGATGAGTGGAAGCTTAAAGAATCTCCGACTAACACCATGTTACACCTAGTGTTAATTCACTGTGGAGAGAGTGCAGAGAAGAGAGAGTGAAAGAACTCAGAGAAAGAGAGAAAAATGATCTCATTTATCTACTAACTTCTGAATACAGACTTATATACAATCAAAATACAAAGCTAACTTCTCAATATACTATAATAGAAAACTCGCTGATTTTTTAACTAAGTTTTATAAATATATACATGTAACTTAATAATTTGACTGCAAACATATACAAATAATTAATGGAAAATCTATCCCTGGTTGGTCAACTAAAATACCAAAGATAATGTTGTTCTTTGAATTAACCTACACTTTAATCTCTAAACAAATCTACTTCCAACAAAATCATTCCAAAAAAATTGCTAATACATTAGTCCGTAACATTGAGCACATTCTAATTAATGCTTCTATTAAATTCCATCTGTTAACTCTTAATGAAATGATGACATGGCTTGTTAAATGTTACGTGTAATCTAAGCTGGACGTAGAGGGACTAGTGTGCTAATATTGAATCTTTTGGGGATTAATGTATATTTTTTTGCAATATTTTATTTACTTTAATACCAAAGATGCTCAAATTTGGATAGTAGTGGACAACATTGTTGTGTTTGTTTATGATGCATTTTAGCATGAGTAGGATCAACTAAATAACATGGATGAATAATTGCCAATGGAAAATCAATTAAGTTAATAGGAATCGAAACATTTTATATTCAATTTTATTTTTGTTGTTAATAATTTCTTTGATATGCTTTCTATAGTTATTAACTGCATGTATAAAATTTTTGTAAAAGATAGCTTTCATTCTCTCTTTTTTTTTTTTTTTAACTAAGTGTGAAAAAAAATAAACAAATCATAATTGCTTAAAGAGAAAATTAAAAAAAAAAGACAGAAAGAAAGCTTAAAAAGTTTTTTCAAAATTAATTTTTTTAAAAGGTAACTTCACTGCTGACATTTTATTTTATTTTCAGTGTAAAATATAATTTAGAAAAAAGTAATTACTTTTACCAAAAATGTGGGAGGAAAATAACTACTTCTTTAGAAAAATATAATTAAAAAAAACCTTCAAAAATATTTCTAGGCTTTCCTTGTGTAACATCCTTATTTCCATTCCCGACTTCAGTTTTGAAATTCAGATAAATGGAAATATTTCCGAGTTCCGAGTTCATCTTGCATAATTTTCGACTTCATGACCTCCGATTTCCGATTTCATCTAATTTTGACTCTTCCTGATTTCCGACTTCATCTTCGAATTTCACATATGTATAATCTCCGATTTCTGAGTTCAAGCATTTGGGTTTGATGCATTCCGAATTCCAGAGTTTTGAGCTTAAACATTCTATCCGACTTCCGACTTGACTCCAAGTTGTTGCTTTAACACAATAATACAAGTACCGACTTCGGATTCGAATGTAACGAGTTTCGGGTTTAAAGTCGGACCAAATGGACATGAGTTCGAATCTTTGAGTTGATTTCCAAGTCATGTACGAGTTCAGACCTCCGAGTTTATTCCCAGCACTGATATTCCCGGGTTCAAATGGGAGTTCCGAGATCATATGATTGCGAGTTGCATGACTTCCGACATCCGACTTCAGCTTCAAGTTCAAGGTAAAATAGCACGAGTTCCGACTTTACGCTAATAGGGACGAGTTCCGATTTCAGGTAGAGCGGAAGCGTATTCCACTTGTGGGACGACGTGGAGAGTAAATTGGCCACAAAAGTGAGAGACATGGCTGAACTTCAACCACAAAACTTCAGCCAATCAGCACCACAACTTTCATGTATTTAAGTCAGACTTGCCTCCTCATTCCCAGCTGATTTACATTCTCCTTCTCCTTGCTCTAGCCTTCTTCTTCTTCCTCTCCTCTCTCAGTCCAACTCCATCAAATCTCCAAGCTTGGTCAAGGTTCCATTAATCCAAAACTCAAATTCAGCAAGATCATACTCTAAAGAGGTAGGATTCTATTTCTATTCTTAAATTACTTGCACTATGATACATGAAATTATACTCTTCTTCATGTATTTGATGAATTATTGGATGTATTATGATGGATTATGATTCAATTAATAGGAGATTTTGAGTTAGAATTATGATTAGAAGGAGAAAATTAGAAGGAATGGAGAAGTAGAATGCTGTCTTGGGGAAGAATTCCACGGCAGTCCGTACGGTGGAGTGTACGGCGCCTCCTACAGCCGATTAAATTCGATGAAACCATTTTTAGATGAAAGTAGACATCTAGGGCTTTCCATACATATATCATATAAGGTTATTGGATTAGTATTGAGAGAGATTCAAATTTTTTGAAGTTTGACCTAGGGTTCAGGATTTTCATCTGGGTAGGGTGACTTGAGGAGGGTATAACTCACCCTATACAACTCCAAATCGAATGAAACTAATTTTGTTAGAAAGCTTACACATAGGGGAACGTCCCTATATAAAATTTTGAGTTTGTTATGGTCCCAATTGTTTCCAGTAATTCGAGGAAGTTGTCCTATGTCCAATCTAGGCCAAAACAGAGTAGTTCAGGAAGGTTAACTTTCGGGACTTATAACTCGAGGTATACTTAAGCAAATGGAATGAAACTTATGGAAAATGAAAGGTTGTCCTGTTAGCTTCAATATGAGACCAATTTCGCATGATTTGAGCTTAGTTTCGATTTTTAGTGAATTTATACCTGCAAGAGTGTAATTCAGGCAAGTGACTGAACAGGCTGAGGCAAAAGTTAAATATCTTGAGTTTTATAAATCAAAATGATATGGGACCAAGGAGGTTAGAAAGTAAACACATAGAGCTATGACATATCCAAATTTCAGATTTAAATGAGTTGAATAGAAATAAAGGTGGATCATATGAAATTTGGGCAAAACTAAATAGATTGGCAAAAGTGACCCAATTGATGATTTCACAAGTATTAGTGAAACATATAAGGTTTGAGTTGAGGATTGCCAGTTTGACATTGATATATATATGTTAAATTGATTATATTGCTATGATTGAATTGTCTGTGAGAACTGGCACTATTCATGGGGAAACGGATCTGATCTCACATGTCATAATTTACGGCAGGAGTCTAGGAGACTATGAGTGTCTAGATTACAAGGAATTTATGATATGAATAGCCACACAATTATGAGTATGTCTGTGGAAATTCTATATGCGAGAATGACATAAGTATGATACGAGTTATATGAGAATAAATTATGAAGCATACATGCAAGAACGACATAAGTACGACATGAGTACATCCCGCATGTTTATGCTGGATTATGCATGAAAATGAAAGAATGTAAATATATTGAATGTGAGTCCCTTCACTTGGAGGCAGTTATTTGAGGTCCCTCCTTGTGAAGGCAGCTAAATAAGATAAGATGTGGGTTCCTTCACTCAAAGGCAGTTATTTGAAATCCCTCCTTGTGAAGGCAGCTAAAGACTTGGGTCCCTCTATATTGGAGGCAGTTGCACATTGGGTCCCTCCAACCTATAGGCAGTGGGTCCCCTTGTAGGTGAGTCGGTGTGACGACGGTCACAGGTGAAGCTAACGAGCTCACTCCAAGGCTAGGCTACCCAAGGGCAGTAATAGCACCCTAGGGACGACGATACGTAACGCCTAGGTGTGCCAAGTAAAGACTAAAGACTAAAGACTAAAGATTAAAGTATATGGAGACACCCCACTCACATGAGGCATGGCTTCGACTCAGCTAGTGTGAGTGCCAAATGCAGATCCCATATTCTTAAGGAATGTGACATGGCGATCACGCTCCGATGGGGTATGACATGGCGATCATACTCTGGAATGTGGCACGTAAAGATTTTATGATGAAAAGAAAGATGAAGAAAGGAAAGAAATTTTAAATATACGCACAAATTCAAGTACAGATAAAGTTATGTGTACATGCTATGTGTAGTTTAATATGTTGCAATTATTATCCATGATATCATTCAGAAATTGACTTTTTTATGGGTCTTTCCCAATGACAAGTCTATGAGTAAAACTAAACCTTTGCTTCGGACATTATATTTTCGAACTATAAAATTAAACAGTTTGTAAAGTATGTTCACCTTTTTCTTAATAAACCGAAGCAAACTGGAGATAACAATGATGACATTATTTATGATACTTAGAGAATCCTACTGAGAATTTATGATTCTCACTCCTATTTCCGTGTTGTCTCCAGATAGTTTCAGAAGTTTCCGAAGGCGGCTGAAGCTGCTATCAAATAAGGTCCGTCCAGGTAATAGTAGCAACTCCAAGGTATGGTACTATGACTTAAGCATAGTACTGTATTAAGGAGGGTGTTACACCTTGTGTCTTTTATCTTTTTATGTTTTCTTTAAATAAAGATGATTTATTTATTTTTTAACATTTAAAAAATAAGAGAAAAAGAACGCTATCTATTTTGAAAATTTTGATATGCAATTCATAACTATAGAAAGCACACTAAATAAATTATTGACAACAAAAATAAAATTGGCCTTACTTCATCTCTTATTAGCTTAATTGATACTGAATTGGTAATTAATTAATATTTGTTAATTAGTTTTCTATGCTCTTGCTAAGATGCATCCTATAAAGATACAATAATGACCATCCAACACATATCTAAATATGAGCATATTTGAACTTAAAATAAATAAAATATTGTAAATAATATTGAATACAATTACACATTGTTCGCTAAAAGTTTAACATATTAGTCCCTCTACGCCTAGCTCAAATGACAAATGACAAATGGCATCTAACAAGCCATATCATTATTTCATATGGAGTTAAGAGATGAAATTTAACAGAAGAACTAACTTGTTAGAATGTGCTTAATGGTAAGAACAAGTTTGTTATCAAAATTTCTTTGAGGCAAAATTTGTTAATTAAAAAGCAATTCTTTTAGGGAGTAAAGTTTATATTTACTCTTGTTCTTATCTAGCTCTAAAACTAAGGGTGTTTATTGGTTTGGTTCAACCTGATGAACCCCAAAAATTAAATCAAACTAGTTGAACTAGTTTATAATGGTTTTGGTAATTGAGTCTAATTGTGTAAAGCCCAACAAAAATCGATCACCAATGGTTTGGGTCTTGGATTTTGTGATTTCATATTCAATATCGATTAACCGATCATCTTTTTATGAAAAATTGCAATCCTAGTTCCATGCCCAACCTAACTACTTCTTCCCCCCTCCCTCACCTTTGTATTTCTTCCCATTCATTCAACATTCGAAACAGAGACATTGGGATAGGAAACCTAGACATCCCTTTTTACCAATGCTTCCATCACCATAAGCATGGTAGAAAGGGGCACAAGAAGTTGCCACGATTAGAGGTGGCGGTTGTGTAGCCGCTACTTAGAGAGAGTGGGAAGGATAGCTAGTGGTGGTGAGGGCAAAAGTGGGACACAAAGCATATTGACAATGTGTGAGGCAAGTCTTTCGATGAAGTACGAGACAAGGTGATATATGCTTAGGAGGGTAATTTGGTTATTTTAACACTGGAAAAGAGCTTGTTTCTAGGAAGTTGATTTTGCCTTGGAGATCAAGCAATCCAAGAGCTCATTTCAAGTTACTTGAAGATCAAGAAATCAAGCTTAATTAAAGTAACTTGGAGAGCAAGCAATCTGATCATGTTGGAAATATGCTTAGATTGTGTCTAGATTCGTTTTTGATTAGTTTTGACTTAGTCTAGATTGGAATTGAATTAGTTTATCTTTTAATATTTAAATCAAATATGATCGAATCTATAAAGATCAAATATGATTTAAATTAGTTAGAAATAAATCTTTTAGGATAGAATCATATCTTTAATTTTTAAAGTTTAGTTTCAAATCAGATCTTTTAGATAGGATAAGATAATTTCCATTTTTAGAATTTATGTATAAATAGGCAATTTGGCCTATAGACAATAGAGAATTTACCATATAGTTTATCATGGTTTGACTACTAATACAATTGTGAGGTTTTCCTTATTTTATTTTTGTGTGATGCAGAATCTTCTATCTTTTTTCTATTATCTATGTTTCCAAGGACAGGTTTCTTGGGGATTTAGTAGGGAGGGTCTTTATTCCAAATCTTGTTTTCTATCAAAATGTGTGCCTGGGGTTTCTGGATCTTTATATCCACAGGGTTCCGCATCATTTGGTATTTAGAGCAAAGTCTAGATAAGTTCCTATTTATCTATCTTTGTCTTTTACATTTCTTTTTTATCTTCTTTTCTTGTTCGCTATCTGATCTCCCTAAGGAAAGCTAAACTTTCCTCATCCACAACCAGTTCCTCTACTTGAGCACGAATAGCTAGAATCTATATCATTTCAGCCGGACCATAGGTCTGTGTTTGAATGATCACCAATCGATCCAACAAGTCAACAGGTATGCCATGAGGACTGGTCATATCAGTCCCTCTTACATTGCAGATTCCTCTATTTGTAGCAAAAATTACAATTGTAGATAGGGAACTCTCTAAAGCATGATTTAGATAAGAAAAACATTCCATGTCTAGCATATGCACCTCATCAATAAATAGAACTCCAGGGACAAGCTTTGCTACACCTTCATCAATATATAGGTTAACAACCTTGTTGAATTCTTGTCTCAACTTGTCAGTGATTTCTATTTTCCTGGGTTTCATCATCTGACCCATAAGAGACCCACAAGGCGACCAAGGAACAGTGAAACTAAAGCAAAGATGTTATAATGCACATAATGGTGTCTTATTTATGTTGCATATTGAAGAATTGCATTGGCATGGTTTATTATCCATTACTCATGATATTATATCTTGATATGTGTTGGTTTTGAATGTGACATGGTAGCCATGCAGTTTTCCATGCAATGGCATGGCTGGAACCATTTATGGTTTTCGAATATTTTCATATTTGTTCATTTTCTACTAGCAATTTTCAATTCTCATTTTATTTGTGAGGGTTTCAAATTAGCCAAGAAACGTTATAGACAAAGGTAGATTCTCCAACCATTGTAATTACTATTATTGGCTTGGACAATAATTTATTGATATCTAGTAAAGTCTTATATCTACGTCTAAACACTCCTATGTACTTATGTACATTAATATGTTAAATACCAAATTTACTATTTACTTTCTTGCCAAAAGTCTTTTCATGAATGGGTGTTACATTAGAGCCTTATTCCAGGTTTGAATAGAAGTTAGGTGTTAGCTAAGTCTCTGTTGTCTGCATGATACATGCTTTGGTTTCTCTCTATATGCCTTATAGTATTATCAAAATATTAATTATAAAATATTGACTCTAATCAACTCTATATTGGGTCATTTATGCACTTGTAAGACTATATAGTATTAGAAGAACAAGAAATCCTAATACAGAGTAAACTAGATAATACTCTATTAGGGATTATAGGTGCCATTAGGGTTTAGCTGAAGCTATCAGGGCCCAGACAAAATCAACCAAAATGGTATTACAACACATGTAGGAGACTCAACATAGGAACAACAATCACTACCAGTAAGGAAATGGGAACTCCATTGGAGAAGCTCCCATAACCAACCTTTATTACCAAGTACTCTCAGACTTTAGGAAAACTATACCACCCTCATTTGATGGAGATTACGACCCAAATTGAGCTGAAAGATGGGTCATGCAACTAAAAAAGATTCTTACAATAATGGGGTGTGCATATTCACGAAAAGGTGGTCTTTGCAACCTATATGCTGGAAAGGAAGGCAAATCACTAGTGGAGAGATGCATCCTATGAGTTTATTAGAGTCTAGAAGGACCAAGATCACTTGGGGGTATTCTTAGCCACCTTCGTTGACAAATATTTCGGTGATAGTGTTAAAAATGAGAAAGAAGTCGAATTCATGCAGCTTAAATAGGGAAGTATGACCTTACATCATTATTTAGCTAAATTTGAAGAATTGTCAAAATTTTCTTCCTACCTAAAAGGTAACCCGATGATCATTGCAAGGCTACAAATTTTGAGTGGAGTTTAAGGCTTAAGGTAAGGGAGAAGGTGTCTACCTTAGAATTCAAAGATTATACTGATCTAGTAAATAAGTGTACGATAGCATAGAAGAGTTATCTAGAAATTAAATTAGAGAGAGAGAGAGAGAGAGAGAGAGAGAGAGAGATTTCTGAAAAGAAAGAAAGAGGTGGAAGCTTAAAGAAAAAATAATTTTAGGATTGAAGTAAACCTGCGGAAAGATAAACAAAATATGTCCTATTGGTGTGGGAAGTTAAGGCAAAAAAAATGTCCATTTTGGTTTTAATACAAAACTCATGGCTGGTTTTCACGTTTAGAAAATTTTTAAGGTGCATTTTTTAAACTAAAAAATATTTTTATGATATTATTTTTTATTTTTTCTTAGAAGCTATTTTTTATTTTATGAGAAAGCATTAAAATAACTTCATTATATTTTATTTTTTAAAAAAATTATTTGAATATCTTGTATTTTTTATAGATGTAATTTAAGTTAAAATACTTTTTCAAAAAAATATAAACAAATGACCCTCAAATTGCCTCCTTTTTATTTTAGTAATCTTCTACTTCGGGTAAAGTATTATAGGAATTAAAAAAATGGTATTTCGTGTAAAGAGTCGTTGGGATCGCTCAACCATATATTGAACCACCAAATAAATGAATTAAATGTAAGTCACTTTCTTCAACAGTCAAACAACTCAACAATGAAATTCTCTTATAAATCGCATCTCTCCTTTCAAGATTGTAACAAAAGTCGCACATGACTGGGAAGATGGAAAGGGGGCCATCACCTTTGCTGCCTTCTCTATTGGTGCTGGGATTGGGATTGCTACTCTTCTGGTCTAGTGTGATGTCCATTTTAGACGTGGTATCATCTTTATTTCAATTTGTATCAGAAGCTGACAGAAGTTTTATTGCTTGCATGCTGGTGCTTCTAGTTCTTTTAGTATATGTGCTTTTTCACTTGCCTTCTTCATTTCCCTATGTTGGCAAGTCATCTTATGGTAAACACCATCAAGTCAGCATGATCTCAAGCCATGATTATGATGGATTTGAATTCGGTTTGGGAACACTGCTTTTAGTGTTACTCTTCATTCTTTTGTATAATCTGATTTGAGGCTATAATACAGGTTCAAACAAAGGGTTGAGGCATAGTCTCTTTGTATATACACTATTTTTTTATCCTTATAGTTGGTCCATTTGAATTGTTTATAAGACTAATGCTCGTTCAACTATGAGATTATAAGGGATATGCAATCTCCCAACAAGAGTTGTCTCCTTAGACTTTAAACTCTTGTCATAAGCTTGTCATTCAAATGGTTGTTTTTATGAAGATGAGAAAAATCTAGTTTGCAAGTCGGGGCATACGTAATGTTTGTGCACTAACACTTTCATTAGCTTTTTCTCGTTAAATTTTTAAGTCCCTTGATATTACAATATTTAACGATATCCACTACAAGAAAACTGATATTTTAATAAGAACTCCCTAAATTATGGACATTAATTTAGTGATCTTTTGCTCCATCCTGACTGTTAGTGATAAATGTAGTAGCAACTACCAAAGTTAGTCAAAGGGCTAGAGTGGATGAGAATTCAAATTTTTTTTTTAAAAAAAAAAAATCAAGTTCTTATCGTAGCAATGACTACCTAATATTTCTATAATCTTGTTACCAGAATATACCTAATTAGCTTCTTACGAAAGCACCTGAGGTCACATTCAATCTCCAACGTATTAGTGCGATTCTCCATCCCCTCACTTATTCTTAATTAGGGCCTGCGTTGTAAAATAATAATAATATTAGACTTCGATACCAAAGAAAATGCAAATTGAGTTTGTGATGGTGCGACCAATTTTGTAAAAGAGATTGATATTTACACGAAGATTGATTACAGTGCTTTATTATTCAAATCTTGCTCAATTAAAAAAAAAAGAACAGTGCAAGAAAAGAACAAAAGTAGAATTGAAATATCAAAACTAGAATATACATAAAACAATAAGCACCAATAAAGTGTCGATTCGAGTTAAAGAGATTCGAGTTCCTTAAACATATAGTTTTGGGTATATATATGCTTAATCATATTCCTTAAGATTAGTCTCTCATTTATCGGGTATATATATATATATATATATTCAAAATGGAACTATACCAATTGAGGAGATAATTGGAGATATCGATAAATTGTGTATAGCCGCGCAACAAATATTGCCCGCAAAAAATTAGTTATTGATATAGAGATATATCATTAAAAGGGCACGTTGCAGCTTGCAACTCGAATGTTGCAACTTCACTATACAGTTTGGAAGGGTTAAGTTACCTACTATGAGTTGGTGAGCTGGAGACTGCTTTTATTCTCTAGGAAGTTGAGAAGGCATGGGATAAAGATATACATATCTTGAGAAGGGTTAGTCTTTGTATCTTCCAAAGCCTACTAAACCATTTTTTCCCCAGCAATCGTTTGGTTTTTCATGTAAATTACTTGTGAGAAACTAAGAATTGCTTTTGAGAAGGATTTTATACTGAGAAATATAACTAGGCTTCTATAAAGATATGTGTAAGAGCTGAGAAAAGTGATCTTCTCACTATGCATAATGTAAGTTTTTCATTTTTTTTTTAATTTACCAGTAGAAAGAAAACTTCCATTAAATTGGATTGAGAGAAAGTAAATATAATAACCAATGCTTAATTACTTTGAATAGTTTGATAATTATTCTCGTAGCTTAAGTAAGATCCTAAATTTAAATTTTGTGAATAGAAAAAATTAGTGTTAAAAAAATTTTACTTTTAATAAGTTGACCAACTCAAGCCAAATTAATTAAAATAAAATGAACTTTAGATATTGATAATTTAGACAAAAAAAAAAAAAAAAAAAATCCAATATAACACTAAGCTATTTGCTTCCATTCAACTTAAGGAATTATAAAAGCTAGATGAAGCAACTTGATGCTTACCCTTCCAACAAGCATTGATAGGAAAAATTTTGAATTTCAAGATAAGTTGTTTGTAGTCTCTAGCAGCATGCGCAGGTAGGAATAATCACTTGATCTTTTATCACAGAGCACTGTTATGTTGTGCGAAACTAATTTTACGAAATGATATACGAATACACATGGTGTGATTTGATTAAAATACATATGGAAATCTAATGCAAATAAACAGGAAGTAATGACATGATTGTAAAGTACGAATTCAGTTTCATACTGTTGATCATTATCCTTTCAAATCAGAATGCAATCAATGCCGTAAAATTCAACTAATAGAACACGGAAAGAGAGGTTTGCTACTGGTGGGTTTTGACCGTGGCAGTTGCATGAATAGTATATTAGTTGTGGCTTAGGTGAAGGAATTTTAGGTTAGGATCAATACAAACAGTAATTCAAAATTCAAAATTCAAAATTCAAAATTTCTATATTCCTGATAATTTCTTGTAATAAGTTATATTTTTAGTTAATTTTTATTTAATTTAAAATATAGTTGTTTAATTTAGCTAATATTTTGTTTTATTTTCATGAAGTAGTTTAGATTAGGTGGTACTTTTATTTTCTGTTATTTTTTTATATTTTAGATACTTATTTATGTTTTTGATCTACTTGTTATTAGATAGAAGTACTCAAGTTAGAATTTGAAACCATGAGAGAGCTTATCTTGTATAAAATCAAGATCTTTTAGCATTGGAAATTCAATATCAAGCTCTCTAGAAGTCGGATTATGATGGTTTAAGATTCTTTGGAAAGAAGAGAAGAATATCTTCAACTTTGTTGTTGGAAACTTTTTTCAGTTCTCGAATCTTCTAGGAGAAAAAAGGCGAAACATTGAAGCTTTATCTTATTTCTGATGCTGTCAAATCTGACCTTTCATCACTCTTTCACTTGTATCTTGAGTTACAGAACTCCGATTGAGGTGATTCTTATTGCGTTGGAAAGAAGATCAAGACCGATAAAAAAATACATATCTATTCTCCATATTCATTTTTTGATGAATTTTTTTTTATTTTGTTTTATGCAATTCATGGAAGAATAAATCGAGGAAAAACCTATGAATGTCTCAGCTACAAGAAAAGACCTTACTCAAAGATCTACAATCTTTATTTCTAACTCTGAGGCCAAATTCCAACTATTCTGACCGCTACAGAGCTTGGAAGTGTATAAAAATAGTTAACGATGTACTGTTTGTAGCAAGTTGCTGATTCGGGCCAAAATTCGAGAAAAAGGATCCATAGACTATAAAAGACAACACATAAGGTCAGAAAAAAGGATCCCTAGACACTTCCAAACACCTCCCAAGATAGAAGACTTCTTCTAGAGAGATTGAAGACGAAGATTCAAGGATTCCAGAACTCAAGTTCAACACGGAGAAATCCACATTCTTTCGATCTCTTGTTTCTAACTTCAATACTTTATGGCTTTTGTTTCTTCTATCTTCTCATCTTCATACTCTTTTATTGTTTTCTTTTCTTTAATTATGAACTAGTTTCTCTTGCTAGGGCATTAATGGACCCTTTTTGTTTGATAATTTTTCTTATGGATTAATGTTAATCTTGTTTTCTATCTCTATTGCTTAGTGTTTTTGTTTGTATTTAATGCTTTTAATTGCTTGATCACCAATTAATTGATTTGGGGATTTACAATAACTCGAGAGA
This sequence comes from Pterocarpus macrocarpus, assembly GCA_031439585.1. NCBI lineage: Eukaryota > Viridiplantae > Streptophyta > Magnoliopsida > Fabales > Fabaceae > Pterocarpus > Pterocarpus macrocarpus. Next base: position 11,457,154 of record CM062516.1, on the reverse strand, counting down.
GGGTTTGTGAATAGAGCCTTTTAACATAAACACCGTGAGCTAAGCGAAAATTAAAAATAGACAAACACGGTTCATGCGGTTATCATAGGAACCCATATAGCTTCAACCTTTACTTAGATTAGTTTGTACTAAGAGATTAGGCAATCAATTTAGGATAACGAGTATTACTTAACATTGAGAGAGGCTAGGAATAAATTAAGGGGAACTGATCGTGAGTCAATTAGGATAGGAATTGATTAGCAGAAATTCATAGTAAATACGTCTACAATAGGTGAAATTAATTAGCCCTAGCATCCATTCTATTGCATTTGTTTACCTAATTAGCATCCATCTAGACTATTAATTTTCTTATTTATTTCATTTTGTTTGAATTTTAATTTCTTTATCCATGAATTTATTCCATCCAAATAGTCATCCCTTAAACTATCCGATATTTGATCTATCATCGTGAGAACGATACTTTACTTATCACTTTATTACTTGTATGACTCGGTATACTTACCGGGGCCGCATCAATTCTAAGGATCAATTTAACTCTAAATATGATATGTGCAACAATCTATAGTAAGAGATTGGAAAATTAAGATTACTTGGAATGGGTGAATATGAGAAATCTACAATCACAAGAGAAGAATCACCTGATAACTTGATCTAAATGAGAAAATGAGAGAAATCTAAATTAGGATTTTGGGAGAGTGAATTCCTCCTATCCCACAATAGGTAATATGTGTTATAGTATCAATAGGGCAACCAAACACCCTATATATGGCTAAGAGCAAGGGTCTCTCTTTGTGTCAGCAAAAATGATGGGCTAAGCCATCCATTATAGCAAAGCCTATACACAGGTATCCACAACAAACCCACCAATGAGCAGTGCTTAACAATAATAGGCCCAATCACAAGAGTAAGCACTAATTTTGGGCTTAAGACAATAGGCTCTAATTATTTTGACATCTAATTAATCTGAGTCCAAAATTAAAATGTGACATTGATTTATGCTAATCCACACAAAATTTTCAACAATCTCCCACTTCGACAGCATAAATTGAATCACTACGAAAACAATACCTAGATCAATTCATAATGTGTGGCGACAATAACATGTCAAAATCGAGCAAGCACTCTTAACCAAATAGTATAATATGGGATAATAAGCACTCAATTGCAGAAAATCATAGTTGAATGAGTACTGACATCATATATGCAAACTACTCATTTTCGAGTGACCTAACAAAAGGTGGTATGTGGGTAAATGGGAATGCACAATGTAACGTCTCGATTTCCAAATTCCGATCTCATCACTTAAGGTTGAAATTTCCGATTTCCGAGTTTGTCTTTAACTTTCAGATAAATTCCGACTTCCGACCTTAGTAATACAATGTTAGAGTTTCGATTTCCGACTTCATCTCCAAGGCTCAAAAGGACTGGCTGTATTTTCCGATTTACGACCTTATGCACGTAATATGTGATTTTCGAATCCGATTTCCGACCTTATGTAAGCATGTAAGAATTCCGACCTCATCAGTAATATATCCCGATTTCTGATCTTACTATGCTCAAATGGAATGGCTTGGATTTTCCTATTTCCGACCTTATGGTGAATTAGAATATATACGATATCAGACTTCTGAGTTTATTTGAATTGGTCTCCAAGTTCGGCCAAAATTTTAACGACTTCCGAATTCGAGGCTATTGGCAAGAGCTTTTCATTTCTTTTTTCCGATTTCCGAGATTAAGTGTTGAGTTCTGACCTCGAGTTTATTAGCAGGAGCTTTTCATTTCTCTAACTCCTGAGTTCCGAGATCGAGTTAGAGTGCTGAGATCCTATGAGTTCCGACTTCCGGTACATAAGATTAATGTTGTTATTCCCGACCTCCGGTGTTATGCTTAGAACGGATTCAAGTTTACACAATGTCCCTGACTTCCGGGTTTAAGTGTTATGGTTTCACATTCTGGTCTTTGACTTTCGATTTTAAGATGACTGTTCTTTACTATTTCCGACATCCGACTCTACTTTCAAGTTTTGAATAAACCAGACAATATTTCCGAGTTCCGACTTCATCTGAATAGATAAGCACGAATTCCGACATTAAGAAGTGGGCGAGTTCCGACGTCATGTTCAGATACGCTGGAAGCGAGTTTCACTTCTTTGGTGACGTGGAGAGCAATTTTGACACAAAAGAGGGAGACATGGCTGAACTTTGCCCACAAAATTTCACCCAATCAAAGCCACTCATTCTAACTAACACTTCGAAGCCTTGTCTATATATATCCTTCTCCTGCCTCTTCAGCTCATTTCTTACGTTGCTTTCCCTTCCTCACTTCAGCTCTCTTTCCTCTTCTCAACTCTCCCATTCTATCCAGCCTTCAAGTTCAACCCAGCTCTATTTCCAAACTCAAAGCAAGAGGTAGATGTTTTAATTCTTGGCTTGATTTTTCTAATTCTTGGATGACTATTGGTGGTTTAATTCTTCAATTCTGATATATTGACTGAGTGATCATGATGAATTGTGGCTGGTTTATTGGCTGTTTGTGAGATTAAAATTGAATTGGAAACAAAAAAGGATGAAGATATGAAGAAGTTGAGAGGCTGGAAAACTCAAAAGCCTCGGCAGTCTGTACGGCGGAGTGTATGGCTCCTCCTCCCGCTGTTTAAAATTAATGAACCATTTTTATGCAAAACTAGACATCTAGAGCTTTCTACGCATATATCATATGAGACCATTGGGTAATATTGAGGGAGATACGAATTTTTGAAGTTCGACCTAGGAATCAGGACATCCACCCGGGCAGTATGGGTTAAAAAGGGTGTAACTCACCTTATACAACTCCAAATTGAGTGAAACTAATTTTGTTGGAAAGCTTACACATAGGAGAACATCCTACCCTAAAATTTCGAGTTTGTTACTATCCTATTTGTTCCCAGTGATTTGAATAATTTAACCTATGTCCAAACCGAGCCAAAATAGAGCAGTTTAGGAAGGTTAAGTTTCGGGGCTTATAACTCGAGCCCTACTAAGTCAAATGGAATGGGACTTTTTGCAAATGAAAGATGGTTCTATTAGCTTTAATATGAGACTGATTTTGTATCATTTGAGCTAGTTTTCCATTTTTAGTAGATTTTTACTTTTGAGTGAGCAATTCTGGCCAGCCACAGGGCAGGCTGGGATAAAACCTAAATAACGTGAGTTATGATTATCAGAATCAGATGGAACTAAAGAGGTTAGACAATAGACACATAACACTTTAACATATCCAAAATTGAGGTCCAAAGGAGTTAAATAGAAATTATGGCATGGTTTACAAAAATCAGGTTAAATGATTATGTTGAGGTTGTAACTCTACCTTAAGGAGACTAATGCTTATATGAGTTCCATGATGAATTATGCATGCAATATTGTGATTTCCATGAAAAATTGGTATTTTGATATATTGGCACTATTCATGGGGAAGTGGACGCATTCCGTTATGCCACCGAAATTGTGGTAAAGTATATGCATAAGTTATGAAATACATGTAGATGCATGTGTATTTTCAAGAAAGCTATGAAAGTTATGTTATGCTAAACTCAAAGAATATGTTATGATGAAAGTTTCATGATACTTGGGCCAGCCCCAGATAGAAAGTTAAGGGGAATAGATCGGTGGGAACATCGGGGAAAGTAAACCCGACAATTCCTGTATAGGAACGAGCTCGATTCTGAAAAGCAGACTATTACCCAGGAGTCTAAAATGGCCAAGAACTCCCAGGGGACCAAGTGATGGAAAAGGATGAAAGTAATGGAAAAGTTTATGAGTAATGAAGAAAGTATATGAGCAAAGGAAAAGTTTATGAAGGAAAGTTCAAGAGCAAGTTTTGCATGAGTGCATTAAGTGCATGATTACAAGTTATTTGCAGTTTAACTATTACATTTACTTACAGCATGTGTTCATTTATTCTGCCAACTATACTGTGTATTATTGTTAGTTGTTTAATCTATTTCTTATGCTGTCTAAAGTAAAATTGGACCTTGCCTCGGACCAGACATTTTCCTCAACCTTATTAAATGGGAATAGTTAAGTTGATCTCATGTTTTTATAATTAAATAAAACCCGAGGCAACTGAGAATGGACGCGAAGTCAGTTATACACCATACGCGAACCCTACTGAGAATTTATCCAAATTCTCACCTCGCTTTGCATTTCTGCCTCATTCTCAGACGTGGACGATGGACACGACAGCTACCTTCTTCATTGAGGTGCCAGACTTGCAGCTCCACCATGACCCTGCAATAGGCTCGCTGTACATAGCCGACTCTTGCCAGTTCTGTCTTTACCTGTTTAGTGATAGGGACTTTGCCGTCCCGTTGCACCATCCCGCTTTTGATCCTGCCACCCCTGACTCTGAGGTCCCACTACATGTGGCACACCCTACGCCAGCACCCCCTGCACCTGCAGCTCCTGCCGATCCTGCGCTAGAGTCACCTCCGCAAGTAGTACCCGACATCCCACTCACCTCCAACAGCGACCCTTCAGAGGCCACCAGCTCATCATCCTCCTCCTCAGGACCCAGTATTGACTACTCACCAGCCGGGCCGAGTATGGCCAACGGCAACCTGACTGAGTATGTCGACCCACAAAGTTAGTTGTACAAAGATGACCTCTTTTTGGCAAAGATGCAGCTATGGATCATAGACCTAGTGGTAGGTTTTGGAATGTCCTCTGAGGACTACATAGGATCAGGTTGATTGACATGGGCCTTATGTCTTTTTGGTACACGACCTCACTCATGTATCCTATTTTGAAACTTGTACATAAGTCAAATGTTGGCTTTATATATATATATATATATATATATATATATATATATATATATGTATATACAGTTGACGGCATAGGTGTAAATTGTTCTTATCTTTCTATTGTGATGAATTAAACCCTATCACGTTCTTTATACAGCATTCCATTTCTTCAAATAAATAAATAAATAAATAAAGGTACGGATAAATGAAACGTAGGCAGTGTATTAACACAGTAACACAATTTACTTAATTTCATGCTATGACTTAAGCATAACATTAAATTAGTTGGGTGTTACACACAACAAAATTTCATGACAATACGTTACCAAAATGCAATTCCTACCAAATGGCCTAAGCATTCATCCTAGATGCTATTCCGAGATCTAATAATCTCAGCACAACAACAACAATGTGAGATTGGGTCTGAATTATCTCTTAATAATGTACCATACCAACATAAGTATGCACAACAATAATATATGGCAATATAAACATCTGCCCAAGATATTTTGAGATTCAATAAAAATCTCAATATAACAACAAAATTGGGACTGGGTTCATTATGAAAATTTTGTCAATAATTAAGTTGCGCAAACTTATATGGCACGTCATAATAAACCTACAGAACAAGATTCCACTAATCCAAAACATCAAAGGGATCTCAATATACCAATATGGGTTACATAATCAATAACAAAACCTTTAGCAACTAGCCTTTGTTTAGGGGACCAACAACCATAAGTTTTGTAAGAATGTACTCGAGAAGAGTTTACCACACTACGCATTATAATCGCAAAATGATGCAAAACATTATATGGCAAAATATCATTAAGTCTTGAGACAACAATATGATAACAATAACAATATAAATTTCTCGTACTAATCCAACATATCAAAATAACATAAACATTTCCATTAGAGACCACAAGTTTCAAAATAGTCTAATAGTATAATAACTAGTAGTGGAATTATCAATAGTTTTGTAGTAGAATACTCAATGTGAGTTTGAAACTCACCATTATTCTCTCCAAGAACAAAGTACAAAATAGAGAGAATAACAAAAGTGCAAAGTTATCAAAATTTTCAACCAAATACCCTTATAGAATTGGCTTTATATACTTTGCCTACATAATTTGAGGAGATCATAAGTATCCATTTGGCATTTTACAGCAAATATCTCCTCTCTGTCATAAATTCAAATGATAACAAGTCATACTCATTTGAGAACAAAATTAATATATTAGCAGCAAAAGCCCATGGGACTTATAACCATTAGTGAGGACATAACAAAACATAAAGTCTTTTTTTTTTTTTTAATAAACAATGAGTTTTATTAAAGAACCAAATCCAATATCAAAAAGTTTACAAGAAAATTAGGAAAGTCACTCATCCACCCACAGTTTTAGCATTCTCTAGCATAATGGGCTAGGTAGTCTGCAACTCTGTTGATATTCCTAGCTACCCAAGTGTAACTAAATTTGATAAACCCACTTGCAAGCAAAAATATTTCTTGTAAGATAGACCCAGTGTAGGTTTGATACTCCTTTCTTCTCTGTAAGAAATGTATCACCTTTCGAGCATCACTTTCTAACTCAACATTCTAGAACCCTAACTTAGCCGCGAACAACAACCCTTCCTTCATCGCCAAGATCTCTGCCCCTTTTGGGTCTAATTCCAAGCCTAACTAAAATTGATTTGTCGATAATGAAAGCCCCTCGTGGTTGCGAATCACGATCCCCGCTCCTTCTACTCTCGACCCTTCGAATAGCACTGCATCCATGTGCATCTTCATCAAGATAATGCCCACAAATCATTGCTCTCTGTTAAGTCTCAAGATTAACCTTTGCTTGGTTTGATACTATGTCTACTAATCGACAAGCTTTCCCTTGCCATCTACTGATCCTTTCCTTCCAAATTTCCTACCAAGTTGATACAGCTGCCTCTTGGTTGAGTATGTCCTAATTCTAGAATGATCTTTGCATAAGTTGCAGCCACTTTTCCTCAGTGTTAGTGACAACCACAGTACCTATTAATAAAGGAAGAGCATTATGAGTATATGGGCAATCAAAGAGAAGGTAAAAGACATTTTCTTTGGCTTGACCACACAGGTAACATGAATCATTAGTTATTACTCCCTTTGTGTTTAATTTTTCTTTTGTTACAAATATGTTTCGAGCTGCCCTCCATAGGAATACTCCGATTTTAAGGGGAACATTGATTTTCCATAATCTCTTCCAAAAGGAAGTGTAACTACATAGTAGATTAAAATTGTGATAGTGCTCCATGTTTGCTTCTGCTCTAGCTTTGAGACTATTTCCCATTCGACCTTATATGCACTTTTCACAGAGAATTCCCCTTTAGTATTACGAATCCAAAAAATCGTATCCTCCTTACTCCTGGTAATTAACCGAAGGCTTTTAATGGCCTTAGCTTCTCCCCTTTTAATGGTTTTTAATGGCTTTTGGTAGTTCCTTTGTTTGTTATTTTCCACACAATAGCTTTCTCTAAAAGAGTTCTCCCTTATAAAATGCTTTTCCAGGTTTATGAAGGGTTTGAATTAGGAAGTGCATATAGAAACAAAGAAGTAGGAAAATATCTTGCTTTTAGCAACCTGACCATTAGAGAATTAGTGCAAGATAAGATTCCTGACCCCTCCACATCCTTTTGTCCTCCACATCCTTTTGGCCAACAAAGTCTTTCCTAACTAAGTTAGTGGATTTTCCTGTTATCATCCATATTGCTTGCCCACCAAAATTTATTGAGCATTTTGCCCAAATCATAGCATAATGAATTAGGTAGTCTAAAACAACTCATCGAGTACGTGGGAATTGACTGAGCTACTACCTTCGCTAGAATCTCTTTTCCCTCTTTAGAAAATTTCAACCCTGAATTCTCTTCCATACTCGATCTTTAATAGATTGGAATGATTGACTTTTGCCCTCATTACCAATGTTGGAAGTCCAAGGCATTTCTCTAAACCACATTTTGAGTATGCCAAATTAAAGCTATTGACTCCTTTACATCACGGCTAACATAAGGCTAAAGAGAATATTCGTTTTTAGTTTATTTGTTGTCCAGATGCAGCTCCATACAACTGTAGTAATATGAGCATTTCCTCACTATCCTACTCTAAAGCTTTTGAAAAAATAATACTATTGTCTGCGAAGAATAGGTGTTAAATTAAATGAGCCCCCTGCTAATTCTAAATGCAGCCTTGCTCAATAGCACCAAAAATTAAAGATGATAAAGCTTCTACATATATTATCTTTCTGAAGATTATCTTTCTGAAGATCACCCTTTTGGTCAAAGCTTTCTGGATAGATCATTCTTCTGATATGCTTGTGATTTTTCTAATGGCTTGGTATCCTTTGATGCCTATGATATGTCTTTTAAGCGAGAGAATTTCTTAGAATCATAGATTCTCTTGTGAAAAAGTTCTTTCCTTGGGATCATATATACGAGATATATAAGAACTTTATAGAGAATTTATTTAATGAAGAAAAATTGTATGATTCAGTTCTCATCAACATGCATATATTGTGATCTAGTGCAAAGGAGAACAAACATTAGAATAAACTGTTAGTGCACGCAAAAGATTTTATTAAGAATTGATTTGCTATCCATCAAAACCTTTAACTCGATATAACTGAAACTACTTAGTGGCTTTTGAAGGGTATTGGAGCTTACACTATATTCATGGGAACAACATCATGATACATTTTAAAAGACTCAACAATGTGTTCTATATAGGTCCCAAGTAATAAAGTGATGACAGACCAATAGGCAAAGAGGAAACCATATACCAAAATACTATTATACAAGCATAAAATTAATTGATTCTCACATTTAATTAACTGGGCAATTAATTGAACTAAAAACCTTGCATTATTGCAATCCTGCCGAAGGGTTCCGAATCACAATATACAAGTCTCTCTTACTTGGTAGAGAAAAATAATAATAATAATAATATTATTATTATTATTATTATTATTATAATTATCTAATAATACATAAGAATATATTTAAATTATTTTTCTCTATCACACACTGATTATGTCAAATAATGTCACACCGAAGGGTATGTCCATTGTCTACAGAAGCCAACAATATTGGCAATCCATTCAAATAAATTTGATAATATTTAACATAAATAAGTTTCACTCTACGTAAGAACAAAATTCACAAAATAGTATATTAATGCTACAAAATGCCTAAAATGGAGCTATCTCAAGCAATGTAATACCTTTGGAGTCTCAAAATTATAACACATGAGTAGACTTCCCTAACCACAAAATCATGCCCTTAAAGTTAGTACTAAGAAGATATTGAAAATCTTAAGACACAATTTTCAAATTATTAAAACCATCTCCTTGAATCTAGTATCAAAAGAATATTGAGAACTCGAAGGACGCAATTATCAACTCATCAAGAATCACATCAATAAAGATAAATTGAAAGGTAAGTTCATTATTAACATAATTCCCAATACAACATAAGCAACAATATTTAAGTATCCAAAATACAGGTTTTCTACCAAGCCTTTTATTCACACTTTTTTTTCATGAAAATTGGATAGAGTCCCCTTTATATTTAGGATAATTTCAAAATATAGGTTTTTTACTTACACAATTAAACAATCATACTCATTCATCGAGGATCCAGACGTTCTCAAAATGCACACTTCAGCACATAACATAATCAATTACTAGAACCTATACAAAAATATGCATATATCTTTTCTATCAACTTTAATCCAACTACATATTTATCCTTCCTTTAGAAATTCAATCATTCTAATACATATAATTGCTACATAAACACCTACATAATCCAGCAAAGGTTGAACCCTAGCTGTAGTACCATGGAGCAACATTACTATAGGGAATACAACAAACAAAAGTTTAAAATTTCAAAATGTCATTGATCATGACACTACTAGAATTTGACGGAAATGCGACCAATTTTGCAACCGATTTTTTTGGTCGCAAAAAAAAAAGGCTTTTGCGATCGATTTTGTGACCGATTTGAGTAAAATGGGAACAAATTCATGCTAAAAAAATCGGTCGCAAATTTTAGGTTTGCGACCGATTTTGCAACCAATTTTGTAAATGGAAGCTTGAAAAAATTCGGCCGCAAAACTAAATTTTGCGACTAATGTGTAAGGTCAACGATAGAGTATGTGTGAAGGTAAAATCGGTCGCAAATTTCATGTTTTGCTACTGAATTTGTGATCAATTTTTCAATGTAGATGATTTACGTGTGAAGGCAAAATCGGTCGCAAAAATCGGTCACAAATTTCAAGTTTTGAGACCGATTTTGCTACCAATTTTTCAATGTGTATGATTTACGTGTGAAGGCAAAATCGGTCGCGAATTTCAAGTTTTGTGGTTACAAATTTCAAGTTTTGCAACCGATTTTTCAATGTATATGATTTACATATGAAGACAAAATTGGTCGCAAATTTCATGTTTTGCGACTGAATTTATGACCAATTTTTCAATGTTGATGATTTACGTGTGAAGGCAAAATCAGTTGCAAAATCGGTCGCAAAACATGAAATTTGTGACAGATTTTGCGACTGATTTTTCAATGTATATGTGAAGGCAAAATCGGTCACAAATTTCAAGTTTTGCAACCGATTTTTCAATGTATATGATTTACGTGTGAAGGCAAAATCGGTCACAAATTTCATGTTTTGCGACTGAATTTACGACCGATTTTTCAATGTTGATGATTTATGTGTGAAGGCAAAATCAGTCGCAAAATCGGTCGCAAAATATGAAATTTGCGACTGATTTTGCGACCGATTTTTTAATGTATAGGATTTCTGTGAAAAGGCAAAATCGGTCGCTAAATCGATCATAAATTCAAAATTCAAATTTTAGTTATTTGCAATTGATTTTCCGACCGAAAAATCGGTCGCAAATTCCGATGTCTTTAAAATCAAAATCCCAAAATCAGAACCATTCTTCTTCCTCTCTTCTTCTATTCCCTTCTCTTCTTCCGTTCCCTTTTCTTCTTCCTCTCTTCTTCCTTTCCCTTTTCTTCTTCCTTCTTCTTCCCTAACCCCTCCCTTTCCTCCACCTCTCTACCATCTCCACTATTGCACCCTTTTCTTCTTCCTTCTTCTTCCTTAACCTCTCCCCTTCCCCTACCTCTGTCAACCATCTCCACCACTCCAACTTGCTGTCGCTGCCACTGCCGCCACCGCCGCTACCGCCGCCGCCACTGCTGCTGTCCACCCGTGCCACCGTCGCTCTTCCATCCCGGTTATCTTGCATCCTTTCCTTAGTTCCTTTTTTTTTTTTGGTCATCGACAGATCTGTTCTTTTAGAAAATAATGGTAGTTTTGGTGTTGTTAGTTGATTATATTGGTTGGTTGATTTTGTTGGTTGATTTTTTTTATGTTATTGATTAAGTTTAAGTTTATATTGTTGTTCTTTTTTTTTGTTGTTTCTTAAATTTTCAGCTCTATTTTTTTAAAAATAATGGTAGTTTTGGTGTTGTTGGTTGATTATATTGATTGGTTGAGGTTGTGAAATTGATTTTTTGATGTTATTGGTAGTTTGGTGTTGTTAGTTGATTATATTGGTTATGTTATTGGTAGTTTGATTATATTGATGTAAAGTTAATCTATACTAAATAAATATAAAATTAATGATTATTAAATATCTGCTTAATTTGTTGAAGATCAAATGGATAGACTTGAAGATAATGTAGAGATCGTGGAAGATTCAATTGAGCAAGTTAAAGACTCAATTGATTTTGTGGAAGACTCAATAGTTGAAGACTCTATAGATAAAATTGAAGACTCAGTAGAGATAGTTAAAGATTCAATGAAGAAGGTTGAAGATATAACAGAAGTTGATAATGAATCAATGAAAGTTGAAGACTCTATGGAAAGAATTGAAGAACCATAGAAATGAGAATTAGTTAGAAGTATGCTAAAAATTTATCTTCCAAAGTTTTATTGAGAAGAACCTTATAATTTGGTCTTCAATGTATGTTATTGTAGTTTTATATTGTAGTAGTTTATATATATTATGTTTAGGATATATGTAATTGACAGTAATGTGTATGTTGGATAATTTATATTTCTTATTATCTGTAGTTTGGATTATATATTGTTACCTAAATTTTTATTTGCATGTTCTAAACTTTAGGTACTAGCTCTTAGTTATATATAATGTTAACTAATTTTGCTTATGGATTAATGGATGCCATTTTCTAGGCTACTGGAAAATTCAAGTGTATCAAATTTGGATTTGATAAGATTCTGATTTTTCAATTTTTTCTGTTTTAAAATTTGCCACCGATTTTGCGACCGTTTATATTTGTGACCGAAAAATTGGTCGCAAATTCTGAATTTATCATCTGAAAATTGGTCTCAAAATTGGCAATTTGCGACAGAAAAATCGGTCGCAAATCCTGATATTTACGACCGAAAAATTGGTCGCAAAAAGGTCAACAAGTGACCAAATTAGGCATGTCATAAAATCGGTCGCAAATTTTTGCGACTGAAAAATTCAGTCACAAATATATTTGCAACCTACCTAAATGCGACCGACAAAATCGGTCACAAAATCGGTTGCAAACGCGCTTTGCGACCGATTTGTCTCATTTTGCGACCGAAAAATCGGTCGCAATTAGACAATTTTCTAGTAGTGATGACAGTTCATCGAAGAAGCAGGACCAGCTACAAGGAATAGGGGGATTGGATCCAAAATCGATACCTGTATCTGAAAAGAAAGGAAGAACAATAGGTGAACTTTACAACTTAGTGAGAGATAAGATATCCTTAACCTACATGAGATAATGTACAAACTTTTAAATATCAAACTAATATATATAGATGAAATCAAATAGAAACCTTAACTTCAAATATTATTAAATTTCTAAAACCCATGGAAAACTATCTATTCCAGGATGGTCCGTCAAGAATCGCATTTAGATGGTCTTTCCTTCATATGATTCTCGTATTTTGTCATGCACCACTCTTTGAATGGCTATGTATTTTTCATCATGCATCACACTGTGTGTGGTTGTGTAATAAATGATCCGAGGTGCATCAAGGCTAACGTGTACTGCCATTAACATGCAGATCCTGGCATAGACTCTTCCTAAGTCTTTCCTCCACCATCAATCATAAATGTTCTCATGCCAAATACTCAGTCAAAGGTTTTCAATTTCTTTTTTACGCATAACCATTCAATCATACTATTCTCACATAGCCTTTAGTATATATTCACCTAAATCATACCATCATCTCATGTATAAAGTTTTGAAATTAGTTTTGATAAAAAAAGAACTTTCACATCATGATGTGTTGAAAACTAATACAATCCCAATATATAAAGAATTATCAAAGTTTCACAAAAATCCATTCATTTCTTTTCATACAAGAGCAATCTTCATAGTTTTGTAGAAAACCAGTCATTGTCCCATGTGCAAATTTTTGGAAATAATATCATTAAGGAAAAATGAATTATCATCATAAAATAGTTAATCAAGAGACAAACCAAAGTGCCACAATAATTACTAGTATATAAACATAAGTAGAATAATTATACTAGAAATTAGTTAGGGATATATTATCTACACACAGACTTAACCCCAATAGCGGAATCTTTAAGCCCACGGGACATGGAGCCAAGGGTTGGACCTCTAGTGGAAATCTATTATCACAATTATGATAATTTATTAAGACCAAGGATTAACCCAATTTACTCTCAGATATCAAAATTCTCAATTCCTCTAACCTAGGGTTCTCCAAGAACTCCCTATTGGAGAAATAATCCATATTTCATAGGAAATGAAGAGTAAAGGAGTTTAAAGACTACCTTTAGAAATGAAAACTGAAGAAGAAAGATTTAGGAGCCTTGGTGTCACCTCCTCCAAGTCCAAGACCAAATAGTGTTCACTTTTTAATGAAGATAAGATTTGAGATCAAAGAAAGAAATTGAGATTAGGTGAGTGGAAATAGTGTAATTTGATGGAAAGGTTTGAAGGATTGGATTAAAGAATGAAGGGAAAGGTGTTTTAGAGAGAAGGAAGAGAGTTTGAGAGGTAGAGAGAGAGTGGAACTCATGAAATGAATGAGGGAGAATGCGTTTGGCTGTGATATAGCCCCGAGGTAATCGATTACACGGACTGGTAATCGTTTACCACAAGCCCAAATTGTTGTAATCGATTACCACCCCATGTAATCGATTACAATAGGGAAAAACTTAGTATGAAGGCGTATAGAGAGACTTATAATCGATTATAGGCCCTGTGTAACCGGTTACCAACTTTAGAAGCTTGGTTTCCTCTTTTTGTAGTCCCTTCTCAAGTTTAGGATATTGCACATACTTATTTTTACTCTCCATTAACTTTAAAACATAAATATAAATAACGGAATACCTTCCATTTGGATTCAATAAAAATATCCAAAAACTCAAAATCCTTAGAAATTAGAATCCAACTTTTGGGTTTTAGTACAATTTTTCAAAAATTTGCATTTTAATAAACTCTTACATTAAAAATAAATAGGTTCCTCATTCTCTAAAATTTGTTAAAAATCCCTTTTCAACTCATTGATGTCGAGGGAACCATTACCGGGACTTTTGATCTTAAGAAAATGCCTCAATCCTATTGCCCTCTAAGGAGGCATAAGGTTCAGACTTAAAATTTTCAGGATCCGATATCGACAGACAATTGCAACTCACGCTGGGGTATTACATTCCTCCCCTTCAAAAGAATTCGTCCCCGAATTCTAAACAAATGAAAAAGTACCCATGCCTTAAGTTTTGGATAAATACGAATACTTGACTTGCATGGCTTCCTCAGCTTCTAGGGTTGATTCCTTTCCCGAGTAGCTCTTCCAGATCACCTGCGCAGAGGCCACCTCCTTTGAATGAAGCTTCTTTACCCGTCTATGACCTTAGAAAGGCCAAAATAATGAAGTTTGAGTTCTCTTTCTTCCTAAACTCATATATCCCTCATAGGCGATTTTCAAAAATACATATGGTTAATTGTCGAGAATTCTAAGCCCAAATCATTAAGACTGGCATAAGCCTTCTATCTACCTTGAGTTGCCTATAGCCATTACCTGATGGTACTTCTATCCACTTATCCGATACTGCTAAAACAACTTGTCACATGTTTCAACCTTAAGAAATCAGGTGTAGGCAAAGACTCTATAATTGGATTTTAGTAGCCACTACTTGGAGCCCTATTGCAGCAATAGAATGGATTCTAAGCTGCACTAGTATGTCAAGGGATGTATCCATCCCGAGAATAATCATGGTACTTGAAGCCAACAAGGTTAGAAGAAAAACGTTCAACATGCAAACCAAGATTCATCCCAACAGGCTTGACATCAGCTTTTGACAAAGCACTTATTCAATATTACTATTAATCCTTATTAACACGACATATTGAGGAATTAGTTCCAAAATCAACATGATCCTTTTTCTCTTGTGGATTGTCAGGAACAGAGTTCCTCTGCCTTGAAGTATGCAAGGAGAGACTTAGGAGCCCTCTGCCTATAAATGGACCACTCTCCTTGATGCATACAAGGTTGTTTTTTACTACTTCTTTCTGTTCCTTATATATATAATCGGATCCTTGACAATTCCATACTCATCGTAGTGTCCAGTGAATATAATCTTCCACAATTGTACATCTTATCTTCTCAGTTTGAATAATCAAGGCCATGTATCATCCTAAAATAATCCTTCTATTTTACTCAATGTAAGATTTTCCTTCACTAGCTTTCAATATTCTAGTTCCTTATCAGGGCTTCATCATCTTCTGGTGCCTACTCATAGGGTAGAGTAACTCTAATTCGCTCTAATGAACTACTATCCAAGTGGACCTTGTGTGTCCTTACCCCTAAGATAATTGAGAATGATGCATCATGAAGTTGGCCAGTTCTTGTCCATGTCGACCTCCCGATCTAACAGAACTTTTGCCCTTAGAACCACCAAAGTTTCCGTTATTTGCATTTTGTAACATCCTCCCAAAATACAGTACTATACTTAAGCCATAGTACCATACTCAAGAGTTGTTACTATTACCTGAGCGGACCTTATTTCACAGGAACTTCAGCTGTTTTCGAAACCTTTCAAACTATCTGGAGATAATATGGAGATAAACATAGGAGTGAGAATTATAAATTCTCAGTAGGATTCATTAAACTACTGCAACATCCACCGAAACCCTCTTATCGTTTTTCGATCAATTATTCGGTTTTTATCGAACAATTGAAATTAATTCAAATTCGGTTAAATAATTATTTAGGATCAATTGATTAGCAATTAATTGAGATTAGGTACAAGTTAATTCGGTTAGAAATATAGAAGATTTCATAAGAATTTTCACGAAATCGATTTACTGATTTAAAGGAAATCGATAAGATTACGGTATTTTAAACTGTCGGAACCGAACCAATGGAATTACAAGCTTTAAACCTATGAGCTAGGGCTGATTACTCAGCCACAATAACACAAGAAAGTGGCACCACTTTGGACACAAAGACAAGGAGGGCTGGCTGAATTTCAGCCTCTTGTGTTCAACCAATCAAAATCTAAGAAGCCAACTACCACACAATGCTTTATAACACAATTCCTCTCCTTTCCCTCAGCCATTTTCTGCGCCACTTCTCCCCTCAATTCAGCTCTCTCCTTCTCTTCTTCACTCACATAACTCCATCAAACCATCAAGCCTAATCAAGTCTTGCTCATCCAAGCTCCAAAAATCAAGCCAAATCACATATAACAAAGGTAGAAGTTCAATTCTTGCACTAATTCTGTGATCTTGGCTAGCTGAGGGTGGATTATTTTCCTACTCTTTGATGTATTGATTGCATGATTATGATGATATATAGTTGGTTATTGGCTATTTGTTTGCATGATTATGATGATATATGGTTGGTTATTGGCTGTTTGTTTGGTTAAAACCGAATTGGAATCAAGAAAGAATGAAAATAGGAAGAGCTGAGGGGCTGGAGAACCAAAAACCCTCGACAATCCGTACGATGAAGTGTACGGCTCCGCCTACCACTGATTAAATTCAATGAAATCATTTTTATATGAAACTAGACATCTAGGGCTTTCCATACATATATCATATAAGGTTTTTGGATTAGTATTGAGAGAGTTATGAATTTTTGAATTTCGACCTAGGTTTTTGACTTTGATTCTGGGCAAACAGGGTTCTTCAGAGTAGAACTCGCCCTATACTACTTGAAAATGAATGAAACCAACTTTGTTAGAAAGCTTACACATAGGAGAATGTCCCATAAAAATTTCAGAATTTGATAAGGTCTCATTTGTTCCTAGTGATCCGAGAAAGTTGCCCTATGTCCAAACCAGGCCAGAACAGGGTAGTTCAGGAGGATCAGAATTTGGGGTTTATAACTCGAGCCCTACTAAGTCAAATGGAATGGAACTTTTACCCTGTTAGCTTTAATATGAGACCAATTTCGTATGATTTGAATCAGTTTTCGATTTTTAGTGGATTTTTACTTTTAGGTGTTTGATTCTGGCCAGCCACTGTGTAAGCCAGGATAAAACCTAAATATCTTGAGCTATAGATGTCAAAATTAGATGGGACCAAAAAGGTTAGAAAATAGACACATAACACTTTAACATACCCAAAATTGAGGTCCAGATGAGTTAAATAGAAATTATGGCTTGATTTAGAAAAATCGGGTTGGCTGACTATGCTAAGGTAGAAACTTTGCCTTAACGAGATTATTGTTATTATGAGTTCCATGTTGAAATATGTGTGCAATGTTGTGACCTTTGTGATAAATTGGTGTTCTGGTGTGCTGGCACTATTCATGGGGAAGCGGACACATTCCGTTATGCTGCTGAAATTTCAGTAGAATCCATGTATAAGTTATGAATTACATGTTAATGCATGTGCAATTTCAAGAAAGTTATGAAAGTTATGATAAGAATTATGTTACTATGAAAGTTCCATGCTACTTGGGCCAGCCTCGGATAAGAAGTTAAGGGGAATAGATCGGTGGAAAGGTCGGGGAAAGTAAACCCGGCATTCCTATATAGGAACGAGCTCGATCCTGAAAAGCAGACTATTACCTAGGAGCCTAAATGGCCAAGAACTCCGAGGGGATCAAGAGATGGAAAAATGATGAAAAGAAATGAAAAAGTTTATGAAGGAAGGTTCAAGAATGAGTCTGCATAATTACATGAATGCATGAATACATGGAATAGTTATGTCAAGATGTTTACAGTTGTCTATTATGTTAGTTTACTGCTGTTTATTTATTTATTCTGTTTATCATTCTATGTATCATTATTAGTAATCTATTTTGTTTCTTGTGCTGTCTAAAGTAAAATTGAACCTTGCCTCGGACCAGACATTTTCTTGAACTCATTAAAATGGATATTTCAGTTTGAACACATGTTTTTATAATTAAATAAAAACCGAGGCAACTGAGAATGTATGTGACGTTAGAAAACCACTATACACGAACCCTACTGAGAATTTCTTTAAATTCTCACTTCGATCTGTATTTTCTGCATCATTCTCAGACACTGGCGATGGACTCCATGGCCACCCTCTTCATTGAGATCCTAGATTTGCAGCTTCACCATGATCCAGAATTGGATTCTTTGTATATAGCTAGTTCTTGTAACTTTCGCCTTTACCTATTTAGCAATAGGAACTTTGCTGTCCCTCTACATCATCCTGTTTTCGACCCTACGACTCCTTACATTGCTATCCCACTACACATGGCGTACCCACCTCCAGCTCCTCCTGCACCAGCAGCACCTGCAGCTCCTGCTGACCCTGCACCCGAGTCACCTCCGCAGGCGGTTCTAGACATACCACTTAGCTCAGAGAGTGACCCTTCCAAGGCCACCGGCTCATCACCCTCTTCCTCCTCGGGACCCAGTGCAAAGTACTCTCCAGCTGGGCTTGGCGTGGCTAACGGCTATCTAACATAACAGGTCAGCCAGTAGGAGATGTTGTACAGCATGACCCTCTTTTGACAGCACGTAGCTCTGGGTCATAGACTTGACAGTAGGACTAGCAGTAGGTTTTGAAATGTGCTCTGAGGACCTATAGGATCTTTTTGACTGATACGGGCCTTATGTCTTTTTGGTACGCTGGCCCACCTTTGTATTTCACTTTGAAACTCTGTACATAAACTAAAGCAATGACTTCTGACATGTAAATATATATGCACGTATACAGTTGATGTTACTATACGATTTTTTATCTATTGTGGTATTATGTTGAGTTTCATTACGCTCATAGTATAGCAGTGTGCCGTTTCGTTTTTTAAAAAAAAAAGAGTAAGCAGAATTTTAACATAGTAACACAGTCTACTTAATTTCATGCTATGACTTAAGCATAACATTAAATTAGTAGGGTGTTACAACTACCATATGCTATGTCATCGTTATTATCTCTTGCTACTTCGATTTATTATAAAAAGGTGAACATACTATATAAATACTTTCAGTTTTATAGTTTGAAACCATATTGTCCGAAGCAGAATTCATTTTAGTCATACACTTAAGATATAAGAGCTATTATAAAATAAATTTACAACTCATAACTTAAATAATAGTTACAGTATATTCAAATATAATAATTCCAATATAATAAAGAAATAGAACAGATCATGCATATGCAAATACGTTCACTTGAGTTCATGGAAAATGCACTTGTGCTTCTTTAACTTTCTTTGACTTTCTTTCCTTGGCACACCTAGGCATTATGTATCGTGTAACACCCTCTCAAGTACAGTACCATGCTTAAGTCATAGTACCCCACCTTGGAGTTGTTACTGTTACCTGAGCGGACCTTATCTGATAGCAACTTCGGCCGTCTTCGGAACTTCTTGAACTATCTGGAGACAACACGGAAATAGGTGTGAGAATTATAAATTCCTAGTAGGATTCTCTAATTATCATAAAGAATGTCATCGTTATCATCTCCAGTTTGCTTCGGTTTATTAAGAAAAAGGTGAACATGCTTTACAAACTGTTTAATTTTATAGTTCGAAGATATAATGTCCGAAGCAAAGCTTATTTTAATCATACACTTGGCATTTGGGAAAAACCCATAAAAATCAATTCCTGAATTATATTAGGACTAATAACTGAAATATAATAAAGTACGATAGCATCAATTTACTAGAGGCATAACTTCTACATATACTTTACTGGAACTACAGCATATTAAGACATCCACATGACATCGATATGCTGAGAACGTAACATCTGCATATAACTTAACTTGTATTTAAATTCATACATAGATATAAAACTTGCTTTTCTTTCTTTATCTCTCTTTTCATCATAAAATCTTTACGTGCCACGTTCCAGAGTATGATCGCCATGTCATACCCCTTCAGAGCGTGATCGCCATGTCACGTTCCTTAGGAATATGGGATCTTCCTTTGGTACTTACACTAGCTGGGTCATGCCATGCCTTGTGTAAGTTCTATCCCCTATACTCACACTAGCTGGGTCGATGCCATACCTCATATGAGTGGGGTGCTTGCATATGCCTTAGTCTTTAGTCTTTAGTCTTTAGCTTTTACTTGGCACACCTAGGCGTTATGCATCGTCGTCCCTAGGGTGCTTTTTCTGCCCTTGGGTAGCTTGGCTTTGGAGTGCGCTCGTCAGCTTCATCCATGACTGTCGTCACACCGACTCACCCACAAGGGGACCCACTGCCTCTAGGTTGGAGGGACCCAATGTGCAACTGCCTCCAACATAGAAGGACCCAAGTTTTAGCTGCCTCCAGGTAAAGGGACCCATGTCTTTGTTATTTAACTGCCTTCACAGAGAGGGATTTCAAATAACTACCTCCGAGTAAAGGGATCCACATTTTATCTTATTTAGCTGCCTTCACAAGGAGGGACCTCAAATAACTGCCACCGAGTGAAGTGAATCACATTCAATATATTCATATTCTTTCATTCTCATGCATAATCCAGCATAAACATGCAGGATGTACTCATACATATGTTTCATAATTTATACTTATGTGTCTCATGTTGTACTTATGTCATTCTTGCATATATGCTTCATAGTTTATTCTCATATATCTCATGTCATACTTATGTCGTTCTTGCATATAGAATTTCCACATACATAATCATAATTGTGTGGCTATTCATATCATAAATTCCTTGAAATCTAGACACTCATAGCCTTCTAGACTTCTGCCGTAAATTCGGCAGCATAACGGATCAGTTCCGTCTCCCCATGAATAGTGCCAATTCTCACAAACAAATCAGTCATAGCAATATAATCCATTTAACATATATATCAAGGTAAAACTGGCAATCCTCGACTCAAACCTTATATGTTTCACTAACACTTGTGAAAATCACCAATTGGGTTACTTCCGTTAATTTTATTCAATCCTACCCAAATCTTATATAATCCACCTTTATTTCTATTCAACTCATTTAAACCTGAATTTTGGATATATCATAGTCCTATGTGTCTACTTTCTAATCTCTTTAGTTCTATATCATTTTGATCTATATAACTCAAAATATTCAAATTTTGCCTTAGCCTATTCAGTCACTAGCTCAAATTACACTCCTGGAAGTATAAATTCACTAAAAATCGAAACTAAACTCAAATCACACGAAATTTATTCCGTATCAAAGCTAACAGGACAACCTTTCATTTGCAAAAAGTTTCACTTCATTTGCTTTAGTGTACCTCGAGTTATCAGTCCTGAAAGTCGACCTTCCTGAACTACCCTGTTTTGGCTCAGTTTAGACATAGAGTAACTTCCTCAAGCCATTGGGATCAATTGGTGCCATAACAAACTCAAAATTACATATTGGGATGTTCCCCTATATGTAAGCTTTCTAAAAAAATTGGTTTCACTCAATTTGGAGTTGTATAGGGTGAGATATACCCTCCTCAAGTCACCCTGCCCGGATGAAAACCCTGATTCCTACGTCAAACTTCAAAAATTCATATCTCTCTCAATACTAATCCAATAACCTTATATGATATATCTATAGAAAGCTTTGAATGTCTAATTTTATCTAAAAATATTTCATCGGATTTAACATATTGTTGATGGTGCCGTACACTACGCCGTACGAACTGCCATGGAATTCCTCATCTAGATAGCATTCCAAACTTTCACTTCTCCTAGTTTTCTTCTTCTAACCTTAATTCCAACTCAATATTTCATGTTAATTCAATCATAATCTATCATAATGCATCTATTAACTCATTAAATACATGAAGAAGAATACAAGTTCATACAGCCTTAGGGCAAATAATTCAAGAATAGAAGTAGAATCCTACCTCTTTAGAGTGTGATCTTGCTGAATTTAAGTTTGGGATTGATGGAACCTTGACCAAGCTTGGAGATTTGATGGAGTTGGATTGAGAGAAGAAGGGAAGAAGAAGAAGGCTGGAGCAAGGAGAAGGGGAACGTAAATCAGACCAAAATGGAGAGAAGAGTCTGATTTAAATACATGAAAGTTGTGGTGTTGATTGGTTGGAATTTCGTGGTTGAAGTTCGGCCATGTCTCTCACTTTTGTGGCTAAATTGCTCTCCACGTCGTCCCCAAAGTGAGACTTGCTTTCACTCTGTCTTAACTCGGAACTCGTCTCTAACATGCTTGAAGTCGGAACTCGTGTCATTGGACTTGAGCTCGAAGCTGAAGCCGGATATCGGAACTCGTTACCTCTTGTTTGTGACTTGAGGAAATCTTATCAATTTATTCGAAACTTAAAAGTAAAGTCGGACATTGGAAGTCATACAGCTCGCAATCATATAATCTCGGAACTTAGTATTTTAACTCGGAAATGTGGATGCTGGATATAAACTCAGATATCGGAACTGGAGTATAACTGGAAATCAACTCGAAGATTTGAACTCATGTCCATTGAGTTCAACTCTAAGGCCAGGACTCGTTACATTAAACTTGGAGGTCGGTACTTGCATCATTGTGTTAACCTATAACTTCTGAGGTCGAAAACCACGTACACTATTTTGAAGCATGAAGTCTGAAGTCAGAACTCAGGTGCCTCGGTTGACATTGGAGGCTACTTCATGAGACCAGAAATCGGGTACATTTCTTGGAAACATGAAGTCGGATATCGGTAATCACGTCCGTGTTGTTTGTTCTTGAGGGTTAAGTCGAAAGTCGGAAAATAAATGCTGGTTAAGATTGGAAGTCGGAAATAAGCGAAAATCGGGAATAATCCCATTGAGACCTGGACATAAGTTTGGAGATCGGAAATCATGTCCAAGTATACTTTAACTCGAAGTCGGATATTGGAGCTCGGAAGCCGCCATTTAACTCGAAACTAAAAGACGAAGTCGGAAATCAGGAACAATCAAAATTAGACGAAATCGGAAGTGAACTCGGAACTCGGAAATAATCCCTTCTATCTGAAATCCGAGGATGGAGTCGGGAAGGTGATTTGATCAAACTTAAATGTGAAGTCGGAACTCGGAAATATCACCAACTTGTTGAGATGAGGTCGGAAGTCGGAAAAATTAGCCAGTCCATTAACAAAGTCGGAAATCGGGACGTTACATATCGCCGTCTCTAGGGTGCTTGCATATGTTTTAATCTTTAGTCTTTACTGCCCTTGGGTAGTCTGATCTAGGAGTGAGCTCACCCGTGACCATCATCACACAGTATTGACCCATAAGGGGACCCACGTGCCTCTAGTCTTGGAGGGATCTCATTTTGTCCATGTGCCTCTAAATTGAAGGGATCTCTCCTGGTCATGTGCCTCAAGAATAGAGGAATCTTAGCTGATCATTTGCCTTCAATGTAGAGGGATCTCATCTGACCACATGCCTCCAAAGTAGAGGGATCTCATAGTTTTATACTGCCTTCACAGGGAGTGACCCAATTAACTGCCTTTAAGTGAAGGGACCCAATGTTATCTTATTTAATTGCCTTCACAAGGAGGGATCTCATAACTACCTCCAGGTGAAGGGATCCACATTTAATATATTCATATCCTTTCATTCTCATACATAATTATGCATAGACATGCTAAATACACTCATACATATGCTTCATCATTTACTTTCATATATCCTTGCATATAGAATTTTATGTTCATATCATGAATATTCGTAATAGAAACTATCATAATTTCATAAAATTTTGCCCAAAATTTGGCAGCATAACGGATCAAGTTCGCTTTTCCATGAATAGTACTAGTCAACCAGACAGTCATTCATACAGAAAAATCAGTGCAAGGTATAGATGCTCCAATAATCAAACAAAGTTTCATAACCTTGACCTTGAATTAGTTTTCTGCCACTTCCTTTTGATTCTACCCGATTTTTGTAACTTAGGCCATAAATTCATTTTAACTCATTTAGATCTAAATTTTGGATATATTGAAAGGTTATGTGTCTATTTTCTAACCTCTTTAGTCCCATCTAATTTTGATAAATGTAGCTCAAGTTAGTAGGGTTCTACCTTGGCCTACCCTGTAGCTAGCCATGATTACACACCTAAAAGTAAAAATTCACTAAAAATCAAAAACCA
This sequence comes from Pterocarpus macrocarpus, assembly GCA_031439585.1. NCBI lineage: Eukaryota > Viridiplantae > Streptophyta > Magnoliopsida > Fabales > Fabaceae > Pterocarpus > Pterocarpus macrocarpus. The sequence goes on along the minus strand of CM062516.1, from coordinate 11,432,846 downwards.
GTTCAAATCATATGAAATTGGTATTATATTAAAGCTAATAGGACAAGTTTTCATTTGCACAAGTCCCATTTCATTTGCTTGAGTAGAGCTTGAGTTATAAGCTCTGCTATTTGACCCTTCTAGGTTGCCTTGTTCTAGCCTAGTTTGAACTCAGGGCGATTTCCTTGAATCACTAGGAACAACTGAGACTAAATCTAACTTTGAAACTTTTATGAGATGTTCTCCTATGTGTAAGTTTTCTAACAACATTAGTTTCATTCAATTCCAAGTTGTATAGGGTAAGTTTTGCCCTGAACAACCTTGTCTACCTAGAATCAAACTCAAAAACCTAAGTCAAAATTCCAAAATTCATATCTCCCTCAATACTAGTCCAATGGCCTTATAATTTAAATGGTTGGAAAGCCCTTGATGTCTAGTTTCACATAAAAATATTTTCATTAAATTTAAATGGCTGTAGGTGGAGCTGTACACTACACCGTATGGACTGCCATAGGGTTTCTCTTGGCTAACTCACTCTAGTTGCCTCCCTCTTTGATTCTTTAATCAATCAATCCATCAAAACCCACTAAACATCCAATAATCCAGCCATAAACATATATATAGACTCAATATGACATCAAATACATGAATATGGATGAGTATCCAATAGCCACCAATTAACAAGAAACCAAATAAAGGGAGTAAATCCTACCTCTAGATTGAAAGATAGCTTGACTAGATGAAGAGTTTGATGTTGGAGGAGCTTAGAGCTTGAAAATGGAAGAGAAATGAAGTGAAAAGGCAGGAAGATGAGACGGAATGATGGGAGGTCTATAAGGGAGAGAGGAAGGCCGAAAATTTGAAGGAAGTAAGAAAGGATTATATGAACTTGATATAGAGGTGGTGGGTGGAAGAAGTGGCCCTAATTGATGGAGAGGTCAAGTGGCTCATAAGTGAGCCAACCATGCTCATTCTTTGTGGCATGGGTGGCGCCACTTTGATGAGGGAGGTGGCTAAATTCTAGCTACTTGAAGTAGGGTTTAGTAGGTTAAATTTGGTTGGTTTGGATTTTGACAGTTGAAAACACCGGAATTCTACCGATTTCCTTCAAATCGGTAAAATGGTTTTGAAGAATTTTATAAGGTTTTATATATTTCTATTTTAATTCTTCTTAATCCTAACTCTCTAATTAACTTCTAATCAACTCCTAGTTAACCTTTAATTAACTTTTAATTAACTTTACAAACTTAATAAAATTGAATAAATCGATTAACGGTGTAACTTAAATGTTTTGCAAATTTAAGGCTTTCTATTTTCTATCTTCCATGGCTAATCGCATTTTTGTAATTTTAAACAAGTCTGGGGCATTCCACGTCATTTCACATGTGGACACCTCCATGGCCCAATTGGCCAAGAATTGGATTTCCACGTTTTTGTTATGTGGTTCTGCTTCGTTTAAAACCTTATTCTGCTAATTCAATTGATATAAAGACCTAAATGTCATTTTCAAAAATATTCAGGGGCAAGGATGTAAATAATAAAAGTTTGCCCAAGGACGTTTTCATTATTTCTGATAACTTTATATGGGGATGCTACACGTTTTGTGTGACATTCTTTAGCATATCCGTAACTTAGGTTGAGTAAGAAAGCAACTATAAACAATTGTCATTGATAAGATCCTTCCATCCTATATATTACTTTCATATCCTCCACGATATAGTTTGATGTCCATTGATTTATCTATCAATTGGTTTATCTCAACATGAAAACTAACCTCTGTCCTTCACCCCTTCGAAAACTTGCTTAGATAATAATACTCTAAAAAGTGGAGTCAAAGCGTGCATCTAACCACGAGATGCTGAAAGTATTAAATTAATATTATTACTATAAATTCAAATGTAGTCATTCTAGTGTTCTTTTCCCTAAAGAACTTGGCATGCAGATTAGTGCTTCGCACCATATTAATTCCATACATAAGCTTGGAGAACTTTCATTGCCTCACTTATAATCTTAGAGCTTATCACTTATAGCACTTGTCCTATTTTCAGATTAAGTATATTTATAACTTATTCACAAAGAAGTCCTCTTTGGAAATCCCCAACATCATCTTATTAGACTCACTAACAACATTCATAAGAATTCTCCTCATTTCCTAGATTTTCCTTTGCCACTACACATCATGTAGGCATAAAAGTTAGATACACTAAATTTAATGTCCTACACTTTGGTAAGGGCTCAAAGGGTTCCTTAGAAAAGTCATCTCTCAATTCTCCTTTAACATGCCATCAATTTATCCACTTGCCCAATAGTTAACAACTTCTTATATTTCAATAACTGTCATTACTCTTCCTTTACTAATAGGAAATAGGACCTATTTAAACTAGCTTTTTCTTTAAATACCTCTAGGATTACCTTTTCACCACTCTTATCCTATCTACATTTGAGTCATAAGTCCTTTCCTCCTTGTGTATCCCTTCTCTCTATTCCAATAATACAAGCCTTCCAAAAATGGATATTTGGGTTTGTCCAGCAAACTTTTCCTTGAACTACTCCTATAAGTTCCCTAATAGGTTTTCTTATCATTATTACATGTCTCGAGATCTAGATCATCCAATCTACTAATATAGCCTCTCAATGCTAAGATATTAGCTATAAAGACTTCACCAGCTTATTTCTTATAACTATACCACATGAGGCGTGGTGATGAAAACCAATGATGTTATGCCTTACCTTCCATAGAACCCTTTGCAAACAATAACTCCAAAAAATAAGTATCTCGACATGTTAGTCTAAATTAACATGTGGCTCCCCTAAGGTTCATCACTATTTACAATTCAATAATCTAGAAATTCTTTCCCTATTTTTCTTCACATACTTTACCTAGAACAACTTATTCTACCTCTATTTAACCAAATCATATTGATAATTTAGCTTCCCTTCTTGGTTTCTCTCATATCTTCAATTAACATGATGGGGGGATCATTAGTGAGCCTCCATAAGCATCAGGTCGCCACCATACCAAGACCTATTCCTATATTTACTATAATCTGTAAAATTCAACCCTTGATCTTTAGACTTCGAGTAATTCATAATTTCAAACTTCAACATATTTCAACCAAAGCAATCTCTCTTTTTTTTTTTTTTCTCAACTACTATCACAAAGCTTATTTTTATCCTAATGATAGTTCCTTCCTTCGAGGAGAGTAATCTACTCTACTTTCATAATTCTCATTATAATTTAATCCTAGAAATTGTCCAAATACCTATGGCTTGTCAACTTCTTATATAATACTCCTTTATCTTAAATTCTCTCTTGTAACAAGAAAGAATTACATGTAGACCATAAGTTGGAAGTCAAATGTTTGGCAATTCCCATGCATAAGATTAGTTCTTAGGGAAAACCTTCCTATTGAATAAAACAAACATATATGAGGGAGTTTGAGATCAAGACCTACAAGTAATAGAGGTACAAAGGCACATGATGTATGGATAGACAGATATAACTATCCTAAAGGCCTCTTGTAGTGCCATAATCTGTGAAAATGGGCGCACTTCCATTTGTACAGTTGTGATCCTATCAAAAGACACTTGCTCTATAGTGCATAGGGAAACCTAGGCTCTGATACCAACTTTGTCACTACCCAACCCAGGTTGTGACCGACGCATAGGGGACAAGTCCCTTAGCAAGCCTTTTGATCACGCATTTTTTTTTAATGAAAATTAGATAGAGCCTCCTTTGTATTTATGATAATTCCAAAATACGAGTCCTTTACTTGTACAATTAAATAATCACACTCATTTATGGGGGATCCAGGCATTCTCAGAATACACATCTCAACACACAATATAATCAATTATTAGAGTATATAAACATAAGTAGGATAATTATACTAGAAAATCAGTTAGGAATATGTTATTTACTTACACACTTAACCCCAATAGCGGAATGTTTAAGCCCATGGGACATGGAGCCAAGAATCGGACCTCCAGCGAAAATCTATTACCATAATTATGATAATTTATTAAGACCAAGGATTAACCCAATTTACTCTCAAATATCAAAATTCCCAATTCTTCTAACCTAGGGTTCTCTACGAACTCCCTATTGGAGAAATAATTCATAATTCTTAAGAAAGGAAGAGGACAGGAGTTTAGCGATTACCTTTAGAAATGAAAAATGAAGAAGAAAGGTTTAAGAGCCTTGATGTCACCTCCTCCAAGCTCCAAGACCAAATAGTGTTGATTTTTGAATGAAGGCAAAATTTGAGATCAAAGAAAGAAATTGAAATTAGGTGAGTGGAAAGGGTGTAATTTGATGTAAAGGTTTGAAGGATTGGGTTAAAGAATGAAGGGGAAGGTGTTTTAGAGAGAAGAAAGAAAGTTTGAGGGGTAGAAAGAGAGTGGAATTCGCGAAATGAGGGAGGGAGAGCATGTCCGGCCTTATATAGCCCCAAGGTAATCGATTACATGGACTAGTAATCGATTACCATAAGCCCAGCTTGTTGTAATTGATTACTACTCTATGTAATTGATCACAACAGGGAAAAATTTAGCATGAAAGCATATAGAGAGATTTGTAATCGATTATAGGCCCTGTGTAATTGATTACCAACTTTAGAAACTTGGTTTTCTCCTTCTGCAGTCCCTCCCCAAGTTTAGAATATTGGACATACTTATTTACATTTCTTAATTTTAAGTTAATGTCCTCTTTAACTTTACTCTCAATTAACTTTATAATATAAATATAAATGATGAAATACCCCTTATTTAGATTCAATAAAAATATCCAAAAAATCAAAATCCTTAGGAATCAGAATCCAACTTTGGGTTTTAGTACAATTTTTCAAAAACTTGCGTTTTAATAAACTCTTGTGTTAAAAACGAAGGGGTTCCCCATTATCTAAAATTCATTAAAAAACCCTCTTCAACTCATTGATGTCCAGGGAACCATTACCGGAACTTTTGATCTTAAGAAAATGTCTCAATCCTATAGCCCTCCAAGGAGGCATAGGATTCAGACTTAAAATTTTTAGGATCTGATATTGATAGACAACTGCAACTCACGCTGGGGTATTACAAATATAGGTAAAGGTAGCATAGCCAAAATGGAAGAGCAACTAAAGCTTTGAGTTTATCATATCAATGCCAAAAGCAACTCATTTGAAATTTCACAAATGGAGTACAAAAGAGTATACAATAAATTACAAATGGTGAGCAAAACTCCTATCAATATTAAAAAAACAAAAAAAAAATAGTGTGTGGGTATCAAACAAACATAGAGAGATTTCCAAACTTAAAATTATTTCTTTGATTTTATAATGGTGCATCATATCACCTAAAATAACTCTTACTTTATAGAAAGTGTGATTTTAGCCAAAATTAATAACAATTTGATTATCACAAAATTTGTATTTAAACAGTGGAAACTCCCAAGACTCTATTTTCAAAATCACAATATCCTCTAATATTTTGGTATATAAATAATTTGAAATTTTAAAAATAAAATCCGATACTGATTTATGCAAGTATTCAAAATAATCCAATATTCTCCCGCTTGAACTATATAAATCAGATTACAAAATTTTATGAAAATATCATTCCACATAATATGGGAGTGTGTAACATAATCATGTTCCAAATTTTCATATAACAACTCTCAAAACGACATTACACAAAATCAAATAATTGCATTGTACCAAAATTATTTTAGTAATCGAAATATATCAAGTCTAAGAGTACACAAGTTATTAAATGCAATAAATATCCATTCCCATATCAAAATTTCTAAGAGTGTATCATATTTTTCAACATTATAAAATCTGGAAATTCAGAATAAATAATTCCATAACACCAAAAAAATTAAAATTTACCAAAATATATTCTACCACATGAAATATGACATAAGAGTTAAATAATATATTTTGCAATTTTGCAAATAGAAACTCTCAAACCAATATTGCAATCCACAAAATAGCATTTATCACAATTAATTTCGTGAAGGCAAGTTCACAATAATAAAAAATGCCCAACAATAGTATATCAATATACATTAGATAGCAACTCTCAAAATAATATTGTATATAATCCATCAATGTTTCATACACAATATTATGTACATATAAAGGAATCATAATTATATAAATAATCAACATACATTATTCCTAAGAGAGTATGAAAATTATAATGTGCCTAGCAACATAATAAATAAGTATAAGAATTTTCAGATTTTCAAATCAAAATTTAGAGGGTATCTCTCAACTTCTCAAATAGAAGCTTTCAAAGTAATATTGCACAATATTATTCACAAAAAATAACATTTATCACAATGGGTCCCATAAAGGTGAGCTCATAGTTATGAAAAATACCCAACAACAATATCAATACACATCAAATAGCAACTCTCAAAATAATATTTTACAATGATTATGCAATTGAGCACATAAGGGGAACTAAATTATTTCAACAAGAAAAATATATTAACTCTATGTACCCAATGACGTAACAAACATGCACAAAAATTCCATAACAAAATTTGGAGAGTACCATATAATTTTAACCAATTTAAAATCTGGAAATTCAAAATAAATATTTTGGTGGCCAAAAAATTAAATAACATTCACCAATAATTTTATTTTAATTAGAAAATAAATATGGCAAGAAAAAAGGTGAATTTTGGGCCTAGAATAAGCCTCCGCGTACTAGCATGCAGCGCAAGCATGAGTAGGCCTTCCAGGACAGCCCAAATAGTGTCATCATCAACCTTGAAGTGGGTACTATGACCCCGGTTTGGAACCCACATGACCAGAAATGGGTTGAGCTGGACTCTTCCCTCATTTGGCCACAGTTTGAAGCAGAGTTGTAAAACCCATATGGTATCTTGATAAATGATTGTGTTATTTTTCCAGGCTTGTTTGAAGACAATCAAGTGGGTTTCTTGCAATTTTTGGGCAATTTCTCTCTTAGGCTTTGTTTGGCCAAAGAAAGAAAATGAAAGGAAAGAAGTTGAAAGGAAGGAAATCGAGTATATTTTTATTTTTCATAAATATATTTGGATGAAAGGAATATGAGCGGAAAAGAAAATAGAATAAGGATTATTTTCTCTTGGTTGTTTATATGGAAAGTTGAGAGGAAAGAAAAAGATAATGATGTCAAATGATAATTTTATCCTTATGTCATTTTAAAAGATTATTTGAACTATAATATAGAGTCATTAAAAAATTAGTAAAAACATAAAAGTAATTATAATTTTATTTATCAACATAATACAAATAAATATAATAAAAATTAAACTTTTTTATTCTTATTATTTCTTAAACAAATAGTTATATATATATATATATATATATATATATATATATATATATTAATCTATACACATAATGTATTACCTACAGGGGGTATTGCTGGAAGTTTAGAACCCTGCACACTTCTTGCCCCCTTTTTTTTCGTCCACTAATGAGAAGGAAAAATTTTGGGTGGGTCCCACCTTTTTTTTTTTTTATTATTCAATCTTTCCTTACACATTTTCCTTTACAACTAAACAAAGGAAAATGATCATTTTTCTTTCAATTTCCTTCATTTCCCTCTCTTTCCTTCCAATTTCCTCCTAACCAAATAAAGCCTTAATCCTCAACCAAAATTTGTAGCCTATGGCTCTTTGGATTCGTAGTGAGATGCTCTTCAAAAGCCCCATGAAGATCAAACAAAGCAATGAGTAAATTTGGCTTTTTGGTTTTTGAATCAAGAAGACGATAAAGAGCTAGGGTTCATTCGATTTTCTCTCAAATCTCTCTCAATACTTTATCAATTCACACAACTCTTAGTGCTTCAAATTCAAAGAGCCAAGAGCAACAAAACCCCTAAGGAAATTTGACCAAGAATTCATTTTGGGGTTTTGGATGAGAAGTTAGGGTTCTTGATTCTTATTTAGTTTGCCATTCAAGTCTCAACAAAAAACAACAAGCTCAGTGTCAATTAACTCAGGATATCAATATCAACAAAAGCTCTCAATCAATTTTGAAATTAATCATGAAAAATCAAACTCTCAAATTAATTCTTTCAAAGTTGATGCATGTGTGTGATTTTGATTCCTCGCCTTGACCAAACACCCAAACTCAGACTAAAATACAAATATACAATTGCAGCCATAATTAGAATTAAATTGGCTTTGATATTAATTGAAGAAATTTTGGATCAGAATCAATACAAACAATAATCCAAAATTCCGACATTGTAAGGGTCAATTTAACTCTAAATATGGCAAGTGAAATAATTAATAATTACAGATAAGATATTAGGAAATTAGGATTATCTGGAATGGTTGAATATGAGAAATTGACAATTAATAAGAGAAAAATCACCTAAAAACTTGATCTGAATGAGACAATGAGAGATCCAAATTGGGATTCTAGAAGAGTGAACTTCTCGTATCCCACAATAAGTAATATGGGTCAGGGTATTAGTGGGGTAACCAAGCACCCTATATATGACTAAGAGTAGGGGCCTCTCCCTGTGTAAGCAAAAATGATGGATCAAGCTACCTATTACAACAATGCCCATACATAAGTATCCACAACAAACTCACCGATAAGCAGTGCTTAACAACAATAAAGCCAATAACAAGAGTAATCACTAATTTTTGGCTTAAGATAGTAGGTTTAGTTTGACATTCAATAAATCTGAGTCCAAAATTAAAATATAACGTTTATTTATACTAGTCCATACAAAATTTCCAATATTACGAAGTTGTAGGTGTGATACCTAACACATAGTAGTGTTTTGGAGTGAAGCTATTGAGACAAGTAAGGTTTTGTGAGTTGAGTGCCTTCACCAGTGAGGCCTCAGTTGCCTCAATGCCTCCATGACCTTAACACCCTTAGCATTCCTACGGCCTCAACAGCCTCCATGACCTTGGTGCTCACATGTCCTTAACATCCTAGGCACCCTAACAGCCTTGGCATCCCTGCAACAAAGCCTCAACCAACCCCCATGAGTGGAGCCTCATCACCCCACGCAAGTAGATCCTCAACCAAAACCCTACAACGGAGTCTTGGCACCCGCTCTAGGTGGTGTCTCAGGTGCCTCCACAAGCATGGCCCTAACACCCCTATATAAGTCATCACGAGAGCAACCACAGGGGCATCATGAACTTGTTGTAGACAAGACTCCTACAACCTCAAGAAGCCACTGTACATGCATGAGGGATCTCCATGGAGCAAGGATGGGCAATTGCAAGCAAAGTGTTCCCACTTAAAGTAAAAAGCTCAAAGTCATGTCGAACATGCTTCACAAGGCTTAAGGTGCAATATGTCACTTTGGGGTCTTGTGAGAAACTGGTCATTAACCAACTCCAATATATAAACTTGTGGACCAAACCACTCCCTTATTGGCTAAACATGTGTAGCCTAATAGCATGCCTTTTGGATCAAATGTACTATTGATGGGACGTTGAGTGACAATGGAGTAAAGGAGAGGATTTCCCCTTGTTCAGTGAGCGCATAGGCTCCAATATAAATACAACTAAAGGAGCCATTTGAAGTTCCTTCTGCTTCTTCTTCTTCCTCCTTAGCTGAGTGGCAGCAAGTGTCGCAGCTTACCCCAAATTACAATTTTAAAATACTTAATTACACTAAATTTGAAGTATAGTACAACCAAAGTCGTTTAGCAAGGATGTTGTTGCTATCTAGTTAAGTAACAAGGGGGTATGTGCAAATATGTAGTGTAACACCCTCCCAAGTACAGTACTATGCTTAAGTCATAGTACCACACCCTAGAGTTGTTACTGTTACCTGAGCGGACCTTGCTTGACAGCAACTTCAGCTGTCTTCGGAAACTTCTGAAACTATCTGGAGACAACACGGAAATAGGTGTGAGAATTATAAATTCTCAGTAGGATTCTCTAATTATCATATATAATGTCATCGTTGTCATCTCCAGTTTGCCTCGGTTTATTATGAAAAAGGTGAACATGTACTGTTTAATTTTATAGTTCGAAGATATGTTATTCGAAGCAAAATTTATTTTAATCATACACTTGGCATCTGAGAGAATCCATAAAAATCAAGTCATGAATTATATTAGGACTAATAACTGAAATACAATAAAGTACGACAGCATCAATGTACTAGAGGCATAACTTCTACATATACTTTATTGGAACTACAGCATATTAAGACACCCACATAACATCAATATGCTGAGAACATAACATCTGCACATAACTTAACTTGTATTTAAATTCATACATAGACATAAAACTTGCTTTTCTTTCTTCATCTTTCTTTTTCATCATAAAATCTTTACGTGCCACATTCCAGAGTATGATCGCCATGTCATACCCCATCAGAGTGTGATTGCCATGTCACATTTCTTAGGAATATGGGATCTTCCTTTGGTACTTACACTAGCTAGATTATGCCATACCTCATGTAAGTCCTAGCCCCTATACTCACACTAGCTGGGTCGATGCCATGCCTTATATGAGTGGGGTGTCTGTATATACTTTAATCTTTAGTCTTTAGTCTTTAGCTTTTACTTGGCACACCTAGGCGTTACGTATCGCCTTCCCTAGGGTGCTTTTACTGCCCTTGGGTAGCCTGGCCTTGGAGTGAGCTCGTCAGCTTCACCCATGACCGTCGTCACACCGACTCACCCGCAAGGGGACCCACGTGCCTCTAGTCTTTGAGGGATCTCATTCTGGTCATGTGCCTCTAATTGAAGGGATCTCTTCTAGTCACGTGCCTCAAAATTGAGGGATCTCATTTGACCACGTGCCTCCAAGGTAGAAGGTAGCTGCCTTCACAGGGAGGGATTCAAAGTGCAACTGCCTCCAAGTGAAGGGATTCATATCTTTATCTGTTAACTACCTTCACCGGGAGGGATTCAATGTGCAACTGCCTCCAGGTGAAGGGATTCACATTTTTATCATTTAACTGCCTTCACAGGGAGGGATCTCAATTAACTGCCTTCGAGTGAAGGGATTTACATTCATTATACTCATGCTTTGTCATTCTCACACATGGTCATGCATAGGCATGCTAAATATACTCATACATATGCTTCCTCCTTTATTTTCATGTACGTCATAACTCGTATCACATTTAAATTTACCCTTGCATATAAACATTCCTAGTTCCATAAACTTCTGTCGTAAATCCGGCAGCATAACGAATCAGTTCCGTCTCCCCATGAATAGTGCCAGTTCACAAACAATTCAGTCATAGCAATATAATCCATCTAACATATATATATCAATGTAAAACTGGCAATCCTCAACTCAAACCTTATATGTTTCACTAACACTTATGAAATCATCACTTGGGTCACTTCCATCAATTCTATTCAATTCTGTCCAAATCTTGTATAATCCACCTTTATTTCTATTCAACTCATTTAAACCTAAATTTTGGATATGACATAGTTCTATATGTCTACTTTCTAACCTCTTTTGTCCCATATCATTTTGATTTATATAACTCAAAATATTCAAATTTTGCCTCAGCTTGTTCAATCACTGGCCTGAATTACACTCTTGGAAGTATAAATTCACTAAAAATCGAAACTAACCTCAAATTATACAGAATTTGTGCCATATCAAAGCTAACAAGACAACCTTTCATTTGCCACAAGTTTCATTCCATTTTCTTAAGTAATACCTCGAGTTATAAGTCCTGAAAGTCGACCTTCCTGAACTACTCTATTTTGGTCTGGATTGGACATAGGGAAAATTCCTCGAATCACTGGGAACAATTGGGACCATAACAAACTCAGAATTTTATATTGGGATGCTCCTCTATGTGTAAGCTTTCTAAAAAAATTAGTTTCACTCAATTTGGCATTGTATAGGGTGAGTTATACCCTCCGCAAGTCACCCTACCCGGATGAAAACCCTGATTCCTAGGTCAAATTTCAAAAATTCATATCTCTCTCAATACTAATCCAATAACCTTATATGATATATGTATGGAAAGCCCTGGATGTTTACTTTCATCTAAAAATAGTTTCATTGGGTTTAACGGTTGTAGGCAGAGCCGTACACTCCACCGTATGGACTGCCGTGGAATTCTTCACCCAGACAGCATCCTAATCCTCAATTCCTTCTAATTTTCTCCTTCTAACCATAGTTCCAACTCAAGATCTTCTATTAATCTAATCATAATCCATCATAATTCATCATATATATTCAGTATATCATCAAACACATGAAGAAAAATAAAATTTCATACAATCATATTGTAAAAAATTCAAGAACAGAGTAGAATCCTACCTCTTTGGAGTATGATTTGAGCTAAGTGCTGAAATTTGGAGTGTTAGAACCTTGCTAAGCTTGAAGGAGTAATGGAGTTGATTGAGAGAAGGGAAGAAGGAGGCTGGAGCAAGGGGGAAGGGGAGAACGTAAATTAGACCAAAATGGAGAGAAGAGTCTGATTTAAATACATGAAAGTTGTGGTGTTGATTGGTTGGAGTTTTGGGGTTGAAGTTCGGCCATGTCTCCCTCTTTTGCGGCCAAATTTTTCTCCACATCGTCCCCAACGTGAGACTCGCTTCCACTCTATCTGAACTCGAAACTCGTCTCTATTAAGCTTGAAATCGGAACTCGTGCCATTTTACTTGAGCTCAAAGCTGAAGCCAGATTTTGGAACTCGTCCACTCTTGTTTGTGACTTGAGGAAACTTTATCTGGTTTATTTCGAGACTCGGAAGTAAGGTCGAAGGTCGAAAGTCTTCCAGCTTACAATCACATAATCTCGGAACTCCCCATTCAAACTCGGGAATGCCAGCAGAAATGGAAAGCTCCAGAGAATAAGATCAGATATCGGAACTCGTGTGTGACTTGAAAACCAGCTCAAGGATTCGAACTCATGTCCATTGAGTCCAACTCTAAGGCGGGAACTTGTTACATCAAAATCGGACGTTGACACTTGTACCATTGTTTTAAAGCATCAACTTAGGTCAAGTCCGAAGTCGGAATGAGGATGCTTAAGGTCGGAACTTGGGAATTCAAAATCACATTATCAAACCCAAGTTCTTAAACCTGGAAGTCGGTATTTTATATACAGTGTACTTGATGAGATCGGAAATCGGGTATATTTTCCTTGAAATATGAAGTCAAATATCGGTAATCACGTCAAGAGTCAAGTCGGACGTCGGGAATTATATTGAAAGTTGAAGACAAAAGCAAAAATTGGGAATGGTCTTCATTGGGGACCTGGACATTAGTTTGGAGATCGGAAATCATATCCCAGTATACTTTAACTCGAAGTCGGGTATTGGAACTCGGAAGCCACCCATTTAACTCGAAACTAGAACATGAGGAATAATCAAAATTAGATGAAATTGGAAATCGGACACTACATAAAGTAGGAAATCAAGAATCAGTCCATCTTGTTCGGACTTGAAGGTTAAACTCGAAAGTCGTGGAAACAATCCAGATGAAGTCGGAAGTCGTAGGGCCTAACTCGGAAATCGGAAGTTATCATATTACGTGAAATTCAAAGATAAAGTCGAAAATTGGAATTGATCAAACCTGAGGGTGAATTCGGAACTCAAAAATCGGGATGTTACATGTAGTGAATAAGCTATAAAAGAAATTAGATGAAAATAAAAACATTAGTTCAAATAGTTCCTTAGGCATAAGATGAATCAATCATTAACATATAATATATCAAACACATGGAGTGCGGCTAATTTGAGCTATTAGAGAGACCTCTACTAACAACCCCATAATTCTATCTAGAGAATTCTAGGAATTCAACCAACACATAATTGATTAGATAATTGAAACCTCAACTCTAATTAACATATATTGATTTCTAGCCCCAATTGTATTAGCCTAGGTTTGAACCCAAACTTAATTCCTAATTCTTTAACTAATCAAGTTCATACCAATTGACCAATTAATAATCATCCAACTAATTCCTCATTCATAAATCCAGATATCAATACCATTCAATGCAAGTTTACAAATAAAAGAGGGCAAAGAATCAAGAAAATAAACATGATTGAAATTCAAGCATAGGGTTTCAAGATTACAACCATAATACCATTGGAGTCTCCTTGAATTAGCTTGAAGTCCTACTTCTCCATAACAATAAAGGTTACAGACTAGAATCCAAAACAAGTATCTTACAAAATGAAAGGAAAAGAAAAGAAAAGAAAAGAAAAGAAGAGGAGAGGAGAAGAGAATAGAGAAAAATGAAAATAAGTTGGAGAAATGAGAGTCTCCTTCGCATTTCGGTTTTCTCTCTTCTTAGTAGACCTCAAATGTGAAAATCCAAAAATGACCTTGAGCCCAAATTAATTCTCTGCCTCTTAGCTTTAAGTGGACACCCAATTTGCTTAATTTGAACTTGAAATGAGAGAGTTATGGCCCAATCTTTATAGCATGTCCAGGTTGTACATTTATTCGCATCAGTCAATTTTAATAGCCAATAAGTCCATGAAGATGTCATTATTTTGGAGACTGATCTACATATGAATTGAAGCTTTATATCTTAGCTTTCAAATGGCACTAGTTTCACCTCAATCCAATATCTACAACTCAAGTTATGGCTCAATTAGTGCACACTACTCAGGTTCCATTGTAGCAGCCTTGTTCTAAATTCGTTGCCCAATTTGACTCAATAAACATCTGAATTAGTTGTTGACTTCTCATCAAAGTTGTAGATCTTTCTCTCATCTTTTGTACAATATAAAATTTGTAATTTTTAGATGTCTACAACTCAAGATACGCCCATAATACCAAAATAGTATAAATTTGTAATAATGCCGAAAAATACAATTAAGCTCAATTAGAGTCCAAACTTATAAAATGTGCCAATAGTGTTCAATTAAGCACAAAAGAGGTCCAATAAACTAAATATGAGGGCTAATCAATGTATCAAAATGTTATTTATCACTGAGGCTACTACTTTATTATTGATCTAACATTATTTTGTTATTTTTTGCTTGAATCTTTCCATTCCTATCCTCTTATTGTTCTTTCACAACTTTGTGTGGATATTGAACCCTACTCCAAAACACATAGATAGGAGATTAGTAGTTCATGATTAAATTCTTAATTATAAACTTTGAGAAAAGGGAAAAAAATCAAAGGGAAAGGACTAGAAATGGAGCTTTGGTCCCTAAAACTTTTGGATTTTAATCTTGTTGATTATGGTGTTTAGGGTTTCATTTTATTAGTATTCAATTGCAAGGAAAAGAAGAAAGGGAAAGATATATGAAAACCAATGTTGTGTTTTCAAAGCCAACGCCAAAGTAAAAAAGTGTTCTGATGAAGGTGTTTACCACAATTTCTTTCTTTTCTTTTTTCATTTTTTGGTGGATGAAATTTTAAGTTAAGGGAAGACTTGCCCCAATTTTGGATCAAAGCATGCCTCCAATAGAGGTACTTACAAATCACCCACCAATAGGAGAATATGAGAATTTAACCCAAGTCGTAGTGATACATGGGTGAAACACCAATTAGGTGGGCTAATCTTCGTCGAATATTGTGGTATCTTTCATTTCTAAGGTTTTTTGGTAATCTTCTTAAGTGTGTAAATTAATTTTTGACAACTTGAGCTTTTTAATCTAACTCAGATGCTTAAGTGGCAAAAATTTTACACTCATCAAAAGAAGCCTTTTAATTGTTTTTTTTTTACAAGTTGAATCCTAACATTAATTAAAGGGTTAATTTATAAATTATTTATGATTTTTAATAGATCAAAACATTTCAAAAAAATAAAATCCAAATAATATTCATCCCCAGTCATTCATCATCAGTTCTTCCTAAGAGCTCTAATTTTGCATGACTGACTAAGTTTGTGTGACTCACTTCTTTTATTCTATGTGTTTTAGATTCTAGTGCAGATTCGAGTTCATATCCTCCAGCCAGTTAGAGACGTAGCCTATTTTCGTGAGCCAAACACATATCTGTGTGGACCTTCCTAATGTTGTATAGGCCATGATGTATTTTGGATATTCTAGTATGTATGAACTCTTAGTTGTGTTCTATTAGTTACAGGTAAATCTCGCATCCAATATGCTTATTTGTTTGTCATGATACTGATGTATTTTGTTAGTTGCACATCCTAACAATGCCTTTGGATATTGTGGTTCGATTATATGTCATGAACGGTTGTTAAGAAGATTATGTATATTCTAGAATGTTTAATTTCTAAGGGAAACTCTATCGACTTTTTCGTAAGAATCTCAATTAGGCTTATTATGTGGGTAGTCCATCCTATGCATCGATGATGGTTTGAGGTTTGGTGGTAACAATCTAGATCAAATTAAATTAGTTATAATTTAGTGAATTTTTAGATGCTAGTGATTTATGCCCAAAAAGAAATTACATCAATACTTTTCTAATAAATGCATCCGGCCCAAATTTCTCAAAGACAAATCTGGGACTTTATTTTTATCCAAACTTCATTATTTCTATAAAAATTTATTACTTCTATAAAAATAGGCTAGTATTCCTATTGCGTTTGTGTGTACTTTTTTGTCACTATATTTGTGTTTTTTTTTTTTATGTGGTTTGAATGCACTTGTGTTTATTTAAATTACATATTTAGACATAGTGGTTAGAGGAGTTCCTATGACACAATCAATGCACAACTTGGTCAATCCAACAAAGTATCCAACACCAATAAGTGATTGAGTTTCTCATGTATATAGTGAGAGGTGAAGGGAATGGGACATGGGTAGGCCATGGTCCCCCAAGGTTTGGAGGTTAAGAAGTTTTTTCGTTTTTTTTTCTTAAAGAGGTTTGGTATACATGTTCTTTGAACTTTGTATCTCTTTGAATTTGAGAAAGCAAGTAACAAACCACCACTATTTAAAGTTTTCAATTACTTTCACTTTTGAGAAATTATGATTAGTGGATCAAATAAAACTTGCATAAAGTCTTTTAGTGTAAGACGGTTAATTTCTCATTTGTCCAATGGTTTTGCTTGTATACATTTTAAAATTTACAAAAAAAAAATCATCTTATCTTATATATTAATTTTATTTTTACTTATTTTCACATCTTCATGTATCAATATCAACTAGTCAACTATTGAACATGCATTTGCTATTATGAAAATTATTAAAGCAAAGGCCAAAATAAGATGAAAGATTACTTTCTTATAGATTATACGGTGGTTTATATTGAAAAAGAAAATGTTGTAAAATTTACCACAAATATAATAATAGAATACTTTCATTTTTTGAAGTATCATAGTCTTGGACCCCTTCCACTCCTATATATTGTGAGTGTAATAGAGTAGTTAACTTCCTTTTAAGCTATGCTCTATCTTTGAGTTTAGGATTGCACTCATGAGCTACCCCACTAGTAAAGCTTGGGAGAATATTGTAAGAAGATATTGCATATGTGTTTATGTTATGTAATAGTAGTATTCTTGTTGGCTGCTTTTGCTAAGCACCTCACAATCAAAGGTGTATTATAGATTTTGTAATCTGATGGTGAAGATTACGAGATATATCAATCACCTATGATGTATTATAGTGATTCCTTAATTTTATCTAGATTTAAAAAATGTGGTGAAATACATTTTAAAAATATTCTAAATAATTCCAGAGTATCATAAAATATTTTTTTGATTCATTTGCATGATCTTCAAATTAAACATAATTATCCTGAAATTAAATAGAATTTAAAACTCTTCACAATTCCAAGATTACACAGATAAATTTTGCTTACTTTTAAAATATATTTAACCACATCTTTAAAGCCTGGATAAAAGTTAAGATATTACTACAGTACATCATAGATAATTGATGATTGGTACATCAATGCTCATACACTCTTCACCATTAGATTGCAACGTACATGATGTACCTTGACTAGCGAAGTGCACCGTAGCACTTACCATTCTTGTTTAAAGGGCTTTAGCCTTAGTGGTGGGAACAGATTAGGCTAGGCTAGGCGAAACTTTCCCCTTAATAGGCCAAGTCTGTATTGTAATTTCTTAGCCTAAACTTGGCTTTATGGCCTATTGTAAGTTTTTTTTTTTTTTAATTTTTTTTAAGCTTAAGCCTGACTTGTTTAAAAGTCTAGCCTAGTCTTATGCCTGTTTACAAAGCTCATAATTTAAAGTATTTTAAGCAAGCTAACAGGCCAAGATGTTAAACAAGCAAAACATCAATTTTTGTTCATATACAGATCTAGACCTTTAAATAGGCCAAATTAAGGCTACCTTTTACATACGCCTAAAAAAGGCCCAACCTACACATATGGTTAAAAGTGTCACCAAATAATTATATAAAAAATGACCAAAAAAAACAACAATTGTGTGAAATGAATGAGTGATTTGTGACATTCTAGTGCCTCTTTACATTGTTGCAATTTCATTCATTTCCAGTATATGTACGATGAATTGCAAGTCACGTCTATCATTTCTCATCCTTTCAAGAAAATCATATTATAGGGAATGAAACATAGCTTGTAGCTTTCTAATGGTTTTAATATTGAGATTTCATATGTGAAATGAAATTAGTATCTGTAGCTAAATATGAATTCCTTGACCTTTCAAAGGACATGGACACAAAAATAATCCAAATTTCAACCATAAACTAGCAGCGTAGTAAAAATAACTACTATAATGAAGTTCATATTATCATGTATATTAAATATAGAGTTTATTAGTTTGCACTGATAGTGTAAAATAATTTTACACTGTCAATTAATAGAATAGGGGAAAGTGAGAAATTATGGTGGATCTCTCATTATAATGGGTGATTGTTTGTATGAGTTGGTATTTTTCACCATTTTTATTGGCTGACAGTGTAAAACTATTTTACGCTGTTAGTGCATTTAAATTAGATTTTTAAATATAATAATAGGAGTGAAGGCTTTTCATACAAAGGGGGAAAAAAGACCGAAACCCAAAAACAGAGAGAAGATAATATTTAGAGAATAGGTGGTGTTCCAAAACAATGTGTCTGAAGGAGTGAAAAAGCTAAAGCAAACCAAATCTAAAACCAACTCAGTAGATGAAACCCAACTTGCAAGTGCAACTTGTGATTTAGTGCAACTTTGGCACAATGGCCGTCTAGCGCAGCTATGGCGAGGTGGGATGCAACCGCAATGGGGCACTAGGGAGTGAATGAGATAATGATTCATGTGGGAGAGATGAGGGAAATGAAATGGGAGAATGAAACAACGGATGAAATAAAGAAAAGAAAGATTAGGGTTTCAAATTGAAATTTAAATGGAATAATATAAAAATATAAATTTAGAAATTATGCATAAAAAGAATGAGTGTGATCAATTGATGGTGAAGTGGTTAGTTCCTTAATCTAAGAGTTTTTGGTTCGATCTCCATTTTTGATATTTTACTAATTTACACAATATAATATAACATGCATAAAACTATAACATACTAGCATGATAGGCTTGACAAGCTTCATAGTGAGCCTAGAATTGGTCTATTAACATAAACAAGCTTGTAGAGAGGTGTGAGCCTAATTCTATTTTTAAATAAATCAGGCTAGGCTATAGACTGCTGTCTAACCTATTCCCACCTCTAATCAGCCTTTCTTAACAAAAACAGAATTTCCACATTTAGACTAGAATGGTGGGCCTTTGTCGCTTTATTGGAAGGGTAGCGGGCCTCTTGACTGAGGCCTAACGCAAACTTTGACCCACTTTTTCACACCATGACTTTCGTTCTGCACTGCTCTCGCCTCTCTCATTTTTCCACCTTCACGCGCTCTATGCTTCGGAAAAACTGAGTCCTGCTTCCACGCCCCAATTGCTACACGCTAACAAGTAAGTTTGCTCAATTCTTCGATTCTATTCACTGCTTCTCAATTCGACAATTAATTTCTTGTCACCCTCTGGACGTTACTTTTTATTTTCATGTTAAAAAAAAAAATCTGGAAAATCCATTTTTGTGGAAAACTGAGTAAAATCCGTGGAAATTTCGTTCTGTCATGTGGGTCTTGCGTGTTTTCGCAATGTGGGTTTGAACGATGCCTATTTGTTAGGGGTTGTTGGGATTCTGAGACTTTGTAATGGGGTTTGTCTTGTTTGTTCATCAAACATGCCCTTGCTTGTTTCTTGTCTAAGTTAGGTCCAGTTTAGTTGGGGTTATTAAATATGAAAAGGTTGTTAGGGATTGTACTGGTCTTTTGTTTGTTGTGGTTCTACTTTAGGGAATTAATTAAATTGCTGTCTTCATTTTCATGTTCTTAGCATTGAAACTAGTTTTATTCGTAACTGGTTAATTTTTATTGGATTTGGCTTCTCTAAAGGGCGAGGTGCACTTTAGAGGGTAAAGGGCATAATAGGGCATAATCTTAACTATCTATCACTCGTGTATGATCTGTCATGCTAGTATTTATATCTTATGAAATCCTAAACCATTGATTTTCTCATCAATGGTGTTGAGATTATGTATTTTATCCTCTAAAGTGCAAAGTGCATTTTAGAGGAGTTGAATACATTTTTATTAATCTATTTATGCAAGATTTCTGTAGATAAGTTCAAGATGGAGTTTAATTGAATAATAACTTGTTTATCATTGTCTGATTAGTGGATTTGGAAGCTGAACCAGAAACTGTTGATGAAAGTTCTGCTGAGAAAACATCAGCACCATGTGAAGGCAGTTCAATTATGGAACCATATGTTGGTATGGAGTTTGATTCTGAAGGTGATGCCAAGAGTTTTTATGATGAATATGCGAGACGTGAAGGGTTTATTGTGCGCCTTGATCGCTGTCATCGGTCCGAGGTTGACAATAGAATCATTTCTCGCCGTCTTACATGCAACAAGGAAGGTTTTCATGTGAGAGGCAAATATGAAGTCAACCCTCATCGGAAACCACGAGTAAGCATAAGAGAAGGCTGTGAGGCAATGATGTTGGTCAAAGTTAATAAGTGTGGGAAGTGGGTTGTTACTAGATTTGTAAAAGAACATAATCATCCACTGATGGGTTCTGGTGTTCGTTCTTATCGTACAACGGTGAGTTTCACTTTCTTCAATTCCTGACATGAATAGATTATTCTCTATCTGTTTGATAATACATAATTTCGAACTGAGTACAGGTGAGTTTCATATCTTACTTCATTTTACTGCAAATCATGACCAGAAGTGTTATTTCAAGTAGTTATTCCTGTCAATGTTGTTAAAATCGTGTTTCAACTCATGGGATTGTTTGGTTTTACGAGATCTTGGTGCTAAATGATCCCAATCTCAGCTGAAAACTCTCATTGAGCCAGGTTTTAGAATACTCAGCCCAAAGCTAACGTTATACTTCATGTGTCATTACCCTGTCCTAATCAATGTCACCCTCTGTGTGAAATTTTGATGCTCCCTAACCAGTAGTGTAACATGCTGTTAGTGGGTGCTGAAACTTTCTGCGACCGATCCCATTGGTGTGCATCTGAATTCTGAAATCTTGCTGGAGTGAGTGCTGTGACTCAGTCTATAACTACTGCAATCTGCAGCTTCTTTATTCTCCTTCTTTAACCCTTTGTTTGGATTGAGTGAAAATCAGAGGAAAGAAAATTAGATGATTTAGAAGTTTTCCTTTGTTTGGTTGAGGAGAGAAAATGGGAGGAGAGGGGAAAAAAATGAGATGGGGCCCACACAACTTTTCTTCTGACAAATGAGAAGAAAATGGAAGGAAAGCATATATGATGGTAAACTATTATACTATCATTGATTTCAAATAAAACAAAAGGATAAAAAATTCATTTCAATACAATTATATTCTCTTTCCTCTCACTTTTCTATCCAACCAAACAACAAGAGAGAAATTCACTTTTCTCTTCATATTCTTTCCTTCTATTTTCTCTCTTCTTATTTTCTCTCTGTATCCAAACAAAGCATAAGTGTTGTGAGTGGCCTTTGTTTAAAGTGCTTGGTTGTGGAACGGTTTAGTCTATAACATCTGAGTTGAGTATCTCTATTTTGGTTCTGTATGGCTGCAAGAGAAAATGTCATCTTCTGTCACCATTCCTTTGTTTGTGCTTTTTCAGTTGGAGTTATGCCCCCTTCTTTTTTATTTTAGATGTGCATATATATGTTTTTTACAAAATAATTTTTTATTTTAGGTAGGAACTTATTATTTATGTTATGATGTCATGTTTTACATGTATAACCCCCCTCCTTTGGATCCTAGGATCTTAAGTTTGACAACCTCGACTCCTGTTGCTACATGCCTCCACTTTTAAGTTATAATGTGATAGACTTTGATCTTGAATATTTATTAATGTAATTGATTGTTGCCTATTAGATTTTATTACTATTAAAGAGTAGCATTGCCCAAATTTGACTTTCTTAGTTTGTCTTTACTATATTTGTTTACAATATTTAAGGATCACAAATTGTTACTCTTTTTGGGAAGGTAAAATCATTTGCAACTTCTAGTTCCTTCTTTCCATTGTTTAGGCTCCACCTACATGTCAATTATATCTATGTATGTTTATCAAAATGAAGATGTTGTATTAGATGAGTGGACACACTAGACAAGATAGGATTAGGAAGAAATGTATTAGATAGAAAATTGGTGTAGCACCCATTAGGGAAAAGATGGTAGAATCGCCTTAGATAGTTTGGGTACATGTGGAGGTCTGAAAAAACCCTCAATAAGGAGAATAGATCAAGACAAATTATATGTGAAATTATTAAAAAAGATCCAGATTTTAATGGCTTGATAGTAGGTATGGTTTATGATAGGACACTATAGCATTGTTTAATCCATGTAAGCGACTTGTTCTAGCGAAACAAGGCTTTATTGTTGTTGTATAAAGTTGTGTGTTTCTTAATTTCATCCTGGTAACTGATTTTAGGCATTGGAAATTTAGTTATTTCTTAGTCATTTATTTTAAAGAATGTTATTGTTGTTTCAGTATCTGGTACCTTACTTATTGATCACCATGGACAAAATTCTTTTCATTTCGTAGTATCCAGAAGGGTGACAAAGTTGACGAAGTGTAGCTTAGAAAATTTTCATCTAAGCTAGTTATTTTTTCTTTATAGAAATCTAAGCTGGTTATTCTCTTTGGTTTGTAATGACTCTCTCATTCTAAATTAGAGTCCTTTTTTCCTTTACTTCTCTACTCATCTTCCTGATATCCGTGACTCAGGAACTTGAACTTTTGATTCCTTAGGAGTTTCTCTTATAAAACTTATTTTTCAGTTTTCGATTTCATCTACTAATATAGAAAGATTTCTTTTGGATAAGCCTATTGAGAAATCTAAAGCTGCATCAAAGGTCAAGCTTTTGTTTGGGTTGTTGTTCTTAATAGGATCAACACACATGACATGCTCCAGAAGCGCATGCCTCTCACCTCGTTGTCCCCAAATATATGTATAATGTTTGGTTTAGATTCTAAATCGGGGGCTTATCCCTTTTTGCATTGTCATATGGTGAGGTCTTTTTGAAATAGGCTTTTTGGGATGCTTAGACAGTTGTGGGGTTTTCCCTATGGATTTATTTCTATTTCTCCTCACTAAATTCAGAGGTTTTGGCTCTTGTAAAGAAGCAAAGATCTTGTGGCAATTTGGTTTCAGAAAACATTTTCTGCTTTCGTTTCTTGTTTTTAAAATTAATTACAAAATTGCCACATCTTTGTCATTCTGTTTCCTTTTTTCAGCATTTTGTAAATGGAACGCTGAAAACAAAATTTGTAATTACTTTTTAAAACAAGGTGGTGTATTTGTAATTAGTTTTGAAAACAGAAAATAAAACATTTTCTGAAACTAAACATGCTTTAATTACTCAAATCACCCTCTGCATTGAATGTGAACTCGTACTCAACATTTGCATGTTTTCGTCTTGGCATCTTTCACCTTCCTGACACATTTTAAACACAAGGACACTAGTCCAATCATGTATGTTTAGTGTCCATATTGCCAGCTTCTTGAAAGGTTGTACTTTTACTTCACCAGAAACATTTGTATCAATACGTACTCAGCAATTCATTTTTCTCCACAATCTGAATTCATGAAGTTATGAAATCTAAACAAAAATCTGGTTCTCTTTGCTTCTAGGAATCAAAGGATAAGAGGATTCGACAACTCACAAAGGAACTTGAGCGTCGGGATCAACTATGTCAACAATATCGTAGGCTGATACTTTCCCTTCTGGAAACTATTGAGGAGCAAAAAGATTTTTTATCAACAAAAGTTGAACATGTTGTTAATAGTGTCAAACAGCTTGAGAATGATGTGCAAAATCCTTTAGACACTAGCTAGCTTTCACCCAGGTCTTATTAGAAAGCTAATTCATCTTCTCCATAGTTTTGATATTAACTTGGGTCAAATGTAAAGATTTGTTAAGCAATACAGAAGAGGTTGGGGATGCTTTGCCAAAATTCTCCTGTGCTAGCCTAACAAAACTTGTGCTTCGGCCAGATTCATTACTAGTTAAGAAGTTTGAGCTAAACCAGTTATAAAGCAGAGGTAAACCAATTATAAAGCAGATGTCCTTTTGTTGATAGTACTTGATATTTCTTTTATATGTAAAATTATTAAATGATCAAATGAAAACTTAGTCAGGAAGTATAGATGTTTACCAAAAAAAATAATAAGTAAAAAATAAGTAAGGAAGCATAGATATTTCAAAGAGTTTAATTGGTATCTATTGACAGTATAAAATTATTTTATATTATCAACCAATAGAAATACAGAAAAATGAGAAATCATGGTGGGTCCTTCATTATAATGGGTGGTTATTTGTATGAGTTGATATTTTTCACCATTTATATTGGTTGATAGTATAAAATTATTTTACACTGTCAGTGCATTTAAATTAAATTCTATTTCAAAATATTTGCTATATTGCTAGTGGAAAATATTACATATATCCTATAATCGTTTTTTATTAAATTTTTGAGTTATTATCATAGGAATGTGGGTAGGGGTCACCTTTGCATGAACCCAGCTTGCTTCATAAATGATGAGTTGATGGGTTAGATTGAATTGAAAAATTATTCAAACCACTGAATATAGGTTTGGTAAAGGATAAAAATAGGAGGAAATGGAGTGTAATTATTAATAAAGATAGAAGATGTTTTTAGAAGATAATTTTATTAAAAAATTACTTTTGCTTTTGTGTGTGTGAAAGTTGGGTATTACTAGATTTTTTTTAAAAAAAATGATAAATTAATTTTTTTTATTACAATCACTTTTTTTTTTAAAAAAAGTTGTATCTAGTCATATATGGATCCCACTCTCTTAATTAATGATAAAAGATCACATATGACTTAGTTATCTGAAAATTACACTAGATCCTCTCATTTCCGGGTTACAATTCATCCATAGAAGTAGATATAAAACAGTTCTTCCATTGTTCCATGGGTCAACACTTGAAAAACCACATATTCAAACATTTTTTAAAAGATAATAATAATAAAGCTCACAAGTTGTTTTGAGAAAATCTGTATAAATATTGCAGAAGTGGGAGTCAAAGCTAAAAAATGGATATAGACTTATAGAGGCTGTATACTCAGCATAATGCTTGGAAGGTGTAGTGCCATTGAAGCCTAAAATATGTGTTACAAGGGCACTTTTAGGTGCTGATTTGGTTACCAAAAAGATCAAGAAAATGTGAGGTCAAATCATATACGGACAAAATAAAAAGAAAGAATCCTTATTAAGAGCAACAATCTGAAGCCGAATGGATCTAAATAAGGTTTGATTTAATATTGCTGTGATTTTTTAAAAGCTGTTAAGCTGTCTCAGCTTTTTAAAAGATGTTCTAAAAAAGTCATAGTAATATTGTTTGATAAAATAATATAAAAAATACTCTCAATAAATAGAAGTCACAAAAGTAGTGTTTGATAAAATTATTTTTAATATCTAAAATGATTATAATGGTTATAAATATTAAAGAGAATAATTTCTATTTTAATATCATTAAATAGAGTAAGGTTATATTAGTCTTTTAAATTTTAGAGAGCACAAGTTAGCCTTGAAAAGTATTTCATGAGGGCTCTTGAGAGCACCCTCTGGCTTTTAAAAGTCAGGAGTAAAAGCACCTCAGCTTTTTTGTTTACTAAATAGAAAAAATTAGATTACGTTTTTCATAAGCCAAAGCACGTTTGTAAAGAACACTACTAAACTAAGCTTAAGTACTATATTACGGGTGGTCTTGGAGTAGTATGTTTGGGAGTTTTATAGATGATGAAAGGAAATGTCCTTTAATGGAATAGAAAAGAAAGATGAAAAATGGAGTGGTTAGTTGTATACTACTCTATTATTTAGGAGTTTAATTGATAGATAGAGAATAGTCCTTTTACCTTTGTTTGATAGTTATAAAATAAGTGAATGAAATGGAAAATATATAAATTTAATTTACCAATTTTTTACTCTCAATTGATATAATAAATAATTGATTTATTATTTTTAAAGATAAAACAGTAATTGAATTAAATATAATTTACTTTTTAACTCATCCCTCTTAGACCCTCCAAATTGGGGGGATAACAAAATGGACACGGATGGATGGTAAGGAAAGGACTCTCACATCCTCCTTAACCCTACCATTTCATCATAAAATGTATCTACCAAACACATGTTTTTAAAAATTTGCCTTCCCCTTCTATGCCATTCTATTACTAGCCATCTGTCCAAACGCTAGCTAAATTCTCAAGCATTGCAGAGAATAGTTTGAGTAATAGAGTTATCAAGGAAGTAAGATAGCAGTAGGCGTAAAAGAGTAAGAAAGAACGAAGGCTAACCAAACAGCAAAAAGCCAGGCTAAGAGGAAGGAACCAGCCTCAGCAAGGTTGCTATCTAGCCATTAAAGTGGGAGAAATTGGAGAAATTCTTATGTAGGATTGTTCACCAAGTTATGTATTAAGCATTTTATTCAATAGTTGACACGTATAACTAGGTTGTTTGATATTGGTGCATTTTTATCATAAGTGACACAAACTTTACACATGTCTATCATTAAATAGAGTGTTTTTAGTAAGCAATGCCTAACCGAAAATCACTTAAGTAATTCTTAGAAAGAGTGTGCCTATTAGATTATCTATTAGGGCCTATTAGATTATCTATTAGGCATTCTATTTCCACACCACAAACCTTATACATGTTTAATATTGAATAAAGTGTAATAACTCGAGGAATTGTTAGGCAAATAGCGTCTATCAGATTATCTGAAAGGCATTATATTCTTACATAACCTTACACATATTTATTAATGAATGTTAATGTTAGACAGTGCTTGTAGTAAGGTGTAACATCCACAATGAGTTCCAACCTCCGAATTGATTTCTAAGTTATACACGAGTTCTGATCTCCGAATTTATTTCCAAGAGCTTTTCATTTCTATTGGTGTTCCCGAATTTGACCTATGACTGACTTCCGAGATTGAATTGGGAGTTCCGAGATTATATGAGTTCCGATTTCCCGGTACATAAGGTTAATGTTTTGATTCCCGATTTCTGGTGTTATGTTTAGAATCAATCTCCGAGATTGATCCTGGACCGAGTTTTAGAATTACATGTAATAAGAGTTTTAAAACGTTCTAGTTCTCGACTTCCAAGTTTATGTTAACATCCCTGACCTCCGGGTTTAAGTATTTTAGATTTCATATTCTTGTCCTTGATTTTCGATTTTAAGGTGATTTGTGTGCTGTATGATTTTCAACCTCCAACTTTATGTTTCAATTAAATTGTACATGATTTCCGGTTTCCGACTTTATGTTTCAAATAAAACAAAAAAGATTTCTAATCTCCGATTTCATCTCCAAGTTTCAAATAAGATGGGCACGAGTTCCGACTTTAAGCAAAATCGAGACGAATTCCAATTTCAAATACAATGGAAGCGAGTTCCACTTTTTAGGCAAAATGGAGAATAATCTGGCCACAAAAGAGGGAGACATGGCTGAACTTTACTTGCAAAATTTCAACCAATCAAAACTCACAAAGCCCACTACCCCTTCAATGCTTAAATCATATTTTTCTCTCTTATTCCCATACTGATTTGTGCCACTCTCTCCTATAATTTCAGCTTTCTTTTTCTCTTCTTCTAAGGATCGCCTTTCACCTGTGTGATGCAATTCTTAAGCCTTAAGCGGGGAAGTTCTATATAGCTGGTATAAGCCACCCTTCTGTATAACATAACTTGCGTCGAGAAGGAATAGAAAGCGGGGAGAAGGTCTCAGTGTAGTCGATGTCCTCTTTCAGAGTGAGCCCCTTGGCGACAAGCCTGGCCTTCTTAATCTTGCCTTTTGATTCCCTATTGGTCTTATCCATTTACACCCTACGAGCTTGGCTCATTTTCTTTCTCTGGGTTTCAGAGTGAGTGGGTTAAGGAGCCTTTTTCCTTTTTCCGCCTTTCGTCTTTCTAGTCAAGCAGGACCAACTGCGTCAAACCTTCAAGCTTCATAAGGTTTTATCAATTCAAACTTCAACATCTAGCAAAATCACACTCCAAAGAGGTAGAAGTTCAATTTTGTGCTTGTTATTCTGATTGGGGTGGCTAATTTTGGCTTTATATTCTCACTTTTTGACGTGATTAGGGAATGATTATGATGATCTTTGATTAGTTGTTGGCTATTTTTGTGTTTAACTTTGATTAAGGAGTAGAAAAGGGTGAGGATAGGAAGATGTGAGGGGCTGGAAGACCAAATTCTCTCAACAGTCCGTACGGCAGAGTGTACGACTTCGCCTACAGCCGGTTAAATTTGATGAAACTATTTTTATATGAAAGTAGACATTCAAAGCTTTCCATATATATATAATATAAGGCCATTGGATTAATATTGAGAGAGATATGAATTTTTGAAATTTGACCTAGGAATCAGGACTTTCATCCGGGCAGTGTGAATTGAGAAAAGCGTAACTCACCCTATACAACTCCAAATTGAGTGAAACCAACTTTGTTAGAAAGCTTCCACGTAGGAGAACATCCCATAATAAAATTTCGAGTTAGATATGGTCCCATTTGCTCTCAGTGGTTCGAATAAGTTGCCTTATGTCCGAACCGGACCAAAACAGGATAGTTCAGGAAGGTCGAATTTCGGGGCTTATAACTCAAGCTCTACTAAAGCAAATGAAATGGGACTTATTGCAAATGAAAGCTTGTCCTGTCAGCTTTAAAATGATGTCAATTTTGTATGATTTGGACCTTGTTTGCAATTTTTAGTGGATTTTTACTTTTAGGTGTGTAATTTTGGCCAGGCATAGGGCAGGCCGGGATAAAACTTAAATAACTTGAACCATATTTATCAAAATTAAATGGGACTAAAGAGGTTAGAAAATAGACACCTTTGGCATATCCAAAATTGGGGTCCATATGAGTT
Source organism: Pterocarpus macrocarpus (assembly GCA_031439585.1). NCBI lineage: Eukaryota > Viridiplantae > Streptophyta > Magnoliopsida > Fabales > Fabaceae > Pterocarpus > Pterocarpus macrocarpus. The sequence goes on along the minus strand of CM062516.1, from coordinate 11,403,619 downwards.
AAATATAAATTATGGTCTGATTTACAAAAATCAGGTTGAATGCAAGTGTTGAGATAGCAAACATGTTATAATTGCAGCAATTGTGCTATGAATTTTGATGTTTGAAATATGAATAAAGTATTATGATTTTTCTGAAAAATTGATATTCTGAGTACTAGCACTATTCATGCAAAGCATGCACATTCCATTAAGTTACCGAAATTTTGGTAAAGCCTATGTATGAGTTATAATCTATATTCAAATCCATGTGTATTTGCAAGAAGTTTATAAAGGTCATGTTATGATGATATGATAAACTTAAAGGTTATATTATGATGAAAGTTCCATAATACTTGGGCTAGCCCTAGATTAAAGTTAAGAGGAATAGATCGGTGGAAAGGTCGGGGAAAGTAAACTTGACATTCCTATATAGGAACGAGTTCGATCCTGAAAAGCAAACTATTACCCAGGAGTCTAAATGGCCAAGAACTCCCAGGGGACCAAGTCATGGAAAAGTTTATGAAGACAAGTTCAAGAATGAGATTTTGCATGGTTGTATTGACTAGTCATTATATGCTGTTTACAGTTTGACAGTTATATTTATCTATCACTGTATATTTGTTTATTCTGCTCATTATTCTGTGTGTCACCGCTTAATAGTTTATTTTGTGTTTATACTATCCTAAGTAAAACTGAACCTTACCTCGAATCAGACGCTTTCTTAAACTTATTGAATATGGATAGTTCAATTTGATCCCATATTTTCAAAATTAAACAAAAACCAAAGTAACTGAGAAGGAATGTGATGTTAGTTACACACCCTACATGAACCCTACTGAGAATTTCTTTAAATTCTTACCTCGTTTTGCATTTTTGCATCATTCTCAGATGTTGGAGATGGACTCGACTGTCACCCTATTTATTGAGATTCCCAATCTGCAACTCCACCATGATCCCATAGTGGATTCGCTACACATTGTCGGCTCCTGCAACTTCCGTTTCTACTTTTTTAGCAACAGGAATTTTGCTGTTTCCCTTTTTCACCCTGCCGTTGATCCTGCCGCTCCATATTTTGCGGTCCCGTTGCATATGGTACACCCTCCTCCTACACCTCCAGCACCCGCAGCACCTGCCGCACCTGCCAGTCCTCCGCTCGAGTCCCCTCCACAGATGGTTCCAGACATCCCACTCAGCTCCGAGAGCGATCCTTCGGAGGCCACTAGCTCATCATCCTCCTCCTCGGGATCTAGTATGAACTACTCCCTGGCTGGGCCTGGAGTGGCCAACGGCTACCTGACTGAGTAGATTCCAGTCGTGGGTGGTAGTGTACAACATAGCCCTCTTTTGGTAGTGTAGTATTGGGCCATAGACGTGGATCAGCTAGTTTGGGATGTCCTCGGAGGACCTTGTAGGATTGTTTTAATTGACATGGGCCCTATGTTCTTTTTGTTACACCGGCCCCACTTATGTATCCTACTTTAGTCTGTACATAAACTGAAGCATCGGCTTCTAACCTCTCTCTATATATATATAGTTAATGATGTATTACCTGTCTGTATCCTTTCTGTTGTGCCTTTATGTAAATTCCATTATGTTTTGTGATGTTGATCACGTCTGTTATATATCGCGCGCCACTTCGTCCGTTTACAAAAAAGAGAGAGAGAGAGATGTAACAAAATAAGAAGTAATTAGTAAGCTGAGTCTCAACACGGTAACACAATCTACTTAATTTTGTGCTATGACTTAAGCATAACATTAAATTGGTAGGATGTTACATAAGGTCGTGGGAATCACAATAAAAATATATCTAGCACTAAAATTACTTTTACACATATTAAATAATAATTTCGGTGGCTAAAAGAAGATGCGATATAACTGTAACTTACCAAGAATTTCTCAACCAAGAATAAACCTTGCACATGTCTAAAGTATAATTCCACCTTGCAAGCCACCTCAAACGTAGACATTAATTTCTGTAAAAATTGGGTTCCTAGCATATTTTCCCAGCTAGAACTAAACCTCAAGGCAAGCAACGTATCAGATGCCAAGTTAGCAACACAAGTCTTCAAGCACAGGTTGCAGCAACACATGAATCATGATGGCTGACATATTCACTATCAGTAATGGTTTTGGCATTAGAAACACTCACATCATAAAAGAACAAAAGAGAGGAAAAGAAGCAAGCAATATAGAGAAGCAGAAATGGAACGCCCAGAAAGGCTTTCTAGTATGAAGAAGTGTTCCAGCACCGTCAAAAGCAAAATTCTCAGGAACTTAAATCCAATATGCCATGCTGGCCAGCAATTAACACTCAATGCAAAGTTTTTGATCACCCAGAATCGAAGGAAACCAATACCTGGAAAATTAATTTCTGTTCAGATTTATAGCGGGACAGAAGTGGATCCTAGTAAGTACACTTTCTACACACTAAAACATGTCATTATTCTTTCAATCAAATACAAAAAATTCTTATATTTCCTTTTCAAGTATAAGTATTTTCTTTATCTGGCAGCACTCTAGCCATTCAGTATTCAAATTTGCAAGGTTTAGTACAATATGATGTCTTTTAAGAGGTTAACAACTTGTGTTAATATTAAAAAAAAAAAAAAAAAATGAGGTTAACAACTTGTTATGTTTTCAACATTGGATTGCATTGAACAGATACAGGGAAAGGGAAGTTAAGTGAGAAAGCATGTTTACATGGAGGGAGCAAGAAACATCACCATGATGCACAAACCATGACATATAAAATTGGAATAAATGTTGAGTCACATTTTGGAACCCCAAGAGCTTTTCTGATTCGAAACCAACATAAGAAGAAGTTCTTCCTTCAATCTGCATCCATTGAGGATTTTAACAATCAGGTCATTCACTTTGACTGCAATTCTTGGATATTTCCTATCAAGAAGACCAAATCTGATCGACTATTCTTCTCAAATGCTGTAAGCCACATTCTTAACCTTTTTTTTTAATTGGAAATTTCTTAGTGAAACTTCAAATTGGTCCCTGCCGAATACGTCACTAGCCAAATTCATCCATGATAAATAAAAACCATTAGTATAGTACCTTAGAATTAAAAATATGGGTTAAATTGATCTTTTTTAGGAATAGATTAATTTCTAAAAAATACTTTGTATCAAACAAATTGGTCTCAAAAGGACTAAAAGTGTGTTTGTTTGCAAAAAATCTTCTTTTACATTAAAAAAAAAAAATTTTTATATATTTGAATAATTTTTTAAAAATAATCAAAATCTCAAAAAAAATATTTTTTCAACTTTTTTTAGAAGTTGAAAAAATAGCTTCTAAAAAATCAATTTTCAATTTTTTTAATTATATATAAAATTTAAATTTTATAATTACTTTTTTAAAAATTGAAACAAACGCATCTTAATTTGATTGATTTTTTAATTTTCAAGAAATAGGTTGGGGGCCTTTTATTTCTCTAGGACAAATTTATCTGATAACATTTTTGTTATGGACCAATATTGGGGTTTACACAAAGTTTTGTGGCATGAAATTACAAATATGTGTTGTTCATGGCAGTGCTATCTTCCAAGTCAAACGCCTAGAGCTCTAGCGGAACTAAGGAAGGAAGAGCTTGAAAGATTGAAGGGTGATGGAACGGGAGAAAGGAAGGAATGGGATCGAATCTATGAGTATGACTGTTATAATGACCTTGCTGATCCTGACAAAGGTCCAGAATATCTTAGACCAACCTTGGGTGGGTCTTGGTTATATCCATATCCTCGTAGAGTAAGAACAGGTCGCAAGCCTAGTACTGCAGGTACTTAATCTACTTTCCTCAGTTTCAGTTTAAGCTAGCAATCTCAATTGGCATGGAACATCAGAATTGCAGCAGAAAATATCTTTTATGAAAGCTTAACATTTAAAATGAAAGTTTTATTATAAGCTCTTTTTTTTAAGCATTTTAATTTGACCCAGTGGACATTCAATCCAATTAAGAAAGAATATAGTCGGGAGAGACTAGGGGCTGCCATGGTCTCCCTACTTTAGTCATGTTTTTTGGAAGTTTCATTTATATATTAATTGGGTGCCCATATAAAGCAAGTAAAAGAAAAAGAAATATCCATATAATTTATATGTATATAGATATGTGATATATAGTTTATATTGACAAAAGATATCTTTATATAATTTATAATTTGTTAATTATTTCATATAGTATATTCCTACATTGTAGTTTTTTTTTTTTTTAAATTTTATTCATGTTTAGTTTGGCCCACTTTTTACTTGAATTTCTAGCTCCACCCTTAATATAGTCCGCAGAATGAAAGGGTCTGCAATACATCATGTCTGAAGGATAGTCTCCTAGTTTTTTGAGATAGCACTTTTGAGTTGGTTTTCATTCGTTTCTTCATGCGTCTCCATTGAAAACTTTAGGTCCATCAAATGAGAGCCGGCCAAGGAATTTTGACATATATGTTCCTTCAGATGAGAGATTTAGCCCCAATAAATTGAAGGAGCTAAAATCAAATTCTATCCATGCTATGGTACATTTTCTATCACCAAAGGCAGAATCATTACTTCAGCAAAGTTCCAGAGGCTTTGAATCGTTCGAGGAGATACTTGACTTGTTCTACAGTAATAGAAACCAAAGATTTGAGGGGTGGATCAAAGATAACTTAAAGGAAATGGTACCATTTGATCAATTAGAGGAGATAATTCGTGCAATCAAGAAAAAACCTCCGGAACTTCCTATACCTCAAATCATATCTGGTAAGAGAGATACTAAGTAATACAAAACGATTTTATAACATTGTTTTATGAGATATCCTTTGTATTTCAGAAAATGAGTGGGTTTGGAGAGATGACATGGAGTTTGGACGACAAATGCTTGCAGGAACTCACCCAGTCAAAATCCAATGCTTGAAGGTACTTCATACACCTATGAACTATGCTTTAGAAATAATCTTCTTTATTATGAATATGATGTATACAAGAGACTTTCGCCCTGCCAAAAAAGGAGGAGCAAGTAGTGGAGTGGATGCAATAGGCTAAATATCAACTGTATGACAGAGCAAGGATAACAAATTATCTTCACTCAGGATTTTAGGGTTTAAGCATAAAAGAATTTTATACATATATCTAATTATATATTATCACATCAATAAAAATATTTGACTCAATCATCTACTATTTTAAAATTCCTATAAATACAAACATTTGATTGGATAACAATATGAAACTCTTTTTTATTAGTAGTACATACCAATTAAGCTCTTTATTTTATCTCATCTTATTATCTTTAATTACATGTTTATCTTTATCTTTAACTTATCTAATAAGTTATTGTAACCACTAAGCTTTATAATAAACTCTTTACTCAAATCATACGTGAGTTAAGTCACCTTTCATTCAAAATTCTATCAAAGTCTTTTTAATGATTACCACGTAAACCCGACACATCGATGAAAATAGTCCAATGCCCTGCAGCAAAGTTCTTAACAATTTCGATTGAAACTCTAAAAATCTAGAGCTCTCTTGCAGTGCCTAAGCCTTGAGTAATACACAAATTCAAACTAACAAAATCCATTTGCTCTTCTTGTAGTTCTGATGCTTCATTTTCGTGGTTACCCCTGTGCCTACACTTGTTGCTCCATCTTTGACTAGCTATCCGCCGATGGCAACCAATCTTCCAATAGCTTCTCCAATGTGCTTTCTTCTAGTGGTTTTGGTACTATTTTTTTTTTGTTCCTCTACATAGTTGGGCCTAAACCAACTGTACACTCCCCGGCGAGCTACCCACCACCGAGAACCACCAGAAACAATTTCAAATGGTGCTGACCGGCCCATCTAGCAAAGAACTACCACACATGCTCTCATGCATTCTCTCTTCTTTTTGCATGTTTCTTCACGAGCCAATGCATTTAGGCGCATGTCATTGTTTTCAGCGACACTCTTTTGTTTGCGGCCCCATGTGCTCATCTCTATCCTTCCCTAGCTCATTTTCATTGACTTCCAACCAACTGTACTTTATGTCATAGTTATGAAAATCGGCTCAGACCAGGCAGTTGGAACGGAAAACTGGTGAACCAGCCTACTAGCCAATCTAAGTTAGTCTAAGGATTGGTCAGGTAATAGAACCGGAATAAATAGATGCAACTCGACGATTTTTTGGTGAAAATCGGTGACCCAGCTAGTTCAATTAAATCGGATTGGGTCATGAAAAAGAGGCAGGAAGTGTAGAACACAAGGAGACGAGGACGTAGAAGTAATGCGCCATAGTTGTGCCATCCATTTGTCCGCCCCACCGCTCACCGCCGTGTTGCCCCATGAGACCGCCATTGCCTCATCGCGCTTGGTGTTGTCGCCATTACATCCTGCTGCCACACTTGCACTGTGTCCTATTGTTGCACGTGCATTGCATTGCTTTAGTTCGCTTCTACTCATGAAGAAAGGGAGAAAGATAGGGGGCGGTGGTGTGCTATCAAGAGGAAGAAAAGAATGTTGTGGATATTAGGGTTTTTGACATTTATATGGGATTATTAGTTGGGCTAATTTTTGGGCCTGACTTATCAAAAATTTTTGGCTTTTATGGATATTAAGGCTTCTTATATTTTTTTTTATCAAAATTTGATACTTTGGGCTTTTGCTTCTTAATCTGTTTTTGTGCCATGAAATTGGAATTTTAGACCCAAATAAAAAGATAGTAAGGCTTTAGATAAAATAATAATAATAATAATAATAATAATAATAATAAGCATTAAAATCATTTCATAATAGGCTAATGGCATCATTAATATAATTGTTTTTTATCTTTGTCAAAAAAAATTATTAGACTATTATAAAATCTATTTGTGTTATTTTATTATATTTATTTAAATTTTAATGTATTTATATATTTATTTAATTATATCCGATTCAATTAGTGACCCACTGGTTGAACTAGTGACTTGGTACTTTGTTTGAGTTGATCATCGAGTCAAGTTTTATAACTATGTTTTATAGAGTCCATTTTATTTTTTCTTTTATTGATAAGGTTCCATTTGTATTAATAAACTTTAACTTAAGGAGGAGTATTAGGAATATTGTATGAGACTGCTAAGTTCTATCATGTTATTAATGTGTGGCATAGGATATCAGGTCTTAGGAAATAACTAAATATTAATTACTATTATTAAAACTATGCATGCATCTATTCCCTATTAACTATATATGATGTTGCTGGATATCTAAAGAGAAGCAAACATTGAAAACATAAGCTGCTCAGCCAAGAAATACTTGTATAGTTATGGAGCGCTATATAGGATTATGCTCCCATCAATCATTACATGTCATGTAAGTCTAATTAGCGGTGAATCTTTCCACTAAAAACATTAAAAAAATAATAAATATACAAGTTCCTGGCATGCCGCCACTAACTAAACTTAAATGGCACCATGGCTATTCAAGAATTTCTCCACAACACTTCTCTGTTATATTTTACAAATTCAACAGCAAAGAATCCACAAATTTGAGTGGAGTACCCGCAGTTCGTTAGTACTAGAAGTCGAAGCACCGAAACTGAAGATGGCATCACCCTCGAATGTTGGATCACGTGCCACCCTTAAGGAGCCTGCAATCAGAACCGTTGAATTTGAACGTATCATCAGCGTGAAGGTTATCTTGCCAAGTTTCGTTATCAAAGCCAATGTACTAACCCCTTTGTTTACATTCCTCCCTTAACCGAAAACGTCTTCAGCGGTTGTTACTACACCCAAAATGCTGTCCTAAAGCACCTCCTGCAAGCAAAAGGTTAAGTCAACGAGACAAGATTAAAATCGTTGCTCACGAGAATGCCACCCACCTTACGAATGGAATTATGGTAACTATGTACCTTAAGGTGAGAGCTTATAGTAACTATATGAACGAAGAAACCCTTGAACTTTTCACAAGTAAGTCGAATGTAGATGGTCCTCTTCGGGTCCCAATAGCCTTCACTCTCGCCATCTCATAGGTGGGTAACTTCAAAGGGTGTAGTACCGTTGAAGAGAAGTTTGTTATACCAATTGCACCCTCTAGCAGGACAAGCCGTTTCTTCATGCAATGTAGGTTATATTTGGTTGGATTTTACTTACTCTGATGTTTTTGATTTTACTGAGAAGTTAGGAATACGATTTTGCAACTGTAGATCTGACGGTTAAGATTGGATGAGTTGGTGGCTATTTCGACCACGCGAGCAAGGTGATTTCTATGAGCTACTTTGCCTCTTGCCTGGATATAACCACACTGAGGAAGGAACAGGGTTGTATGCATTGTTTATGTGCAATGGCCTAGGAGATCCCGCGTACAAGCTTATGATACAAGACCATATTTTTGGCTCGGATTTGGATTCTCTAAAATGAATATCCTTGTAAAGTAAGAAAGTGAGGGATTAACCACTCTTAGATCATTAACTTCCATCATATATGTATCTCACTAAATGATTCAAGGGTGGTTAATATATCACTTTCTCACTTTATAAAGATATTTACTTTGGAGGATCCTAATCCTTTTGGCTCAATGCTGAGAGTGTCACCTACTGGGTTCGACTTCAGTTCGTTCTATGCTTTGCTTGAGTGAAATTAATTGTTAGAAGTTTAGACTTTTCTTATATTTATTATAAATCAGACTTGTTAGTTAAGTATGTATTTTTTCTGTTCAAACTAATATAGTTGGTCTATGGTAGGTAAAATTGGGTGATAGTGCGCATTTTGAGGTAGTGATTGTATTTAGTTTGTATAAGTCATATCATTTTGCTCTGCCCTTGTGTTTTAGATCAATGAATATAGGAGAACTGATGCATTCTATCACCATAGAAGCAGTATGCTCTGCTCAATTCTCTTCTCTAGTTTTTTCTGTTTCATCAACAATCATTTACTCACCAATATAAGCTTAAGAGAAAGTAAGTTGTTATCCTTGTTTTATCACTAATTCACGATAGACATTTTTTCTGTTTCATCAACAATCATTTACTCACCAATATAAGCTTGAGAGAAAGTAAGTTGTTATCCTTGTTTTATCACTAATTCACGATAGACATAGTGACGAGTAGAACATAAGTTGTTATGCTCGCTCTATCACCCATTCACCCATTGCGCTTTGAGAGAAAATAAGTTGTTATCCTTGCTCTATCATTGATTCATCATAGACATAGTGATGAATATAACAAAGCATTGCTTCTTACAATGAAACCTATAATATCTTCTGAAATAGTTGTATGATTAGTCTAAATCTTGTAGTTTTGGAAAGTGGATTTCCCATCAGAAACAAATTGACATGAAAAATTATTGCATATAATTATTGTCTCTGAGAATAGAATGAATAAATTCTTCACTTGCTTTTTCAGTTTGATACGGATATTAATAAATTCTGCATCTCTTGTAGGAAGTTCATGAACCCATTGAAACAAATGTTTCGTGAATTTGTTTCTTTTTAGAACATTTTAAAACTAAAATAGATGCAGTTTCAAGGTTATACTCTATTTCAAAATAATCTACCACAATTAAGAATATTCCTAGTACAAAAGCAAAAAGGATTAATTAGGACCCAAAATATGAAATGAATGTTAAGAAATTTATTTTCTATACACTGTCGAGAAGCCGAATCTAGAACATGCAAGTAATTCACCATTAGTGTTCTCAACTGTTATAAAGTTTCTTTTATATAATTACATGGTAAACTAGTTTTAGTTCTGCTTTAGCATGTTGGCCATACTTCATCACTACAACAACATATAAAGTCCAATAATTGTTGGTTCTATTGTTGCATGATCAAAATGGTATGTAAACTCACATTTCTGGTCGAATCATTTTTTGTTTCAATTCGCCTTTCAGGAACTCCCATCATTTCCATCTCAGAGTTTAATAAATCCATATTTCCTAGAAGAAAAGCTTGAAGGATTTACACTTCCTCTTGTAAGTAACAATAGTCTAAAACCTTTGACATTATTTTTGTTATATTTTCTATTTTCAAATTTCTGTAAAGGAAATTATGAAAACAACTTTTTAAGAGTTTTCAGCATTTCCTTAGTAGTACTTTGAAAACATGAAAGATAATGAAAATAAAATGACATTTTTTGCATGTACTAGTAAAAGACATTAGCTGAAAATGAAAACAGAAAATAGACACGTGTACCTATTGAGATGATTTGTTATCTCATGTTCTTTAGTTCCAAATCTTATTTTAGAAGCTGGTATGCCTTAGTCTTTGTTGTGTTCTTCATAAAGTTAGTCTGATGTGGATCCTAATTTTGACAAAGAATAAGCCCACTAATGGTGTGCCATGCAGTGCTGTGCCTCCTTTAGGTAAAGGTTATTATAATATCGGAATAAGTACATCGCTGAGGTAAGTTTAGGAACAATGGGGAATTATTGCTTGTCATAGAAACTTGTCCAAAAAGATGACGGAGGCATATGCTTGCAAAATGGGAAGATCATATTGCCTTTTATAAATTCTAATGCTAGCTGAAATTATGTTGATGACCTAGTAATCACAGTTAGTGATGATTGATGAGTGTAGCATTTTGCTATGATGACCTTTCCTTAAAGTTTCACCAAAACTACTACCTTGGAACTCTCTGTATCCATGTTGATAATTATGGTAGTTAATATAGCAGAACATTTTAGAGTATCTAAGCTGAATTAGCTGGTAGTTTATAATCTTTTTTCTTCAAGCAGTGTTACAATGGGGATCTTATTTATTTCTTCAACTTTCCTCACAAAATTGTGTCAGGCACTGGAACATGGAAGAATATTCATGCTGGACTACCATCAATATCTCGGCCCATTTTTGAATAGAATAAACACAAATGGGATCTGTGCCTATGCATCCAGGACACTACTATTCTTAAGGAGTGATGGCATGCTTAAGCCAATGGCAATAGAGCTTAGCTTGCCAGGCTCATCTCTAAGAAATGAAATCCCTAGAGTTTTTCTTCCATCCAAACAGGGAATAGAAGCAGCACTTTGGCAGCTTGCTAAAGCTCATGTTTTAGCTAATGACACTGTTTACCATCAACTTATCAGCCATTGGTGAGTTAAGGATCTTATGCTGACATCACAATTTTACTTGACAAAAGTCCATTTATTTTTTCCCCTTTGTTTTTGTCTTAATTAAGGGTGTTTATTGAGCTATGCTATATGAACATAGCAATCGGTCATCTTTTCCCGACATCCCATGCAATCAACCATAAAAAAAAATTTGCTTTTATTTTTAAATTTTTTAAAGTGCTTTATCATCCAATCACATGATTCTTGAGCTTTTGTGTCGAGACATTGAATGTATAATTAGCATTTTTGTTCTTTGATTATGGCGATGAAAAAGATAGTGATTTCTAGCAAATTTCTTGATTGCATAACACATTAGAACAATTCCTAGTTGCCAATAAATATTTCCTGAGTTTGCTACTGAAAATTGACTTCTTAATTTAATAAAAGGATGATTTCTATATTAAAACATGGATTCTTCAAAAGCTAAATAGATTTTTTATTAAATAAAAAAAATAACTATGAAGAAATTAAGCAATTGAGGTGTAAAACTAAAAATAAAAGGGAATAGGACATTAGAAGACGGATAGTTAGCAACCTATACAACCTTTTTTTTTTTGGCATTTTAAATGTTCTGCTATGGGAAATTTTGCAGGTTATACACCCATGCAGTTATTGAACCATTTATCATTGCCACCAAAAGACGACTAAGTGTCATGCATCCAATCCATCGGATATTGAATCCTCATTTCAAAGACACGATGCACATAAATGCCTTAGCACGAATTATCCTTATAAACTCGGGAGGAATTCTGGAGAGAACATTATTATCTGGTAAAATCTCTATGGAATTATCTTCTGATCTCTATAGAGAGTGGAGATTTGATGAACAAGGACTTCCTGCTGATCTACTCAAAAGGTACATTAGAAACTAAGTTACATTAATATAAAATCGAGTTTGTGGTGAATTTTATATTTAGTATAAACTCGAATTCTTAGTGATCCTTATAAGGCCAATATGTCCATCGGTGATTTTTATAATATATACAACAACAACAATTAAGTCTTCTCTTACTAGATGAAGTTAGTTATATAGATCAAATGATGTCATAATATCCTGCTATAAATCATGATTACGCTCAAACCATTAAAATATGTCATGACATATGAGAATGAATTTTCTCATATGAAAATTTTATATGACCTTATCATATATTAAATTTTGCTATTGATCGAGAAAGTGGGATCAAGTATGGAACCCATAAAAGAATCTAATCAAAGTCACATGAAACTTTCATATAAGAGGATCAGTTCTAAACTATATTCCAAGTAATAGATATATTGTCACAAATAGGATTCACTAAAAACTCAAGTTTATATTAATATTATTCTCAGAAACTACCCTTCTTCACAATGTTTGAAATTTAAACTTTCATGGCATCTTTCACTCCTTTTGTATTACCATGACATGGAAAAGATAACCAATTTATTTAGCAGGGGCATGGCTGTAAAAGATCCTTATGTGAATAACCCAACTGGGATTCAGCTTCTCTTGCTGGACTATCCCTATGCCATAGATGGACTTGAAATATGGGTTGCCATCAAACAATGGGTCAAGGACTTCTGCTCATTCTTCTACAAAGATGATGAGGCCATCAAGGCTGATGTTGAACTCCAATCCTGGTGGTCAGAAATCCAAACTACTGGCCATGGTGACAAGCGCAATGAGACATGGTGGTACCAAATGACCACACTCTCAAACCTTGTAGAAGCATTAACAACCCTCATTTGGATTGCTTCAGCTCAACATGCATCCATAAACTTTGGACAATATGCATACAATGGTTACCCTCCAAACCACCCCACACTATGCAAAAAGTTTGTTCCAATAGAAGGAACAATCGAGTTTGGTGAGTTCCTCAAGGACCCTGATAAGTTCTTCCTCAAGATGTTACCAAATAGGTTTGAGATGAGTCTTGCTGTGGCATTGGTTGATATGTTATCAAGGCACACCTCTGATGAAGTGTACTTGGGTTGCCAGTTGTCACCTAGCTGGATAGACAATGAATTGGTTCAAAATAGGTTTGCAGAGTTTAAGGAAGAACTTAAGGAGATTCAGGCAAGGATCTTGGAAAGGAACAGGGATCCAAAGCTTAAGAATAGGCGTGGACCAGCAAAAATTGATTATACACTATTATATCCTGACACATCTGGTTCTCGGTCAAGAAGAGGAATCACAGGGAGAGGAATACCTAATAGCATATCAATTTAAGTTGTATATAATTTATTTATGTACACTCACCAACTATTTCGTGGGTAATATATAGCCCAATGCAACAAAATAGAAATAAAAGGATATGGAATAACAAGAAACCAATTCACCCAAAATTTACTAGCAATTGTGCTGAATTCTGGCATAGTTGCCCTTTTTCTTCTCTTTGTTCACATCCCATTATGATAGTCATTTTACAAACAATTTTTTTTTTTTTTTGATGAGACAAATAATTAGTTATTATCATGTTATGTTTCGGTTGAGATGAGTTAGTTATGTTATTATTAAGATGCGGAATATATGATTAGATGATTGTATTAAAAAAATTTAATGCTAAGAATATATCATAATTAAATTATGGGTTTATCTAATAAATATTCTAAAAATACTGATTAAAGAATTAAAAGAGAAAATTTTATATTGAAAATGCAAGAATTTTAAGTTTCTAATGCATTAAATATCTTTAAAATTTAAAAATTTTCCTTTTATTAATTTCTTAGCCAATATTTTTAGGATATTGATTAGTAAAATTTTTAAATTTTATTATTAAAAGTTAAAATATTTCTATCAAAAAGTTTAGGATGATATTTTTATCCATATGAATTTAATTTTGATATATTATTAATATAAAATTTTTTTATATTAATATTTAATAATATATTATTGTATCAAAAAAACTGTTTGACTCAGAAACAAAAATACGCGAGTAGATAAGATTGTAAAATTCATTTACAAAAAAATTTAAGGCGTAAACTCAAAAATTAATTCATTTTAATGTTTACAAAGAAATAATTCTATAAATGACTTGCCCATCTTTTCTACTTGCATAGCGATCCCAAAACCCCTCTCCCACCACCTCTTCCTCTCCACTTCATTGGTCGATTCACGCAATCTTCCAAGATCGTCGTCGCTGCCGCCGGTGGCACCGTCATCCTCCTCACTGCCAGTGACCACAACAACGTTACAGGTTGGTTCCCTTCTGCTATGTTCTCTCTCTCTCTCTCTCTCTCTCTCTCTCTCTCTCTGTTTCTTCCAACCCCACAAAACAAAACTGCTGTTTGTTGACTTCTTACTTCGTTTTTTTTTTTTGTTATTCTTCTTCACCTCTTGAAATCCCTAGTGTGTTTCATGCTTTTCTTCTTATCATTCCTTTTAGGTTTGATTTTCATTTTTGGTTGCATGTATTGTTTTTGCTGCGTGTGGAGCTCTTTGCTGACCCGTAGTTTGGTAATGTCTTATAATTGTTAATATGTGTTTCAAAGCTTCAATTTTTGGGTATAGAGAGTGACTGATTTCATTAATTTTGATTAGCATGTAAGTGGTTTTTCGGCAGCTGATAACATAATTTAAAATGGTCTTTGTGAGGTATCTGTTTCTGATATTCTACTACATGCTTTCAGTGACACAATTGTGGTTGACAAAAAAAATGGACCAAATATCTTTTCTACCAGAAAGCATACTTCATGACATTCTCTCAAGGCTTCCGGAGAAAGATGCTACTAGGACTAGTGATTTGTCTAAGGTGTGAAGACAAACATGGTCCACGTTCCCCATATTGCCTTTTTTTTTTTTTTACACACAAATTATTGGGAGGTTTCCCAAGCAGATGGAAACTCAAAAGAGAAAGATATTCCTTGGTTATGTGAAGAAAACATTGCTTCCGTTCTGTGATAGAGGGTTAGCAATCAAAGAATTTAAGCTCAAGCTCAGTGCGAACTTTTTCAACCTTCGGTGTATGATCCGGGATGTTGATCTTTGGCTGAAGTTGGCTAGTGAAAGTGGTGTCCAGGTCCTAGAGCTTTCACTGCCTGAACGGAACAAGGACAGTCAATACCTATGCTATATCTGGCGACCGGGTGCACTTGAAGCCAAAGCACTTGATAAGTTAGTGTTGTTTTGTGTTTTTTTTTTTTCCGGCCGTGGGGGGGCTGGGGGGGGGGGGGGAATCAGAGTTGATCAAGCATTCCTCAATCATTCAATCAAGTTTTTCTTGTTGTGAGTATTATCCTTATGGTTTGTCCTTTTGGAAGATGAAGGGGCTATCAAGCATCTCATTTCTCATTGTCCTTTGATTGAACATATAACCCTGAATTGGTGTTATGTAATAAACCTCCAAGCAAAGGAGATCTACCAATGTTCAGGACCTCTCAGATGAAATCGTTAAGCATGAGTGGTCTACAAAAGCTCAAGGGAGTTGACATTCGAGGAGTACAAGGGGTTTATATTGATGCTTCAAATCTTGAGAACTTACATTATGGTCCTGTTGATATGGATGTGCACTTAAAGCTGAATTTTGATAGTTGCAGAAATTTGAGATGGTTGTACTTATCTTGTACTATTATTGTAGACAATTGGCTTCTTGAACTGTTTTTTAAATTTCCTTTCCTTGAGAGTTTGGACTTGGGTAGTTGCTCTATGTCTGAGAGCATTAATATTTCAAGTGCTGTTCTCAAGCTATTGATGTTATCTGATTGCTCTAACTTGAAGGAGGTCAACATTGATGCTCCAAGTTTATTATCATGTGGATATCGTGGTCATGGTGCCAGTATGCTTGTTATATCTTTTCTAAGAAGTTCTAGTCAACTGGAAGTCAATGTTATGACTTGTGATCTACGTGGATTGTCTGAATCCTTATAAGTTGAGGGAATTTACTGAAAACTTTAAACCACAAAAGGTTTTGGCATTGCTTTCCCTCCTTATCTATCAGCAATTTGTAATAAGTATAAACTAGCTACCTAATTGGTTCATTTTGTTTGCATATCTACCTAGTTTATTTTTATTGGTTTTTATGTACCTTGGATAATGTAGGATGAACCAAACCAAGACATATTGCAAGTTTCATCCCCTCCGCCAAGCATCAAACACTTGAACCTACGTAATATGCCTTTTCTGAAAAACAAAGCTTTGTATTTGCCTCTTGTGAATCGCTTGCTTTCATTTTGCTGCCTAGAAACTATTTTATTGTGGTTTCACACTGATCTTTGTAGTAAAGCATTCATTAGGTATGTCATTGTCTGTCTCCAAATTTGCTGTTTGATACTCTCATTTTTTTCTTATATCAGACACATTCATTTATGCTTTTTATTTTTACAAATGTTATGTGGAGCTTCTAACTCTATTTGTTAATTGTCGAAAACAACAGTTTTTCTGCTTGTCACTAATGGGGAAAAAACAGGGCGACTGGTATTGCAGTCCAAGTCATACTAAGCGTTGGTGGCATGGCTTGAAGAATGTCAAGGTCATAAGCTCAGACAAGACTGATGGGAATGTTGTTGATTTTAAAACTATGTTAGATGCATTGTCAACTTCTGCTGGTCACCAAAACATTAGTTTTAGGTTGGAATTGTAATCTTGTTGTTATCAATTCATGGACATGTTTACTTTGATGTTGCAACAGAATCAGATGTACACCCATCTTGTTCTCTATTTAGGAAGGCAACCTAAGCTCTGTGATTTGGATGAAACATGCATGAGGAAAACTTTCAGGTGCTCTCATATCCATAAATAGTTGATGTTTTGTTTCATTTACTGCATAATATTTAAGCTTTGTGGGTTATTATTTTCTCCCACTTTAACTACAATTTTTAATGCAATTGTTGAAGTGTTGATTATTACATGGTTCAAAGTGCAAAATTTTTTTACTCCAAGTGCTTGATTTACATGTTTCCCTTAATGCCGTAAATCGGCATTATATTGAAAAAAGTGTAATAACTCGAGGAATTCTTAGGCCAGTGTATATCAGATTATCTGTAAGGCATTATATTCTTACATAACCTTACACATATTTAATAATGAATGTTAATGTTAGACAGTGCTTGTAGTAAGGTCGTGGGAATCGCAATAAAAATATATCTATCATTAAAATTACTTTAGTACATTAAATAATAATGTCAGTGGCTAAAAGAAGATGCTGTAGAAGTGTAACTTACGAAGAATTTCTCAACCAAGAATTAACCTTGCACCTGTCCAAAGTAGAATTCCACCTTGCATGCCACCTCAAACGTAGACATGAATTTCTGTAAAAATTGGGTTACTAGCATATTTTCCCAGCTAGAACTAAACCTCAAGGAAAGCAACGTATCAGATGCCAAGTTAGCAACACAAGTCTTCAAGCACAGGTTGCAGCAGCACACGAATCATGATGGCTGATATAATCACTATCATTAATGGTTTTGGCATTAGAAACACTCACATCATAAAAGAACAAAAGAGAGGAAAAGAAGCAAGCAATATATAGAAGCATGAAATGGAACGCCCAGAAAGGCTTTCTAGTATGAAGGAGTGTTCCACCACCGTCAAAAGCAAAATTGTCAGGAACTTTAATCCAATATGCCATGCTGGCCAACAATTAACACTCAAGGGAAGGTTTTTGATCACTCAGAATCGAAGGAAACCAATACCTGGAAAATTAATTTCTGTTCAGATTTATAGCGGGACAGAAGTGGATCCCAGTAAGTACACTTTTTACACACTAAAACATGTCATTATTCTTTTCAATCAAATACAAAAAATTCTTATATTTCCTTTTCAAGTATAAGTATTTTCTTTATCTGGCAGCACTCAAGCCATTCAGTATTCAAATTTGCAAGGTTTAGTACTATATGATGCCTTTTAAGAGATTAACAACTTGTGTTAATATTAAAAAAGAAAAAGAAAAAGAAAGAGGTTAACAACTTGTTATGTTTTCAACATTAGATTGCATTGAACAGATACAGGGAAAGGGAAGTTAAGTGAGAAAGCATGTTTACATGGAGGGAGCAAGAAACATCACCATGATGCACAAACCATGACATATAAAATTGGAATAAATGTTGAGTCACATTTTGGAACTCCAAGAGCTTTTCTGATCCAAAACCAACATAAAAAGAAATTCTTCCTTCAATCTGCATCCATTGAGGATTTAACAATCAGGTCATTCACTTTGACTGCAATTCTTGGATATTTCCTATCAAGAAGACCAATTCTGATCGACTATTCTTCTCAAATGCTGTAAGCCACATACTTAACCTTTTGTTTTTTTAATTGGAAATTTCTTAGTGAAACTTCAAATTGGTCCCTGCCGAATACATCACTAGACAAATTCATCCATGATAAATAAAAACCATTAGTATAGTACCTTAGAATTAAAAATATGGGTTAAATTGATCTTTTTAAGGAATAGATTAATTTCTAAGAAATACTTTGCATCAAACAAATTGGTCTCAAAAGGACTAAATGTGTGTTTGTTTGAGATTTTTTGGATAAAAAATCTCTTTTTTCATTAAAAAAATTAATTTTTATATATTTGAATAATTTTTTAAAAATAATCAAAATCTCAAAAAAAATTATTTTTAATTTTTTTTAAAGTTGAAAAAAATAGCTTCTAAAAAAATTAATTTTTAATTTTTTTAATTATATATAAAATTTAAATTTTATAATCACTTTTTTAAAAGTTGAAACAAACGCATCTTAATTTGATTGATTTTTTAATTTTCAAGAAATAGGTTGGGGGGTCTTTTATTTCTCTAGGACAAATTTATCTGATAACATTTTTGTTATGGACCAATATTGGGTTTTACACAAAGTTTTGTGGCATGAAATTACAAATATGTGATGTTCATGGCAGTGCTATCTTCCAAGTCAAACGCAAGAAGCTCTAGTGGAACTACGGAAGGAAGAGCTTGAAAGATTGAAGGGTGATGGAAGGGGAAAAAGAAAGGAATGGGATCAAATCTATGAGTATGACTGTTATAATGACCTTGCTGATCCTGACAAAGGTCCAGAATATCTTAGACCAACCTTGGGTGGGTCTTGGTTATATCCATATCCTCGTAGAGTAAGAACAGTTCGCAAGCCTAGTGCAGCAGGTACGTAATCTACTTGCCTCACAGTTCCAGTTTAAGGTAGCAGTCTCAATTGGCATGGAACATCAGAATTGCAGCAGAAAATATCTTTTATGAAAGCTTAACATTTAAAATGAAAGTTTTATTCTATGCCTTTTTTTAAGCATTTTAATTTGACCCCAGTGGACATTCAACCCAATTAAGAAAGAATATAGTCAGGGGAGACTAGGGGCTGCCATGGTCTCCCTACTTTAGCCATGTTTTTTAGAAGTTTCATTTATATATTAATTTGGTGCCCATATAAAACAAGTAAAAGAAAAAGAAATGTCCATATAATTTATATCTATATAAATATGTGATATATAGTTTATATTGACAAAAGATATCTTTATATAATTTATAATTTGTTAATTATTTCATATAGTATATTCCTACATTGTAGTTTTTTTTTTAATTTTATTTATGTTTAGTTTGGCCCACTTTTTACTTGAATTTCTAGCTCCGCCCTTAATATAGTCTGCAGAATGAAAGGGTCTGCAATACATCATGTCTGAAGGATAGTCTCCTAGTTTTTTGAGATAGCACTTTTGAGTTGATTTTCATTCGTTTCTTCATGTGTCTCCACGGAAAACTTTAGGTCCATCAAATGAGAGCCGGCCAAGGAATTTTGACATATATGTTCCTTCAGATGGGAGATTTATCCCCAAAAAATTGAAGGAGCTAAAATCAAATTCTATCCATGCTATGGTACATTTTCTATCACCAAAGGCAGAATCATTACTTCAACAAAGTTCCAGAGGCTTTGAATCATTTGAGGAGATACTTGACTTGTTCTACAGCAATAGAAACCAAGGAATTGAGGAGTGGATCAGAGATAACTTAAAGAAAATGGTACCATTTGAGCACTTGGAGGAAATAATTCGTGCAATCAAGAAAAAACTTCTGGAACTTCTTATACCTCAAATCATATCTGGTAAGAGAGATACTAAGTAATAGAAAATGATTTTATAACATTGTTTTATGAGATATCCTTTGTATTTCAGAAAATGAGTGAGTTTGGAGAGATGACATGGAGTTTGGAGACAAATGCTTGCAGAAACTCGCCATCCAATGCTTGAAGGTACTTCATACACCTACGAACTGCGCTTTAGAAATAATCTTCTTTGTTTTGAATATAATGCATATACAAAAGCCTTTCTCCCTACCAAAAAAGGAGGAGCAAGTAGTGGAGTGGATGCAATAGGCTAAACATCCACTGTATGATAGAGCAAGGATAACAAATTATCTTCACTCAGGATTTTAGGGTTTAAGCATAAAAGAATTATATATACATGTAATCATATATTGTCATATCAATAAAAATATTTGACTCAATCATCCACTGTTTTAAAATTCCTATAAATACAATCATTTGATTGGATAATAATATAAAACTCTTTTTTATTGTTAGTGTATACCAATTAAACTCTTTATTTTATCTTATCTTATTATCTTTCATTATATGTTTATCTTTATCTTTAACTTATCTAATAAGTTATTGTAGCCACTAAGTTTTATAATAAACTCTTTACTCAACTCCTACTTGAGTTAAGTCACCTTTCATTCAAAATTCTATCAAAGTCTTTTTAATGATTACCACCTAAACCCGACACAAGACTCGTAGGTACCTTTCCCAATGAAAAAAGTCCAATGCCCCGCAGCAAAGTTCTTAACAATTTCGATTGAAACTCTAAAATTCTAGAGCTCTCTTGTAGTGCCTAAGCCTTGAGTAATACACAAATTCAAACTAACAAAATCTTTTTGCTCTTCTAGTAGTTATGATGCTTCATTTTCGTGCTTACCGCTAGGGATGTAAATGGGGCGGGGCGGAGGCGGGGGATAGCCCCCATCCCCCACCCTGTGGATAAATACCAACCCCATATCCGTGCGGGTACCCACTTTTGAATTCGCTACGGATTTATGGGTACCCGTGGATATCCATGGATACCCGTTAGAATATAAAAAATTTAAAATATTTAAATTAAATATAAAAATTCTAATATCATAAAATACTTAAAAGAAGCATAAATACTAATCTAATTCTACAATTTGAATTCTAATAACTTTAAACACATAAAATAAACACAAAATAAGCATAATAATCCAATTTCTCAATCTAAATTTCAACAACTTAAAATAAAAATAAACACATAATAGTAATCCAACTATTAGTCTAACATATAATAAGTACAAATAAATCCAACTTCTAAATTTAAACATTAGTCTAAGCAATTTCAATAACAACAATATTAGCCTAACTAAGTTAATAACTTAAGGGTAAAATAGTAATTTCATATCGGGTACCTGCGAGTATAAGGATATTGATCCACGCCCCACCTCGTTTAACACGTGGGTATTTAAAATCCCCGTCACCATTACCCGCGGGGGCAAAATCTTCCCCCTATAGCCACCCCTGTTGCGGGTATCCGTGGGGGCAAATTTTTTTGATTGCTCCATCTTTGACAAGCTATCCACCGATGGCAACCAATCTTCCTACATCTTCTGCAATGTTCCTTCTTCTAGTGGTTTTGGTACTTTTTTTTTTTTGTTCCTCTACATAGCTGGGCCTAAACCAGCTGCAAGCTCCCCAGTGAGCTACCCACCACCAAGAACCACCATAAACAACTTCTAATGGTGTTGACAGGCCCATCCAACAAAGAACTGCCGCACATGCTCTCATGCATTCTCTTTTCTTTTTGCATGTTTCTTCACGCGCCAATGCATTTAGGTGAATGTCATTGTTTCCGGTGACGCTCTTTTGTTTGCGACCCCGTGTGCTCATCTCTATCCTTCCCTAGCTCATTTTCATTGACTTCCAACCAACTATACTTTATGGCATAGTTATAAAAATCGACTCAGACCAGGAGGTCGAACCGGAAAATTGGTGAACCGGCCAACTAGTTGGTCTAAGTTAGTCTAAGCATTGGTCAGGTAATAGAACCGGAATAAACCGATGTGACTCGACTATTTTTGGTGAAAATTGGTGACCCAGCCAGTTCAATTAAATCGGATTGGGTCATGAAAAAGAAGCAGGAAGTGTAGAACGCAGGGAGACAATGACGTAGAAGCAATGCGCCATAGTTGTGCCATCCATTTGTCTGCCCCACCGCTCATCATCATGTTGCCCCATAAGACCGCCATTGCTTGTCGCGCTTGGTGTTGTCGCCATTGCATCCTGCCATCGTACCTGCACTACATCCTATTGCTGCACATGCATCGTGTTGCTTCAATCCGCTTCTGCTCATGAAGAAAGGGAGAAAGACAGGGGGCGGCGGCTGTGCTATCAAGAGGAAGAAAAGAATGTTGCGGATATTAGGGTTTTTGACATTTATATGGGGTTATTAGTTGGGCTAATTTTTAGGCCTGACTGATCTAAAATTTTTGGCTTTTATGGATACTAAGACTTCTTATATTTTTATCAAAATTTGATACTTTGGGCTTTTGCTTCTTAATATGTTTTTATGCCCACTAATGAAATTAGAATTTTAGAGCCAAACAAAAAGATAGTAAGGCTTTAGATAAAATAATAATAATAATAATAATAATAGGCATTAAAATAATTTCATAATAGGCTAATGGCATCATTAATATAGTTTTTTTATCTTTGTCAAAAAAATTATTAGACTATTATAAAATCTATTTGTGTTATTTTATTATATTTATTTGAATTTTAATGTATATTTATATATTTATTTAATTATATCCGATTCAACTAGTGATCCACTGGTTGAACCATTGACTTGGTACTTTGGTCGAGTTGATTATCGAGTTAAGTTTTAAAACTATGCTTTATGGAGTTCATTTTATTTTATTTTTTATTGATAAGGTTCTATTTGTATTAATAAACTTTAACTTAAGGAGGAGTATTAGGAATATTGTATAAGACTGCTAAGTTCTATCATGTGATTAATGTGTGGCATAGGATATCAAGTCTTAGGAAATAACTAAATATTAATTAGTATTCTTAAAACTTTGCATGCATATTCCCTATTAACTATATATGATGCTATTGGATATCTAAAGAGAAGCAAACATTGAAAACCTAAGCTGTCTAGCGAGAAATATTTGTATAGTTATAGAGCGCTATATAGGATTATGCTCTCATCAATCATTACATGCCATTTAAGCCAAATTAGTAGTGAATCCCTCCACTGAAAATATTAAAAAAATAATAAATATATAAGTTACTGATATGCCACCATTAACTAAACTTAAATGGCACCATGGCTATCCAAGAATTTGTCCACAGCACTTCTCAGTTATATTTTACAAATTCAATAGCAAAGAATCCACAAATTTGAGTGGAGTACCTGTAGTTCGTTAATCCTAGAAGTTGAAGTAGTGAAATTGAAGATGGCATCACCCTCGAATGCTAGATCACATGCTACCCTTAGGGAGCTTGCAACTGGAACCGTTCAATTTGAACGTATCATGGAGCGTGAAGGTTATCTTGGTGAGCTTCGTTATTGAAGCTGTAACATCCTCCCAAGTATGATATTATGCTTAAGTCATAATACTTCACCTAGGAGTTGTTACTGTCACTTAATTAGACTTTGTCTAGCAGCAACCTTCGGCCACTTTCAATCTTACTAGTCAACTCCACCTCGAAGGACCTTCTTCAAAACTTTTGAACTATCTGGAGATAACACGGAAATAAACATAGGAGTGAGAATTATAAATTCTCAATAGGATTCATTAAACTACCATATGCTGTGTCGTCGTTATTATCTCCAGTTGCTTCGGTTTATTATGAAAAATGTGAGCATATTAACTAGACTGTTTAGTTTTATAGTTTGAAAATATATTGTCCAAAGTAGAGTTCATTTTATTCATGCACTTCAGTCACATTGGCAATATTTCATATTTAGAATAATAATCACCGTATGAGTAGATAGAACAATCTCAGCATCAATAAAACATGGGATATAATTATGCAAATACTCATACTTGAATTTATGCAAATGCACTGGTATTTCTTTTTAACTTTCTTTGCTTCCTTTTCTTGGCACACCTAGGCGTTATGTATCGCCGTCCCTAAGGTGCTTGCATATGTTTTAATCTTTAGTCTTTACTACCCTTGGATAGTCTGATCTAGGAGTGAACTCAACTCGTGACCATCGTCACACAGAACTAACTTACAAAGGGATCCACGTGCCTCTAGTCTTGGAGGGATCTTATTTTGGCCACGTGCCTCTAAATTGAAAGGATCTCTCTTGGTCACATGTCTCAAGAATAAAGGGATCTCAACTGACCACTTGCCTTCAATGTAAAGGGATCTTATCTGACCATGTGCCTCCAAGGTAAAGGGATCTCATAGTTTTATACTGCCTTCAGGTGAAGGGATCCACATTTAATATATTCTTATCCTTTCCTTCTCATACATAATCATGCATAAACATGCTGAATGCATTCTTACATATGCTTCGTCATCTGTTTTCATATATCCTTGCATATGGAATTTCCACATACATATTCATAATATATAAATGCTCATAACCTCCTTATATTCTACTAAAAATTTGGCAGCATAACGGATCATGTCTGCTTCCCCATGAATAGTGCCTGACAATCAGGAAATTTTAATCAAACAACAAACCCCATATAAAACATCATATCTTCATTAGTTATCACACACAACAAAGTCTTTTGAGCAAAGCTTAGGTAGTTAGGTGCAAGTTTAAAATCTTAAGTCTTAATATATCTTGCAAGCTTTTAACTTTTACGGATGTTCCCGAGTTTGAGCTTGGGACTGACTTCCGAGATTGAATTGGGTTCGAGTTCCGAGATTACATAAGTTCTGACTTCCGGGCATAGGAGGTTAATGTTTTGATTCCCGACTTCTGGGGTTATGTTTAGAATCGATCTTCGAGATTGATTCTAGACCGAGTTTCGAGGTTGTATGTTCAATGAGATACTGAGTTTTGGAATTTCGTGTATAAGAGTTTTAAAGCATCCTAGTTCTCGACTTCCGAGATTCGGGTATAAGGTTTCATGTTTTTGTACCAACTTCCAAGTTTAGGTTGAAGATACCCGACTTCCAGTTTTAAGTATTTTAGGTTCCATATTCTTGTCCTTGACTTTCAATTTTAAGGTGATTCATGTGCTATGTGATTTCCGATCTCCGTCCTTAAGCCACAATTAGTCTTCCAAACTTTTATGAATGTGTTTCCTAAGTTCCAAGTTCTGACATTAACTATACCTGATTTAGTTTTCTGTTCACTAAGTTCCGAGTTTAACATTAAGTATACCCAATCTAGCTCTCTGGTTGTTAAGTTCCGAGTTCCGATATTAGCTTCAAGTTATTTGTGTTTTATCCTAGACTGCCCTACTTCTAGCCAGAATTGAATATCATTTGAACGAGCATAATTCGAGATATAAGCCCCGAAACTTGACCCTACTAGACTACCCTGTTCCAACCCGGGTTGAACTTAAGGTAAATTCATTAATGTGTTGGGAATAATTGGCAATAAATCTAACTCTGAAATTTTTATGGAATGTTCCCTCATATGTTAGCTCTCAAACAACGTTAGTTTCACTCAATTTAGAGTTGTGTAGGGTGAGATACACCCTTCTCAACTCATACTACCCAGATGAGAATCCATATTTCTAGGTTAAACTTCAAAAATTCATAACTACCTCTATACTGATCCATTGGTGTTATATTATATATGTATGAAAAGCCCTGAATGTCTAGTTTTTCATAAAAATAGATTCATGAAATTTAAACAGCTATAGGCGGAGCCATACACTCCGCTGTATGGATTGCCGAGGAATTTTGGTCCTCCAGCCTCTTACTTCTTCCTACTTTCATCCTTTCTTACTTCTTAATCGATTTTAGCATAAAAAATAGCCAACAAACCAACCAAAGATAATCATATTCATTCAATCATCACATCAAGAAATGAGAAAATAAAGCCCCAATCAGCAATCCATACCCAAGAAGACAAGAAAAAGTTGAATCTCTACCTTTATCTTGAAGCAACAACTAGCTAGTTTTGAGTTCTAGTGAAGGATATAGATGCAAGAGGCCTGATGGAGGCTAAAAGTGGAAGAAGGAGACGAAGAAGATGAAGAAAAGAAGAAAAGAAGGCTGCTAGAAGGAGGCGCAAGTCAGCTGAAATGAAGAGAGAAAAATCTGATTCAAACATAAAGAGGGTAGTTAGCTTCATGGGTTTTGATTGGCTAAAATTTGGTGACCAATTTTTCAGCCAACTCTTCCTCTTCTTGTGGCCTTTGTGGCGCCACACTTAGAGGCTTAAATGGTTGAGTATTCAGCCTTAAGTCATAGGGTTTTGGGCATGTAATTCTATTGGTTTGGTTCCGACAGTTTAAGATATCGTAATCTTATCGATTTCTCGTAAATCAGTAAATCAGTTTTCAGAAAATTTCTATGAAATCTTCTATGCTTCTAATTTAATTTCCTTATATCCAAACTCAATTAATTGCTAGTTAATTGATCCTAAATAAATATTTAGTCGAATTTTAATTAATTTCAATTATTCGATAAAAATCGAATAACTAGGCAAAAAATGATTAAAAATCCGGTGGATGTTACAGAAGCCAATGCACCAACCCCTTCGTTTACATTCCTTTCTTAACTGGAAACATCTTTAGCGGTTGTTACACACCCAAAATGCTGTCCTAAAGCACCTCCTGCAAGCAAAAGGTTAAGTCAATGAGACAAGGTTAAAACCATTGCTCACGAGAATGCCACCCACCTTGCGAATGAAATTATGGTAACTATGTACCTTAAGGTGAGAGCCTGCAACTATATGAACGAAGAAACCCTTGAACTTTTCACAAGAAAGCCGAATGTAGTTTGTAACACCTTACCAGACAAAATACTATACTTAAGTCATAATATATTACCTGATAAGTTATTACGTGTGACTAGCTGATTAAATTCCATTTTCAGTTTCATTATTAATTAATTGTGTACCAAAAGTAAAGTAACATAAATAAAAATGTGAAATAAACAGTAATATTGGAAATTGCATCATATATATATAAACATCTATTTTTCAAAGTTGTCAAAAGATATATAAGATAGTATAGGGTAGTAAAAAATGAGGCCGCTAACACAAAATAAATTGGCCTGTCTATATGAACAGCCCCCTAGCTGGTCCCCGCGGGACATTTCATGTATAACTACTAACTCTTATCCATATACTCATGACCCAAACTACCAAAAGAGGGTCATCCTGTACACCTCTTCTTGCTTTCTGACGGTGTATTTCCAACTAGATGGATTCCGAAGAAAGGAATCCATTTGCCATGCCAGCATCCACAGGAGTGTAGTCCATGCT
Organism: Pterocarpus macrocarpus; assembly: GCA_031439585.1. Taxonomy (NCBI): domain Eukaryota; kingdom Viridiplantae; phylum Streptophyta; class Magnoliopsida; order Fabales; family Fabaceae; genus Pterocarpus; species Pterocarpus macrocarpus. The sequence goes on along the minus strand of CM062516.1, from coordinate 11,376,234 downwards.
TGGAGCAGAGGACGGGGAAGATGAACTCTCTGCCTTAGATGGATCCTCCTCAAACATTGAGACCGAGGGAATCTGCTGTGGTGGTGAGGCTGGTGGAGCCATGGTAGTCTTTGAGTCTTTCTTCTTTGCGGGTGGAGGTGGAAAAGGATTGGCCATGTATAGCGGAATAGCAATGTAATGTGCGGCAGGGTCGAAGAGTGGATGAGCAAGGGGAACAGCAAAATCTCTACGAAAGAAGAAGTAAAAACAGAATTGACATCTACCAAATACATATATACAATCTAGAAATGAGTCCAGGTGGATGTGGAGCTCAGAGAACTCGATGAATAGGACTCCAGTTGCCGCATTCTCCATGATCTAAGAATGACGCAGAAATATATGGTAGGGTGAGAAATAAAGATCTCTCAGTAGGAATTCCTAAATTTATACTTATCTGTCATCGCTGTCATTCTCAGTTGTTTTGGATTTTGATTAATTAAAAGAAAATGTTGCATCAATAGGATGTCCTACTCAATTAGTTATAGAAATCATAGCTTGAAACACAGCTTTGTTTTACTTAAGGAAATAAAAGAAATTAAACAGAGAAATAAATAACCAGACCTGTGTTTTTGACATAGTTAAGTGATTGCCATAAAGTGAACAATAATAAATATATGTATATATAACATCCAATGATGCAATTAATTCAATGCATGATAATAATTGTGGATATACATAAGAAATAATACACTTGATCTTAACTGATATTTTTCCATACTTGGTCCCCTAGGAGTATATTGGCCATAAAATTCCTAGGTAATAGTCCGCTTTTCATGATCGAGCTCGTTCCTGTACAGGGTCATCGAGTTTACTTTCCCCGACTTCCTCACTGATCCATTTTCCTTAACTTTGTTCAGGAGCTGGCTCAAGTCACATGGAAATCCTTCCTTATTCTTATAAGGGTAGCATTACTTATCTAATACTATGACCAATGCATGCATAACTTGTAAATTCATATTAATTGCAATCTCTGGCGAAATCTTGGTAGTATAACGGATCATGTCCGCTTCCCCATGAATAGTGCTAGATAACCAGGAAATTTTAATCAAATAGCAAATCCAATATAGAACATCATATTCATACCAAGAATATAACAATATCAATAGGTGCAAGTTTTAAAATCTTAAGTCTTAATCTATCTTGCAAGTTTTAATTTCTATTGATGTTCCCGAGTTCGACTTCCAAGATTAAATGGAGTCCGAGTTCCGAGTTTATACAAGTTCCGACATTCGGGGTTATGTTCGATCTTCCAAGATTATATAATTTCCAACTCCCGGGGTTATGTTCGATCTCCGACCTTATTCCACCATTGGTCTTCTAAGACTTTTACAAGTGTGTTTCCTAAATTCCAAATTTCTGACATTAACTATACCTGATCTAGTTTCCTACTCACTAAGTTTCGAGTTCAACATTAAGTATATCTGATTTAGCTCTCTATCTACTAAGTTTCCGAGTTCAACCTCAAGTATGCCTGATCTAGCTCTCTGTCTACTAGATTTTCGAGTTCAACCTTAAGTATACCCGATCTAACTCTCTGTTTACTAAGTTCCGAGTTCCGATACTAACTCAAGTTATTTGTGTTTTATCCTAGACTGCCTTACTTCTAGCCAGAATTATACTCTTCTAGTAGAAAATTCACCAAAAATAGTAATCTAAGTAAAATCATGCGAAATTTATATCAATATAAAGCTAACAAAGCAAACTTTCAAATGAGATAAGTTGCATATCATTTGAGTGAGTGTAACTTGAGATATAAGCCCTGAAACTTGACCCTACTGAACTACCCTATTCTAGCCTGGATTAATCATAGGGCAACTTCCTCAAATCATTGGGAGCAAACGGGACCTTATCTAACCCTGAAATTTTTATGGGATGTTCCCTCATATGTTAGCTTTCAAGCAACGTTGGATTCACTCAATTTGGAGTTGTGTAGGGTGAGTTACACCCTTCTCAACTCACACTGCCCGGATGAAGGTCCTGATTTCTAGGTCAAATTTCAAAAATTCATAACTACCTCTACATTGATCCAATGACCTTATATTATATATGTATGAAAAGTCCTGAATGTCTAGTTTCATATAAAAATAGATTCATGGAAGTTAAATGGCTGTAGATGGAGTCGTATGTAACAACCTCTATCATATAAGCCATGCTCGAGTTATGAGGTTACATAAAAAGGTTGTCACGGTGCTGAAAAATTCTTTAAAATATGAAAAATATAATACATGGCCCTTTAATTGTCCACTTTATTACTAACTACTAGTCTCTGATATATAGAGAATAAAATAATTACACTTTAAAAGAAAATTGTGATTGACATAGTAAACAGCGTCTACTTCCGATTAATCGTTAGCTAGCTTCGATGGTCTCTTGATCTGGCTAGCGCCTGAGTCGTGCTCAATGAGTGGCCCTGTATTCCGCCTTGCACTGGATGTCCAACTTAGGTACTGGAATGTTTACGAAAAAGAAAAACATACAAGCAGGCAGTGAGAACCTAGGGTTCTCAGTAGGTAAATTTAAACAAATCTTATAATATCATCATAAACATTCCAGCCGCTTCGGTTTATTATGAAAATATGAGCATATATAAACAGATAGTGGTTCAATTTTAAGTTGAAAATACCTTTCTCGAAGTGGGTTATTTTTTAACCATCACTTACCATATTATATGACAGACATAGAAATGTGATTAGTATGATATGCTTCAACCAAAATCATAATAATAATAGTATGACTTAATGAGATAACTGAAGATGCGCTTATAGATGCTTATGCTTGACTGTATGCAAGTGCACTTGACTTAATTCATATCTTTCTTTAACTTGCAACTTGATCTTACTTTTCTGTGCTTGGTCCCCCAGAGGTGAATGGCCTTTCTCACCCCTGGGCAATAGCCTACTTTTCAGGTCCGAGCTCGTACCTATACATGAGTGACGGGTTTACTTTCCCCAACCCTCACACTGGTCTGTTCCCACTAATTTGGTCAAGGGCTGGCCCAAGTCTTAGATGGTACCGCTCTGGCCCATGCTAGCTGGGTCTATGCCATGCTGGCGTGGTAGCTTAGTACGTCCCTCTTAAAAGTTCTTATCATCTTTCCTTTCCATATCTTATCATACGTACAGATGCTTTGTGCATACATGAATATGCCTTATATCTTATTTCTCATATCATATTCTAATTATGCTTGCATGCATGGCATATATGAACATAACATGTGAATGTAATATATTCAAAGTACAATCTCTCATAGCATAAGCTCTCATAACTCATATCATGCCTAAAATTCATCCTTGATAACTTATATCATATTCAAGTTCATCCTTGCATGTAAACATTCCTAGTTTCATAGACTTCTGCCGTAAATCCAGCAGCATAACGGATCAATTCCGTCTCCCCATAAATAGTGCCAGTTCTCACAGACAATTTAATCATAGCAATATAATCAATCTAACATATATATATCAATGTAAAATTGGCAATCCTCAACTCAAACCTTATGTATCCATTAACACTTGTGTAACCATCAATTTGGCCATTCTGCCAATCTTACTCAGTTCTGCCGAATTTTGTATAATTTGCCTTTACCTCTATTCAACTCATTTAAACTTGGATTTTGGATATGTCATAGCTCTATATGTCTACTTTCTAACCTCTTTGGTCCCATATCATTTTTGATTTATATAGCTCAAGATATTCAAATTTTGCCTCAGCCTATTCAGTCACTGGACCGAATTACACTCCTGGAAGTATAAATTCACTAAAAATCGAAACTAAACTCAAATCATACGAAATTGGTCTCATATCAAAGCTAACAGGACAACCTTTCATTTGCAATAAGTTTCACTTGATTTGCTTAAGTATACCTCAGGTTATAAGTCCTGAAAATCGACCTTCCTGAACTACCCTGTTTTGGCTCGGTTTGGACATACAGTAACTTTCTCAAACCACTGGGATCAATTGGGACCATAACAAATTTGGAATTTCATATTGGGATGTTTCCCTATGTGTAAGCTTTCTACCAAAATTAGTTTCACTCAATTTGGAGTTGTATAGGGTGAGATATACCCACCTCAAGTCACCCTGCCCGGATGAAAACCCTGATTCCTAGGTCAAAATTCAAAAATTCATATCTCTCTCAATACTAATCCAATGACCTTATATTATATATGTGTGGAAAGCCCTGGATGTCTACTTTCATCTAAAAATGGTTTCATTGGATTTAACCAGTTGTAGACGGCGCCGTACGCTCTGCCGTACAGACTGCCGTGGAATTCCTTACCAAGACAGCATCCTAATTCTTATCTCCTTCTAATTTTCTCCTTTTAACCATGATTTCAACTCAAGATTTCCTATTAATCCTATCATCATCCATCATAATACATCCAATAATCCATCGAATATAAGGAGAAGGATACAATTTCATGCAATCATAGTGCAAGTAATTCAAGAACAGAAATAGAATCCTACCTCTTTGGAGTATGATTTGAGCTAAGTGCTGAAACTTGGAGTGTTAGAACCTTGCTAAGCTTGAAGGAGTAATGGAGTTGATTGAGAGAAGGGAAGAAGGAGGCTGGAGCAAGGGGGAAGGGGAGAACGTAAATCAGACCAAAATGGAGAGAAGAGTCTGATTTAAATACATGAGAGTTGTGGTGTTGATTGATCGGAGTTTTGTGGTTGAAATTCGGCCATGTTTCTCACTTTTGTGACCAAATTGCTCTCCATGTCGTCCCAAAAGTGGGATACGCTTCCGTCCGACTGAAATCAGAACTCGTCTCCATTATGCTTGAAGTCGGAACTCGTGCCTCTTGTTTGTGACTTGAGGAAATCTTGTCTAGTTTATTTCGAGACTTAGAAGTAAGGTCGGAGGTCGGAAGTCTTCCAGCTTATAATCATATAATCTGGGAACTCCCCATTCAAACTCGGAAACGCCAGAAGAAATGGAAAGCTCCAGAGAATAAGATCGGATATCGGAACTCGTGTGTAACTTGGAAACCAGCTCAAGAATTCGAAATCATGTCCATTGAGTCCAACTCTAAGGTGGGAACTCGTTACATCAAAATCGGACGTTGGCACTTGTACCATTGTTTTAAAGCATCAACTTGGGTCAAGTTCGAAGTCGGAATGAGGATGCTTAAGGTCGAAACTCGGGAATTCGAAATCACATTACCAAACCCAAGTACTTAAACCCGGAAGTTGGTATTTATATACAGTGTGGTTGATGAGATCGGAATCCGATTATATTCTCCTTGAAACATGAAGTCAGATATCGGAGCTCGGAAGCCACTCCATTTAACTCGAAACTAGAACGTGAAGTCAAAAATCAGGAATAATCAAATTGAAGAGGAAATCGGAAATCGGGAAGGACATGAGGTCAAGACGAACTCGGAACTCGGAACTTATCCCATTTCATGTGAAATTCGAGGATGAAGTCGGAAATCATGAAAACTAGTGAAATCGGAACTCGGAAATCGCGGTGCTGGTAAAAATGGAATAATTTAGCACGAGGGAAATTGGGGATGTTACACCATACACCCCGATATACGGACTGCCGAGGAAAAATCCTAACAGCTTCTTGAGTTTTCTTTTTTCTTCAAGTTCTTTCATACCAATCCTAATTCTAATCATAACATACATGTGTAATCAACTATAATTCATCATTATCACTTCAAATTTCATCAGTATCATAAGATATCCAAGACCCCCATATAGTACTAAACCAAGGAAAGTAAGAAGAGAAGTAGGATTCCTACCTTATCTAGTTGAAATTTAGTCGATTTGGTGCCTTAAATAGAAGCTACTTTTGATGAGACCTGAAGAGAAGTTGAAGATGGAGTAGAGAGGAGTGTGAATGGAAGAGAAATGAAGGGGAGTCAGCCTCTTATCTTGACCAAAATTGTCAAGGGCAAAGAAGGAATTGAACCCAAACTTGTAGAGCAAAGAGTTGTGTGATTGGTGGATTTAAATAGGTTATTCAACTTGATTTTTTGGTTAATTCTTGGCTGAAAATGGCGCCACCTATGGGAGTGTTGTGGCTGAATCCTAGCCATTCATTCTAAGGTTCTCATAATGATTCTTCTATCGGTCCGATTCCGACAGTTTAAAATACCGAAATCTTACCGATTTTTCTTAAATCAGTAAATCAGTTATAGAAAAATTCTGTGAGGTTTACTATGTTCCTAATCTAATTCCATCAAGCCTAATCAGTTCTAAATCACACTTAATTGGCTTTAAGTCACTGCTTAATCGAATTCTAATAAATCCCAATTATTCACTGTAAATCGAACAATTCGGCTATTAACGATAAAATTCTTTGGAGGTTACATTTCTACCCTCCTAAAAAAAAAAAAATTTGTCCTCAAAATTTAGTACCTGAGAATAATTCAGGATACTCTCTTCTTATATCGGATTCTAATTCCCACGTACAGTCCGCTAAATCTTCGTGTCCCCATGCTATCTTTACTAACTATACGGCTTTGTTCCGCAGGTGCTTGATGCTCCTGTCCACTATTTGTGCTGGGGGTACATGAAAAGTCAATCAGGTTCTAAGAAATGAGTTGGGTCAGGTTGGTATTTTCTGAGTTGGGAAACATAGAAAACATCATGAAGATTTGACAGATGTGGAGGTAAGGTGACTCGATACGCCACTAGCCCAATTCGCTTCAAAATTTGAAAAGGACCTATAAAGCGAGGGCTTAGCTTTCTAACTTTAATGGCTCTACCTACTCCAATTGTGGGTGTGATCTTTAGAAACACATGGTCTCCTTCTTTGAATTCCAATGGCTTTCTCCTAACATATGCGTAGCTCTTCTATCGGGTCTGAGCTGCAAGTATTTTGCTACGGATCCTTTTGATATGCTCTGTAGTTTGTCTGACTAGTTCCGGTCCTAACAAACTCTGTTCTCCTGATTCATACCAACACAGGGGAGATTGGCACTTCCGTCCGTATAAAGCTTCATACGAAGCCATGTCGATGCTAGCATGGTAACTATTATTGTATGCAAACTCGGCTAACGGTAAGTATTGATCCCAACTTCCACGCTATTCTAGAATGTACGCTCGCAACATATCTTCCAAGGTCTGAATCGTTCGTTCGGTCTAACCATTTGTTTGCGGATGGTACGCAGTACTTAAATATAGCCTAGTACCGAACGCCTTCTGGAGTGCTCCCCAAAACCGTGAGGTGAACCTTGAATCTCGATCTGAAATGATTGTTGAAGGAATGCCATATAGCCGTACTACTTCTTGAACGTGCAATTGAGCTAGCTTCTCTAGAGGGTAATTCGCTCAAATAGGCAAAAAGTGAGCAGACTTAGTTAGCCTATACACTATGACCCATATAGCGTCATGTCCTGAGGGTGTTCTTGGATCACGAAATCCATAGAAATGCTCTCCCACTTCCATTCCGGAATCTCTAAAGGTTGTAATGACCCTGCTGGTTTTTGATGCTCTATTTTTACCTTCTGATAGGTTAGACATTTATTCATGAAATCTACCACATCTGTCTTAAAGCCTGGCCACCAAAACATCCTCTTGAGATCTTGATACATTTTGTTAATGTCAAGATCTATAGTAAACTCGCTCTTATGGGCTTCCTCCAAGATCTTCTTTCTGAGGTTTTCCTCCTCAGGTACGCATATTCTCCCCTGATATCACCATATTCCTTCTGCATCCTGAGTAAATCCTGTTGGCTTGCCAGATTGCATTAGTTGCATTGTATGCTGGAAGTTATCATTTCTTTGTTGTACTTGCTGGATTTGGTCTTTGAAATTACTGGTTATCTTAAGTTGATTTAACTGAATGGCATTGGAGTTCATAGAGATTCTCAAGTTGAGGTCTTGGAAACTCTCTATGAGCTCCGTCTCCTTGATTATCATCCATGCCACAGTTAAAGATTTCCTATTCAAGACATCTGCCACCACGTTTGCTTTGCCAGGGTGGTATTTTAGCTCAAATTCATAATCTTTAAGAAACTCCATCCACCTTTACTGCCTCATGTTCAATTCCTTTTGATCAAAAAGGTATTTCAAGCTTTTATGATCAGAAAATAATTCAAACTTTACCCCATAGAGATGGTGCCTCCATATCTTCAGAGCAAATGCCACCGTCGCTAACTCTAGGTCATGCGTTGGATAATTTCTTTCGTGAGTTTTCAATTGCCTGGAAGCATACACGACGACATTTCTATTCTGCATTAACAGGCACCCTAATCCTTTCTTAGAAGCATCACAGTAGACTTCGAACGGTGCATGAGGATTCGGCAGAGTAAGTACTGGGGCTGTTATCAACCTTTCGTTTAATTCTTGGAAACTCTGCTCACACTCGGGAGTCCATTCGAATGGAGCATTCTTCCTGGTTAACTTTGTTAGGGATAGGGCTATTTGAGAGAAGTTCTTAATAAATCTCCTGTAATATCCTGCCAACCCTAAGAAGCTCCTCGACTTAAATGGCTTGTCATTAGTGTTCCCGGTTTACTCTTTGCTTCTACTTTACTGTGGTCCACTGAAATTCCCCCATGGAATACCACATGGCCAAGAAATTTTACTTGCTCTATCCAAAATTCACATTTGGATAGTTTGGCGTAAAGTTCCTTCTCTCTTAGAATTTGCAGAATTAGTCGCAAATGTTCTGCATGCTTCTACTCCATTCTTGAGTAAACAAGAACGTCATCAATGAATACCACCACAAATTTGTCAAGATATGGTCGGAATATCCAATTCATATAATCCATATTGCTGGTACATTCATCAATCCAAAGGACATCATAGTGTATTCATAATGTCCATAACAAGTTCAAAACGCCATCTTCGGAATATCTTCTTCTCGAACTCAAATCTGGTGATATCCAGACTGTAGATCAATCTTGGAAAATACAGTAGTCCCTTGTAATTGATCCATGAGATCATCAATCCTTGATAATGGATACTTATTTTTTATCGTCACCTTATTTAGCTGCCTGTAATCCACACATAGTCGCATGCCTTCGTCTTTCTTCTTAACTAACAGGACTGGGGCTCCCCATGGAGATGTACTTGGCCTAATAAATTTCTTTTCCAGGAGTTCTTTAATCTACTCCTTAAGTTCAGTCAGCTCCAAGGGTGACATGCGATACGGCGCTATGGATATCGATCCTGCTCCCGGTACCAATTCAATGGCGAACTCAATTTCCCTCTCGGGAGGAAAATCAAGAATATCTTCAGGAAACACATCGGGATATTCCTTAACAACTAGAATATCATCTAACTTCTGATCAACCTCCGCTACACTGGTTGATAAGAGATATACCCTTGACTTATATCCCCACAGTGGTTATTGCTATGGAGCTTAAATAAAGGCTTACAGAGATTACTGATTTAGAAGATGAAATAAAGGGAAGCACAATGGATTTATCAGAGCAATTTAACAGGGCCTAGTTAGCAAAGAGCCAATCCATACCCAAAATAATGTCAAGTCCAGACAAGAGAAGACAAATTAAATTGGCTGAAAAAGTTCGACCTCCTATCCAACAGGGGACATTCATACAAATATGATTGGTCTTAACGAGCTCACTTGTAGGAGTAGAAACTAACAAGTCATAGGATAATTCATAAATAGGTAACTGTAAAGCTGACATGCAATCATGAGAGATGAAAGAATGAGATGCACCTAAATCATATAAAATAGTCAAGGTCTTACAATTCACTTCACAGGTATCTTGAATCAAATCTTCTGATTTGCTGACCTCCTGTGCATCCATAGTGAAAACTCTTCCCTAGCATTGTGACTTGGGAGTCGTCTAAGGGTTTCTGGCAGGACATTCATAGATTTTGTGGCCTAGCTTACCACATCCAAAACAGACATATTGACCTACCAAGCAGGGGCGGTTGCCATGATTCCTGCCGCACTGGCTGCATGTCTGGTTCCCAAAAGGCCTCTGAGGTTGCTTGTCTTTGTTGCTTGCAGGCTGAAACTTTCTCTGCTGCTGAAAGTTGAGCTTGAACCTTGGGCATCGCGGAGCTAACCCTTTCTTAAAGTTACTGCCAGTTGATCTAGCAGTAACCAACTTCTTGTTATAATCCTCCACTAGGCAGCACTTATTCACCAAAGTAGGGAAATCTCTGATCTCCATTGGTCCTATAGTGGTAAGGATGTCTTCTCTCAGCCCACCTTTGAACTTCATGCATGTCCAAGCTTCATCGGGGTTTCATTGATATAGGTGGAAAATTTGCACAACTCCTTAAATTTAGCAATGTATTTCGATACACTACTATTCTCTTGACGGAGGTGCATGAACTCCAATTCCTTAGCATAACGGACAGAGGCAGGGAAGTACTTCTGATAGAACGCATCTCTAAATACGTTCTAAGTAATATTTGTTTGGGATCCTTCTAATAACCGGCATGCACCATTCCACCAGAACTCTACATCTGCTTCCAGCATATAGGTGGCAAAGGTCACCTTTTGATGATCTGTGCAATCTAATATGGAGAAGACCTGCTCCATAGCTTTAACCCACTCATCCGCCTTATCCGGGTTGAAGGCTCCCCTAAAGCTGGGTGGGTTGGCCTTCCCGAACTTAGCAAATTTGAGGTATTCCAAATCCATTCCGGGACCATTATGATTCCCTCCAAGACCTACCTTTGGCTGCCTTCCTAATTGGCCCATCATTTGAGTTGCTGCAGCTGCCTGCTCGTGCATAGCGTGTGTCATTTCTTGCATTGTGTCCAAGAACTCAGTAGATTCCTCCTGGGCTGGATTCATTCGTGGCCTACCTCGCCTTCCGGAAGCCATCAAGTTCTGAACACACAAAACAAGAGTAATTGAGTTGATCAGACTCAATACTAAGTTTGGTATGCTAGTGAATAACAGCATACAGTTAGGCAATCCTCTCACATGCATCCTATCCATATGGACAAGACTCAGTGCATGATAATATCTAAGCAAACAGAGCACATGCGAAGCATAGTCAGTCCAATCCTTAGGTCTATATTAGGATGAACTGCTCTGATACCAAAAATGTAACATCTTACCAGAAAAAATGCTATGCTTAAGTCATAATATATTACCTGATAAGTTATTACGTGTGACTAGTTGATTAAATTCCATTTTCAGTTTCATTATTAGTTAATCTTGTACCGGAAGTAAAGTAACATAAATAAAAATGCGAAATAAACAGTAATACTGGAAACTGCATCATATATATATAAACATCTATTTTTCAAAGTTGTGAAAAGATATATAAGACAGTACAGGGTAGTAAAAAATGAGGCTGCTAACACAAAATGAATTGGCCTGTCTATATGAACAGCCCCCTAACTGGTCCCCACGGGACATTTCATGTACAACTACTAACTCCTATCCATATACTCATGACCCAAACTGCCAAAAGAAGGTCATCCCCAGACACCTCTTTGCCAAGCTACAGCGGGTACTCCAACTAGATGGATTCTGAAGAAAGGAATCCATTCGCCATGCTAGCATCCACAAGAGTATAGTCCATGCTTGGAGCAGAGGACAAGGAAGATGAACTCTTTGCCTCAGTTGGATCCTCCTCAGACATCGAGACCGAGGGAATCTGCTGCGGTGGTGAGGCTGGCAAAGCCATGACTGGTGCTACTGCTGCTGCTACGGGTGGAGGTGGAAAAGGATAGGCCATGTATAGCAGAATAGCAATGTAAGGTGCAATGGGATTGTAGAGTGGATGAGCAAGGGGGACAGCAAAATCTCTATGAAAGAATAAGTAAAAATAGAATTGACATCTACCAGATATATATATACAATCTAGAAACGGATCTAGGTGGATGTGGAGCTCAGAGAACTCGATGAACAGGACTCCAGTTGCTGCATTCTCCTTGATCTGAGAATGATGCGGAAATATATGGTAGGGTGAGAAATAAAGATCTCTCAGTAGGAATTCCTAAATTTATACCTATTTGTTATCGCTATCATTCTCTGTTGTTTCGGATTTTGATTAATTAAAAGAAAATATTGCATCAACAGGATGTCCTACTCAATTAGTTATAGAAATCATAACCTGAAACACAGTTTTGTTTTACTTAAGGAAATAAAAGAAATTAAACAGAGAAATAAATAACCAGACCTGTGTTTTTGACATAGTTAAGTGACTGCCATAAAGTGAACAATAATAAATATATGTATATATAACATCCAATGGTGCAATTAACTCAATGCATGATAACAGAAACTGTGGATATGCATAAGAAATAATGCTTGATCTTAACTCATATTTTTCCATACTTGGTCTCCTGGGAGTATATTGGCCATAAAACTCCTGGGTAATAGTCCACTTTCTAGGATCAAGCTCATTCCTATACAAGGTCGCCAAGTTTACTTTCCCCGACTTCCCCACTAATCAATTCCCCTTAACTTTGTTCAGAGGCTGGCCCAAGTCACATGGAAATCTTTCCTCATTCTTATAAGGGTAGCATTACTTGTCTAATACTTTGACCAATGCATGCATAACTTGTAAATTCATATTAATTGCAATCTCTACCGAAATCTTGGTAGTATAACGGATCATGTCCGCTTCCCCATGAATAGTACCAGACAACCAGGAAATTTTAATCAAATAGCAAATCCAATATAGAACATCATATTCATACCAAGAATATAACAATATCAATAGGTGCAAGTTTTAAAATCTTAAGTCTTAATATATCTTGCAAGTTTTTAATTTCTATTAATGTTCCCGATTTCGACTTCCAAGATTAAATGGGGTCCGAGTTCCAAGTTTATACAAGTTCCGACATTCGGGGTTATGTTCGATCTTTCGAGATTATATAATTTCGGACTTCTGGGGTTATGTTCGATCTCTGATCTTATTCCACCATTGGTCTTCTAAGACTCTTACACGTGTGTTTCCTAAATTCCAAATTTCTGACATTAACTATACCCGATCTAGTTTCCTATTCACTAAGTTCTGAGTTCAACATTAAGTATATCCAATTTAGCTCTCTATCTACTAAGTTTCCGAGTTCAACCTCAAGTATACCCAATCTAGCTCTCCATCTACTAAGTTCCGAGATCAACTTTATGTATACCCGATCTAGCTCTCTGCCTACTAGATTTCCGAGTTCAACCTTAAGTGTACCCGATTTAGCTCTCTATTTACTAAGTTCCGAATTCCGATACTAACTCAAGTTATTTGTGTTTTATCCCAGACTGCCCTAGTTCTAGCTAAAATTGCGTTCTTATAGGAGAAAATTCACCAAAAATAGGAATCTAGGTGAAATCATGCGAAATTTATTTCAATATAAAGCTAATAGAGCAAGCAAATGAGATAAGTTGCATATCATTTGAATGAGTATAACTCGAGATATAAGCCCTGAAACTTGACCCTACTGGACTACTCTGTTCCAGCCTGGATTAATCATAGGGCAAATTTCTCAAACCACTGGGAGCAAACGGGACCTTATCTAACCTTGAAATTTTTATCGGATGTTCCTTCATATGTTAGCTTTCAAACAACATTGGATTCACTCAATTTGGAGTTGTGTAGGGTGATTTACACCCTTCTCAACTCACACTGCCCAGATGAAGGTCCTGATTTCTAGGTCAAACTTAAAAAATTCATAACTACCTCTACACTGATCCAATGGCCTTATATTATATGTGTATGGAAATCCCTAAATGTCTAGTTTCATATAAAAATAGATTCATGGAAGTTAAACTGCTGTAGGCAGAGCTGTACACCCCACCGTATGGACTACCGAGGAAAAACCCTAACAGCTTCTTGAGTTTTCTCTTTTCTTCAAGTTCTTTCATACCAATCCTAATTCTAATCATAACATACATGTATAATCAACTATAATTCATCATCATCACTTCAAATTTCATCAGTATCATAAGATATCCAAGACCCCCATATAGTCCTAAACCAAGGAAAGTAAGAAGAGAAGTAGGATTCCTACCTTGCCTAGTTGAAATTTAGTCGATTTGGTGCCTTAGATAGAAGCTACTCTTGATGAGACTTGAAGAGAAGTTGAAGATGGAGTAGAAAGGAGTGTGAATGGAAGAGAAATGAAGAGGAGTCAGCTTCTTATCTTGACCGAAATTGTCAAGGGCAAAGAAGGAATTGAACCCAAACTTGTGGAGCAAGGAGTTGTGTGATTGGTGGATTTGAGTAGGTTATTCAACTTGGTTTTGTGGCTACTTCTTGGGTGAAAATGGCGCCACCTATGGGAGTGTTATGGCTAAATCCCAGCCATTCATTCTAAAGTTCTCATAATGATTCTTCTATTGGTCCGATTCCAACAGTTTAAAATACCGAAATCTTGCCAATTTTTCTTAAATCGGTAAACCGGTTTTAGAAAAATTCTGTGAGGTTTCCTATGTTCCTAATCTAATTCCATCAAGCCTAATCACTTCTAAATCACACTTAATTGGTTTTAAGTGACAGCTTAATCAAATTTTAATAAATCCCAATTATTTGCTGGAAATCGAACAATTCGGTTATTAACGATAAAATTCTTTGGATGTTACATAGTTGGTCCTCTTCGAGTCCTAATCGCCTTCACTCTCACCATCTCACAGGTGGGTAACTTCAAAGGGAGTAGTATCATTGAAGAGAAGTTTGTTATACCAACTGCACCTTCTAGCAGCACAGGCCGTTTCTTCATGCAATGTAGTTTATATTTGGTCAGATTTTACTTACTTTGAAGCCATTTATTTTGCTGAGAAGTTAGGAATACAGTTTTGTGACTATAGATCTGACGAGTAAGATTAGATCGAGTTGGTGGCTATTTCGACCATGCGAGAAGGGTGATTTCTATGAGCTACTTTGCCCCTTGCCTGGATATGACCACACTGAGGAAGCAACAGTGTTGTATGCATTGTTTATGTGCAATGGCCTAGGAGATCCCGCGTACAAGCTTCTGATACATCTGGTCTTGGAGACCATACTTTTGGCTCAATGTTGAGGGCGCCACCTATTGGGTTCAATGTCAATTCGTTCTACGCTTCGCTTGAGTGAAATTAACTATTAGAAATTGAGACATTTCTTATATTTATTACAAATTAGAGTTGTTAGTTAAGTATGTATTTTTTCTGTTCAAACTAATATAGTTAGTATGGTAGGTAAAATTGGGTGATGGTCCGCATTTTGAGGTAGTGATTGTTTATAGTTTGTACAAGTCTTATCATTTTGCTCTGCCCTTGTGGTTTAGATCAATGAATATAGGAGAAGTAATGCATTCTATCACCATAGAAGCTGTGTGCTCTGCTTAATTCTCTTCTCTAGTTTTTCTGTTTTATCAACAGTCATTTACTCACCAATATAAGCTTGAGAGAAAGTAAGTTGTTATCCTTGTTTTATCACTAATTCACCCTAGACATAGTGCATAAGTTGTTATGCTTGCTCTATCACTCATTCACCCATTGTGATTTGAGAGAAAATAAGTTGTTATCCTTGCTCTATCATTGATTCATCATAGACATCGTGGTGAATATAACAAAGCGTTGCTTCTCACAATGAAACCTATAATAACTTCCTAAATAGTTGTATGATTAGCCTAAATCTTGTAGTTTGGAGAGTGAATTTCCAACCAAAAACAAATTGACACGAAAATTAATTGCATATAATTATTGTCTCTGAGAATAGAATGAATAAATTCGTCACTTGGTTTGTTCGATACGGATACTATTAAATTCTTCATCTCTTGTAGGAAGTTCATGAACCCATTGAAACAAATGTTTCATGAATTTGTTTCTTTTTAGAACATTTTAAAACTAAAATAGACGCAGTTTCAAGGTTAAACTCTATTTCAAAATAATCTACCACAATTAAGAATATTCCTAGTACGAAAGCAAAAAGGATTAATTAGGACCTAAAATATGAAATGAATGTTAAGAAATTTATTATCTATACACTGTCGAGAAGCCAAATCTAGAACATGCAAGTAATTCATCATTAGTGTTCTCAACTGTCATAAAGTTTCTTTTATATAATTACATGGCAAACAAGTTTTAGTTCTGCTTTAGCATGTTGGCCATACTTCATCACTACAGCAATATATAAAGTCCAATAATTGTTGGTTCTATAGTTGCATGATCAAAATGGTATGTAAACTCACATTTCTGGCTGAATCATTTTTTGGTTTAATTCGCCTTTCAGTCAATCCCATCTCAGAGTTCAATATATCGATTTTTCATAGAAGAAAAGCTTGATGGATTTACACTTGGTCAGGTAAGTAACAACAGTCTAGAACCTTTGACATTATTTTCGATATTATGTTTTCACTTATAATCACAAAAATGTCACATTATTTTTGTTATATTTTCTATTTTCAAATTTCTATAAAGGAAATTATGAAAACAACTTTTTAGTAGTTTTTAGCATTTCCTTAGTAGTACTTTGAAAACATGAAAGACAATGAAAATAAAATGACATTTTTTGTATGTACTAGTAAAACATATTAGCTAAAAATGAAAACAGAAAATAGACACGTGTACCTATTGAAATGATTCGTTATCTCATGTTCTTTAGTTCCAGATCTTGCTTTAGGAGCTGGTCTGCCTTAGTCTTTGTTGTTTTCTTCATAAAGTTAGTCTTGATGTGGATCCTAATTTTGACAAAGAATAAGCCCACTAATGGTGTGCTATGCAGTGCTATGCCTCCTACATGTAAAGGTGATTATAATATTGGAACTAGTACGTCGCTGAGTTAAGCTTAGGAACTATGGGGAATTATAGCTTGTCACAGAAATTGTCCAAAAAGATGACAGAGGCATATGCTTGCAAAATGGGAAGATCATATTATCTTTTATAAATTCTAATGCTAGCTGAAATCTACTTGTTGTTTATGTTGATGACCTAGTGGCAAAATGAGTGTAGCATTTTTGCTTTGATGACCTTTCCTTAAAGTTTCACCAAAACTACTACCTTAGAACTTTTTGTATGGATGTTGATAATTATGGTAGTTAATAGAGCAGAACATTTTAGAGTATCTAAGCTGAATTGGCTGGTATTTTATAATCTTTTTTCTTCAAGCAGTGTTACAATGGGGATCTTATTTAGTTCTTGACCTTTCCTCAAAAAATTGTGTCCGGCACTGGAACAAAGAAGAATATTCATGCTGGACCACCATAACTGTCTCTTCCCATTTTTGAACAGAATAATCACAAATGGGATCTGTGTCTATGCATCTAGGACACTACTATTCTTAGGGAGTGATGGTTTGCTTAAGCCAATGTCAATAGAACTTAGCATGCCAGGCTCTAGCTTGCGAGGCTCATTTCTAAGAGATGAAATCACTAGAGTTTTTCTTCAAAGCAACACTTTGGCAGCTTGCTAAAGCTCATGTTTTAGCTAATGACACTGTTTACCATTAACTTATCAGCCATTTGTGAGTTAAGGATCTTATGTTGACATCACAATTTTACTTGACAAAAGTCCATTTATTTTTTTTTTCCCTTTGCTTTTGTCTTAATTAAGGGTGTTTATTGAGCTATGCTATATAAATATAACAATCGGTCATCTTTTCCCGACATCCCATGCAATCCACCATCAAAAAACATTTTTTTTTTATTTTTAAATTTTTTAAAGTGCTTTATCATCCAATCACATGATTCTTGAGCTTTGCGTCGAGATATCAAATGTACAATTAGCATTTTTGTTGTTTGTTTATGGCGATCAAAAAGATAATGATTTCTAGCAAACTTGCTGATTGCATAACACATTAGAACAATTCTTAGTGGCCAATGAATGTTTCCTGAGTTTGCTACTGAAAATTGACTTCTTAATTTAATAAAAGGGTGCTTTTTATGTGAAAATATGGATTCTTCAAAAGCTAAATAGATTTTTTCAAATAAAAAAATAACTCTGAAGAAATTAAGCAATTGAGGTGTAAAACTAAAAATAAAAGGGAATGGGACAATAGAAGACGGATAATTAGCAACTTACACAACTTTTTTTTTTGGCATTTTAAATGTTCTGCTATGGAGAATTTTGCAGGTTATACACCCATGCAGTTGTTGAACCATTTATCGTTGCCACCAAAAGACAGCTAAGTGTTATGCATCCAATCCATCGGATATTGAATCCTCATTTCAAAGACACGATGCACATTAATGCCTTAGCATGACTTATCCTTATAAACTCGGGAGGAATTCTGGAGAGAACATTATTATCTGGTGAAATCTCTATGCAATTATCTTCTAAGCTCTATAAAGAGTGGAGATTTGTGAACAAGGACTTCCTGCTGATCTACTCAAAAGGTACATTAGAAACGACTTCCTGCTGATCTACTCAAAAGGTACATTAGAAACTAAGTTACATTAATATAAATTCAGGTTTTCGGTGAATTTTATATTTAGTATAAACTCAGATTCATAGTGATTCTTATAAGGCCAACATATCCACTTGTGATTTTTATAATATATATAACAACAACAATTAAGTCTTGTCTTACTAGGTGAAGTTAGTTATATAGATTGATATTATAATATCCTATTATGAATCATGATTACGTTCAAACCATTAAAATATGTCATGACATATGAGAATGAATTTTCTTATATAAAAATTTTACATGACCTTGTCATATATTAATTTTTGCCATTGATCGAGAAAGTGAGGTCAAGTATGGAACCCATAAAAGAATCTAATCAAAGTCATGTGAACCTTTCATATAAGAGGATCCATTCTAAACTATATTCCAAGTAATAGATATATTGTCACGAATAGGATTCACTGAAAACTCAAGTTTATATTAATATTATTATTAGAAACTACCTTTCTTTACAATGTTTGAAATTTAAACTTTCATGGCATCTTTCACTCTTTTTGTGCTGCCATGACATGGAAAAGATAACCAATTTATTTAGCAGGGGCATGGCTGTAAAAGATCCTATGTGAATAACCCAACTGGGATTTAGCTTCTCTTGCTGGACTATCCGTATGCCACAGATGGACTTGAAATATGGGTTGCCATCAAACAATGGGTCAAGGACTTCTGCTCATTCTTCTACAAAGATGATGAGGCCATCAAGGCTGATGTTGAACTCCAATCCTGGTGGTCAGAAATCCAAATTATTGGCCATGGTGACAAGCGCAATGAGACATAATGGTACTAAATGACCACACTCTCAAACCTTGTAGAAGCATTAACAACCCTCATATGGATTGCTTCTGCTCAACGTGCATCCATAAACTTTGGACAATATGCATAGAATGGTTACACTCCAAACCGCCCCACACTAGGCCAAAAGTTTGTTCCAATAAAAGGAACAACTGAGTTTGGTGAGTTCCTCAAGGACCCTGATAAGTTCTTCCTCAAGATGTTACCAAATAGGTTTGAGATGAGTCTTACTGTGGCATTGGTTGATGTGTTATCAAGGCATAACTCTTATGAAGTGTACTTGGGTTGCCAGTTGTCACCTGGTTGGATAAACAATGAATTGGTTCAGAATAGGTTTGCAGAGTTTAAGCAAGAACTCAAGGAGATTCAAGCAAGGATCTTGGAAAAGAATAGGGATCCAAAGCTTAAGAATATGTGTGGACCAGCAAAAATTGATTATACACTATTATATCCTGACACATCTGGTTCTTGGTCAAGAAGAGGAATCACAGGGAGAGGAATACCTAATAGCATATCAATTTAAGTTGTATATAATTTATTTATGTACACTGACCAACTATTTCGTGGGTAATATATAGCCCAATGCAACAAAACAAAAATAAAAGGATATGGAATAACAAGAAGCCAATTCACCCAAAATTTACTAGCAATTATGCTAAATTCTAGCATAGTTGCCCTTTTTCTCCTTTTTGTTCACATCCCATTATGATAGTCATTTTACAAACAATTAGTTTTTTTTTTTTTTTTTGGGTTGAAACAAATAATTGGTTATTATCGTGTTATGTTGTGGTTGAAACAAGTTAGTTATGTTATTATCAAGATGTGAAATATATAATTGGATGATTGTATTAAAAAAATTCAATGCTAAGAATATATCATAATCAAATTATAGGTTTATCTAACAAGTGTTCTAAGACATTGATTAAGGAATTAGAAAAGGAAACTCTTCATTAAAAAGGTAAGAATTTTAAGTTTGTAATGCGTTAAATATCTAAAAAAATTAAAAAACTTTCCTTTTGTTAATTTCTTAACTAGTATCTTCTAGGGTACTGATTAGCAAAATTCTTAAATTATATTATTAAAAGTTAAACTATGAAAAGTTTAAGATGATATTTCTATCAATATGGATTTAATTTTGATATTCTATTAATATAAAAGAAATTTATATAAATATTTAATCATATATTATTATATCAAAAAAGGTGTTTAACTCATACAAACAAAAACACATGATTAGATAAGAGTGCAAAACTCATTTACAAAACAATTTAAGCCGTAAACTCAAAAAATTAATTCATTTTAATATTTATAAAGTAATAATTTTATTTGCCCATCCTTTCCATTTACATACTGATCCTAAAATCCCCTTCTCTCCCACCTCCTCTTCCTCTACACTACACTGGTCGATTCTTCTTACGTAATCTTCCAAGATCTTCGTCGTCATTGCTACCGCCGGTGGCATTGTCATCCTCCTCATCGCCAGTGACTGCAATAACGTTCCAAGTTGCTTTCCTTCTGCTATGCTCTCTCTCTCTCTCTCTCTCTCTCTCTCTCTTTCTCTTTCTTCTAACCCCACAAAACAAAACTATTATTTGTTGACTTCTTACCTTTTTTTTTTTGTTATTCTTCTTCATCTCTTGAAATCCCTGGTGTTTTTCATGTGTTTCTTCTTATCATTCCTTTTAGGTTTGATTTTCATTTTTGGTTGCATGTATTATTTTTGCTGTGTATGGAGCTCTTTGGTGACTTGTAGTTTGGTAATGTCGTATAATTGTTAATATGTGTTGCAAAGCTTTAATTTTTGAGCATGGAGAGAGATTGATTTCATTAATTTTGATTAGTGTGTAAGTGGCTTTGCGGCAGCTTATAACGTAATTTAAAATAGTCTCTGTAAGGTATCTGTTTCTGATATTCTACTACATGCTTTCAACGACACAATTGTGGTTGAGAAAAAAAATGGACTAAATATCATTTCTACCAGAAAGCAAACTTCATGACATTCTCTCAAGGCTTCCGGAGAAAGATGCGACTAGGACTAGTGTTTTGTCTAAGGTATGGAGATAAACATGGTCCACGTCCCCCATATTGCCTTTTTTTTTTTACACACACAAATTATTGGGAGGTTTCCCAAGCAGATGGAAACTCAAAAATGAAAGATATTCCTTGATTATGTGAAGAAAACATTGCTTATGTTCTGTGATCAAGGGTTAGCAATCAAAGACTTTAAGCTCAAGCTCAATGCAAACCTTTTCAACCTTAGGTATGTTCTGGGATGTTGATCTTTGGCTGAAGTTGGCTAGTGAAAGTGGTATTTAGGTCTTGGAGCTTTCACTGCCTGAACGGAACAAGGACGGTCAGTACTTATGCTATATCTTGCGACCAGGTGCACTTGAAGCCAAATCACTTGATAAGTTAGTGTTGTTTTGTGTTGTTTTTTTTTTTTTTTTTTGGAAGGGGGGAGGATCAGAGTTGACCAAGCATTCCTCAATCATTCAATCAAGTTTTTCTCATTGCGAGTATTGTCCTTATGGTTTGTCCTTTTGGAAGATGAAGGGGCTATT
The DNA here is from genome assembly GCA_031439585.1 of Pterocarpus macrocarpus. Lineage (NCBI taxonomy): Eukaryota > Viridiplantae > Streptophyta > Magnoliopsida > Fabales > Fabaceae > Pterocarpus > Pterocarpus macrocarpus. Next base: position 11,354,562 of record CM062516.1, on the reverse strand, counting down.
AAGCATTTCAGTTCTCATTGTCCTTTGATTAAACATATAACCCTTAATTGGTGTTATGTAATAAACCTCCAAGCAAAGGAGATATACCAATGTTTAGGAACTCTCAGATGAAATCATTAAGCATGCATGGTCTACAAAAGCTCAACAGAGTTGACATTTGAGGAGTATAAGAGGTTTATATTAATGCTCCAAATCTTGAGAACTTACATTATGGTCCTATTGATATGGATGTGCCTTTCAAGCTGAATTTTGATAGTTGCAAAAATTTGAGATGGTTGTACTTGTCTTGTATTATTATTGTAGACAATTGGCTTCTTGAACTATTTTTTAGATTTCCTTTCCTTGAGAGTTTGGACTTGGGTAGTTGCTCTATGTCTGAGAGAATTAATATTTCAAGTGCTGATCTCAAGGTATTGATGTTATCTGATTGCTCTAACTTGAAAGAGGTCAACATTAATGCTCCAAGTTTATTATCATGTGGATATCTTGGTCATGGTGCCAATATGCCTATTATATCTTTTCTAAGAAGTTCTAGTCAATTGGAAGTCAATGTTATGACTTATGATCTATGTGGATTGTCTGAATCCTTATAAGTTGAAGGAATTTATTGAAAACTTTAAACCACAAAAGGTTTTGGCATTGCTCTCCCTTCTTATCTATCAGAAATTTGCAATAAGTATAAACTAGCTGCCTAATTGGTTCATTCTGTTGCGTATCTACCTAGTTTATTTTTATTGGTTTTTATGTACCTTGGATAATGTAGGAGAAACCAAACCAAGACATATTGCAAGTTTCATCCCCTCCGCCAAGCATTAAACACTTGAACCTACGTGTTGTGCCTTTTCTGAAAAACAAAGCTTTGTATTTGCCTCTTGTGAATCACTTGCTTTCATTTTGCTGCCTAGAAACTATTTCATTGTGGTTTCACTTTGATCTTTGTAGTAAAGCATTCATTGAGGTATGTCATTGTCTATCTCCAAATTTGCTATTGATTCTCTCATTTTCTTCTTATATCAGACACATTCATTTATGCTTTTTATTTGTACAAATGTTATGTGGAGCTTCTAACTCTATTTGTTAATTGTCAAAAACAACTTAACACTGGCCTGTCGCTACAATCAGAACCCTAACTAGTCCCCATGGGATATTTCATGTACCAACCATCTACATATAACATCCATTAAACTACCGCCTATGGCCCAAAAATGCCAAAAGAGGGTCATTCTATACATATCCTACTACTGCGCTGCACAGGCACCCTAGATGGATTCCGAGGAAAAGAATCCATTCGCCATACCGGCGTCAGCGGGAGTGTAGTCCACGCTTGAAGCTGAAGACAAGGAAAACGAACTCGTCACCTCCAATGGATCCTCCTCAGACAATGAGGCAGAGGGATCCGCCATAGTGAAGTTGGCGTAGCCATGGGAGTCAAGTTGCTTTGCACCAGGTGCTACTGCTACGGGTGGAGGTGGGAACGGATGTACCATGTGGAGAGGGATGGCAATATAAGGGACGAGAGGGTCGAATAGCAGATGCATGAGTGCTACAGCAAAGTCTCTCTGAAAGAAGAAATAAAGGCAAAACTGACATCTATCGGATATATACACAGAGTCTAAGCACAGATCGAGGTGAATATGGAGCTCAGGGAACTCGATGAACAGGACTCCCGTGGCTGCATTCTCTATGATCTGAGAAAAACACGGAAAATACAGTAGAGTGAGAAATAAAAATTTCCCAGTAAAAATCCTAATTCTATACACTTCTGTTATCGCTGTCAATCCCAGTTGTTTCGATTTTTTCCTTAAGTGGAAATAGTACACTAAGACAATAATATTCAATCTTATTTTCTAATATGAAAAGTGTAACCCGAAACAAGTTTCATTTTGAATTAGAGCAATAAAAGGATATTTATACCCAACATGTCAACATAACTAAAATAGTAGTCATAGTTAAACAGTAATATGAGAAACACCGATAACTGTAAAAGTTGTTAGAAATCAACAAACACAATATATATATATATATATATATATATATATATATATATATATATATATATATATATATATATGTATGTATGTATGTATATTGAAAATGCTCTTTGTCTCTAAGAGCTTTCAACTCTTGTAACTTATAATTTCTATTCTTGGTCCCCTGGGAGTCATTGGCCATATACTCTTGGGTAATAGTCTGCTTTTTAGGATCGAGCTCGTTCCTATACAGAATTGCCGGGTTTACTTTCCTCGACTTTCCCACTGATCTATTCCCCTTAAACTTATTCAGGGGTTGGCTCAAGTAATATTGAATCCTTCATAATATTCATGAATTGCATGCACAATTAACTTTATCCTCTCAAACATCATGTGTTCAGGTAATTATAACTTACACAATCATATGAATTCTTTACTGAAATTTCGGCAGCATAACAGATCAAGTCCACTTCTCCATGAATAGTGTCAGACTGCTAGTAAAATCATTCATCAAAGTCAATACAAACATCAATAGAGTTTTCTGCTTACTTCATCCTATTCTGCTCGAATTTTGTATAATCCACCTTTAGTCCAATTCAACTCATTTAAACCTGGATTTTGGATACGTCATAGTTCTATATGTCTAGTTTCCAACCCTTTTTGCCCCATCTCATTTTGATTAGTATAACTCAAGCTATTAGTATCTTACCTTAGACTATCATGTACTTAGCCAGAATTGCACCCTTATAAGTGAAAATTCACTAAAAATAGAAATCTCAGTCAAAATATACAAAATTTATATCAAATTAAAGCTAACAGAACAAGCTTTCAAATGAAATAATTTTCATATCATTTGATAAGTATATCTTAAGATATAAGCCATGTAACTTGACCCTACTGGACTACCCTATTCGAGCCTGGTTTGAACTTAAGGCAAATTCATTGATGTGCTGGGAATAAATGGTAATGAATCTGACTCTAAAATTTTTATGGAATATTTTCTTGCATGTTAGCTTTCAAGCAGCATTAGTTGCACTCAATTTAGAGTTGTGTAGGGTGAGTTACACCCTTCTCAACTCATATTGTCTAGATGAGAATCCAGATTTCTAGGTCAAAATTCAAAAATTCATATCTAATTCTATACTAGTCCAATGGCCTTATATATATATATATATATATATATATATATATATATATATATATATAAAGCCCTGAATGTCTAGTTTCATATAAAAATAGATTCATCAAATTTAAACAACTGTAGATGGAGCTGTACACTCCGCCGTTTGGACCATCGAGGAAAAACCCCAACAACTTCTTGGGTTCTTCTTGAATTCATGTTTTCCTTAAATTAAACCATCAAGTCTTCAATTCAAACTCACATATACACCTAAAGCCAACCTTAATTCATCCTTTCCTAACCTCACAACATCAGATTCTTAGATGAACCAGGAACCCTAAGCAGCCCCAAATCAAAGAAAAGAAAAAGGAAGTTAAGATTCCTACCTTGTCTACTTGAATTCTTGGTGGTTTGGTGTCTTAGATTGATGAGACTCTTGATGAGACTTGAAGAGAGGTTGAAGATGGAATAGAGATGAGTGTGAATGGAAGAGAAATGAAGGGGGGTCAGCTCCTTATGTTGGCCAAAATTCACAAGGGCAAAGAAGGGATTAAACACAAACTTGTGAAGCAAGAATTCATGTGATTGGTGGATGTGGGTTGAAGCTTCAACTTGATTTGTGGCTACCCTCTATGGGCTGATGTAATGCCATATATGGGGATGTTTTGGCTAAATCTTAGCCATCCATCCTAAGGCACTCATAGCATAACTTCTATTGGTCTGTTTCCGATAGTTTAAAAAGACCAAAATCTTACCGATTTCTTTTAAATCGGTAAACTGGTTTTAGAAAAAAAAATCCTATGAAGTTTCCTATGGTTCTAATCTAATTTCATTATACCTAATCATTTTAAATCACACTTAATTAGATTTAAGTGAATACTAAATCGAATCCTAATTAATCACAATTATTCAATAAAAATTGAATAACTCGGTTAATAATGATAAGATTTCTTTCGGACGTTATATCTAATACCTTGGCTGATATTTACCAACATTACTCGAGAAGTGTTAATAACATTCTACACTTTCTTCTTTCTTATTTACTCAATTTGTGGGTTCTATAATAGGGATTATAGCTATATTTTTTTATTTTACGATTGTAATCTCCTTTGTATTGCTGGTATGGATAAATGTTATTGTTTATGTATTTGTAGTTTTGAATATTTAGGATCAATGAAACAAATTTGTATAGTGATCTAATCTTCTAATTATTATTTATCTAGTGCCAATTTTAGGCATATAGTTAAGGGTAAATTATACTGACCTCTCTTAAAGTTCAATGTAATTGCACCTGACATCCTTCTATTTAGCTATATTACACTGACATCTCGTATTATTAATGGAAGTTAACTCTGTTTGACTGTAAAAGAACTCAAAAGTTGGAACAGGAAAACGTGTATTGACAGCTTGAACTCAAAGTATGGAACTCATCCATGGGCTCACCTTATGTATGACACAATTCTTAGTCAAACTAATGTTTTCGAACGAGTTTAGAGTTCCAATATCAACCTGCCACTTAACCAACCTCTCAATGTGAGACAATTTTGGATTTTTGAATTCATTGACACTCAAACAGAGTTAACTTACATTAATAACAAGGGTGGTCAGTGTAATATAGCTAAATAAAGGGGTGTCAGTTGTAATTATGTTGAACCTCATGGGAGGTCAGTATAATTCACCATATAGTTAAAATAAGTAGACCTTGTCTCAACCTGACGAGAAATTGAAATTGATATAACCGCGTGTAGGTTATGGTGGAAATTTGAAATTAATCCGTGCGGTCTATTGTAGCGGATTTGAAAATAATCGATGAGGTTTATTTCAGTGGATTTGAAATTAATCTAAGAGGTTTTCTGTATGTAATTCTTGAGAGGTGGTTTTTTTTGTTTTTATTTGTTGGTGGTGAAATGAACCTTTGTTTTTTCTTTTTGATCTAAGTTGTCTAAGGTGTGGGTGTTAACTTCTATTAAGAAGGTGGGTGTCTACTGGGTTTAGGTGAAGGAAGCATAGATAGGATGATGTAGGCATTATACTTTGGGACAATCCAACGTCAAGTTGTTGTGCTGCTGGGAGTCAGGTGAAAGTGACTTGGAACTTGGGGATTGGAACCAGGATTATTTCATTTTAATGCTTTATCAAAACATTTGTCCACCCTTGAGTTGAAGAGCAACTAAGATGTTGGGATACGGTAACTCAAAGCTTAGGGATAGGAACCCAAATTGTTTCCTTGTAATTCTTTACCAAAATATTGCGATAACTCAGATCTCAGAGAATGAAACCCTATTCTTGTTTTGCCAAAATGTTTGTCCACCCTAGAGTTCCTCAATTGCTAGGAGGTCAGGTTATGTTAACTTAGAGGCCGGAGATCAGAACCTTTTATTGTTTAGCGACTCGGTTCCATCTCAGAAATGAGAATGTTTCTTCCTTCGAATCCAGAGGGTTTCCTCTGCTTAAGTCCTAGTTTGAGCCTATGTTAGAATAGCCTGGAATTATGTATATTTTTTAGTGATGTATGAGCTATTTCCCTATTAATAACTTACCTTCTCTGACAAAAAAAAAAAAAGAAAGAGATGACAATAACTTACCTTCGCAAGTACGAATACCGTAGGGTTTTCAATTCAATCAGATTCTGTTTTGCTATTTTTATAGTTTTTCTCTCCAATCCCCCACCAAACCCAACTTGTACATGTCAATTCAACCACAAAAACTCATATAAACATAGTATAATAGCAATTAGATGAAGGAAATAAAAATCTTCAATAGCCACTGATTCACAACTTAAAGAATAAAACCATGAATCCTACCTCTAATTTGATGCAAAACTAGCTAGAATTAAGTTTCTTTTGATGGAGGAAGTGATTAGAACTTGAAGGTGGGATGAAATAAGATAAAATGGACGAAGAGAAGATAGAGAGGGAGCTACTGAAGTTGGTCGGCCAAATAAAGAACTTGGGAGGAAATAATGAAAATTTAAAATGTTTGGTAGTTAGAATCTTGACTTTCGATTGGTTGTGACTTTGAATGGTTAAGGTTCAACCAATATTTCTCCTCATATATGGCTGATGTGGCACCATTTAGGGTGGAGGTGGCTTAGTTCTTGGCCACCAATACTAGGGTTTTCAAAATATTACTAAATAATTTTGTAAAATTTTTTATATATCTATTTTAATTTTAACTATCTAATTAATTTCTAATTAATTTTTAATTAACCTCTAATTAACCTTACTTATGCAATAAAATTGAATAAATCGATTAATAATACAAATTGAACATTTTAAAAATTTTTGGACATTATAGTTTGATTTTTTTTATATTTCCTATATTCATTGAAAGAAATAGTGAAAATAAAAAAACAAGATTTTCTTATTTTCACTAGCACCATTTCTTTTACAAAATTTTGAAAACAAGATAAATTGGAAATAAGATGGTATTTTTGTAATTAAAACTAAAAATCATAAATAAAATTAAAAAAATTAAAATAGATACTAAAGAGACCGTAATTGTAATTATGCATAATAAGTTAATTGGAGTAGATCATATTAAATCCAATCCCATAATTCTAGAGAAAAATCATAAAAAATTCAAACTTCCAAAACAAAGTCAACTTCCAAATTTTCCAACTCCAAAGTGAAGTCCAAAAACATTAAACAACATTTTCATAGTGACGTGAATTTTGCAAAAAAAAAGTGTATTGATATAGTAACAAATTAGGGAGGAAAATATAATTGAATACAAATATCATCTCGTCTTCATACACCATTTTCTTTTTTTTTTTTTTTTTGGCAACATTGTCTTCATAAAGGTCATTACTCTCTCTCTCTCTCTCTCTCATATGGGCAATCCAGTTAGAAAGCGTTTATAAAAATCCAATGCTTCTTGCGGTTTATATTCTGGGACAGTATGCCCAGCTCCCTGTACCAATGTAATCAATTAGTATCAAAACAAAAGGAGTCTAAAGTAATTTACTATAAAATATTTATACACAGACCTTTATGGTCAGAAAGGTAAGATTTTTGTCATATCCTTGGGTAAACCTGCAATCAACAAAGACAATTAACTCAATTTCTAGTCAAGATTGGTCTTTCATGTGAAAACATTTCTGGTAACAAATTGCAATCTTGAGGCCTAGATAAGAAAAGAGGGAAATCTATATGTACCCAGCAACTTGGCCATTGGAAGACCAAGGCCTCCATTCATCAACAATTTTGTATCCAAGTGATCTCGTCCATGCTTCACTCCCAGTAAACGGAACACACATGTCATGATCGCCACTGCCAAAACACGTGAAAGTTTTCTAATCAAGTAACACCCAAAGTGAAGATGCATCACTAGAATCAATTATCAAAGATAAAAGCAACTAAAGCAAATAGGTTGCCGGGTACAGAACATGAGATATGCTTTCTGGTAATTAGTGGGAACTGGGAATTTTGTGTTACTGGCGTCCATAGAAACTCCTAGAGGAGGATTGGAGCAGTAAGCACCCACAAGGTCAGTAGTGTACCCTTTTGTTGAATATCATGAGGACAGAAGCTTCTTACTTAAGAAGCTAGGTTGTTTTTCTCCCATATAATAGGATCAAATTCTTCCTCTCTATTATTATATTTTCCAGATATAAGAAATTTAAGGTAAAAGAGCATACATCCTATTGGAAAATGTCATAGTGAAAACAGGTAAATAAAAGGGTGGATAACTCCCTTAAGCATGGTAAATATTTCTAGTTTCCAGCCTTTGTTGTTGTTAAAAGATTTAAAAAAAAAAAATCATACTCTTATGGGTGAAATCACAAGATATCTCTATAGATTCGACCCATTTGAACCATTCATAAGATTAATTTCCATTCGACTAGGAGCATGGTGGTCATATGTTCTCCACACAGAAGTTGCTTCTGCGAGATTGAACTCGCATCCTCGTCCCAAAGGGTCGAAGTTGCTTCCTCAACCCACCCTTTATGTGTAGATAAAAAGCCCATGATGATGATAATAATGCATAAGCAACTTTAAAAAGATCACCAATCTTTGATTGGTGTAGTTAATGTTTTTAAGAAGCATATTAGAAAACAAATGTTCAAAGAGAAGTCCTTACTAACAAAGAAAGTTATTACCAAAGAAATAAAGTCCTAAGCATGTTAGAAATAAAGTATTTAATAATATCTCTAATATATCTTATAATATCATAGAGTATCTCGTATCATATATTAGAATATTAGAGTATCTTACATGATCTCTCAGGACTGATTTCTTCATGATTTGTTTCTTTATTTAATCAGAATTAGGATTCTAGTATTATTATAAATAGGGTTTGATGCTTTGTATTTTGTATCACACCACATCACTCCAAAACATATCATATCAATATATTTTCATATTATTCAGTCTTTATTCTCTCTTTTCTTCTTTTCCTACCTAAAATCCATAATTTAACAAGAAAACAAATATTCAAAGAGAAGTCTTGAGCACAATTATTGGTTCACTCAAAAAATCAGATGAAAAAACACATTGGACGAAGCAGCAATGGTGGATGAGCAATTATAAAAATAGAAGTGACAGAGATGAGTCTCTTGGAAATTAGCAGGCCAGCAATGCGATAGTATCTTGAAAAGATATTGGAAAGAATAGTGATTGTGAAATTTAGAGTGACTTTGATAGCAAGGGAGTTAATGGTTATGATTTGGGTAACAACAAAGTTTTAAAAGCCTAAAGGCAGTGACAAAATGGTTATCTTCACATTCACTAAGAACCAATAAACGGTCATCTCCACTTTCAGCATTGGTGGGCAAATGGTCCTCGCTCAAGGTAAATGGTCATAGGATTATCATGCAACAAAGATTCTCGTGAAGGTATCGTTACAACATTAATAATGAATTATTCGTTGAATGAAAATATGCAATCATAAAACTTGTAAAACAATGCGTCAAATGCAGAAATATCATCTTCAGCAAGCTTTTCTGCACTTCAGCTAAGAAATATGTTTCCAAATATCATGAAGTGCATTACTAAAGAGAAATGATATCATTGTCAACTGTAAACATATAAAACTAAATTAACTAATGCAAATTATACATGTGCCAACATATCCTGCAGTATTTAATGCAAATTATCACACTCATACCAAATTAGCACAACCTCTATATACAGAACAAGTTAAACTACAAAGTACAAATCCACTCGCCCAAGTTGCCTTTGTAAACTAGTGAATAGCTCTAGGTCTCTGAAATTTTCAACACTTTCAATATAAGACTTGAGATGTCCCATGACCACTAAGCTAAGCATGCACAATAATTAGATATATAAAAAGTCCATTTGTCCATGCGTTTTTAAAGAAAAAATTGTTTTTATAATTAAAAGAAAATGTATAGATTTTAAAGTAACTACATAACAATTTTAGTGCTTTTTTCATATGCTAGAATGTAGTTTCTGGAAAAATAAATAAATAAAAACCTATATCATAGAAGTGCTCTTTTACAAAGCTCAAACAATCGAACACTAAAACATATTCATGTATTGTTTTTGCTTCTTCAGTAGTCACCACGAAGATCAAGGACAACTGCATTGATGGAAAAAATGGTAGATCCTGACTTCTCGAATGAAATGAAAAGGTGAAAAATTATTCAACTTTTCTTTCTCAAGTTCCATTCAATCAACCCGAAGAATAAATTGCGCCTAAATGCCAAATATATAGCAATGGAATAGTTTTGGCTACTATAAATGTAAAAGTGCTGTTAAGTTGGTAATTCACCTGTATATGAGTGCTCGATATCCTCTAGAAGTTAGGTTCTTGTGGAACTTGATCATGCTCCCAGCATCATGGTGGAAGGTAATTCTGTCCGTGCACAGCACCCAACTACTGACCAAACTTTCCTATTTCATCAGAAATATCACATTTTAGTTCGTTCATATCAACAGTACAGGTATATCTTACTAGAAACCTCACCTCAGCTGTGTGAATCGCTTTCCTCACCGCTTCATCATTCAACCATGTGTTTGCAACCCGATCATCCTAAAGATAATATTAGATCTTGTTACTTGTTAAACATCCAATGAACAGACAATACAACAATATCAACTATACAAATGATGACAATCATATCATGTATAAAGAACCCTAGCACTACTTGCCCAAAGCAGATATGATAGAAAATGAAGAAGTGAAAAAAGATATATTTTTCCCTTCAACTAGGAACAAAAACTTGTTCTTCTAAACTGAATACAAGAACTAAGCTTTGATGTTAGTAAAGCGATGAACTAGAACTTAAAACCCTTTAACACCATGGTCAGAAGCCAAAGCTTAGTTTTCTGAAGACACAATTTTGTGCCACTGGAGTCTAGCATATTGTAGTTAGATATCACTCCAATCTAGTTTTACTTCTCATGTAAGCACTAACATTAAAAAACAAGAATTATTTCAAATATATAACATTTAGAACAAGATCGAAGACACTTTTAATAGTATATTTTATTTTAGCATTCAAGTTTCTCTCACTAACTTGAGCACATTGTCTATTTCAGGACTGTTTCATCATTTTATACTTTAGCTATCAGATTATCTTGTTTCACTACAGATGAAAGAATCAGTAGTTGTTTCTATAAGTAATAAAAAATTAGTAGTTCTGAGGTGTATACAAGTAGACATTAATTTTATTCAACAATAAGCAAGTAAAATCAATTGGAAGCAAGGTTGTGGATATGAAATGGTAAAGAAAGATAGTACTAAAGCAACCTACAGTGCATGGAACATTATTGCTATTGCTCAGTTGTGGCCAAGTTGGCACAATTCCATCTCTGACAGGTGCTCTTAGGGGCCAAGCACGGCCGAACATTCTTTTCCTCACAGGAAGAGGTCTCTCAGTCTCACCCAACTTCCGGAAGCTAGATGGCAGCCTAATGTAGGTTGCTGTAGTAAAATCCTCTGCATCTGTGCCATGATAGCATGGTTCTAGAATGTCATATATGTTTACTCCATCAATGTCCTGAAATAGAAAGAATCATCAATGAGTGCCAAATTCATCTTAGCTCATTTGCTGCAAGTACCTAGTGTTGCGATATAGTTAAATCACCTCATCAACTTTTGCAAGCTTGCTAGTGCAATTCTCACTGAGTGGATTATAGAAATTCCCATTGCACTCAACATTAACCTCCTGCAGCAAGTACCATTGATTATATGAAACATATTTAAAAGACAAGGCCATAGCAAGGTTTCAAACAAAAGACTGCCAATGCAAAAACAAAGGAGTAATTCCCAAACTTGCTCTTAAATAATGCATATTTTACAAGGAAAATTTATACTAGATATATGACAGTAATGGTTATATGATGCATCCAGATTGAAAAGATCACGTCATTCTAACATTGAGTTCAACAGATAATAAGTCATTTCAAATTAAGTATATAACAAATTACAAAATCAATCCTCTTTATGAGTCAATTATGTTCAGAGAAAAATGAAATTTTATCTGAAAATGCAGAAAATGTGGTTAAAAAAATTATTTTACATATTTCATAAAATAAACAAAGCACAAGCAATTCCTATTATGATGATAAAGTGGAGATGAATCACTGGGTGACATTCCTTAAAGGGTTTATTTTCACCTCAAAGAGATCATCAGGGATAAGACCCATCCCATGCGCAAATGGTACAAGAGCATTGCCATCAAATTGTTCATCTGTAACGCCATTCCCAACCATGTAACCCTGCACAAAATGACATCAGCTAGCAGCCACAGGCTTGAAAAGATAAATTGATCACTTAAAGGTAAAAAGACCTTGAAATTCAGCTTGGGCGTTGCACCAGCATCAATTCCTGTGCAAAATCAAGAAACTGCACCTTAGTTGTGATTCTAACGCATTAATTCAACATTTTGAGGACACAAATTATTACCTTTCACTACTTCATAAGCAAGAGTAGGAACATAAACTCCAGCATATGACTCTCCAGCAATGAAGAATGGGTTGGGAAGGAACTCCGGGTATAATTCAAACCACTGGTTTGAATAAAAATACGGGTTAGATATGTTAGAAATTTGGGAAGAAATATTCTTATTGGTTCAAATATTTTATGTCAAAATTTCCCAGTTTCTTAACTACCTTAAGGATAAAGGCATGTGTATCAGAGGCAGTCTTTGTGTCTCCAGTGTAGTAATCAGTTTGATTCTTGGAGTATGAAAACCCCACACCAGCAGGAGAATCCAAATATATAATATTGGAAACCTATAATGCAAAACAGAATCATATATGAACTGATCACAAGAAGACAGTAAGACACAAACAATAATTGATGAATTACACAGATAAAACAGCAACAACATTTAAGCCTTGTTCCACTAGGTAGAATCGGCTACATGAATCAAATGACGCTATAGTGTCCTGTCATAAATCATAATTACATTTAAACCATTAACATCTAAATCTCTTTAATAGTTGCACCTATGGTTTTTTCAGATTTCCTTCTACCTCTAGCTCTTGGACTACCCTCCGTCTGATCCACCCTCCTTAATAGGGCCTCTACAAGCCTTCTCCACGCATGTCTAAACTATCTAAGGCGAGATTCTACTATCTTTTCGATAGTAGGCACTATCCCTAGGTTCTCTCTAATACATTCATTCCTAATCCTATCTTGTCAAGTGTGTCCACTCATCCGACAGAACATCCTCATCTCTATAACATTTAGCTTATGTTCCTGTTAACTTTTATCGCCCAACATTCAATCCCTCCATCCGATGAATTACACAGACAATCCACCAAAATATATGGAAAGAAATCATCGTTCCCTATCTCTAAAGACAAAAGATCCTTTTCTAATTTTAATGGAGCTTAAAAAGTTCAGACCTTTGACCAGCTGTATGGATTGAGGTGCAACGTGGGCAGACCTCCGTTAGTCTTTGCAGCTTCAAAATTAAAAGGACCTGAAACACAATCAATTGCTCAATGATTTACAAATTAATTATATTGAACTATTGAAGAGGTTTGAGCACAATAAGTCATTAACAAAGGATTTTTAGATTTTCTCATCATGTGAAAACTACTCTTGTGTTGAGAGGTCCATAATCCAGATAAAAATACATATACATTCAAATGATTCAATTAATTGATAAGCGTTGTGGTTTCACAACCAAAGGCTGCTAGTTGAATAATTACTTGCCCATTATATCAGAAGAAATCTATTCAGTACGCTTTTCAGAACAGAAACATCATGGATGATAAATGTAACATATATCCATACATATGTGTTCAACTAAAACAGTAAAACAAGATTGTTGCAAAATTTAACTATGTAAACTTTACATCAATGTTATCAACCAGATTTCAGATGACATGATTGCATTTATTTGAGGACGAAACCTGGTTTAAAATGTCTAATATTACAAATACAAAAGGGCATTGAAGGCGGAAGTGATTGCCATAGGTGGCTGCTACTGACTTCAATAACCAGAAACAGAACAAACTTGCCTCAATCATGATTCAACACACAAGGAAGCCCGTAAAAATAGAAGCCATCATTCCTTCAAGGACATGAATATAAGAAGAGGAAAACAAAGCAGCATTCACTGGATAAGACAGCAAGACTAATGTGACCAAAAGAAATGAAATTTTATAAATGGAAAAATAAAATGAGACTAATTTTAACACTCTGTCAGTGTAAGATACTTTACACTTTCAATCAATCATATCTTATCTTTTATACAACTTTGCAAGTAGTTATGAAAAGAGTCAAGCTCTTTTAATAACAATGCATCAAAGTAAAAAATTTACAATGACAATGCATCAAAGTAAAATCTAAAATATAATGGAAAATACTGAAAATATTGGCATGAGCAGTTGCAACTCATTTCCGGCTTACAATTCATCCAGATTCATTCAAAAAATGCATCGAAATGAAAAAGGGAAGTGTACAAAAATAAGTGATTAGTTAGTTACCATGCTCATAAATGAAGCCATCAAAACTAGAGCACCCTGGTCCACCGTTAAGCCACAGAACCACTGGATCCTCAGACGGTTTCCCTTCCGACACAACAAAATAGTAATACAAGTTCTTCCCATGGCTTTCGTCCACTGTCACATACCTTCAATGTCCCAAAAACATGGCCACAGAATCAGACATAAATGCAGTGCCTCCATTGATCAATATACCAACACCTTAAAAACCCCATCACTCAAATTATATATATTAAGCATACGAAGCAAAAGTAGTGGTTAATTATGAGATTCGGAGAAGTAAAAATATCGAGTATTAAATCTCATATAAATAATTAAAATTAAAATATAAAATTATACAATAATTTTTTTAAAATAATTATATAATTTTAAATATTTTTTTAATTTTGACCATCTATTTAATTTAATAGTCAAAATTTAATGATAAAAATGAACACAAGTGGTTTTGAGCCAAAAGAAAAAATTGTGTAGCTATGGCAGAAGTGGAAGTTAAAGTAAAAATTAAAAAAAAAAAAAAAAAAGGGAACAAAATGGATATAGACTTATAGAATAGTATACCCAGCATAGTGTTTTGAAGGTATAGTGCCATTGAAGCCTGGAACCTGTGTTACAAGAGCACTTTCGGGTGCTGATTGGGTTAGCACAAAGCTCAGGAAAATGTGAAGTGAGACTAGACAGATAAAGCTACATGTCTTAGCCATCCTGTCAGAACAGATAAGTAAACTTAAAAAGAAAAAGAATCTTCCTGTCAGAACAGATAAGTAAACTTAAAAAGAAAAAGAATCTTTGTCAAGAGCAACAATCTGAAGCCCAATTTATAGAGCATAATAGCATTAAATAATATCTGAAAAAGTGATGGGTCCTCCTCTACCCACTTTTTTTGGCAAGTTGCAAAACTTGGCTGCCTTAAAAGCCAAGAGTTGTTATTAGAGACACAATGAACACAAGAGAGAGAGAAAGAGAGTGAGAAGAAAGATAACCTGATGGATCTCAATACTTAACGGAACTGAGAAGAAAAGGCAAACTGCGTTTTGGGAGCGCTCTCGGAGTCTAATATCTCAAGCATTAGAGTACTGTTTGAGTAAGAGAGTCATCAAAGTGGGTGCTCCTTGAAGGCCCAACGGTTAAGAGACACGTGCTCACTGCAGTTATCTTCATTATACGTGGAAAGATAATAAATCCAAAATATTATATGAGATTTTTTTTCATTTGATTAACCATAAAATCATATCCGAATCTTTCGCTCTATTAATAAAATCGAGCTGCTGCAACCGTGTGGAGTTGTGCAACGTACATGAGTTGCATTTATTTGGGAATGATCATGTGTTTCATGTTGGAATGAACTCCTTATGTAAAGAACCATCACTCAAGGGTCGTTGAGAGAAATTGGGATCTAAAAGCACATTATATGAGGAAGCCTAACTCTTTTTGGGAGAGACAAAAAAAAAAAAAAAAATTGTTAAGAAAAGGATACTGTCTAACGTAACTGGCCCGAGCGAAAAAAACTTAAATCCCTTAGCCATGTGGCCCTAAATTTATTTATGAAATTTATGTATATAAAAAAAATGATTGTAAAATAAAAACTCCAGTCAAGCGTTTAATTGTTTCCAAGAAATTAATCTCTCAACGAGTAGGCGAGAGGATACTCTAAAAAGCTAAAATAAATAAATAAACTCTTCAATTGATAAATGAATCAGGCCGCTTTATTGTATTAAACTATAACCATTGTTTTTTGCAAAAAAATTCTTCCAATTTTTCTTTTCTAACGATGGAACATTACTCAACAAAAAGGAAAATGAGGTTGCCGCAACACAAATGCCATTTGAAAATCGGTTGGCTACCAATACATTTGTGATGCTTGTATAAAAAACACATATCTAAGCAAAGCATTACGTTGCAATTGCATAAAATTGGCTCTTGGTCATCATGAAATACGACCAACATAGATAATTCCAAAATTAATGGAATCGTCAAAAGTCGGTATTGAACCGAAGATCATAATATAAAACATTAAAAGTTTTACGTTTACAGTGGTACAAAAAAATTACAGCAACCCAGCAGTAATCTTACGCGGATGCGGACGCCGATGAAACTAAGTTGGTTAATTCATCACACCTCATTAGCACTGCATAGCAGGTTCAATCCTGCAACTTTCCCACTCCCCCCAAATTAGGGGTGTATAAAGGATAAGCTCAGCTAGGTTGAGTCAAATCCGAGCCCAACCCAACCTGATATTTTGACTAAGTTATTTTTTTCATTTAAATCTAGACCAACTAATGATCAGTCAACATGATATTGGAAGAATATATAAAAATTTGAATATTATGAATAATAAAGTTATAGAATTTTAAAAATAAAAAATAAAATTTAAGAGATATTTTATAATATATATTTTAAAATAAATTATATTAATACAAAAATAATTTCATATTATATAAAATATATTAATTAAAATATAAAAATCTTATAATTTATCATTAATTTTCTTAAAAAATATCTTTTTTAAAAAGGTATTTGATTACAAGTTCAATTGGACCAAGTTATACTATAATCCAAACCTAGCCCAAAAAGTTACACTAAATCAAATTTCACAATTCAAATCCAATCCAAAAAGCTTTGAGACGGGATGGAGCCATCCGTTCATGAACACCCCTCCCCAAAGACAAAAACCCAAAAAAAAAAAAAAAAGAGCAATCTTACCGTGTTGAAATTTAATGGCCCTCCCAAAATCTGAATGCAACAGTTTCATAGTACAGACTACAGAGCCTGTTTAACAGTGCATTAGGGTTACAAAAGAAAAAAATGCAACAGGATTCAACACAACCCAATTCATTCACATACCCCACTTCGCAGTCAGAAAAAAGCAGGCAGATTTCCTAACTAAAATATGAAAAATAGTTTAGTTCAAATTAATCACGAAACAAATAAAATGGAACGTAAAATATATGCAAGTTTACAAATACCGATAGGCTACAAATGTTTGAAAAGGATACAAAATTCAAGCAGGTAAAATTCTTCAATTCGATATAGTTTCATACGATATTAAGAATTCAACAGACTCAGCGTTATTTAAATAGCAAATACCGAAGTGTTTAGCATAAAGCAGCCGTCATGGAATGACACTACCAAAACTAGGACGAAGACTAAGCTTCACCATATCTCTATTATCTGTGGAAGCAGCCTACGAAGTGGCAGCTTGCTTAGCAGCACTAGAAAGCTTGGATCTCCTCTTTGCCAAGCTCTCACTGCGGCGTTCCCTCTGCTCCTTCAATCTGGAGGCAAGAAGTTTCTGATACTCAGCTGCCTCGGATTTTGCCTTCGCGATTCTCTTCTTCTTATCGGCAATCCTTGCCCGCTTCCTCTGCAGTGTCAAAGGAGTGACCAGTCGTTGAATCTTTGGAGCTTTGCTAACCTTTTTCCCTGTAAACAAAAATCCGTCGCTCAGACTATAATTCATCAGAAATTTTGTGATGCATCCATCCAGCCAAATTGGATGTCCCCAGAGGCATCATCACAAATTATGTGCAAGACAACTCTTCGATTCAAATGGGTTCCAGTCGTCAGTCCAAGCTATATATCATAAATATGCATGTTGTGGTTTTCAAATTTGAATAGGTGGACAGTAGACTAAACAGCATATTACACAGATAAGATTTCCAAGGAATAAAGTCAAGCAACATAATTATTCTTGTAGTAATCATAATTTACAATACATACAAGGAAAACAGAAACATTAAGAAAAGCATAACATGTCCATCATACTGTTAATGCATGAACACACAACACCACATTAAGAATGCTCGTGTGCCCCATGTGAACAGATAATATAGCTCTGAGAATAAATCTTGATTAAAATTTTGGACTAGATAAGTACATAGCAGCTGAGTAGCAGACAGGTTACACAAATAATGAATGGACTACAACTATTTTCTCATTACCAAAATCCAAAATCTTCTTCTGCATCCGATGACAAAGATATCAAGTTGGCAACATCCAATGACAAAACTAACAGAGCTTACACTAGCACCAGAAACTTTACCAGATTTTGTTGTGAAGGTACGACGGTATGTGTTGACATACTTCCTGACATCATCTTCCTTGGACAGGTTGAACAGCTTACGAATTTTTGATGCTCTCTTTGGACCTCTCATTCTTGGCTTTTCAATATCAGTCAACCCTGGTAAATCATTTTCACCCTTCTTCACAATTACCAAGTTGAGAACAGAGAGGTCTGGGCTGACAATGCAACCACGAACAGACTTTCTCCTACGCTCTCCATTACGCCTTCCATACCCACGGAAACAAGGAGTTCCTGTTCACACAATCAACACAAACAAAGTTAATAATATTTCTCTAGACCAGCTTGTGTAAGAAATTTCCAATCCTAATGTAAGGACACGGAAAAAAGCCTAGAATCATTATAACGCAGACAACCATCTGCCAGAAAAAATATATGTATTACATTATTATAAAATAAATAGGCAGGGCACAAGTTATGGATGTCAACTACAAAATTTACAAGGCTACTGCCAAAGGTAAAGCAAAGGACATGGAAGAATGGTACAGTCCATGCTAGGGATAACACTTCAAGCCCAGGCCTGTTTGATGAAGGCTCACGGATAGTTTATATTAGAACGAAGGGAAAGCGCAGAATGGGCAAGTGTGATGGGCAAGTCACATCAGTAAAAGAGATTCTGTGTGAACAGCATAAAATGATGGAGGAGGGGCAATGAGTATTGGAAATTATTGATGTCATCTCAACAAAGTTTATTGGAGCAAGCTTGCTTTCACAGGAGCATTCTCCTTGTTATTTCTACTTTCAGCATTTCCTGTATTTCTGTTTGTATCTCCAGTGTGAGAACATATTTTATTTCTCTTAGTTTCCTCACAACCAAAGGGGTAATATACAGCAGATTTGTTCCTGTATAAATCAACCTTAAAAGAATGAAGCTTTATGACAATCCTACCTCTGTGGAGCAAGAGACGGACACGACCAGGGGTCAGCACTCCCTGCTTCATTGGGAATCCTTGTTTGTCACAACCACCAGTGATTTTGAAGACATATCCTTTGAACTCCTGTTGGTAGCAGCATTGTAAAGTTATTAATGTTCATCAAAAATATTAGAACAGGGTTTTCTTCCATATTTGAAGGTTTCCAGCTAAAGAGCATACCTCGCCCAGAGCATCTCCGCTGACCTCCTGTGAGATCCTCTTGTCCCAAAATGCTCGTCTGCAATTTCATGTAGAGCATTGCAATTGGAAAAACAACCCATATAGCTCAATAATTAACATCTAAAACAGAAGCAACTAGGTTGAACAATAGGGAATTCAAATTACTATGAATATCAAGTCTGCTTTCCCTTTCATCACAAAGGATTGACCAGTACTGGAACTGATCAAAATGGTGACAGTGGATCTAATGCTAGCTCTTCTGTTTGGGGAGGTAATACAGGCAATAGATTGGGATGCATGCTTCTAGAAGCAATCAGGGTGTTCCAATGATCACGGTTGAGGACGAAGGCAAGGGCGGGTATGAGGAAGGGAAGAAAGCCAATGTGATGGCTGAGGAGATGGGTGTGGGCATGAACACAATAACGACAGCTATAATGGTGGATAAGGAAATAATGGAGGTAGTTTTAGCACTGGTAGTGTAGGCAGGCCAATATTAATGCATATGGTTAGAAATTATATTGGCAACAGTTGGGAAGAGGGTGGTACTAGAGATGGAAATGGAGACACAATAACTAATTTTAGCCAGCAGAATGTTACCAAAAAAATCCTAGAAGATTAATACATTTTCATATGAATGCAGATTGAAGAAATAACGAAACCAGCAATTTTGCAAATTTCTGAACTCATCAAAATTTCATTAAACTACATACAGATGGAAAGAGCTAAGGGCTGAGGAATTCACCAAGATAATTCAACAATTTGGTTCACTGAAAACCTAGAAGCCCAAAACATCACTGGGTCCAAGTACATAGCAATAGCAAGACTAAGAAAAAGGACCATGGATAAGAAAACAACTATAACATCTGTTCTTGACATCATTTTAATGATATCCTGATACCAAAAGATTATGGACTACTACTCCAAAAAGATCATCAAGAAAATAAAGTGTTCATTAACACATTTCCCTTTCCTTTGATAACTACTGACAGAAAAAACCAAAGTACATTTCATCCAATTCATTGAATGAAAGAAACCCAGATCAAAAAATTCACAGTAAACCCACTTAAACACTTTTCTTATACTTGGACAGAGAGTTTTGAACGCAAAGGGATGATATGGCTGAATTTTCACTTAGAAATTGAGAAAGTTATAAAATATCTATGAAAATACGTAAAAGATGATTAAATAAAAAATGACAGAAGGTTACATGATAATGTTTCTTTTCTGACTAAAAATATTCTCAAATAATGATATATTTACGTAAAATGAAAAAAATTTAGCCTTCCTTTAATTTTATTTTTCCTATGGTACAGCTGCTACCCATTTCTTGGAGAAAATTCATCAGACACTGTCACATATGGTGACCAGAATTCATAAAGTGGAAGAATATAGAAAGAATAAGATCTGAGAGAATAAGATCTCAGAGATGGAGACGAGAGATACAATGCTATGTTTATTCGGAGATTATTCATTCACAGAACATATTTCATAGCAAAACTTCTAACTACAATAAAGCTACTCCATACAAACCTGTAACTGAACAACATCATAACTGAAACTATAACCAAAATGCAGCATTGCATATGAAGAAAACATGGCAACTTCTCACACGGGGACAGTTTGTCTCCACATAGTGACTAAATCCAAACCATTAAATATTGAATCTAACAGTTATAAAATAACATAATAAATAATTAACTTTTATTTTCATCTTCCCATTATACCCTTTTCACCATTTCACCATTCCGCCCTTCTCCTCCTTCCTCTCTGCCTCACTCCCCTCCACACCGTTCAAATCAAACAGCTGCTGTATAGCCAACACCACCACACCGCACCACCTTGCCACTGAAGTCGCAACATCCCCCCACTGTCGCGCCTCCGATCAACCACCGTTGTGCCTCTTTTCATCTGCCACTTGCCTCCCCTGTGCTGTTTGCAGCCACTGCCAGCCTATCGTCGTGCCATCCAGACACGCGGCCCGCAACCACCACCGCACTCTGCTCCGTCGTGTCATGCCACTCTGCCACATCGATGTGACCACCAACGGCTCCAAACGCCACTGGCCCACTTCAACCACCACTGAGGTTGCCACTCGTGCCCAGCCACCACAGCAGCCTCGCCACCACTAGCATCCGTGCCTCAATAGCAAAAGCCACTCTGGCCTCGTCTGGTTGCACCTCCACGATGCCATGGCCGCCATACAGCACCCCCAAGACTGAGCCTCTCCCTATCCTCTGTTTCAAGCTAAAACTCCCTAACCAAGTCGTTTCCTTTTAATTTCTAGAATTTTTTTTATTTTGTTTTTAATTTATTTGAAGCAATCACACTAATGTGTATGATGCACCTGAAGATGCTGGTTGGATTGTCTTGGGCTAAAGGTGGATGGGGCGTGCCGGAAGGGAGAAAGGAAGGGAAGAATAAGGTAAGGGTAAAACGATAATTTTGTTATCAGTCACCACGGTGGTGAAAAACTTATTGTCCCCATTTAAGAACTCGCCGAAGAAACATAACACAGAGACGCACTATCACATGGGCACCAACAAAAGGAAAACTGAAAACCCAAAACCAAAATTAAGAACATTAAAAAAAAAAAAAAAAGCGAAGAAGATATTACAGTTTCTGGTCGTCATCGATCTCGAGCTTTTTCTGGCAGCCAGTTGTGGGATTTGCAATATTGAACTGCAAAATTAAAAAATAAAAAAAAATTGCAGATACTGCAGAAATTGAGGCACCAACGCGAACACAGAAAACAAGAAATCAAAGCCTGTACAAGAATTAGAGTTTCATGATAGAACCTTCATTTTTGCAGCCTCCTCCTCCTCCTCCTCCTCCTGCTACCGCCGCGAAGTATGCCTAAGAGCTTCAAAACTTGGGAGTTGAGCACGAGAAGACGAAGTAGGGTTTTACTCACAACTTAAACTAGGATTTGGGCCCCTCAGATGGGCTTGACAAGCCCAACAATTTTCATTTTCAGATCATTTTAGTCTCATTAAGAGAACACAGACTTATGACCCAAAATAAAAAAAGAAGGAACCCAGACTGGCAAATTCCAACAAACAACAGAGTAGAACACGGACAAATGACCAAAAAAAGTCGTACCCCAAAAAAAAAAAACAAAGAGAAGAAGAATGTTATAAAGCCGAATAATATGCTATTGATTCTTAGATGAATAAATGAAACCTTCTACCAAAACAAAATGAGTGAATCCTTGCATTTCATTTTATCCAACAATTTCCATAATTTCTATCAAAGATTCTAGCAAATAATTTGTAACTATGTAAAATCCCTTAAAAAAAATAGATAATCAATAAATTATTAATTTTATCAATTTACCAACATGGTATGAAGATATTTCATACATAGTCATTTTACAAATCTATATCTATATTTATATAGTTTATAAGTGCAAGTTCTCACCTCAATTGTGGAAATCTTATGTGTCAACTTCTCCATTTTTGGGTTTTGTTTATTAGAGTAGGTCGCGTATTCATTTTTTTTTTCTATATCAACGGGTTTCTTTTCCCTTTTTTTTTGGGTTTTGTATATTGGAGTTGTTCACCCTCCCTTCTTCCACCTCCCTAATCTATTTTTTCTTCTTCGTGTGTTGTCTAATCAATGATTATCTATTATAGTGGTTTTATTGGTATTGATGGGATCAGAGTCTTAATTCATAAATTTCAATTTTATACTATTTGTCATTGATCTTATATTTTTATAAGTTTTTGAAAAAAAATCATTTCATTAGTAATTAATTTGGCTAGTGAAAACTTATGTTCCATATATAAATTTTAAGTTTTCTTGATAAATTTCCTTATAAGCAGTTGATATGAAGTACAATTGCAATCTGTATTTGTTTCAAATAAATGGTTAATTTATATGTTAGTTATCTACAACATATTTGGTTTGAGGGAAAACTTGAAAGGTGTGGCCTAGGTATCCAAAAATTGTGGCCCTTGATTAAAGGCAATGCTTTCAGACCTAAGACAACGCTTTTGGGGGTGTGGCCTAAAGAGTTGTTATCTTTCTCTAAGGCAACACTTTGGAGGAAAGACAACACTGTACATGGCAACACTTTCCAAGTGTTGCCTATTCTTGATAAAAGGCAACATTTGTTGCCAATACCAATGATAACGTTTTTCAAGTGTTGCTTGTTCTCTTAGTACTTGCAACACATGATAAGTATTGTCTATTCCTTGAATACAGGCAACATATTATAAGCATTGCCGTTTCTCTAAATATAGGCAACAAATTATAAGTGTTGCCTATTCTCTTAATATAAGCATTGCATCACAAGTGTTGCTTTGTGTGTTGAACTAGGCAACACACTTTCAAAATGTTGCATTTGCTTTCAGTACATCCTAAAAGATCACTTCTTTTATTTAAATCACTCTTGAAAGGCAGCCTTTTACATGATATTTTTTGACACACCATTCTAGTCTTTCAATTTAGTTGAGAGATTGTGAGTAAACCTAAAGTTTGTATTATATAATTCGTAACGGAATGTATTAACTATGTAGAATGTCAAAAGAACAGTGGGAAAAAAAAATGATTAAGCTTGCTTGTTCATTAGACTGTCAAATGTAATGGATCCTTAGCTTAAGGAAATTTAGTCCAATGTTCTATGTCTAAATTAAAGTAAAAATATTATAATCATATTAATATTTGCCGCATTGTGTATTGCATAGCATATATATTTTTTCAGCATTTACTGCACACAATGTCATAAAGTATAATTTGCTTATAAGTAATGTGATGATATTATGATACTGTAGTTGTGTGAATTTCTGTTCTAAGACACGGCTGGAACCATTATAGTTTAAATGCTTTAGAACTCTTCATCATCTACTAAGAATTTTCAATTCTCACTTTATTTCTAGTGGTTTCAGATTAGTCAAGTAACGCTGTAGAAGAAGGTGGACTCTTCTAGCTTCTAGAACAAATAAAGTTGTAATTAAATAAATTGTAGCTTCATTATCTAACTTTAAAAAAATGTTTAGCTTATGGCAAGTATAACTTCATCACTGCTCCTAAAATCTGTGCTGTTTCTATGTATATTAATATCCAACTTAGAACTTTCTATGTAAAATTGTGTCATTAGCTTTACTATGAATGGATGTTACATTTTGAAGATTTTCAAGAACAATAGTGATGTCACTTTGAAGCTTTTGTCGATAGCAACTTTTTGTAACAAAGTGCTGGATGAGTGTTTCTGCTGCAATCAACATTCAAATACAAAGCAAAATAAGAATTCAAATCTAAGGGAAGAAAGAACATCCATGATCCATTGACATTAACCTTTGGATTTGAGTCTGATATGTTTATTTCCTTATACAATATGTGACTTTGACATTTTGAATTTACATCATACCTATTATCAGTATGTCTCTAGTACCCTTTAGATGACATAAATGGAATCTTCCCCTCAGTTTTAGAAACCTATAAAAGAATTTAAAATAGACAACAAAGCCAATAAGGACAAGTGAGTAGTAAATCCAATCAATCATAATGGTAGTTAAAGGAGCAAACCAAATGACAATTACCAAAATGCAATTTATGCAAAAGTAAATTTAGAATATGCCCAAAAGCCACATGTTAGGAAAGAATAAAATAAAGACATAAGTTATACTCCAGTCATTTTCAAACTATACCACAAACAATTAGGTCCATTATTCATAAACAAGCATAATGTTGATGCACGAAACTCAAATTCCACAAGCAATCTACTTGTAATTATAAAGAAGTACAAAAGAGAAAAGAATTAAAAAAGGAAAAGGGGGTGGAAGTATAGAAAGTAATAGTTCTTGGGAGACCAAACCAAACTCTGTTAAATCTATACCACAAAATTTGAAAGCTATAAGTTCCAAATGTACCAATCAACAATAGGAAGAAAAATTAAAAATGTAAACTCAAAATCAATCAGGCAAAGACTCACCCATGGCTATCACATGATCAGTTTCTTACAACACATAATTACCCAATTTACCATTACTCACAGGTGGTGTTCCCTGTGAAGAAATCCAATGCAAAAATCTTGCTAAGACTCAATTAATAATCTTTAAGCTTCATTGAATTCTACTCTAGTAAGACAATTAAGAAAAATGGGCCAGAAAAATAGTATTCATTATAGATGCACAAACTTACATCAAAGTTTTTCATATACATAATTTGGCTTAACCAAAGCCTTCTAAGCTTCTATACACCAAGTATACATATAAAAACTATAGTTGAACCCAAAAAAAAAAAAAAGGCAACTACAGATACATGATTTCCATTTCTTCTAATTTCTATAGGCTTTTATAGATGATTAAAAATCTAACTTAAAGCTGCAGTTGATACAAAAAAATGCTACAACAATGCAAATTTTATGTACTAGGCTTCTATATACCACAAAAGATATGATTTGAAGCAGCTACAACATATCTAAAAGATACTGTAGCAGAAAATGTGTAACATCCGAGAAATTTTATCGTTAATAACTAAGGTTGTTAGGTTTCATCAAATAATTGGGTTTAATTAGAATTCGAGTAAACATTCACTTAAAGCCAATTAAGTGTGATTTAGAAGGATTAGGCTTGATGGAATTAGAATAGGAACATAGGAAACCTCACAGAATTTTTCTAAAACCGATTTACCGATTTAAGAGAAATCAGTAAGATTTCGGTATTTTAAATTGTCAGAACTGGATCAATAGAAGTTATACTGTGAGAACCCTAGGATAGATGACCAAGATTTAGCCAACTTACCCATGCAAGTGGCGCCATCTCAGCCCTCCATATGGGTTGCCAAAATAGTTGAACAACCAACACAAATCCACTAATCACATGCAACTTGCTTTAGAAATTTTTAAATTTTTCCTTTTCTACCCTTGCAAATTTCGGCCCCTCTATGCTGACCCTTCTCCATTCTTTTCTCCTTCATCTCATCTCATCTCAACTCATATCATCTTCATCTCCCATAAACCTTCAAGCCACAACAAGATTTCTTCAACCCCAACCACAAATCTAACAAGCATCACACCTAAGAAAGATAGGAATCCAACTTCTCTTCTTATTTTTCTTGATTTAGGGCTGTGTGGAGATCTTGTTTTCCTCATGATACTGATGTGATTTGGAGTGATGATGATGGTTTATGATTAATTTTGCATGTGTGTTGTGATTAGAATTGGAATTGGTATGAAAGAACTTGAAGAAAAAAGAAAACTCAAAGAGCTGTTAGGATTTTCCTCGGCAGTCTGTATGGCGAAGTGTACAGCTCTGCCTACAACTATTTAAATTTGGTAAATCCATTTTTATATGAAACTAGACATTCAGAGCTTTCTATACATATAAAATATAAGGCCATTGGATTAGTATAAAATTAGTTGTGAATTTTTGAAGTTTGACCTAGAAATCTGAATCCTCAATTGGGCAATATGAGTTGAGAAGGGTGTAACTCATCCTACATAACTCTAAATTGAGTGAAACTAACATTGTCTAAAAGTTAACATATGAAGGAACATCCCATGAAAATTTCAGAGTCAGATTCATTGCCATTTGTCCCCAGCACATCAATGAAGTTGCCTTAAGTTCAGATTGGGTTGGAGTAGGGTAGTCTAATAGGGTCAAGTTACGGGGCTTATATCTCAAAATATACTCATGAAAATGATATGAAACTTCTTTCATTTGAAAGCTTGTTCTGTTAGCTTTAATTTCATATGAATTTTGTATGATTTTGCCCAAGTTTCTATTTTTAATGAATTTTTACTTACAAGGGTGCAATTTTGACTAAGAACAGGGCAGTCTGGGGTAAAACGCTAATAACTTGAGTTATATAAATCAAAATGAGATGGGACTAAAAGGGTTGTAAACTAGACACATAGAGCTATGACATATCCAAAATTCAGGTTTAAATGAGCTGAATTGAACTAAGGGTGGATTACACAAAACTCAGGCAGGATAAGGTAAAGTAACTAGAAAAACCTAATGATGCTTAAATTGAATTTGATGAATGATATATGAATATATAATTGTTGTTCTATATTGGATTGCAAGTTTGAATGATTTTTACTTGTAGTCTAACACTATTCATAGGGAAGCAGACTCGATCAGTTATGTTGTCGAAATTTCGGCAAGAAATTTATATGTTGTGTAAGTTACAATTTGCATGAACACATGATATTTGAAAGAATAAAGTTAGATGTGTATGCAACTCATGAATAGTATAAAGGATTCCATATTGCTTAGGCCAACCCTTGAATAAGTTTAAGAGGAATAGATCAGTAGGAAGGTTGGGGAAAGTAAACACGTGATCTGTGTATAGGAGACGAGCTTTCGATCACTGAAAGGCGGACAATTACCCAGGAGTATATGACCAATAACTCCCAGGGGACCAAGAATAGAAATAAGTTTAAGAGGCACAAGCCTTCAAAGTAAGATGCGTTCCCCAGATACACATTTACATTTACTGTATGATAATTCTTAATTGATTGTCATAGTTATCTGTTTATTTCTCATGATGTGTCATTGTTTATTTATGGTTACTGTCGCAGTTGTATTAGTATATTTGTTAACTATATTTTTAATTGTCCGAATTTAAAATTTAAATTGTTTCGGTGTATGTTTCTATAGTAAGAAATTTAAGTTGAATATTTCCACTATGTCGTACTATTTAAGATTACGGAAAAATCGAAACAACTGAGAATAACAGCGATGCCAGATATGCATAAATTTAGGAATTCCTACTGAGAAATGTTTATTTCTCACCCTACTATATGTTTCCGCATCATTCTCAGATCATGGAGAACGCGGCAACTGGCGTCCTCTTCATCGAGTTCCCTGAGCTCCACATCCACTTAGACCCATTTCTAGACTGTATATATATATTCGGTAGATATTAGTTCCATTTTTATTTCTACTTTCGTAAGGATTTTGCTGTTCCCCTTACTCACCCAATCTTCAACTTCGCTACACCTTACATTACTATCCCGCTATACATGGCCCATCCCTTTCCACCTCCACACGTAGGCTGCAAAGCCTGACTCCATGGCTCACTTGACCTCACCACCACAGCAGATGCCCTCGGTCTCGATGTCTGAGGAGGATCCATTTGAGGCCGTGAGTTCATCTTCCTCGTCCTCTGCCTTGAGCGTGAACTACACTCCTGCGAACACCGGCATGGCGAACGGATTCCTTTCCTCATAATCCATCTAGTTAGTGTACATGCCACAGTAGCAGTAGATGCACAGGGTGGCCTTCTTTTGGCAGTCTGGGTCATGGGCAGATGGATAGGAGTTGGGAGTTATATATGAAATGTCCCGTAGGGACCAGTTGGGGTACTGTTCATATAGAAAGGCCGATTTATTTTGTGTTAGCGATTTCATTTTACTACCCTGTACCGTTTTATGTATCGTTTGTCAAACTTTGAAAACAAACGTTTATGTATATATATATATATATATATATATATATATATATATATATATATATATATATATATATATATATATATATATATAAATCTGATTTTGATAGTTACTGTCTATTTCGCATTTCCATTTATGTTACTTTACCTGCAATTTTAGCGATTATCTAGTAGTTATTTCATAGTCAAGCGAGAAAATTGTTAAGTGAACAGTTAACTCTATATGGGTAATTTATAAGGAAAAAAAATGGAATTTAATCAGCTCGCCACAGGTAATAACTTATCAGGTAATATATTATGACTTAAGCATAGTATTTTGTTGGTAATGTGTTAAATTTTTTGTATCAGAGCAGTTCGTCGTAATATAGGCCTGAGGATTGGACTGACTATGCTTCGCATATGCTCTGTGATATTATCATGCACTGAGTCTTGTCCATATGAATGGGATGCATGTGAGAGAATTGCCTAACTATATGATATTATTCTTGCTGCTTGGACTTAGTATTGAGCCTGATCAACTCAATTACTCTTGTTTTATGTGTTCAGAACTTGATGGCTTCTGGAAGGCGAGGTAGGCCGTGAACTTCCCCATCCCAGGAGGAATCTACTGAGTTCCTGGACACAATGCGAGAAATGGCGCATGCTATGTGCTAGCAGGCAGTTGCGGCAACTCAAATGATGGGCCAACTAGGAAGGCGGCCAGAGGTAGGTCTTAGAGGGAATCATAATGGCCCTAAGGTGAATCTGGAATACTTCAAATTTGCTGAGTTCAGAAAGGCCAACCCACCCAACTTTAGGGAAGCCTTTAACCCAGATAAGGCAGATGAGTGGGTTAAAGCTATGGAGAAGGTCTTCTCCATATTAGATTGCTCAGACAGTCAGAAGGTGACCTTTGCCACCTATATGTTAGAAGCAGATGCAGAGTTCTAGTGGAATGGTGCACGACGGTTATTAGAGGGATCCCAAATAGATATTACTTGGGACATATTTAGAGACGCGTTCTATTAGAAGTACTTCCCTACCTCTGTCCACAATGCTAAGGAGTTGGAGTTCATGCACTTCCATCAAGGGAATAGTAACGTGTCGGAATACATTGTTAAATTTGAGGAGTTGTGCAAATTTTCCACCATTTATCAATGGAGCCTCGACGAAGTGTGGAAATGTGTGAAGTTTGAAGGTGGGCTGAGAGAAGATATTCTTACCACCATAGGACCAATGGAGATCAGAGATTTCCCTACTTTGGTGAACAAGTGCCACCTAGTAGAGGATTGTAACAAGAAGTTAGTTGCTACTAAGTCAACTAGCAGTAACTTTAAGAAGGGGTTAACTCTGCAAGGCCCAAGGTTCAAGCCCAACTTTCAGCAGCAGAGAAAGTTTCAGCTTGTAGGCAACAAAGGTAAGCAACCTCAGAGGCCTTTTGGGAACCAGACTTACAGCTAGTATGGCAAGAATCATGGCAACTACCTCTGCTTGGCAGGTCAAAATGTTTGTTTTGGGTATGGCAAACTAGGCTACAAAATCTATGAATGTCCTGCCAGAAACCCTCAGCCGACTCCCAAGCCACAACACCAGGGAAGAGTTTTCACTATGGATGCACAGGAGGTCAACAAGTTAGAAGATTTGATTCAAGATACATGTGAAGTGAATGGTAAGACCTTGACTGTTTTATATGATTCAGGTGCATCTCACTCTTTTATCTCTCATGACTGCACTTCAGCCTTGCAGTTATCTATTTTTAAATTACCTTATGACTTGCTAGTTTCTACTCTTACAAGTGAGTCCATTAAGACCAATCATATTTGTATGAATGTCCCTTGTCAAATAGGAGGTCGAACTTTTTCGGCTAATTTAATTTGTCTCTGACGTGACTGTCAAACTCACTCAAATTAATCAGGCTATAAAGAAAAACTTATAATATAGAGCAACCTGAATCGTTTCCCAAGGAATTTGCAATGAACTAATTTGCTCAATTGGAATAGCACAATACAGAATTAGCAACAGAAACGAAAAAAAGGGGGGGTTTGTTCAATTTTAATACAGATAACAGATAATAGATAAAAAAAAAAATGAAGTTAACAATTTTAAAGCAACCAACCTAGACTTGAGTTCCTAAAAATCCATCATTGGACAATGAATCACTGAATTCGTGGTTGATCCTAAACAAATCGGAATCCCTGCATTCATTTAGAAAAATGAATTTACTAGGCGATCATCTAGCATTTTATCAGAAACTCGGCGTGTTCACTCATTCAACGTCTGATTGCCCACTTAAACCCGTTTTGATTTCACCACTTCGATTAATCAACCTAAATGTTAAATCTAACATTCAACACCCCTTTCCTTAAGTTATCCAGAATCGAAATACAGAAGAGAAAGGAAAGAACGAACTCAATATGATGCAAAAACGTCCTCTGGATTGAAGGCGGAAACTCAATTCGTGGGTTGGTCGATTAGTGCCTTAGCCAACCATGGTAGAATAAAAACCGCAAAATAAAGAAGAAAAGGTTGATAGTTCCTGAACCGAATGGAATGAATATCCGAAAAATGAAAAGTTCCTAAAAAAATAACAGCCTGGAGTCCCTCGTTTTCCAGCTCTTAAAAACCAAAATAAACTGGTTCAAAGGACAAGAACCGGACCAAACAAAAAAATCAAAAACTAATGGCTTTGGTCCCTTGTAATTTGGACACTTAATTAACTAAACTTTGCTCCAGCATTTCATGACTGCCTTGTTGTCCGAATTTGGCCTTTAATCAAGAACCTGAAACAAAAGTTATAATTAATTCCACTTAAAAGCCTAAAATCCAATTTAGACCAAAAACCAATATTTATACACTAAATTGCCCCAAGATCATTATTCAATTGCAAAAATAAAGTGTGATAAAAAATCAATTATCAAATCCCCCCACACTTATCCTTTTGCACTCCCGGGCAAAATTAAAAACTCAACAAAACATAAAGACTCAAAGACTCAAAAATAAAGACTAAAGGATAGACCTCTCCTTCTAACAATTGTCAAGAATGCAAAATTTGGACAAGGAACACAAAACGTCGAAAGATCAACTAATTAATCATGACAGAAATTTCTTCATCTCGAATTACAAAACATGGCAATCTCAATTAATGATGCTAATCACCCAAGATGGCCTCTCAAGGTATGCTCAATCAATCTCTCAGGTGTGTAGGGTAGCCAGTGTATCACTCAAATTCCACTCTACAAAACTGCCCTACCATAAGCTTGCTCAAATTCTACTTTTCTACTACTCAAAACACATGCATACACAAATCAAGAGGACTTATTATTCAAGGTTGTAATGGGGCTATGGTCAAGGTATAGGTATGGACAAGGAATGAAAAGAATGAAAGGCTAAGCACCCAAGAAATTTAGAAGAGCATTAGTCAAGTAAAACCAAGGTGTGCTCAAAACCAACTAAGTAATGAAATGCAAATTTACAAACAAATAACTTTTCTTATTTTCTTTTTTTTTTTTTTTGCATTTTTTTGTTTTTTGTTTTTTGCCTTTTTTTTGTTTTTATTTTTTATTTTTTATTTTTTGAATTTGTAATCCATAACAAAACAACGAGAAACCAATACCAAATAATAATTGGCATCAAATAGCACCGTAATAGCTCCCCCCACACTTAAATTGTTGCACATCTGGGCAACCCTCACACTTTAAACACAACACTAAGGTACTACCAATTAATGCTCAATAAATGTCCAAGGTGCGAAATAAAATGGTTTTACACTTAAGCTTGTAATGTGGCTAAGACAAGGATGGTACACAATAAAAGCACAAAGGGGCTAACCAACGGGGATATAATGCAAGGGAAGGCTATCTGGCCAAAGTGGTAACTAAAAGAAAGAAGGCCTCTATCATATTCATGCATACAACTGAAAAATGTAGTTTCAAAAAGATTAAGAGCAAGTTCTAGAGAACAGAATCATGAGCAGAAGCACACAAGAAAGAAAGAATGTAGAAAATTGATTCCATTCACACAGGTCCAAAATCTCACACAGGTCAATACCAACACACGTTCAGCATCACAAGATCAACTACCAAGTCATATAATCCAAAAGTCAAGAAATTCAGTCCAACAGAATGATCTATCAAAAACAAAATATCCAAGTCAAGCCCAATAATACTATGTCCAACTCAACAATTATCAGAAGGAGGGTCTTTTATTAACAATCAAAGTTGAAATTGAAAGCGACAAAGAAAAATAGAGAAAAGTGGTAATAAAACTCCCTTAAGGAGGGTATGGAGCATCAGTGAGCCTAATCTCTATCTCCCCAGGTTGCTATTGAGGTCCCTCATAAAAATGCTTTAGGCGGTGTCCATTCACAGTGAAAATCCTCCTGGTTTGTTCATCACATAACTCAACTGCACCATAAGGAAAGACATTAGTAATCACAAAAGGGCCATCCCATCTTGATCGAAGTTTACCAGGCATAAATTTAAGACGGGAGTTAAATAAAAGAACTTTCTGGCCCACAACAAACTCTTTTCTCAGAATGTGCTTATCATGAAATGCCTTTGTCTTTTCTTTGTATAAACGTGAACTCTCATAGGCATCCAATCTAAGCTTTTCTAGCTCTTGCAACTGCAGCTTCCTCTCCACCCCTAACTTGACCAAATCCATGTTGCACTGCTTAATGGCCCAATATGCCTGATGCTCCAACTCTACCGGAAGATGACATGCCTTACCAAAAACAAGCCGAAAAGGAGACATCCCAATCGGAGTCTTGTATGCAGTTCGATATGCCCACAATGCATTATCTAGCCTCTTACTCCAATATTTCCGGTTAGAGTTAACAGTTTTTTGAAGAATTTGCTTAATCTCTCTGTTTGAGATTTCAGCTTGGCCATTGGTCTGTGGATGGTATGCTGTGGCAACCTTGTGTATCACTCCATACTTTCGTAATAAAGCACCCATGCTTCGATTACAAAAGTGAGAGCCCTGGTCACTGATAATAGCTCTAGGAACACCAAACCTGCAGAAAATGTGAGACCTAACAAAATCTACAACAACAGCAAAATCATCAGTCCGGGTGGCTTTTGCCTCAACCCATTTTGAAACATAATCAACAGCCAGTAATATATAAGTAAAACCATGAGAAACAGGGAATGGACCCATAAAATCAATACCCCAGATGTCAAAAATCTCACAAAACAGTATGGGTTGTTGGGCATCTCATGCCTACGGAAATACTCACTTTTGCTCGGGCCAGGTTCTCACATGACTTACAAAACAGATATGCATCATGAAACAAGGAAGGCCAAAATAAACCAGAATCTAGCACCTTCCTAGCAGTTCTTTGGGGTCCAAAGTGACCACCACAGGCAGAAGCATGGCAAAAATGCAAAATGGAATGAAACTCATTATCAGGCACACATCTCCTAATCACTTGGTCATTACAAAATCTCCACAAATAAGGGTCATCCCAAACATAGTATTTAGATTCACTTTTCAATTTCAAAGTCTGGGCCCTAGTGGAATTAGCAGGCCAAACACCAGCAACCAAATAATTTACCAAATCAGCATACCAGGGAAACGTACCTTGTAGCTTTAAAAGTTGCTCATCAGGAAAATCATCCCAAACGGGAGAGAAGTTAATATGGTGAGTGACTCGACTCAAATGATCAGCTACCCAGTTCTCTGCTCCACTTCTGTCCTTAATCTCAATGTCAAATTCTTGGAGCAACAACATCCACCGAATGAGTCGGGGCTTAGATCTGGCTTCTTCAAGAGATACTTTAAGGCTGCATGGTCAGAAAAGACAGTAACCCTAGCATCTAGCAGATATGACCTAAATTTATCAAGTGCAAAAACAATAGCCAAAAGTTCTTTCTCAGTGGTTGTGTAATTAGACTGGGCAGAATCCAAAGTCTTAGATGCATAGGCAATGACATGAGGAGCCTTTTTGACTCATTGAGCAAGAACAGCACCAACAGCATAGTTGGAGGCATCACACATCAACTCAAATGGAAGAGACCAATCTGGTGACTGGATCATCGAAGTCATGGTCAGGCAGCGCTTCAAATGGTTGAAGGCCGACTTACACTCATCATCAAACACAAAATGCGTGTGCGTCTTTGCAAAAGGTTGGTCAAGGGTCGGGCAATCTTGCTGAAGTTTTGGATGAAGCATCGGTAGAATCCTGCATGACCAAGAAAAGAACACACTTCCCGTACAGAAGCGGGGTAAGGTAAAGTAGAAATAACATCTATCTTAGCAGGATCTACCTCAATGCCTTTACTAGATACAATGTGTCCCAAAACTATCCCTGACCTAACCATGAAATGACATTTCTCAAAATTCAACACAAGATTGGTCTCAATGCATTTATTCAAAACTCTAGCCAAATTATCCAAACATGCATCAAAAGAAGACCCATAAACAGTAAAATCATCCATAAATACTTCCATGCAATCCTCTAAAAATTCAGAAAAGATGCTTACCATACACCGCTAGAAGGTTCTGTGCATTGCACGAGTCAAAGGGCATCCTTCTGATGCAAATGTTCCAAAGGGGCATGTGAAGGTAGTTTTCTCTTGATCTTCAGGCGCAATGTGGATTTGGAAGTAGCCTGAGTAGCCATCCAAAAAGCAATAGTGAGATTTACCAGCCAACCGTTCCAGCATTTGATCAATAAAAGGTAAAGGATAGTGATCCTTGCAGGTGGCCTGGTTGAGCTTCCTGTAGTCTATGCAGACTCTCCAGTTATTTTGAGCTCTTGTGGGAATTAGCTCATTCTTCTAGTTGGCCACAACAGTCACTCCAAATTTTTTAGGAACTACTTGAGCTGGGCTAACCCACTGGCTATCTGAGATAGGATAGATAATGCCAGCTTGCAGGAGCTTAGTTACTTCCTTCTTCACCACATCCAGAATAAGGGGATTCAAGCGCCTCTAAGGTTGTCTCACTGGCTTAGCAGCTTCTTCCAATGAAATTCGATGCATGCACATGGAAGGGCTAATGCCAACAATGTCGGCTAAGGTCCACCCAATCGCCTTCTTATTTGCTTTCAATAATCTCAGCAGCTGCTCCTCTTGATCAGGTAGAAGGTTCCTTGCCACAATGATTGGCAACTGCTCATTCTCCTCCAAAAAGGCATATTTCAAGTGATCAGGCAGAGATTTCAGCTCCAACTTAGGTGGTTGCTCAGTAGAGGGAAAAAGGTTGGCAGATTGCACCAACTCTGCAGCATATGCTTCAATTGAACCTGTAGTGCCTGAAAATGAATTAAAATGATCTAGATTCTACCCAGATGGCACATTAGAATTATCATCAACATCATCATCACTATGAAGTGCATCACAAAAATTAGAAAAACATGTAAAATTAGTGCAAATAAGACACCATTCGTTATCATTACAACCATAAACAACAGTGTCATTAACAGATGCAAAATCTGGACAATCAGCACAAAACTCAGCATAAGCATTATCAACCACATCATCAATCACATCAATGCATAAAACTGAATGCTCCTCTCTAGGGTGTTTCATGGCATCAAAGATATTAAAATGCACAATACTATCACCAAATTCCATGGAAAGAGTACGTAATGCACATCTATCTTGGTCCTAGCTGTTTTCAAGAAAGGCATCCCAAGAATAATCGGGGGTCCACTGCTAGGAGACTCACCCTCTATCTCTAAAATGTAAAAATCAGCAGGAAATATCAACTCATTGACTCTAACCAGAACATCTTCAATCAAACCAGCAGGGTGAGCATTACTCCTATTGGCTAATTGGATGACAACACCAGTAGCATGCAAAGGGCCAAGACCAAGAGTATTATAAATAGATTCAGGCATGACATTTATGGAAGCACCTAAGTCTAACATGCAATTAGAAAATTTACAATTTCCAATAATGCAAGGAATAGTAAATGTCCCTGGATCTTTGCACTTCTTAGGCATGGGCTGGATGAGTGCTGACACATTCGACTCAAGCTTACTCGCTCATTCCCTTATAGTCGCCTCTTGTTGGTACACAACTCCTTCAGAAATTTGGCATATTTGGGAATCTGCTTGATCGCATCTAAGAGAGGAATGTTCACTTCAACTTTTCTGAATGTCTCAAGGATCTCCTTCTCTTGTGCTTTCTCTGCCAACTTTTTGGATTGAAGGGCTCTCTGAGGGAAAGGTAGAGGGATGGGAGTTTCGGTCGACATTACCCTGCTTCAGTGTTTCATTGCTCCCCTTTTCTGAGGTTGGTTCAGCTTTAGCAGCAGCTTGCTTGGGCTCTTCTAGTTGCTTGCCGGACTTAGGATATAGCACTGACATTCTCCTTCGGATTAGGAATTGTCTGGGAAGGAAGAGAGCTACTGGATGCTTGGGGTTGCAGTTGGTTCAGTGAAGTTGCTAATCGCCTAACTGAGTTTGCAAATTCAATTGAAGATTCTTCTTTCTTTGGAATTGCAAACCTGCTTGTTGCAAGTCGCTTCACTAAATCTTCCAATGAGGACCACCACCACCGCTAGTCTGTTTGTTGTGCTTTGGTGGTGGAGGTGCTGATCTTTGGACATTCCGCCTTTGCTATGTAAAATTCGCCTCTCCGGTACTCATCGGGTTCTCGTTCCACCTAAAGTTTGGATGATCTCTCGCCGTGATTGAAAGTATTGGAATAAAGATTATCTTTCATTCTTTATTCTTTATTCTTTCAGCCGATCTGTGGTTTTCAGGAAAGACTCTGCAGCAGCCTTCATCGATTGGTCAGAGAGGTGCCTTCTTGCAAAGTCAAGCAAGCATCCTGTGGACTGAATGGTTCATGGGGGAGTAGAGCCTGCATCGCTTATATCACTGCCAACTGCCTTACTAATGAGGTCAATTCATCAAGTCTATTTTCTAGTCTCTCCGTGGTCCTGCATCGACACTATCTCTGGTTTATGGGCAATCGTGATGTTGGGTGGGGGTGCTTGAATTGAGAACACCGCCCACATCAAGTTGTTTGCTCTAGCTGCCAAATTGCCGAGAATTAGCCGCCATGTTTGCTATCAATTGTCTGCGCCAGAAGTGTCTTATCAACCAAAGCTCCACCATTAGCTGCATCCATCATATTTCTGTCCATGGGCAGTAAGCCCTCATAGAAATACACTATCAGTAACTGGTTAGCTATCTGG
Organism: Pterocarpus macrocarpus; assembly: GCA_031439585.1. NCBI lineage: Eukaryota > Viridiplantae > Streptophyta > Magnoliopsida > Fabales > Fabaceae > Pterocarpus > Pterocarpus macrocarpus. Next base: position 11,316,844 of record CM062516.1, on the reverse strand, counting down.
TGGTGTGGACAGCTCGAACATAGCCTCTTGAACCTCTCCCAATATTCATGCAAACTCTCTCCATTCACTTGCCTTATCCCACATATCTCTTTTCTGATTGCAGTGGCTCTTGAAGCTGGGAAAAATTTCTCCAGAAACAATCTCTTCATGTCATTCCAGCTTCCAATAGATGAGGGTAGGAGGTAATACAACCAGTCTTTAGCTCCACCATCTAGAGAGAAATGAAAAGCTCTCAATTTAATCTATTCCTCATCAATTCCTTGAGGCTTCATTGTGCTGCAGACCACATGGAACTCCTTTAAATGCTTATGTGGATCCTCACCTGCAAGACCATGAAACTTGGGAAGCAAATGGATAAGACCGGATTTAAGCTCAAAGTCAACTTCAAGATTAGGATATTGGATGCATAAAGGCTGATAGTTAAAATCAGGTGCATCCAATTCCTTTAATGTCCGATTATCCATGTTATCAGAAAAATGAAAACTAAGAGAATTGGAATCGTAATGCTCAAGATGATCGGTGATGACTTAGCCTAGAAGCCCTCGAAGCAAGATGCAATGTTCTCTCTATCTCAGGATCAAAAGCTAACAGGTCATGTGCATTGCTACTACTCCTAGTCATACAGCATAAGGCATAATAGGCAGAAACATGAAATTAACCAAAATAAAATCAAAAACACTATCAAATGAATTTTAAAAATTATACGAACACCACAGCAAAATTATAAAATGTATTTTTGATTTTCTGGAATTTTTTGACGATTTTTAAAAATCATGAAATTGAAAAAAAAATGAAAAAGTGGTCTAAACGATGGAATTTGACAAAATTAGACCCTACATCAGCCTACCTCACCTCGTAGGAGCCGAAAAATATTTATTGATTTTTTCCTCGCTTCTAACCAATTTTCGTGAGCAATTGGAGATAGCTGATGTAAACCAAAAATGCAAAAATTGATGTAAACCAAAAAATGCAAAATATGCTATACTATGCAACATGTAATATGATGAATTTATTCTACTGTATTATGCAGCAATCAAGGTCAAAAGGGCAATGCAAATTCCCCGGCAATGGCGCCCAAATTTGACGCGTATCATTGAACTCACTCAAATTAATCAAAGGCATAAAGAAAAACTTGTAATATAGAGCAACTCCTCAATCATTTCCTAAGGAATTAAGAATGAACCAATTTGCTCAATTGGAATAGCACAATACAGAATTAGCAACAAAAACGAAAAAAGGGGGGGTTTGTTCAATTTCAATACAGATAACAGATAATAGATAAAAAAAAATGAAATTAATAATTTTAAAGCAACCAACCTGCACTTGAGTTCCTAAAAATCCATCATTGGACAATGAATCACTCGAATTCGTGGTTGATCCTAAACAAATCCTAATCCTCAGATTCATTTAGAAAACGAATTTACTAGGCGATCACCTAGCATTTTATCGTAAACTTCGGCATGTTCACTCATTCAACGTACAGTGCCCACTTAAACTCGATTTGATTTCAGCCCTTTCGATTAATCAACCTAAATGTTAAATCTAACATTCAACACCCCTTTCCTTAAGTTATCCAGAATCGAAATACATAGAGAAAGCGAAAGAACTAACTCAAGATGATGCAAACGTCCTCCTGGATGGGAAGGCGGAAACTCAATTCGTGGGTTGGTCGATTAGTGCCTTAGCCAACCATGGTAGAATAAAAATCGCAAAATAAAGAAGAAGAGGTTGATAGTTCCTGAACCGAATGGAATGAATATCTGAAAAATGAAAAGTTCCTAAAAATAACCTGTAGTCCCTTCGCTTCCACTTTTTAAAACCAAAATAAACCTGGCTCAAAGGACAAGAACCGACCAAACAAAAACCAAAAAACTAATGGCTTTGGTCCCTTGTAATTTGGACACTTAATTAACTAAACTTTGCTCCAAAGATTTACATGACTCCGCTTTGTTGTCCGATTTAGGCCTTTAATCAAGAACCTGAAACAAAAGTGATAATTAATTCCACTTAAAAGCCCAAAATCCAATTTAGACCAAAAACCAATATTTACACACTAAATTGCTCCCAAGATCATTATTCAATTGTAAAATAAAGTATGATAAAAAAATCAATTATCGGCCTCCTTTGTCCGACTTGATATTATTTTGATATGGATTGGCTCTCTCTCACAACCAAGCCCTGTTAAATTGCTCTAATAAATCCATTGTGCTTCCCTCTATTTCATCTTTTGAATCAGTAATCCTTGTAAGCCTTTATTTAAGCTCCTTAGCAGCACACCACTGTGGGGATGGAAGTTAAGGGTATATTCTCTTATCAACTAATGTAGCAGAGGTTGATCAGAAGTTAAATGATATTTCAGTTGTTAGGGAATGTCCTGATTTGTTCCTTGAAGATATTCCTGAATTCCCTCCCGAGAGGGAAATTGAGTTCGCCATTGAATTGGTAGCAGGGGCAAGACTGATATCCATAGCGCCGTACCGAATGTCACCCTTGGAGCTGACTGAACTTAAGAAGCAAATTGAAGAGCTCCTAGAAAAGAAATTTATTAGGCCAAGTGCATCACCATGGGGAGCCCCAGTCCTGTTAGTTAAGAAGAAAAATAGAGGCATGCGACTATGTGTGGATTACAGGCAGTTGAATGAGGCGACGATTAAGAATAAGTATCCGTTGCTAAGGATTGATGATCTCATGGATCAACTGCAAGGGACAATTGTATTCTCCAAGATTGATCTACGATCTGGGTATCACCAGATTTAGGTTCGAGAAGAAGATATTCCAAAGATGGCATTTCGGACTCGTTATGGACATTATGAATACACTGTGATGTTCTTTGGGTTAACGAATGCACCGGCGATATTCATGGATTACATGAATCGGTTATTCCGACCATATCTTGACAAATTCATGGTGGTATTCATTGATGACATACTTGTTTACTCGAAGATGGAGCAGAGCATCGCAGACATAATGCACTGGTTCTGCAAATTCTAAGAGAGAAGAAACTTTACGCCAAGCTATCCACATGTAAATTTTGGATGAAAGAAGTAAAATTTCTTGGCCATGTGGTATCCTATGGGGGAATTTCAGTGGACCCCAGTAAGGTAGAAGCAGTATTAAACTGGGAACGGCTAACGACAGTTACGGAAGTCAGGAGTTTCTTAGGGCTGGCAAGATATTATAGGAGATTTGTTAAGAACTTCTCTCAAATAGCCCTACCCCTAACAAAGTTAACCAGGAAGAATGCCCCATTCGAATAGACACCTGAGTGTGAGCAAAGTTTCCAAGAATTAAAAGAAAAGTTGACAACGACCCCAATACTTACTCTGCCGAATCCTCATGGACTATTCGAAGTCTACTATGATGCTTCCAAGAAAGGATTAGGGTGCGTGTTAATGTAGAACAGGAACGTCGTCGTGTATGCTTTCAGGCAATTGAAAACTCACGAAACAAATTATCCAATGCATGACCTAGAGTTAGCGGCGGTAGTATTTACCTTGAAGATATGGAGGCACCATCTCTATGAAGTGAAGTTTGAAGTATTTTCTGATCACAAAAGCTTGAAATACCTTTTTGATAAGAAAGAATTGAACATGAATTAACGGGCTGATGGGAGTTTCTTAAAAATTACGAGTTTGAGCTAAAGTACCACCCTGGCAAAGCAAATTTGGTGGCAGACGCCTTGAGTAGGAAGTCTTTAACTGTGGCATCGGTGATGTTGGTATGAATCAGGAGAACATACTCTGTTAGGACCGAAACTAGTTAGACAAACCACAGAGCAAATCAAAAGGATCCGTAGCAAAATACTTGCAACTCAGAGCCATCAGAAGAGCTATGTGGATGTCAGGAGAAAGCCATTGGAGTTCCAAGAAGGAGACTATGTGTTTCTAAATATCACACCTACAACTGGAGTAGGTAGAGCCATTAAAGTTAGAAAACAAAGCCCTCACTTTATAGGTCCTTTTCAAATTTTGAAACGAATCGGGCCAATTATGTATCGAGTCACCTTACTCTCCACATCCGCACAAATTCTTCACGACGCCTTTCATGTTTCTTAGCTCGTAAGATACCAGCCTAACCTCGCCATTTCTTGGTACTTGAATCAATCCAGTTAAGGGATGACTTAACTTTTCATGTACTCCCAGCACGAATAGTAAACAGGAGTATCAAACATCTTCGAAATAAAGCTGTACAGTTTGTGAAGGTGGCATGGGGACATGAAGACTCAACGGACCATACATGGGAATTAGAATCCGATATGAGAAGGGAGTATCCTGGATTATTTTCAGGTACTAAATTTTGAGGACAAAATTTTTTTTAGGAGGGTAGAAATGTAATGTTCGAGAAATTTTATCATTAGTAACCGAGTTGTTTGGCTTCATCAAATAATTGGGTTTAATTAGAGTTCGAGTAAGCATTCACTTAAAGCCAATTAAGTGTGATTTAGAAGGATTAGGCTTGATGGAATTAGAATAGGAACATAGGAAACCTCACAGAATTTTTCTAAAACCGGTTTAGTGATTTAAGAGAAATCGATAAGATTTCGATATTTTAAACTGTCGGAACCAGATCAATAGAAGTTATACTGTAAGAGCCCTAGGATGGATGGCCAAGATTTAGCCAACTTACCCATGCAAGTGGCGCCATCTCAGCCCTCCATATGGGTTGCCAAACTAAGTTGAACAACCAACACAAATCCACCAATAACATGCAACTTGCTTTAGAAGTTTTTAAATTTTTCCTTTTCTGCCCTTGCAAATTTCGGCCCCTATATACTGACCCATCTCCATTCTTTTCTCTTTCATCTCATCTCATCTCAACTTCATCTCCCACAAACCTTCAAGCCACAACAAGATTTCTTCAACTCCAACCACAAATCTAACAAGCATCACACCTAGGAAAGGTAGGAATCCAACTTCTCTTCTTATTTTTCTTGATTTGGAGCTGTGTGAGGATCTTGTTTTCCTCATGATACTGATGTGATTTGGAGTGATGATGATGGTTTATGATTGATTTTGCATGTGTATTATGATTAGAATTGGAATTATTAGGGTTTTCCTCTTGCATTAGCAGAGAATGCGAGAGTGTATAGCTCAACCTACAGCGGTTTTAATTTGATGAATCCATTTTTATATGAAACTAGACATTCAAGGCTTTCCATACATATAAAATATAAGGCATTGGATTAGTATAGAATTAGTTGTGAATTTTTGAAGTTTGACCTAGAAATCTGAATCCTCAACTAGGCAATATGAATTGAGAAGGGTGTAACTCATCCTACACAACTCTAAATTGAGTGAAACTAATGTTGTCTGAAAGCTAACATATGAGGAAACATCCTAGAAAAATTTCAGAGTCAGATTCATTGCCATTTGTCCCTAGTACATCAATGAAGTTGCCTTAAGTTCAGACTGGGCTGGAATAGGGTAGTTCAGGAAGGTCAAGCTTACAATTTATATCTCAAAATATACTCATGAAAATGAATGAAACTTCTTTCATTTGAAATTTTGTTCTATTAGCTTTAATTTCATTTGAATTTCATCTGATTTCACCTAGGTTTCTATTTTTAGTGAATTTTTACTTATAAGGGTGCAATTCCGGCTAAGAACATGGCAGTCTGGGGTAAAACGCTAATAACTTGAGTTATATAAATCAAAATGAGATAGGACCAAAAGGGTTGTAAACTAGACACATAGAGCTATGACATATCCAAAATTTAGGTTTAAATGAGCTAAATTAGACTAAGGGTGGATTACACAAAACTTAGGCAGGATAAGGTGAAGTAACTAGAAAAACCCAATGATGCTTGAATTGAATTTGATGAATGATATATGAATATATAATTGTTGTTCTATATTGGATTGTAAGTTTGAATATATAGTTGCTATTCTATATTGGATTGCAAGTTTGAATGATTTTTACTAGTAGCCTGGCATTATTCATGGGGAAGCGTACTCGATCCACATATGTCATTGAAATTTCGGCAAGAAATTTATATGTTGTGTAAGTTACAATTTGCATGAACACATGATATTTGAAAGAATAAAGTTAGATGTGCATGCAACTCATGAATTTTATAAAGGATTCCATATTGCTTGGGCCAGCCCCTGAATAAGTTTAAGGAAAATAGATCAATGGGAAAGTTGGGGAAAGTAAACCCAGCATTCTTGTATAGGAACGAGCTCAATCCTAAAAGGCGGACTATTAACCAGGAGTATATGGCCAATAACTCCCAGGGGACCAAGGATAGAAATAAGTTTAAGAGGCACAAGCCTTCAAAGAGAAGATGCATTCCCTAGATACACATTTACATTTACTGTATGATAATTCTTAATTGATTGTCATAGTTATCTGTTTATTTCTCATGGTGTCATTGTTTATTTATGGTTACTATCGCAGTTGTATTGGTATATCTGTTAACTGTATTTTTAATTGTCCGAATTTAAAATTTAAATTGTTTTGGTGTATGTTTCTATAGTAAGAAATTTAAGTTGAATATTTCCACTATGTCATACTATTTAAGATTACGGAAAAATCGAAACAACTGAGAATGATAAGTGATGATGTATATGTATAAATTTAGAATTCTCTCGAGAAATGTTTATTTCTCACCCTACTATAGGTTTCCGCATCATTCTCAGATCATGGAGAATGTGGCAAACCGCCCTATTCATCGAAGTTCCCGAGATCCGTGATCCACCTAGACCCGCTTTCTAGACTATATATGTGTATCCTAGATGCTCGGCTCCATTTTATTTCTCCTTTCGTAGGGATTTTGCTGTTCCCCTTACTCACCCACTCTTCGACCCTGCCGCACCTTACATTGCTATCCCGCTATACATGGCCCATCCCTTTCCACCTCCACACGCAGCGATAGCAAGATCTGGCAAGAGCAGCTCCCATGGCTCTTCCAGCCTCGCCACCGCAGCAGATGCCCTCGGTCTCGATGTCTGAGAAGAATCCGTCTGAGGCCATGAGTTCGTCTCCTCGTCCTCTACCCCGAGCGTGGACTACACTCCTGTGGACGTCGGCATGGCGAACAGATTCCTTTCCTCAGAATCCATCTAGTTAGTGTACATGCTGCAGCAACAGTAGATGTATAGGCTGGCTTTCTTTTGGCAGTCTGGGTCATGGACAGATGGGTAGGAGTTGGGAGTTGTATATGAAATGTCCCATGGGGACCAGTTGGGATACTGTTCATAAAGACAAGTCAATTTATTTTATGTTAGTGGCCTCATTTTACTACCCTATACCGTTTTATGTATCGTTTGTCAAACTTTGAAAATAGATGTTTATGTATATATATATATATATATATATATATATATATATATATATATATATATATATATATATATATATATGATGCAGTTTTAAGTAGTTCTGTCTATTTTGCATTTCTATTTATGTTACTTTACTTCCGGTAAGACAATTATCTAGTATTTATTTCACCGTCAAACAGAAAATTGTTAAGTGAATAGTTAACTATATATGGGTAATTTATAAGGAAAAAAAATGGAATTTAATTAGCTCACCACACGTAATAACTTATCCGGTAATATATTATAACTTAAGCATAGTATTTTGTCTGGTAAGGTATTACAAGATGACTTTTTGCTTGTCTATTCCAAAGAACAAAAGTTGCCAGCATCCATTAGTGATCAGTCAATATTCATGGCTTCCTGTTGCAAACTTGCTGCTTGTGATAGATTAGTATTAGTAGAAACATATGCAAAATTATAAAGTCAACTTATATCATGTGAAAGAATTATATGAATTAATCAAATAAAACATATGAAGGTGCAGCAAACTAACCATCAACAATTCTCTCTGTGTTATCAAATTGATCAAAATCTTGATCATCAAATTTGGGTCCAGTAGGGATAACCAATTTTGAGTGCAGATGAGAGCTTCAGCCATTTTTGGTGACAAAGAGCTAAGAAAGACATTAAGCACACGTCCACCAGTACTAGAGCTTGACTCAGATGCAACAGTAGAAATAGGAATAACCAATATATCACGAGCTATAAGAGAAATAATCATCTCCATCATCATTTTCTTCCACAATATCCTCTGCCAAGTATCTCTCAAGATCTGATTTACTATCTTAATTAGCTTTTGCCCTTTTATGTTCTTTTCCACGTATTCACCCTATTTTCAAAAACACCTTTGAGACAAAATGACCCCTTAAGATTCTCATCCAAAACAACACCCTTGGAAGAATCCCCACCATCTTCACCTTCTTTATAGTCAGGAACTCCTTTTGAATAAAATTTATATAATGAATCCAAGGTGTCTTTAACTAAAGTGGACATGCTAGAAGCCAATTCCTTATCATATATATCCTCTAGGGTGTGTTTGTTTCAGATTTTGAAAAAATTGATTTTGAAACTTAAATTTTATATATAACAAAAAAACTGAAAACTGATTTTTTTTTTTCAGAAACTACTCTTTTCAACTTCTCCAAAAAAGCTGAAAACTGATTTTTTTGAGAATCTAATTATTTTTAAAAATTTATCCAAATATATGAAAACTAATTTTTTTAATGAAAACAGTGATTTTTTGCTAAAAAAAGCACAAACAAACACACCCCTAAACTCCAAGTGATATAATCAAGTTTATACCAAGGATCCACAAACAACAGCAACAAATAATAATGGATTAAATTTTCCAATATTTCCCTAATATTTATCATACTTAGCACTCATAGAACATGCCATAGTTCCCAAAAGCTCAAAATGATTTTGACTCCATGATATCAATTCAAATTGTATCGATGCAATTTCATGAAAGCATTTATTTGAAGTAACATGCAAAGAACCCGAGAAACACAAAGTCACCTCGTAGAAAATTTTCAAAGACTGAATAAATATCCTAGCATGTTGCCAATCAAAACTTGAAGGTGGGCCAGTTTCCTTTTTCCATTTTTCATCTTCAGGAAACCATTTTCTAAATTCTGATTCTTGATCATAAAGCCTATTAAATGCTTTTTAAAACTTTTCGGCATGTTCTGACATGATGTAAGTGGAATTCCACCTAGTTGGAACATGCAAACACACAAGACTTTGAGACTTAATCATTTCAGCCTCAATGCATCCTTTAAATTTTTTTAGTCTTTGTGGAGAGGATCGAACAAATTGGACAACATTCCTAATGCTTTCAATGCAAGATTGTCGTTCCTTAATGCCTTCATTTACAACCAAATTCAAGATATGAGCACAACATCTCATATGTAAGTATTTGCCACCACAAATTACCTCACCCCTAGCATCTAATTCATGAGCTTGCATTATCTACTATAATTGTGAAAACATTTTCAATTCCCCATTTTCTCAAACATCTCTCAATTTCTCTTCCTATGGTTTCACCTTTGTGGTTCTCAATCAAGCAAAAGTTCATAATTCTTTTTTGTAATTTCCATTCGTCATCAATGAAATGTGTAGTCAAGCTCATGTAGGCTAAGTTTTTATTTGATGTCCAACAATCTGTCAAACAAACATGGACACATGATTTCAAGTAACCAAGCCTTGAGCTTTTTCTTTTCATCTAAAAATAGTTAATAACAATATCTTGAAATGGTTACCCTAGATGGTACTGTAAATCTAGGCTCTAATTAGTTTAACATCTTATGAAATCCATGCCCTTCTACAACCTTAAATGGCATTTCATCACATATCACAAATCCAGCCACTGTCTTCCTACAGTCTTCAAAGTTATAACCAATAGAGAGTTTTGTAGATTAACCATCTTCTTCTCCTTCACTAATCCTTGGCATATACCTATGGAGTGTCCCCTTCTTCCTAACTTTATTAAATAGCCACTTGTGAGACTTATGCAAATGCTTAATCATAGAGTTTGTTCCGTGTTTATTCGGGTGACAACTATATACTGCACGACAATGATTACATTTTGCCATGCGATCCCCCTTTGTTTCTACCAAAGGAAGCTTCGTGAAATAATGCCAAGCTATTGATTTTTTACTTTTACCTCCCTCTCCTTCAACCTCATTTTTCTCATTCACTGTTGGTGCAATAGAACTAGTTGAAGAAGTTAAAGATGTAGGATTTATGTTTGTAGAGGGGTTTGGAATTGGGCTACAAATTTCTTTTCCTACACTACTTGTTTCTCCCTCTTCTATTTATTTTTAACTAAACCTAAATGGTAGCAAAAAGAGCAATAAATAATTAACAATCTTTAAGAAAATTTACCATGAGTTTAAAGCAAAATAATAATAATAATAATAATAGTAATAATAATAATAATAATGAAGTGGTAAACTAAATACACTCATAGCCAGAGGCACAAAACAAAACCAAAAATTAAATTGAAAAAAAGTGAAATAATTAGGAGAATTAATAAGTTTCGGGCTTACCTTATGCTTTTTCTATTGTGTAGAAAATCATGGAAACCAAAGCACTTTGATAAAAGTAGACACACTTAATCAATCACCGAGTATAATGAAATCATGATTATACTCTAGCTCCTATGGAATTAAACAAGAGCATATTTTGAGTTCGAAGCACAAAAAAAGAGCATATTTATGCAAAACCTAAACATGAAAACTTGAGTTAAGCTAACCCAAAAATTAAAATTAAAAAATTGCTATAAGTACCAACTACTAATCAAAACAGAGTTATGTTAAAACAAAAAAAAAGTCCTTGTTCTCATTAGCTTCTTCAAAGCGCTCCTTAGAGTTGCAAATGTCGACATTGTCAAGATCGTGCAACGCATAATGGCAATCAAGCACAATTTAGAAGGTGAAGGTGAAGAGTTATGAGGATTGATGATCATGTTGGACCCATTAGAGAGCTAAGCTCAAAGCCTCCTGACAGAGAGGAGAAGTAGTGAAATTGATGGTGAAAGTGAGGGGCTGAAAGTGTTAGAGACTAGGGTGAAATGTAGAAATGGGAAAGGTAAATATGAAGGAAGAAAGGATAGGTAGGCAGCACCATAAAAAGAATAAAGTAGTTTTAAAAATATACATATACCTGGCCAGGTTGGGTGGCTCAAATATTGGCCCAAACCCGCCATACAAGTGAAGCGGTCACAGGTATTTTTAGTGAACCCAACCCAATTTTTCACTAAAACTGGGTTTGGACCAACCCAAATGGCTCGAGTCCGAGCCGGGTTTGCGGGCTAGACTAGGTCTTCTATAGCCCTAACTAACAGTACCCTTCTGATAATGATCAAGTAGCCCTAGATTTGATAAAATAGCTTCTGGAGCTGTTTCTGAGCATCCCAAGTCTTCAACATCCCATACTAAGAAAATACCCTTTGAAAGTCCTATATCATCACCTGCACATGTCTTTCCAGATCCAAATGAAATATCAATATATCTTCTCCTGGCCAATCAACAAACTATCCTGGCCAACCAATAGCAACTCATGATAAATCAACATGCTCTGGAGAGGAGAATGGACAAGATGGAAAGCCTCCTTGTGCAACTACTAAGGGCTCTTTAAAAAGGAAAACACTAAAGCAATATGTGTTCATCTTCTATAATCCCTAACATCTTTTGTTGATGTCAAAATTGGGAGAAGAATATACATAGGAAAAGCTTTGGTTAAGGAGGAGCAAGGAGCAAGAAGTAATCATATCATACATTCTACATTGCATTTTTTTTAACATTATTGTTATTTATGAACATTTTAATCTTTTTTTATGTAAGTTTAAATATTGCTTTGATATTCATCATATTACTTATTGCTCTAATACTTGTTTTATGATTGCTCTGATTCCAGTTTCTATCTCTTTATCTATAGCTCTAACACTAGTTTACTGAGTCATATTTTTTGTTCTGTCAATAGTTCATACTTGCTCTATCTATGCTCTAATAGATGCAATATAATATATATACTCTAATCTTTGGTTTAATATTGCTTTGATGACAATATGCTCTGAATATTTGCCTAACCTTATGCTTTGACCAAAATGATAAGCCTTTTCAAACATTTCGAGTAGTTTCAAAGGATCGATGGTTCTCTTGAAACCTTATGAATATGATAATAAATTAAGATGCACAATCAGAAAGCATGTATCGTAATAAAAAAGATGAATTAATACAAACCGTGTTAATGTTTATATGATTCAAGATTTTATTTTATAAATAAAAGCATTTCCTAAGTATTGTTTGCTACTATCAAAAATGAGGAGATTGTAAACTTCAACACTCTCTAGAAGCGACTAAGTGGTCTTGGAAATATCATTTTAAGGATTTTGATAGATGACAAACCAAATCTTATGAAAATCTTTTGTAAGAATTAATGGTTTGCTTTAGTGTTTGTTATGAATAGAACAAATCACTTTAACTCAAGATCAAGAAAGATGTTTCTCATATAGTACCGCCAATTAGCTTCTAAAACATTCCTTTCAAATTCAAAATTTCTTTCGTTGAAGCTAAAATCACCATGAGAACGATTATTTGCATTTTCAATGATCATTTTTTTCATAAGAAGATGATTAGAAGTATCAGAAGGATGAATAAACGTACTTAGAAGGCTATTAAGTCACTAGAAGGAACACAAGCAAGACCAGAAGGATGATCTATCTAGAAAACTTGACTGCAAAGGCTTACCTCTAAAATGTTGCTCTAAGTAAATAAAACGTCATTCAGACTTAGCCTTTGTATATTCAAAGCTATCGACTTCTCTATTCAATTTAAGACCAATGAATCTAAAAGTTCAAGGCTCAAGACTTGAAAACGCAATGGCTATATTTTGAAGTCTATAGAAGTCTTTAGGATGAAGAAGTGTAAGCCATCAACTTCTCTATTCAGTTTAAAATGAACAAATCTAAAACTTCAAGGCTCAAGACCTAAAAACACAATGGCTATATTTTGAAGCCTATAAAAGTCTTTAGGATGAAGAAGTGTTGGAACTACTCATTTTGAAAATCAAAGACTTCCTACTCTCTCAACCTTTTGAATAATCAGAAACATCATTTTGAACCTTCTAAGTGATAAATCTTCTCCTGCTTTGTATCATCTAATATTCTCCTTGAGAGATTTGTTAGAAGTCACTCCACTTTTGTACTCATCAAAATAATATATCTTAAGTGTTAGAGTGTGAGTGTTATTAAATACAAATCTTCATTTTAAACTTTGTAACCTAACCTGTTAATGGTCATTGATTAGCACGGAGAGACTAGGACAATACTACTTTGTTGATTAGCTTGGAGACACTAAAATAAGACTACTTTGTCGTAAGTTTAGAGAAGCTTGTACAAGAATACTCAAGCATATAAAATCTCAACTAGTTTTTTGGGGGATTGAACATAAGCAAGTTGTTTGGTCGAATTAGGATAAATCTTGTTGTTGAACTTTCTCTTAACTCTATCCTTTTACACTTTTGTCCTTTGTTCTTTAAGTGCCATCATTGTTTTCTGACTTCAGAGAGGCAACTTTTTGAATCTAACTCAAACGCTTCCACAATCCAAGTTATAAATTTGAGAAAGTTTGTTTTAAGTTTTTTTTTTTCAGGTTTGAAAATTTTTTTAATAGTCACAATTCAACCCCCTTCTCATGACAATTTCTACGTTCATCTTCTATTCCATACACAATTTCATTACATTTCAATTCTCTGCAACAAGTCATTCGAAGACTCATTTAATTCCGAAATTGCTATTAAAGGATCATGATAAGTTTCAACACAAAAAACTTATTTTAATTTTATAATAAAAGAAATAGCATATGCTTTATTTAAAAAATAAAAAAATAAAAACAAAAATAATTTAAAATATCAAATTAAAAAATACAGTTGTCAAAATAAAACTATGAAATCACATTCATAAATGCTACTTGCATTGTAAAAGAGGCCCAAGGTTTAAATACAAAGACTTAGATAGGCCCAAGAGCAATTTGGCTATGCAGCAATTATAGATCATTTAGGGTTGACAACAAATTTTGACAATGTGCTGAGTTTTAAAAGAATGAGGAAGGAAAAATAGGATAAAACAATAGACCATGATTCTAAACCAAAAAAGAAGGCGAATGGGCAACATACAACTACCAAATATGGGTAACAAAGTAACTATGGCTAAGGAGGTGGCCCAAATGATGCCCCACCCTCAACCATGAATGTCATTAGCTGGAACTGTCGAGGCTTGGTGGCGGCCTTGATAGTTCAGGAACTTTGGACCTGTGCAAACAGGTCAACCTTGCCTTTTTGTTTCTCATGGAAACAAGAGCAAAGACAAATAAAGCTGAGGAAGTTAGAAAGAAGCTATAGTTCAATCATTTATTCTATATAGAGCCTACTAGATTGTCTAGAGGGCTTTGTCTTTTTTGGAAAAAGAAAATGGATGTTGAAGTAATGGATTCTTGCAACAATTATATCCGTACTTTTTGTAGAAGTAAGGATGATGGTAATGATTGAGAATGCACCTTTGTCTATGGAAACCCGAATTTTGCTGAAAGAAGATTCTTATGGGAAAACCTCAGTGCTCTCCACTTTGGCATTGGTCCTTGGATGTGCATTGGAGATTTTAATGAACTGGTTAGCCAGGATGAGAAAGAAGGAATTAGACCACATTGTCAAAATAAGATCAATCTATTTAGGAGTTTTATGGAAAATGCTGGGCTAATGGATATGGCACTAAAAGGTTGCAGGTTTACATGGTTTAGCAATCCCCATAATGGGACTATAATAAAGGAGAGAATAGATAGAATGTTAACAAACTGGGAATGGAGGGAAATCTTCCCAAATACTGTGGTAATAGCTTTCTTGCCTGTCTCATTTGATCATTGCCCCCTGCTACTACACCTGAAATCGAGAGTTAGTGATGGTGGTCTATTCAAATATGAGGTTTTCTGGGATGATCACCCTGATTACCATAAAAGTTATAGAAGAAGGGTGGAATATAATTTCTTTTAACAAGGAACCATGGGGAGATTTCTAAGATAGATTAAGTCATGCAAGAAGAATCTTACTGAATGGCATAGGAAAAACTTCAAGAATGTAGCAAAGGAAATATCTAAATTGAAGCAAAAATTGGAAGACCTATTGAATTATGATCAAGTTGAGGAAAACATGGACCAAATTAAATCAGTTAAGAATGATATTCGAACTCTTTGGAGTTAGAAAGAGAAATATTGGGGTTAAAGATCTAAACTTAAATGGATCAAGTATGGTGATAGAAACTCAAGATTCTTCCATGCTACAATAGTGCAACACCAAGACATGAATCGAACCCAGAGGATTAGAGATTCTACAAGAAATTGGGTGGAAGGGCAGGAGGAGGTATCAAGAGTGGTTATGGAATATTTTCAAAAAATTTATGAAGCTGAGGAAACTGTAGGCCTGCAAGAGTGCACTATTATAATTCCAAGGTTAGTGGATGAGGACGTGAATAGAGATTTAATGAGAGAAATTACTAACTTAGAAATCAAGTTAGCAATGCTTAGTCTTGGAGCATTAAAAGCCCCTGGCAGTGATGGTCTCAATGGATTATTTTATCATAATCATTGGGATATAGTTGGCCCAAAAGTGTGTGAAGTTGTGAGGCTATTTTTTAAAGAAAGGGTTCTTCTTAAGGAAACAAATGAAACTATTGTAGCTTTGGTTCCAAAGATTGTAAGACCAGAGGAAGTAGATCAACTTAGACCCATTAGTTGCTGCAATTTCATATTTAAAATAATCATGAAGGTGATAGTTCAGAGGCAGAAAAAGTGCATGAACAATATCATATCCCCAATCAAACTGCTTTTATTGGAGGGAGGCAAATCCAAGACAAGATTATTGTTACTCATAAAGTCCTTCATGTGCTTAAAAAAGGTTCAAGAGTTGGAAGGAAGGGACTAGTATTGAAATTGGATATGAGCAAAGCCTTTGATAGACTCCAATGGGACTTTCTTGAAGAGTACTTAAGGTGTTATGGTTTTGATCACATTTGGGTTGATAGAGTAATGAAGTGTGTAAAGGGGTATCATATTGCTACAAAATTAATGGAGTGCCCTCAAAGAGAATCTATCCAAAAAGAGGACTTAGACAAGGTGATCCTTTATCACCGTACTTTTTTATTCTTGCTTTGGACTCCCTCACTCATCTATGAAGAAAGTTGAATCAAAGGGCCGAATTAAAGGTATGAATTTTGGAGCTAAAGGTCCTAGTTTAACTCATATGCTATTTGCTGATGATATAGTCATCCTAGCTAAAGCTGAATAGCAGGAAATGTACCATATAATGGAGATTCTAAATACTTTTTCCTCACTTAGGATATAAAATCAATATTCATAAATCTGGTATCATATTTGGGAAGAACGTAAATCAAAGTCAAAGAAACCAGATCTATGGCATTCTGACTATTAAGGAGTAGGACAACCCAAGAAAATACTTGGGAATTCCAGCACATTAGGGAAGGTCCAAAACAGCTACTCTGAGTTAGATTAAGGAGCAGATTTGGCGCAAGATGGATGGCGGGAAAGAAAATTTGCTTAATCAAGCGGGAAATGAGGTAATCGATTAAGTCTATTATCCAAGCTTATCTGGCTTATACAATGTCAATCCTTAAATTTCTAAGACTTTTTGTGAGGACATTTGTTCCAAAATAGCAAGATTTTGGTGGGTTGGCAGTGGAAGGGAAATGGGCATCCATTGGAAGAGTTGGATATTCCTTACAAAAAGCAAAAGGATCGGAGGAATGGGCTTTAGAGATTTTATCCAGATGAACCTCACTCTATTGGCGAAACAGGCTTGGAGAGTAATTAATTAACGTAATGCACTCTGGGTTCATATTCTCAAGGATTTATACTTTCCAAATCAAAGTTTTCTCTGGGTTAAGAGGAAGAAAGGTGCTTCATGGATATGGGCAAGCATTATTGAATGCAGAAACTTCCTCCTAATGAGTGGTCAATGGGTAATAGGAGATGGCAAGACAATCATAATATGGAAGGATAGGTGGCTTCCTAATGGATATCTAATCCCTGACCCTAATGACCCCAGAGAAGACATTCTTAGCACTTTGATTGATTCCACAAACAAATGTTGGGATAAAAATAAACTTAGGAGTTCTCTCGCTCCTCAAGATGCTATCAAAGCTTACTACAAATCGCCTATTAGTTACACAGAGAATCCTGATAAGTTTCTTTGGCCATACACTAAAGATGCAAATTATTCGGTGAAGATAGGGTACCATGTAGCACATATGCAAAACATTGCAAATAAAGGAGCATCTACCAGTCAGCAACAACACCATCCAAACTTTTGGAATCAGGTATGGAATATTAAAGCACCATAGAAAGTTAAGTTATTTCCATGGAAAATTTGTCAAAATGCAATTCTAGTTAGAGATAATCTTTTTAGAAGGAAATTAATTAACTCACCTTTGTGTCAAGTGTTCAATTTAGAAAGGGAAACAATTGAGCATGCGTTGTTGCTATGCGCTTGGACATCTCTTGTTTGGTTTGGATCCCAATTATAGTGCTTGCCTTCTGCCTGTAATACAAACTGAATAGATGTCTAGCTGAAAGAGATTATGGATTCCATGAAAAGTAAGAAAGATTTTGCTAAATTTGGACTCTCCCTGATTGCTAATATATTATGGAACATTTGGAAAAGTAGGAACAAGCTCACCTTTTGTAATATTTCCCCCAAACCCACTTTGGTTATTAATAAATCTACTAAAGCAACAAGCGAATCTCTTTAAAGCCTCTCCAGAGGAAGATCAACTTCTAATCAA